>JAOWBW010000012.1:511978-1111978 GCA_026119855.1 Campanula takesimana
AACTCAATGCATGAAAGTATGAAACAATTCAATATGAGGCATATGAATTTAAACAATATTCATTGTTCTAAAAACAAGGAGTTTGAAGTGAACAAGTTTGATAATAAGTGATGCATTGTTCTCATTAAAATTGGGTATAGGAGTTACAGATTACAAGTTTTGAATAGAACAAAGATAAAAGGTGCTAAACAAGTAAGCACAAAATCACTAACGCAAAAGAGTTGATCTATTACAAAAAGGTTCTAATAACTTACAATCAAAAATAGAAACTAAGGGTTGGGAGGCGCATCATCTTCCTTCAATCCTTCAACGATCTCTGAAACAGAACGCTGAATTTGTTTAGCGAGCTGATGACTACGGTTCGCTAAGCCTGAGTGTCAGTGACACTGGAGTGAGTGGCAGTGATACCGTCTCTGATGTAACTTAAGTGATTTTACATTGATGTTTTGGTATTCATCAATGGAGCACTGAGTGATTTGCTGCTGCTGTGAAATATTTTCTTCTAAGATTTGAATGTGAGCTTCAATGGCATTTTGAGCCGTGATAATGTCAGAAGAAATATGTTCGGCGCGTCTGTCAGAGCTTGAGTGAGCAGCAGTGAAGTGAGTAACGACCAATTCTTTTAAGACATCCAACTTTGATACTAGCACGTTCATGTTGGATTGAGACGCAGCAGACTGAGGTATGAAAGTAGGCGCAGAAGCGGTGGTTTGCGCCTGATCAGTATGAGGTTGAACCTGAGTCTGCGCCGTAGAGAGGAGAAGGAGCAGAAAGTTTTTCCTTGAGAGAGTTCATCTCCCCTTAATGGCAGCGATCTCTTCAGATTGATCAGTGAGTAAGGAAGTAAGAAGCTCAAATTGAGACTTTATTTGTGTCTGTCCTTGCTCTAAATTTGCTTGCCCCTGCTGCAAAGAATGAAGAATGGAAAGTACCTCGCTCAAATCGGGAGCAGATGGAGGAGGCGCAGGGGTAGACAGGGGCGCATTATCTTGAGAGGGGCGCAACATCTTGACGGGGCGCAATAGGAGATGGAGGCGCATGAGGAGGTGAATGAGTAGGAGACTAAAATTCATCTTCAGTTTCAACATCAACAGTTTCAACAACAACTGTTTCCGTTGTGATTTGATCTGGTCCAGAATAAGGTGGAGGCGCAACTGGAGAAGGAGTGCGCTGAGGGATGGTCTCTTGCGCTCCCTGAACTGGTTCCTCTATGTCTGAAACATCATCGCAAAAAAAATCAGAGAGGAGTTGTACTCTTGACACTTTGGTCTGTTGAAATTTGAACGGAGGCGCACGGGGAGTGGGGGCGCGTTGAGTAGGCGCGCGCTGGGTAGGCGCGGGAACAGAAGGCCTTTTCTCAATATCCATACTTGATCCAGCGCCTTTCATGCGCTCTAGCTTCTCTGACTCAGCAGCTTGTTTGGCTTGAAAATCTTCATCTCTTTTTCTTTGAGCCTCAAGTCTGCTGGCTTCCTGCGCTAGCCTTAGATCACGCTCTTCATCAGTTTCAAATCTAGTACGTTTGATAGGCGCACGAGGAGGGTCATCAACCACCCGTTTTCCTTTGCTTTGCTCTGCGCCTGGCAAGGGATCAGCGTGATGAGTTGCGCTTGCTGTCAATGCGCTTTTCTTCAATGGTGCGCCTTTAAGAACTGGCGCATCGTCTGATTCTGTGTCTTCATCAACTAAGCCTTCAACAGTTTTGATTTGAATTCCTTTGGCGCGCTTTGAAGGCTTTTTTTCTGCGCTTTTTGAGGTCCAAATTCGCTTTCCAAACGTTGGAACATCATTGATTTTATACTCAGGATTCTCATTCAAAAACTTAACTAACTCAGGGTAAGTTAGAAAAAAGTTTTGTGAGAAGAAGGCAGTGTGAGCGGAATCTGGTCTTTCCATCATTCTTGTTCTTCACAAACTTATCAATTTGCTCACGCAACGTCTTGAATAGAATGTGAGGCCAGTGAAGCTTCTCCTTGGCCATGATGGCAGCTGTGTTCCCATTGTTCCACCGTGAATCGGTTCACGTTCCCGGTTTTGAAAACAATTGAAGTTCCCACCAAGTGCGCAATGTGAGTCAAGAGTTCTCCCACCATCTCGAATTTCAGTGTTTTTGATATTATTTTGAAGTGTGGGAATATTCAGAAGTGAAGCAGCCATCCTGTACTGATCATCAATAGAGTAAGTCATTGGACGCCCAATAATTCGATCTTCACCCGTAGATGGAAAACCGAGTAAGTGTCGAATCACAGACGAGGAAATATGGACGTCAACATTTTGAACGCGAGCCTCAATCCTGTAGTGAGTGCGTCCATTTACATCAATTTCCACTAGAACAGCAGTGGAAAAGAACTCATCCACGAGGAGCGCAGAATAGAAAGTTTGGTCCATGGTGAATAAAGGGAGCAGACCAGCTACGCGCAGGGTTTCAATTATTTCTCTTCCAACAACTTCACCAGATAACTCTAACAAATCAAGAGTTTCTTCTAATTTGAAATTTGCAAGGTCCTGAAAAAATAAACATTGATTGATTTAGAAGTGAGAGAGGCGCATAGAAACATAAGATGATCAAAGTAACATAGGCGCATATTATGGTTCTATTTAAATACTAAGGAAAAATTAAAACAACGAGATTTGACTAAGTACAAAGTTAGGCGCATAAGATTTTAGGCGCAGAATAATTTAGGCGCATATACAAGTAGAGGCGCAGAAAGCATTCAGGCGCATAAAAAAATAGGCGCATAAAGAAGTACATAGGCGCATATTGTTGTGAAAATTTTGACTTAGCAAAACACAAACAACAAGTATTCAAATGAAAGAAATGAAAATTAAAAAAGTTCAAATTTTCGAAAACAAGATAGAAAATTTTAGAGACCAAAACATGCAAGAATGACGAAGAACACGAAGAACGACCCTTGAGTGCTCGAAGAACACCAAGAACACGAAAATCATGAAACTTCACCAAAACAGACAAATAATATATCAAAATGACCGCATGACAAAAAGGAATCTAAATATGTAAACAAAAACATGAACAAATCAATAATGAAAGCACAATGAACAAAAGAAGAACCGAAAAATTTGAAAAGTTTTGAAACCAAAAATCCAGATTTGTAATGAAGAAAGCATTGATCGTTGAAATGTTGGATACAAAAGATTCGAAATCATAAGATGAACACAACCCAACAAATGATATAGAAAACGGATCATCGAAACAAGAAAAATCAAGGATAAATGAATCCGGTTTTGAAAAATGCCGAAGAACACACAAAAAAATGACGAAAAAAGGAAAAAGAATTCAGAAAATTAAAGAGTTAGGGGTTTAGAATTCATACCATTTCGTCTTGAGTAGATGATGAGGCTTTCTTAGGACCCATAAACTTATAAATGTATATAGAAAATGAAGAAGAAAATGAAGATAGAGAGAGAGAGATACGGGGAGAGAGAGACGAGAGAGAGATAGAGAGATGGAGTTGGTGAGTAGAGAGGTAGGTGATGATGAGTATTTATAGGTTAGGTTAAATTTTTGCACTGATAAAGAAAAAAAAATGGGTCAAAAATTTTAAAAAGATGGGAAGTTGAAAGGATGGCTTTAATGAGGGATTTGAAAAAGGCGGCTAATCATGACTGGCGCATTTATGAGGGATTTTGAGATTTGAAGTGCATTAAATGCTGAATGACACAAAGTACGACTGATGTGACATCTTGGTTTTTGAAAAACTGCTCCACTTTCCCTTTAAGTGTATGAGCAATTTTGACTAATTTTTGCACAAACACCAAAAACATCTATTTTGGTGTAAGTTTGGGGTGCAAGAAATATATCCCAGAAATAAAATTTTTCGAAAAGCGTAAAACGAGGGAAAAATTTAATTGCACAAGTACCCTTGAACAATTAATGGAATGTCAAAAGACATAGATTCCTATAATAAATGAACAGAATAAACATACCTGGTACTTGTGTATTTAATACGTTCAATCATTGAAATTAAATTTTGAGAATTGATTGAGCCGCAATAGTTAATGCGCGCATGAAGGGGCGCATTACTTGTCAAGGCGCATTACTTCATCAAGGCGCGCAAAGATGGTTGAGGGCGCATAAATGTTTGAAGCGCATTGGATGCTAGGCGCGCATTAGTTGCTGTGCGCGCAGGAATTACTTAGGCGCGCAGGAGGGTGAGGCGCGTAAGAGATGTTTAGGCACGCAGGAAGTTTCCTTGAAACTTTGAAATGATTTGACATTTGTACCTAATATACTCATAACTCAACAAAACATAAAATCATTAGTATTGACAAAACTATATTGAATTTAGTTGAGTTCAAGCATACCCATTTCACCTCTAAAAAACATGAACCGTTTCGCGTCGAGTGCTTTCGTTAGAATGTCGGCGATTTGATAGTCGGTTCCCACGTGTTCCAAATGAATATTGCCTTTCTCCACGTGGTCTTTGAGGAAGTGATATTTGATGTCGATGTGCTTGGTCTTTGAGTGCATGACAGGATTTTCAAAAACCGCAATTGTTGATCTATTGTCGCAGTAGATGGGACAATTTTCTTCGATGATATCATAGTCCACCAATTGCTGCTTCATCCAGAGTATTTGACAACAACAACTTCATGCAGCGATATATTCGACTTCAGTTGTTGAAACATATACATAAGCTTGTTTCTTACTTGCCCATGACACAAGTCGATATCCGAGGAAATGACAAGTGCGACTAGTGCTTTTCCTATCAATTGTGCACGGCTGCATAATCCACATCTGAATAACCTACAAGTTTAAAGTTTGAATCTTTGGTGTACCAAAGTCCAAGGTTAACAGTGCCAGAGAGATATCTTATAATACGTTTCACAGCAATTAAGTGTGCTTCTCTAGGGTCGGATTGATAACGAGCACAAACACAAACACTAAACATAATATCAGGCCTACTAGCAGTAAGATAAAGGAGTGAGCCAATCATACCTCGATAGAGCGTTTGATCAACACGTTTACCTTTTAAATCTTTGTCGAGTTTGTTGCCGGTGGCCATTGGAGTATCGTATGATTTAGCGTTCTCAAGTCCAAACTTCTTGATTAAGTCCTTTGTGTATTTGGCTTGGTTGATAAAAATGCCTTCACTCATTTGCTTGATTTGAAGCCCGAGGAAGAATGTGAGTTCTCCCATCATGCTCATTTCAAACTTGCTCTTCATTATTTTCTCAAAGCGCTTGCACAACAATTCATTAGTAGAACCAAATATAATATCATCAACATAAATTTGAACAAGTAATTTATGACCATTATGTTGGCAATGAAAAGAGTTGTATCGATTTTACCGCGAGTGAAGCCTTTTTCGATGAGAAACTTTGATAGTGTATCATACCATGCTCTTGGTGCTTGTTTGAGTCCATACAAAGCTTTCTGGAGCTTGTACACATGATTTGGAAATTGTGAATCTTCAAACCCAGGTGGTTGAGCAACATAGACTTGTTCTTGGAGTTCACCATTTAGAAACGCGCTCTTCACATCCATTTGATATAACTTGAAGTTCTTGTGAGCGGCGTAAGCTAAAAATAATCTGATAGCTTCAAGTCTTGCTACGGGCGCAAAAGTTTCATCGTAGTCAATTCCTTCTTCTTGCCTATAGCCCTGTGCAACCAATCTTGCTTTGTTTCTCGTGATGATTCCATTCTCATCCATCTTGTTCCTGAACACCCATTTCGTACCAATCACTCCATGATCATTTGGTCTTGGAACTAGAGTCCAAACCTTACATCGTTCAAATTGATTGAGTTCTTCTTGCATTGCAACAACCCAATTAGGATCTTGGAGCGCTTCATCAGCCTTCTTTGGTTCAATTTGAGAGATAAAAGCAGTGTAAGCATCAAAGTTTGTAGCTCTCCTTGTACGAACACCACTTGTAGATCACCGATGATATTAGCAATTGGGTGACCTCTAACTTCACGAATTTCAGGAGGTAAGTTAGGTTGAGTCGTAGAAACTTAAAGGTCTTCAATTGGTACATCTTCACCAGATTTAAAGTCATTGAAATTTGGGGGTTGAACTGGCTCAGAATTGAAATTTGGGTTTACACCAGATGCAGCATTAGAAATAGGCGCGTGAGAGGAATCATGAGGCGCATCATTTGAGTGAGGCGCAATAGATGATTCACCAGGCGCATTATACATTGAATTAGGCGCATTTGATGTAGATGGATTTCCTTGTGTTGATAGATTCTGATCTTGAGTGTGCGCAACATAAATAGGAGCACCTGTATCATTTAGCTCAATAGAATCATCAGCAACATTTGGAGCCAAATGTGGCTCAAGGAGAGAATGTTCATCAAATGTAACATGTACAGATTCAACTATCACTAATGTAGTTCTATTAAAAACACGAAAGCTTTAGAGTGTTTGGCATACCCAACAAAAATACCTTCGTCGGCTTTGGCATCGAATTTACCTCTATGTTCGTTTCTGTTGTAGAGGATATAACCTTTGCAACCAAAGATCTTGAAGAATGCAATGTTGGAAGTTCTACCACGCCAAAGTTCATACGGAGTCTTGTTGTGAAGTTTGTTGATGAGGGAACGATTTTGAGTAAAACATGCAGTGTTGATAGCTTCTTCCCAAAAGTACTTAGGCAATTTAGCTTCAGTTATCATCGTCTTTCCCGCTTCAATCAACGTTCTATTCTTTCGTTCAACAACACCATTTTGTTGAGGGACTCCGGCGGTTGAAAAGTTGTGATCTATCCCATGATCTTCACAATATCGAGCAACACCGTTGTTCTTGAATTCTGTTCCATTGTCGGATCGAACACTAACGATGTCATCTTCTTTTTGGGTTTGGAGCAGTTGGAATAAGGTAGTGAGAATATCATAACAATCATCTTTTGTAATCATCATCTCCACCCATGTATATCTTGAATAATCATCCACCACAACTAGAGTATACTTGTTTCTTCTAATACTTGCAGTGGAAACTGGTCCAAATAGATCAATGTGAAGCAGTTGCAAACATCTTGTAGTTGAAGGATTAGACTTGCTTGAAAATGACTGCTTCGGTTGTTTGCCAAGTTGACATGCGGCGCACTTTTTGTCATGATGATCAGCAACCTTGGGAAGTCCTTTGACAAGATTATTCCTGCTGAGTTTAGATAGATACTTGAAGTTCAAGTGACTTAAGCGCTTGTGCCACAGCCAACTATTTTCGTTCATACTTTTTGCTACAAAACAAAGATTAGTACTAGAGTTCATACTATGGAAATCAATAATATAAATATTTGTCTTACGATATCCCGTGAGTAAGATAGCTCCAGTTTTGCCATTTTTGATAAGACATTGCGTTGAAGTGAAATGGGATTCTAATCCTTTGTCGCAGAATTGAGATATGGATAATAAGTTGTGCTTGAGCCCTTCGACGAGTGAGACTCTTTCAATGCACACTTTGTCTTTCTTGAGCTTTCCATATGCTACAACTTGTCCTTTGTTATTATCACCAAATGTTACGGAGGGACCTCTTTCATCATGGACATCTTCTAATAAGGATTCATCTCCAGTCATGTGTCTTGAACACCCACTATCGAGAATCCATTCATAATTTCTAGCTTTTGAAGATCCAGCCATGAAACAAAGAACCTGGAATATAGACATTTAAGCAGGTCCCCTTTATTCCTTTTAGGTCCTAAGGTTAGCAACTTTTGACAACCCACTCTTGCTTGACCTTAGGATTTTTACGTCCTTTGGCATTGGGAGTGAATCGCAAAAGGCATTCCACGGCCTTGTGTCCTGAACAATCACAAATGGAACAATGATGAAAGCCACCAATCACGTGAGTTTTCACAAACTCTTTACTTTTCTTGGGGATGGCATTCTTCTTTGGGTCAGATGAACTAGCCTTAACAAAATCTTTCTTTTGAAATTTTGGAGCGCTTTTCTCGGAGGGCGCATAGGGCTAGGAGGCGCACGGCGATGAGGCGCGTGGCTCTTAGGCGCATAATGAGCACTCGGAGAAGGAGCGCACCTATTTTCAAGAATGATTTTGCTAGGAGATGGTTCATCTGTAGCTATATCTTTCCCATTAGCTTTCCCAATTGCTTCGTTGGATAGACATAATGGAATGTTTGTCTCTTGACTTTTTCCTGTCCTTTACCCATTGAATTAGAATGTTTTTCCTTGGGAATTTCAAAAGTTTGTTGGTTGGTAAATTCACTATCTCTTTCAGCACAGACATCACATTTAAAGTTGTCACTAGTTGATGAGAATCCTAAGCCACTTTTATCACCACTGACTTTTTGGGACTCAAATATACTCTCCATAGTGACACGAGAATTGGACCACTCATTTGTAATCTTTTTAAGATCAGTAATTTGAGCAACCAATTCATCGTTTTGAACTTTAAGAAGTGAGTTCTGTTCTGTTAGAAAAGTGTTTTAACAGTAAGAGGAGTCATGCTCTTTATCTGCTCCTTAAGGAGGGTGAGTTCAGATTTAAGTAGAGATTTCTCGGTCTTAAGCTGGGAAATTTCATCACATGATAGTGCTAAAGCTTCCTTCATACTATCAAATCTAGTGATTACCTTTTCAGCCTTCTTGAACAATTTTTCTTGTTCAGCAATCACTTCATCATCATTGATTTTGGAGATTGGAGCAGTTGGTTCAACCTGTGGTCTAATGTATTCTCCTTTTCTCAATTTGTTCCTTGCTCCAAGATCACATCGTGAGAATAACAATCCACCATCGTTTTGAGCCGGAGTGAGAAATCCTTGTTCAACGAGCTCGCTGATGGTTGGTCCTTTCTTCTTTTTCACTTCTTGAAAACCTGCAGATTTCTTGATAGGTTTATTCAAGGCATTCATATCGGGAACATCCTTGGAGACGTCATCATCAGAATCATAAGCATCAACTTCATCATCATTTGCCATCAAACAAACGAGTCCATCATCGGAATCTTCATCGCTCTCATCGGAGTCTGTTTCAATCCAAGTGTTGTGCTCATTTGCTGGTGCTTCTTCTTCAGCAACCATTCCCTTGTGACGAGTGAACTTGGGAGTGAATTTGGGAGTATGGCTGCTCTTCTTCTGCATATATTCAAATTTGGGGATCGGGCAGCTTGATGCAAAATGTCCGGGTTTCCTGCAATTAAAAAAACAAGATCTTCTTTCCTTTTTGAATCACTGCTCCTTGAAAACTTTTGAGGAGCTTTGCTGGTAGATCCTTGAAATTTGTTGGTTGAGCCGGGTCTTGAGAATTTTCTGAACTTTTGAAATTTCTTCACAAATAAAGCGAAGTCTTCATCATCCATGTCTAATAGCTCAGAAGTAGAAATTTTGGGATAAGAACTTTTCTCATCATGAGTAGGCGCAGGAGCAGGCGCAGGTTCAGGCGCAGCTTCTCTGTGCGCCACCATAGCCATAGATTTTGATTTTCCTTCAGTTTCGCTAATTCGCTGAAGTTTGAGTTCGTAAACTTTGAGATTTGCATAAAGGTTCCTTAATGTCCATACATCTAAAGTTCCAGCGTCTTCAAAAGCGCTAGATTTATGTAGGTATCTTGATCCAAAGCTTGTAGAAAATTTACATTCAAATCTTTATTAGTAAACTTCATGCCAAGTGAAATACATAGATTGATAATTTCACAGTAGCGTTCATAAGTTTGCCTCAAGTTTTCACCGGGGAGTTGAGAGAAATTGTTGAATCTCTTTTGTACTTCGTATTTCTTGTTCTCCTTGCAGACGGTGACTCCTTCAATATGCTCTTCAATAGCATCCCATAGCTCATTTGCAGTAGCACAATGCATGACTTGTTGTTTCATAGCCGTGCTTAGAGTGCTTAGAAGAATGTCTCTTGCTTTGCCATCATTTGCAACTCTTCTAATTTCTTCCTCAGTCCATTCTTCCCTTGGTTTCTTGACGGTTGGTTGAACAGCATTTGTGCGTGGATTTGGATTCGCCTTCATCGGAATATAAGGTCCATAACGACGGTGTCATGGAGCCTTTCATCGATTGAGTTGAGATGAGTCAATATGCTGAATTTCCACACGTCAAAATGATCTTCATCAAAGACCGGAACGTGAGTGTAGTTTGCAGTTGCCATAGGTTTTGAGTTTGCCATTTAGAATCGGCACCCAAGCTGTTAAGCTTGAAAAACGAAAAATGTTTTATAAAGGTGTTTGCTCTGATACCACTTGTTGGTCCCAAAGGCCAATAAGGGTATGAAAAATAGCTAGAGGGGGGGGTGAATAGCTGTTTTAAAATTCTTTTCGTACCCTTGAAAAACTCAATTGCAAATGCGCACTTTATCAAGTAAGCGTTATGAAATGCGCCTAAGTGAGTGAGTGAAATGCACAGCGGAATTTAGTAATGAAAATAGGCGCAAAGTGTGATAAAGGGGCGCACACACACTCTAAGTATTTTGGCTCAAAGAGATTGAAATAAGGTACTAAGGCAAATGAAATAACAACACGACACAATTCGGTTCAATCAATCTACAATGAGTAAACAAGCAAATAGTGAGTGAAGATAATAACTTGAAGGTAAATGACAAGATAATAACACAAGCTATTTGGAGAGGTTCGATCAATGAAAGATCTACGTCCTCTACCAAGATGGTTAGTCTTGGATTTCTAATGGAGATCTTATATAATGAGAGAGTGTTACAAATTACAACTTTTGAGCTCCTACACTAACTCAAGATCTAATTTTCTATGAATGAACAAATCCAAAACAATAACCGGTGTATCTCTAAAAGATGGATCTAAATGATCAAACTTAAAGAGGTGCGTGTGTGAATTTAGGATCAAGGCTCTTTAGATCTTTATGATTTAGAGCACAATGAAACTAAAGTGTTATAGCTTGAAGATCTGGGCTAAGGATGAAGGTATGAAGATGTTCTTGAGGAAATCTGGAAAAACGAAGGCAATCTTCAAATCTTCAATAAATGCTTTGAGAGAGAAATTCTTGAAATTCTTAGCAAAACTCAGCAACTTCAAAATGTTGAAGTTATGGGGTATTTATAGTGAACTTCAAAAACTAGCCGTTGGAAATCCTTGTGGATAAGATGAGCTGTCGCTCGTTGATTGGAGCATGCATATATTATGGCCATTTTGACACTCAACATAAATGTGACCGTTGAGGACACGTGTCAACAGATTAGGCGCATATGTATCTTTTAACCACCGTTGGATCATTGGCGTAATTTGAATTCTCTTCAAGTCTTTGAATCTTCAATAAATCACTGAGTGTTGAATAAACACTTTAAGGTGCGTTTGAGCCAAGAGGCGCACATTATGTGTGCGCTAAAACAAGGGGCGCATAGCTTATAAAGAAATCCTTATGCGCGCGCTCTAAATGGCGCATGGCGCGAGTGAAGAAGGCGCGTGGCGCGTGGCGCAGGAAGCGCATATGCGCGGCTCAAACTCACTGAGTGACTTTTCTTGAATCTTGATCTTCTTGCCCTATTTCTAAGCCTATTCTATAACAATGGACAATAAAAAAAAATGAAGTATAAATACTTCTTACATGAGGGTCTAAAGTCCATGAAATAAAACTTAGGTGATGGATCAATCAAATCTAATAAATCCTATTACATTAAAACTGAGATACATGTGGGCATACCCAACAATGTCGTGTACTAATACACGAGATAAACCAATTGTATAAAATGTCCAGTCGTGTGAATTTATACGAAATATACTATACTATGTCACACAAACATACACGAAATTCATGTGAATAGGTCGTGTAAGTTCATACGACATGTTGTCACACATGTCGTATTAAAGCACACGATATAAAGCCCTATGCTCGTGTATATTCATGCGACATGTCAAAATGAAGGTGTTCTTCGATTATTTGCAACACGATGTTAATGATACGCATATGCTATGTTAAATTATTGAATTGTGTTGTTAATTGAGCAAAATTTGTACACTTAGACATGACAAGTAACAAACGTCATATTGGATCATACAATATCATATAACCTATCACATTTTAAGTGATACCACTTTATTTATAATCCCCTAACAAATGATTGTGGTGTTATGTTTCTAATCAAGATTATATTTAAAGAGGTAATTAAACATGTTATAATGCATCATACAATATCATATATAACCTATCACATTTATTAGGTTAAAGTGATACCACTTTATTTATCAACTAACAAACGATGTTATGATGTGCATATACTATGTTAAATTAATGTATTATGGTGTTATATTTCTAATCAAGATTATATATAATGAGTTAATTAAACATGTTATATAACGAGTTAAGTTGTTTCGATGATTTGCCAAACGAGGTTAATGATAAGTTGTACATTAGAGGAATACCACTTACTCAAGATTATATATTTGAAATTATCATATTTGTTAATCATGACTATATGTTTCTTGTTATAATAAGTTGGAAAACAAACAATGATTACATATATGAATGAACCAACATCACACAATATCATATAACCTACCACATTTATTTATAATTAAATTTCTCTTTTTGATAAGGTGTTTCGTGTGGTCATACACGACATGTAGTAAGACATTTCGTATGAACTATACACGAGTTAAGACATTATATCTCGTGTATTGTTCATACGAGATCAATACCAGAAACAAAACCATTTCGTATAAATTTATACGAAATGTACCATAGTGTCTCGTGTATATACACACGAGATACACCCAGAACACTTAAACCCCCCCCCCCCATAAACCCTACCTCTAACACCCATTGTTAACACCCATGCACCAATACACGAGATACACCCAGAAAACTTAAACCCCCCATAAACCCTACCTCTAACACCCATTGTTAACACCCATCAATTTATACCCATTATTATCATTAGTTCTCAAATCATCTAACACCATATTATGGATTCTCCACAACATTCTCCAAGTCTTTATGATCATATTAATCTTGATCTTGTAGAATATATTTTTGAAGAAGAAGGTCTGCCACCAAATTCTCCACATCAAAATCAAAATCCAAGCTGCAATGAAGTAAGTTTTTAAAGTTATATTTGGTTTTATGATCAAAATCACAATAAAAATCCAATCTTGAAACTAAATTGTTTTTCAAGATTGGATTTTTAAATTCTGATATTACTTGATTTCGTGTAAGATCCTACGAGTTATATTCTATTATGTCGTGTGTTATTACACGAGTGGTAATGTACTAACTCATATGAACTTATACGAGATAAGTGCGATTAGGTCGTGTAGGTTTACACGAGATGTGCAAAACAAGCTCGTATAAACATACACGAAATGGTTCTTAACATTTCGTGTAAACGTACACGAAATGTCTTACTGCCTGTTTTTTATTTGCAATTTTCTAATTGATGGTAATACAATTTGTAGGGACCGGATGTCAGTGATCAATTCGATACATCCCTATTATTTTCAAATAGGGATGAGCTTCTTAAACACGTACGGGATATCGCGGCCCGTCAAAATATAACCCTTTCTATAGGAGATTCGAGGAAGACAAGTGGCAAGATCCTAGGCTACGCGAATATTGTATGCCATTTTGGTGGCAAGTACAGGTCCGGAAAAACTAAGGATGTGAGGTTGACTAGTACAAAGAAAATTGGGTGCAATTTTGAAATCCGGGCCAAAGAAAGGGGTGATGGGTTATGGGGTTACGTTGTGAAGCATGGTTCTCATAATCATGACTTTCCAACGTATCCCGAAGGTCATCCGTTGGGTAAATTGACAAATTATGAATATGAGGAGGTGTGTAGCGTAAGTCAGTCTCCGATGCGTTCAAATAACATTCTAACAATGTTAAAGAGGAAGGATGAGAAGAACGTGAGTACTCCAAAACAGGTCCACAATGCCCTCACAAAATGCAAGTCACAAGAACGACAAGGGAGATCCTCGCTTCAACAATTCATAAAATTACTCGAGGATAAGCAATATATCTTCTTCATGATGAAAGCCAATGAGAGTGACATGATCGGTGACATATTCTTCTCTCACCCACAAGCATCGGATATGCTTAACTGTTTTCCATATGTAGTACAAGGTGACTGCACTTACAACACCAACTGCTATGGAATGGCATTCCTTGAGATTATAGGATTTACTTCAACGGGGAAGAATTTCACAATTGCATATGCGTTCCTCCAAAATGAGAAGACTGAGAATTACACGTGGGCACTCAAGAATTTGCAAAGTCTTTTTCATACTCCCCACATGCCAATAGTTTTCTTAACTGATCGTGACTTGGCTTTCATTAATGCTGTCCAAATAGTATTTCCCGAGACCGCATACCATTTGTGTCGAAGGCATATCGAAGTCAATGTTAGAAAGAGAGCGTTGGGTAGAACTGGTAGCTCGGAGTTCGCACAATCATTCATGAGGAGATTCAATGAAGCAATATCAGCCGCTTCTCGCGAAGAGTGGGACACCCGTTGGCAATTGTTTTGCGATCATTACAGATCTTATCCTGATTTATTGACCTACCTCCGCGAGACATGGATTGGTCCATACTCTACGAATATTTTGTCCATGCACACAGATCAGTTACTACACTTCGGAACCCACACCACGAACAGGGCTGAGAGTGAGCATAACAGGTTGAAGAAGGCCTTGGGGAGTGCTTCTTCTACTTTTGACACACTGTTAAAAAAGGCTCATGAGATTATGGAAATCCAAATAACAAAAATCAAAGCTAGTATGGAGCAATCAAAGAGCAGAATTCCAAATGATATGAAGACATGTGATCTGTATCACGACATATTGGGGCGAGTGTCAAAGGCAGCCTTGGACATCATCAAAGAAGAGCAGAGTCGTTGTGGGGATAATGTCATGGATCCTTCAAACTGTGGGTGTTACTTGAGGCGAACACATGGACTTCCATGTAGTCACGAGATTGCATGCATACAAAACTCTGGGGGCCGGATAGAGTTGTCCTCGATTCATGCTTTTTGGAAGAAGTTGGACATTGAACTAGAATACTGTCCATCTGCAAGGGTTTTTTTTAGCTCTCTCAAAATTTTTCTGAAGCCACCATCAGTCGCTTCATAGGTGCACACATTATTGAGTAGTGCGCTGACATTTTCAAGCTGTGCACTGATGGATTTGAGGGAGTCCAGGATAAGTTGATCTAATATTTTAGGCACTTGTTTTGTGCCTTTTCTTGCACAGGCTCAGAGAGATGTTCGGATGAACTAGGATTTGCACTCTCCTTCGCACTTGCCTTTGCTTTCTCCGCATTCTCCCTCTTAATGGTATCAATCTCCAAAAGCTGCGTATCTAGCCGGTGCAGCAAAGCGGTTTGTGCATTAAGGAGTTGAGTCAGCTGAAACTGCGTAGCAACTTGATTCGTTTGAACAGAATGCAAGGCTTGTACGATCTGGCGCAGCTCTGTCGAAAAGGTTGGAAAAGAAGGGAGCTCGGGTGCTGTTGATGGAGAAGGCTTAACAAACAGAGAATGTGTGCTGCTGTCAGAGGCAGTAACATTTTCCTTCGTCGTTTCAGGTGCATCGGACGGGGTGCGGCACTTCTCCAATCTTATAGCGCTGCTGCGCACCTTCTGCTTTCTGCGGGGAGAGACATGCGCGATGTCAGCACTATGGGTATCTTCTTGCGTTCTTGGCACCTTGAGCTTTGGCTCCCCCTGAACGGTAGCATCATCACTTGGAACATTCTTGCGCTTTGCGGAGGATGGTTTGGTAGAGGCAGGAGCAGGAGCAGGATCTGAATTTTTGATAGATATCCCCTTGGTAGATTGAACGAGGAGGATGTCTTTGCTCTTCTTGGGACTGGGCTCAGCAATGCCCTTCCCTTTGCGTATATACGCATCTTGTGGAGCTTCCTGCGTAGGATCGGGATTAGAGCTGCCTGCGCGCTTTTTGGAGGTGGATTCTTGAGTAGTACTTGGAATCACAAGACTGCTTCTTGATTGATTTATCCGCAACAAAGGTAGCTATATCATCATAAGTCAACAATAGTTTAGTGAGCAGCCTGCAGTGAGTTCGATACTTGGTCTTCCCTGCGTTGAGATTTTTGCTATAGCTGTTCATGCTAGGGGTGTTCACGGTCCGGTCCGGTCCGGTTTTCGTCAAAATTTCATAAAACCGGGACCGAACCAACAATTCGGTTCTACGAAAATTTGGAACCAAGACCGAACCAATACGTACAAGAACCAAAACATCGGTTCCGGTTCTATTGGTCCGGTTTCGGTCCGGTTCCGCTAAAATATACATTTGTTATTAATTTTCCTTTTGTCATAACTTTAGCAAGAGATTAAGAAAAAAATTATTTAGAGAAGAAAATCTTTCTTTCACTAGATGCACATAATTGATGGGCAGAACTAAGAAATCCAAATCTGCAATCTAGAATTACATGAACTTGAACAGTACATTAACTTTCATGATATATTTATGTTCAGTAAAAAAATATACATGTATGTATGTTTCTTGATTAGCAAAAAGAAGACCAACAACAGTTGGCTTGTAATTTTTGTTAACAAACAGTAGATATTGTTATATAACTAGAAAAATACAATTTTTATATATTAGCATTTTATATAAAACTATATATGTTATATTATTGGTCCGGTCCGGTCCAAAACCGATGTTAAATTTATGAAATCCGGAACCGGACCAATTTGTCGGTTCTTAAGAAATTTAGAACCAGGACCAAACCAAAAGTATTGGTCCGGTCCGGTTTTCATTGGTTCGGTCCGGTTCCTCAGGTCCGGTCCGGTCCGGTTCTGAAATTATTTTGCTCAGCCCTAGTTCATGCCCTTTACAATCTCATTCCAGATAATTTGAGGCCAATCAAGTTGAACATTATTGAAGATGGCCGCGCAGTATTCCCACTGCTTGGAGATGAAGTGCCCATTATTTCCATTCTTGCAGTTGAGGGAATCTCCAATGATGGTGCACATGTGATACATCACCTCATCAAATTCCTTTCTGTCATGTACTGACCATTTCTTGTTCAGAGAAGGAATGCCAATAAGCTTCTGCGTAAGAGCATTTTGATGAACCTCATCATAGTTGACTGGAGCATTGAAAACTTGGAAGTTACAGAGCCTACGAATATGGTTAGGATGAACCATTACATCGCAGTTTTGAACAGAGGCCATGATTAGTTCCGTTGGGTTTCCTTCAAATTCAGCCGGGATAACTTTTGCAGTTCGGAAGAATTCATCGATGAGGGATGACATGAAGAAGGGTTGATTCAGCGTAAACAGAGGAAGAACTCCGGAGGAGTTGAGATGGTGCAGAAGGCGTCGTCCAATTGCGTCTTGAGATAGATCAGCTTCAATTATTTCCCATCCAGGGATGAAGTAGAAGGGACCCTGTGAAGGATAGTAACAAGAATTAGATGATCCATTGCGCATGGAGCTGTGCGCATGCGCAAATAGCGCAAACATACCTGTACGCACAAATCCACACAGAGAATACGCAAAGATGCGCAAATAATCATATATGGATACGCAAGGAACATGAACGAATGTGCATAAAGTTAGAGAACATAAAGATATGCGCAGTAATAAAAATATGAGCAAGAAGAAAAACACTTAGAGAAATTTCATGAATTCCAAAAATATATAAAAATAATGGGGCATGAAGAACACATGGAATATTCATGAATACTAGGAATATCAGAAAATCGAAAGTTGACCAAATTGAACAAAAAGTATATCAAATTGACCGCGTTGACCAGATGATTTCAACCATGTAAATTATAAAGTCAAACAACAAACAATAAACTCAAAAAAGCTAGATAACCGTCCGTCTGCCATAGAAGTTAACGGACAAAAAATCCAACAGAAACCACATAAAACGATGATTGATCATGAAATAAACTACATTAAAGAGTAGATCAGGTTAAAACGAATACATAACAACAACTGATTTCAAGAATGATTAACAGATGAGAGAGAAATCGAAAAGGGAGGGTTTGAGAGCTTCAACCTTAATAATGGCAGAAAGTGAATAGGGAGCAGAAATCATACCATGTCTTTAACAGAGGAGTGTTCAGCTTGAGAGGCTTGTTCTCGGTCTTGGGAATGATTCGACTGAGAGCCCGACGAAGATTCAGAGATTTCGACAATGGGCAAAGGTTTTGATGATTTCTTGCGAGGCGCCATTTTCGAAAGGGGGGTTTTCAAGGAAAGAAAAGGATTGAGATTTTACGAGAAGAAGGAACTTTGAGAGAGAAATATTGAGAGGTTTAAGGTAGAGAGAAGTAGAGAGAGAATCGGTTTAAATAGGGAAGGAAAATAAAGAGGTTAGGCGCACGATAGCGAGGAAAATTTTGGAGGAAAGGTGCAGTGGCGCAAGATAGCAATGCCACATGTCACCTTAGGGAACGAGCGTGTGCAAGCCTATGCGCACGTGTGTCAGAGCCTAAGGGCCAGTCACAATTGTTTCATTTCCCACATAAATGATTTGGCAGGATAGGACGTGCGCTGTCAATCAATGGCCTTTTGCATTGATGACTTCTGGGATATGCACAGGGGTATAAACGGTAATTCCCAAAAAAAATTAAGAAGATAAAGGCGCGGGAAAAATTTAATTACACAAGTACCCTTGTGAATTAGCATTGACTTTTCAGTCAAGAACCTATGTGCAATTTCTAATGAATAGTGCACTTACCTGCGATCCACGATGATTGCGCATGGATAGTCATGCGTAGCGCATAGATAGCGCAGAGATTCTATAAATCTCAGAACTGTTGCTTCATGCGCAGTAATTGGTTGCACAGATATATTGCGCACGTTTTACGCAGGCGCATGAACGTTTTACCTATTTTGCACACTTATCAAGCAAACTTATTAGTAATACAAAACCATATGGACGAGTTTAGATAAGTTCAAGCATACCCATTTCTCCTCTCAAGAATACAAATCTCTTTGCGTCAAGAGCCTTTGTAAGGATATCAGCAATTTAATTATCTGTTCCCAAGTGCTCTAAATGAATGTTTCCTTTTTCCACGTGATCCTTGAGAAAATGATATTTGATGTCGATGTGCTTTGTCTTTGAATGCATGACAGGATTGTTGGAGACTGCTATGGTGGACATATTGTCGCAGAGAATTTGGACAATTCTTCTCATGAATCCCATAGTTCACTAGTTGCTTCATCCATAGGATTTGGCAGCAGCAGCTTCCAGCAGCAATGTATTCAGCTTCTGTAGTGGAGATGGGCACAGCAGCTTGCTTCTTGCTTGCCCACGCAACAAGTCGATTTCCAAGGAAATGACAAGTTCCACTTGTGCTCTTCCTGTCAATTGTGCATGCTGCGTAATCTGCATCTGAATAACCTAGCAAATCGAAATTCGAATCTTTGGTGTACCAAAGTCCAAGGTTAACAGTTCCAGAAAGATAACGAATAATGCGTTTAACAGCAGTTAAGTGCGCTTCTCTAGGGTCCGCTTGATAGCGCGCACAGACACAAACACTAAACATAATATCTGGCCAACTTGCAGTAAGATAAAGGAGAGAGCCAATCATACCTCGATATAAAGTTTGATCAACTTTCTTACCTTTCAAGTCTTTGTCAAGCTTATTGCCCGTATCCATTGGAATGTCGTATTCTTTAGCATTTTCAAGTCCAAATTTCTTGATTAGGTCTCTTGTGTACTTGGCTTGATTTATGAAGATGCCATCATTCAATTGCTTAATTTGAAGTCCGAGGAAGAATGTGAGTTCTCCCATCATGCTCATCTCAAACTTGCTTTTCATGAGCTTCTCAAAGCGCTTACAAAGTAACTCATTAGTAGAAACAAATATAATATCACCGACATAAATTTGAACGAGTAAAGAGTGATCATTATACTTATCAATAAAAAGAGTTGTATCAATTTTACCGCGCTTGAAGCCCTTCTCTAGTAGGAATTTTGATAGAGTATCGTACCATGCTCTTGGAGCTTGCTTAAGTCCATACAAAGCTTTCTGAAGCTTGTGATTTGGAAATCTGCTATCTTCAAATCCAGGAGGTTGAGCTACGTAGACCGTCTCTTGGAGTTCACCGTTGAGAAATGCGCTCTTCACATCCATTTGATAAAGCTTGAATTTCTTGTGAGAGGCATAAGCTAAGAAAATTCTGATAGCTTCTAGTCTTGCTACAGGCGCAAAAGTTTCATCATAGTCGATTCCTTCCTCTTGCCTATAGCCTTGCGCAACCAACCTTGCTTTGTTCCTGGTGATGCTTCCATTCTCATCCATCTTGTTTCCGAATACCCATTTTGTACCAATAACTCCTTGGTCATGAGGTCTGGGTACTAAAGTCCAAACCTTGCAGCACTCAAATTGGTTAAGCTCTTCTTGCATAGCAGTAACCCAGCTTGAATCTTGGAGCACTTCATCAATCTTCTTTGGTTTGATTTGAGAGATAAAGGAGTGATATTCATCATCAAAGTTTGATGCTCTCCTAGTACGAACCCCTACATTGAGATCACCAATGATGTTTGAAGTTGGGTGATCTCTAACTTCACGAACCTTGGGAGGTAAGTTAGGTTGCGTAGTAGGAACACGAAGATCTTCAATAGGTACTTCATTAGCTCCAGCATCAAGATCATCAAAGGTGATTTGCTGAAGCGGAGAAACATCATGCGTAGGAGGGGGTGTCTGCGCATCAGGAGTCGTAACTTCTAGCGCAGCATCTGGCATTGGCGCATGAGATGGACTTCCTTGATTCTGATTTTGATTAACTTGATTATCATTCTGGCGCAGGTGCATTTTGTGGCTGCGTACCTGTCTCAACATTCTCAGCAGAATCATCAGAATCATTTGGAGCCAAATGTGGCTCAAGGAGAGAATGCTCATCAAATGTAACATGTACAGATTCTACAATTACTAGAGTAGTTCTATTAAAATAACAAAAAGCTTTAGAGTGTTTGGCATACCCAACAAAAATACCTTCATCTGTTTTGGCGTCGAATTTACCTTTATGGTCTTTGCCGTTGTAGAGGATATAGCATTTGCAGTCAAAAATCTTGAAGAAAGCAATGTTGGGCGCTCTTCCTCTCCATAGTTCATATGGAGTTTTGTTGTAGGCTTTGTTGATGAGGGATCTATTCTGAGTGAAGCAATCAGTGTTGACAGCTTCTCCACATAAATACTTTGGAAGCTTAGCTTCTGCTAACATAGTCTTTCCAGCCTCAATCAACGTACGATTCTTTCCACAACGCCATTTTGTTGAGGAACTCCAGCAGCAGAGAAATTGTGATCAATTCCATGGTCATCGCAGTATTGAGCAACACCGTTATTCTTGAATTCAGTTCCATTGTCTGATCTCACGCTTACGATGTCGTCTTCCTTTTGAGTTTGGAGCTTTCGAAAGAGAGCAGTCAAGATATCATAGCAGTATTCTTTAGATATCATCATTTCGACCCATGTATATCTTGAGTAGTCATCCACCACAACTAAAGTATATTTGTTTCCTCCAATGCTCGCGGAGGTGATCGGTCCAAACAAGTCCATGTGAAGCAGTTTTACAAGCATTATGAAGTTGAGGATGCAATCTTACTGGAGAAAGACTGCTTAGGCTGCTTTCACTTTCTTTGCTACAAAACAGAGATTTGTGATAGAATTTATAGCAGTAAGATCAAAAATGGAAACATTGTTCTTACGAGTCCCTGTGAGCAAAGTTAGTCCAGATGTGCCATCCTTGATATAGCAATGCGTTAAAGTGAATTGGCATTTTAGGCTTTTATCGCAGAATAGTGATATGGAGAGCAGGTTGTGCTTGAGACTATCTATTCTGATTAGTCCATATCCAATTATGTGCCCTTTGTTGTTGTCCCCATATGTTACTGAGGGACCTCTTCCTTCACGCACATCTTCAAGAGCGTTGACATCTCCAGTCGTGTCTAGAATCCACTGTCGATACCAAATATGCGCTTGAGAGTGCGCAGTAAAGCAGGAGACCTTTTCTGCTTTCTGGAATATTGACTTGCGCTTCTACAGCAGAGTTATCATTATCAGTTTTCAGCAGTCACTTTAAGAGATTCCTTGCGCGGCTGCAGAGTTAATGATGACGCAGCCTTGTCAGGTTTGCTCTGGCAAATAGGTACTTGCCATTATGTCTGCTTGGTGAAGGTGTCCCATTTCCACTAGTTGAGTGAAGTTGGGACCTTTCTTGATTGTCCTTGGCGCATGCTCAAGTTCCATTTCAGAAACAACTTCTGAATCATTGTCAGCATTTGCCACTAAGCAGAGCAGTCCATCCTCAGAGTCAGCATCGCTGTTTTCTTCAGCAACCATTCAGTATGTCTTTGTGTGCAGGGTTGCTTTTCCTCATGTACTCAAATTTTGGAGTAGGGCATTTTGAAACGAAATGTCCTGGCATTCTGCAGTTGTGGCAGACCAAGTCATCTTTCTTTGAGTCACTGTTGAGAGAGAACAGGAGGTTTGCATTAGGATCCACCAAGTTTGGAGAACTTTCTGAATTTGATCTGAGGTTTGAGCAGGCGCAGGAACATGTGAATAGTTAGCCATTGCCCAAGATTTTGAAGCCATATTGAATCGGCACCCAAGCTGTTAAGCTTGAAAAACAGATACAAGTTTTATGAAGGTGTTTGCTCTGATACCACTTGTTGGTCCCAAAGGGGCAACAAGGGTGTGAAAAATGCTAGAGGGGGGGGGGGTGAATAGCGTTTTTAAATTCTTTTCAAACCCTTTTAGAAATTAATGGCTTATGCGCAGAACTTTTATTTTGGCTAAGTATAGCGCGCAGCAAGAGTGTGAAATGCACAGCGGAAGATTTAAAGCAGCTCTACGCAGGGTATACTGCGCAGAGATAACCAGCTACTGTGCAGGGAAAGCTTCGCAGAGATGAAAAACTCACGCGCTAAGTTTTGGCTAAAGAGTTGGATAAAATTGTGCTAGGGAAAATGAGCAATAACAATTACAGCAGTAAAGTGTAGCAATCTGAAAGATCAAACAAGGCAGTAATACATAAGAAGATAAGCATGAAATAAGCAGTAAGAATGATTGACAAGCTATTTGGAGAGGTTCGATTAAGGAAAGATCTACGTCCTCTACCAAGATGGTTAGTCTTGGATTTCTAATGGAGGTCTTATAAAATGAGTGAGTATTACAAATTACAACATTTGAGCTCAATACTAACTCAAGATCTATTATCTATGAAGAACAAATCCTAGACTAAACCGGTGTATCTCAAGAAGTTAGATCAGAATGATCAAAGCTTCAAGAGGTGTGTGTGTGACAGAAATTCTGGGCTCTATGAATATGAGAGATGAAGAGCACCAAGAATTCTGGTGATATAGGGTTTTTGGGATTTGAGCAGGAGTTTGAAGGTTTGAAGATCTTGATGGCTGTTCTAATGAATCTAGAAATATTGAGCAGCAGTCTTCAGATCTTCAAGGTTTCTCAATGAAGCATGAAACTCTAGCTCTGGCTGAACAAGCACTCCAGCTTGGCCACCCGCCTATATCTACACTTGGAAATAAAGATGAGCAGGCTATTTATAGCAGAGGGCTTAAAACTAGCCGTTGGAGCTCTGAGCAAGGACGATGAGCTGGCACGCTATGATTGGTGCGCAGATGTCCTTTATAGCCGTTGGGGCTCTGATCAAAGTTGATGACCTAGCACAATATGATTGGTGCGCAGGTGATATAGAGCCGTTGGAGACTGAGCATGAAGACCAATTTCAAAATCTTCTTCTAGAAGGTTGACAGCTGTCTTTGTTTGAAATATGACCGTTGAAGCGTGTCTCCTCTAATGGTGTTGGTGAGTGTGCTTATTTTATCGTTTGTGCACACCTCAGCATTTTGGCTCAATCCAAAAAGCGTAGCTTGTCTTGAAGCTTTCCAAGCTTCTAGAATATGAGATCAGGAGATAAGAATTTTGACCAAGGTTGAGCGTGCGCGCACAAAGGCATGCGCATTGCCGGTGCGCACGGATGCTGCGCATGGGGAGCATGCGCACCATGCTTGGTCATACCAAAGGAAGATCTCATGAGTTGGGGAATAAGATCTTGAAAACTGAGCAGGGTCAAAAGCTGCGAAAGAGATCTATGCGCAGTGGCCACCTGCGCAGAGAACATCCTGCGTAGTGAAATGAATCCTGCTTAGAAAATCTTCGATCCTTCATAGCTTCAAATCCTATAATCTAAGCCTATACTATAAAATGGACTTGGATAAAATTGAAGTTATAAAACTTCTTACATAGGGTCCTAAAGTCCATAAAATATTAATAGGTGATGGTATCAATCAATTCTAACATAAGTAGGAGGGTTAAGAAATAAGCATACCCAACACTACTGCTCCATCTCATCTTCACTTTATTTTCTAGTTCATTTAGTTGTTAAATTTCAGATTGTAGTTTAATCAAATCAAAAATCCCCCCATCTTTGGTTACCTGTTACTTTTCAAAAGAATGTTACTTTTCAAAAGAAATAAAATCTCCGTCCCCGTGGATACGAACTCTACTTGTCACTATACTAATTTTGTGAGTAGGATAATTAATTTGGCGGTTTATTGACACACCAAATTTTGGCGCCGTTGCCGGGGACGGTGTTAAGTTTATTTCTTTTGAGTCTAAGAAAAAAAAATCTGCAGAAGACTCTTTTGAGTTAGGCGTGGCCACGTTTAAGTCCGAAGAGTCACCTGTTTAAAAAAAAGTTTTTTTCTTCATTTCTTGTTTCTGTTTTATGCCTTGTTCGTCCTATACAGGTGAAATGTCATTAGAATATTGGGACTCAAGTGAGCCGACTAGCCATTTCGGTTAGTAAATTGGAAGCTCAATGTTCGGGAATACTACCGCCTCAAACAGTGATAACCCCAATGGAGAGTGTTGGTGCAGACACTTTGAGGAGTGAAGATGAAGTGAGTCTTCCGATAAGTGAATTACATGTCTCAAATCCACAAGAAGAGGAAGAAGTGCCCGTCGAGCCTCATGTTAGCGAAAATTCAATGGTTGGTAAGTCTTGTATAATTGGTGAGTATTTTGCTCCTCCTTTTCCCGTGATGGAAGATAATATTGTCAATGAGGTGATGCAATCCACTAATGTTAAATCTTTTGTTTGCCAAGTTGACTTTATTACTATTTTAGCAAATGATCCGTTTGCACAGTTTGCCAAAGTTGGACAAAGAGTATTCATGTCAAAAAATTTGTTTGGAGAATTTGATAATAATGAACTTGAGGATGAATTGCAGGAGGAGGATAAAAAGTTCATATTTAATGAGCATATGTTATTAGTTTTATTCCTGAATAACATTGCTCCAGATCCGACTTCATGGTTTCTTTACCCACCACCCAAGATTCCACGTAAACATGGAAGTTTTGTTTTTTTTTTTTTGTTTTTTGTTTTTTATTATTGTTAGGTTTGTTTTTCTTAAATAGTTAGATTGTTTTGTTTTGTACTTAGGTTCTAGAAATAAACAATCAGAAGACAAGTTCTTGTTAGGCGTGATCACGCTTTAGCCAAAATTGTCTTCAGAAAAATTTCAATTTTTTTTTAAGGCGCTGAGGAAGTTTTAAGCGTGATCACGCTTAAGTGAAAGAAGTCTTCAGCTGTTTTGTGTTTTTGGCCTAACTTGATTTCTTGCAGGTGTGAATATCAGAACTCCCATTTTATTTATTCCCACATAACCAATGGTTAACCAATTTCTAGCAACAAGTTTTTTGACGTTTGTCCTCATTCTTCAAGCTTCAAATTTCAAAATAGAATTCAATTCCATCTCTTTCAGGAGACAAATCTCAGGGAAGTTCTTCTTTACTTTTCTTGTTTTATTATTTTTCCCTTTTATTTTGTCTTATTTTTCCTTCCCTATTGAGACTTTGTGGATAGATACATTGAGGACAATGTAGAATGTAGGTGTGGGGGTGTGTGAGACTTAACTTGCAATTTTTTGTGCTTAATTTTTTTCAAATATTGTTATGCAAGTGGGGCGTAAAGTGTAACAACTTGAGAGGAGAAGGTTATTGGCTTGTTTCTATTGTACAATCATATGTTTCATTGACCTTAACCATAGATGGAATGTCATTGTGCGAGGTTAACACACAAACACACTTATTTTGTGAGCTTTTGGGCCATAGATCAATACATCAATTATGCTCTCATTTTCTTTGTTGTGTGTGATCGAGCATAGTGTGTCCCTTCTAGAACTTGATTTTGATGCCGGGTTGAGACATTTTTCTGGGCTTATGCACTTTTGAAAAGGGACTATAGGATTAGCCTTTTGTTGGCCTTCGTTTGTATGCCTACCCTTTATACCCCCTAGTGAACCCCGTTGTGCTTGAAATTAAATTCCATTTCTTTTGTTGATACACCCACGAGCCGTGCCCCGTTCTTTGATTCCCCACTTTGAACCCTCTTGTCAAGAGATGTGAAAAAGAATTGCATGTGAAGAAATTTTGTTCAATATGGAAATTTTGGTTTCAATGGATAGAATCAATGGAAATTGGGAATATTTTTTTGGTTAGTGATCATGGAGATAGTATTGGTAATTTAAGTATATATTATCCTCTTATTTTTGTTTATAGTTAGTCTCCTCTTCTTTGATTCGGAAAAAAAAAAGTCAGAAAGTAGTGTTAAATTTCAGATTGTAGTTTAATCAAATCAAAAATCCCCCCATCTTTGGTTACCTGTTACTTTTCAAAAGAAATAAAATCTCCGTCCCCGTGGATACGAACTCTACTTGTCACTATACTATTTTGTGAGTAGGATAATTAATTTGGCGGTTTATCGACACACCACAAATATTGACAAATTCCGGTCACATTTTGGGACGGAGGTAGTAGATAATACTACCAACCAAAAAAAAAAAAAAAAGAGCATTGTTGTAATATGTCTTCTGGCAAATATTATGCTTGCGAAAGTAGTGTTGCTTGCATTTTAAAGAGCAATACACAAAAATGTATGGTATGGTATCTGTGCCCAAAATGTAATAAACCATATGCATAATGATATTTATTTATTTGTTCCTTAATACGCACTGATTATTACTCCCTCCGGTCCAAAATGATCTTTTCGTTTGTCATTTCTCATTGTCTCAAAAAGTTCTTCTCATTTTTACAATTTGAGCTTAAAATTGTTTAAACTAAACATTCGTATTCTAAAAAAGTTTCAATAGTCAGAAAGATATAGTCACGAAGATCATTTTGGACTTGGATTTATTACCAAACCCGCCCCGTTGTGAAGCGGACTGTCTCAGATCGGATACGGATCGGGTTCGGACAAATTGCCATCCATAATTCCAGCTACCACTAAGGCTGAGAGACTGCCAAAACAATGGCAGATTCATGGATCACTCATCGGGCCATAACTCCAACCGAGAACATACTGCAAACATAAAAGACAAAACATTTCCAGTACAACACTTACTATTGCACTAAATGGAACAAGATGTTCCTACCAAAGAGTTGTTTCACACTCAAAGAAATCCAGAAGAGACTTGCACCAGAAGCTGAGAAAAGAAATACATGGAAACAACAAAATCCGACATCGGAAACTACAAATGCTCTATACCATATACAACAGAAAAGGGGAAACCACCACCCTTAAATTACTTTAGTGCCCTTGACTGGGTGAGGTCAGTCACACAAACACACACACACACACACACATACTATATCTAACTTGATTTATCATAATAACATGTTGAAGAAGAATTGGGGTAAAGACGCTATACGTGGAAGATTCATCAGTAGCTCACCTACAGAGTCCTTCCTTGACATCCCCGGAGCTGCTTTCTTACACTCTTCATTTTCACTCTTAGTTATGCACGAATCTTCATCTTTGGTTCCACTTACTGACGCAGAGAGATGATTTGACGCATTTACCCTCATAACATCCACACCATCAGTAGTATATTGATGGTCAACAGGATCTTTCTGTAGGAGGCAGCAGAGAGAGTTGACTTTTGACATTAATGACTTCTCATCTGTAATTGAGGAAGCAACTTGAGAATCGGTCAATAAACATCGGCTTATGTCTTCTAGAATCTCTAAGCTTTTCCGTTCTTCTGAGGAGAGGGTGAAATTGCTTGATGTTGTGTGTTCTGAGATGCTATTCTCGATGTGGTTGACCAAATCACTCATTGACATAGAAGGGTGTAACCCAGGCACTTTAATCTGATCCCAACGGCTAAGGCTCCTTAGTTCATCCACACCAACGTTCCTGATTTCTTCAATTACATCTGTATCCATCACTGAATCATAGACGGGTAAAGTTTAGAAAAGCTGAATAAGCAGTGCCGCAACATGGGACAGGCTAGGCAGGTACCAAGCAGAACACTGCTAGGTCTTACTCCCTTCGTCCAAAAAAGATAGTCTTAGTTGACTTTTGACGATCAACACACGGGAACTTTAACCAAATATTAATGACAATCTAACATCCTAATGAAATTCTAAAAATTGTTATTGATAAATCATCAAGTGTCCAAATATTTAAATTTTATTGGGGTGATTTAATGTTTGGTCAAGTTCACTTGTACTACTGATCATCAAAACTCAAATGAGACTATCTTTTCCAAACGGAGGACAAGAAAAGAAAACTGACGAGAGTACACAAGCACTAACCTAACGCACTAAGCAATTAACACGCACTCTCGCTGCTCCTACTCCTACCACCTTTATGCATTACTACCTACATGAAGTGTACACAAGGTCACAGCTAAAAGACAACCCAGGTAAACGGATACGACGCATAGAAAATTATAACAAATCAACTCGATAGAGAAACAATTGGAGGGGATATTCGCAGGAGGGAACTCGCAAGTTATGTCCTTTCTTCCACTTCTATTCCTTGGTTACAAACTGATTTTGTTAGTGTGTCATATGGTGTACTTCACTTGTATTTGTTACTCCCCCTGTCCCTAAATGAATGTCTATTTTCAAAAAAATCTTGTCTCAAAATGAATGACTTTTTTAAAAAAAGAAAAACTTCGTCCCTAGACGTTTTTTTACCAAAATTATTTCACTAGCTTTATACTTGTAAAACTAAAAGTTTGGAAAGAGGAATACATGATTACATACGAATCTTTGCCACTAAATTGTATGAAACGTAGAGATTTTCAGATTTCCCCTAAAATGAAATTTGGGCATTCATTTAGGGACATATGGAGTAATACGAAAGTGTATGTACATGTATGTCTCCAAGCATGTCTAAAAGATACACTCTATTTCTCTATTAAGAAAATGGTAAATATATATTGGTATACAATGCTCCAATGGCAAGCTTATCTACAAGTTCACAAGTATAGCTTAGATTCTAAGCAGCAGACATTCCAATCTTCATCAATATAGTCACCAGTGTTACTGACCCTAAATTAGCCATATAATATCAAATGTTAGCAATGACATTAATATTTCGCCAGCCATAGAAATTCCGTTTACACCAAACCAGGGAAAAGCTGAGCCAACTCGCTGCACTAGCTCAAGTATGATAATTAAGAGACTTAATCTCTTTCCCTATCCTATTTGTGCGCACCACAACATGCCACTCTACTTCTCAAAACTCAGGCAAATGCCACCATATAACAAAATGAACATCCTTGCCCACCAAAATCCTCCTTTCTCGACCATAATTTACATTTGTAGGAAAGGCCAAAACATGGTACAAAGAACCCATCCTTGACAATCACTCTAGTCAAAAACCTTGCTAAAGTGACATTGACTGATCAACTTGCAGAAACAATATACCAAAGAAAACCAAGAAAAAGAGGAGCCATGACGCAACAAAAACTAATCAAATCTAACAAAGAAATCAATATTAGCATCCAATTATGTGCAAAATAATTAACAATAATGAATAAGTCCTCATATACAACAAACAATACCTGAGCTCGGTGAAGGTGTTTCCCGGTGAAAGTCTGTGGGTCTAGCCACAGGGTCATGCAGCTCACTCTTTGAAGAAGACGACTGAGCTCCTGATGGGGACGCAGAACCACACAAGTCAAAAGTGACACCTCCATCACTGTTAATACTGTAATCGTTAGACTCACTAGGGTCCTCAAATACCGAAACTCTGGGCTCAAAACATGGAGATTCTAGTACAATCTCTTCTTGCCGACTCAGATAACTCAGACGAGGGTCGCACTGAATTAGTTTTTCAAAATGCTTCCCCAACAACCCCTGTGCGCACTGCAGATAATGCCGCCTGCCACAAATGAAAAATACGTTAATTCTTTTTCCCATCCATCTTTGGCATTTGCAGTAAACAACACTTCCGACATGAGTAACTCAGCTATCTGATTCTACAGTTCCTAAAGGATACTCAGGCCAAAGAAACATAGTGATCCATCTTCTCAGTTAAGCAGCTTAATCATTTATTCGTGTCGATGAGTTCTTTTCGGTCACCATCTTGTGAAAACAGGAAGGTGGTCTTCAATTTTTAAGGCCAACGATAAAAGATGAATGAAAATGTCAGGGTGACGTGTGTAAAACGTGCTTCCAGATTTTGAAGGAAGTCCAACAATCTAATGATGCCAATGAGAAAGGAACATACAAATATACTGACTGCGAAAATCGAGAACTATGTAGACATACCTAACTCTTCATCAGTTGTTCGGATAATGTCGTGAACAATTTAAATCCAAAGCTGAGCTAGGAAATTTTCCAGAATGTTAAGCATGATAACTACGGTTTTAAGAGGGCTTCCACATTTTCAGTCAACTTGGGAAGCACCATAGTAAGGTTTACCATGCCACAAATGCACAAGTGACAACAGCCAAAGCTTAGCTGGGTTTCGGGGCATGTGGTAAGAGAAGCACAATAAGAATTAAACATATATCGGCTACTTTTCTGCTGTCTATAAGTATCAACTCAACTAAAACTTAACTAAAGCAATTTGGACACCGTTTCTTGCCTTGTAAATGTTACGATGAGTGAGATTTCAATCTTACATGTGAATGCATTATTGAGTATCTTTATGACTATAACTTCAACTGGCTCATGACCATGATGCACATAAAAATGATGGCAAGTGGACAATGAGGGATAACGGATGGCTGTTTCACAAAGGATGATGCTGCCAACGAGGGAACAACTAAGGTATGTTTTAATTGTGGAATGCATTAGTTAAAAAAGAAACAAAAACAAAAAAGGGGGAGTCACACCCACTTCAAAATACTCCCCAATTTAGTAAGATGACATGTAAAACGAATCGCAAGAACAAGTACTGTACCTGTGTAGGCTAGCTTGCCCACCAGTAAAATCTGATGTTGCCTGCCATAAGGTATGCTTCCTAGGCTGGGGATTGGTCTCCCTAAAGAAGAGAGGCTGCCTCGTTAGCTGCAACAACAAAAACATTACCCTTTATAATCATCATCTCATAGTCCCAATGCATGATAGCAGAAATATAAACCATGAACAGGTAATTACCACTATATCCAACGTCCCAGGCCCATCATCAGGGTAATTCGCCTTCAAAGCCATGATGTCAGACCATTGGATTTCAATCTTATTCTTAAGACCACCATCCAAAACTTCCCACACAAGCTTGTGCTTCGCAAAGTAACACTTCGCCACCAGTCCCCTTCATATCTCGATTTGTACTGAAGCATGACAAAGTTCCAATTATTAGACAGATAAACACACATTAATGACATTTTTTTCAAATTTGACCTGAGTTTGAGCGTACCTCCCAGGTTCCAATCTTAAGAAGAGTTGCAGGGAAGTTTGAAGCCTTTAGCTTATCACTAGCAAGAGAAGTAGTAGCGCCTTTGTTGTCTTTCTTGGCTTGAGTTCCAGAATAAGGTGCATTACCTTGAGAAAGCCTCACTTGAATCAAATCCAGAAGAGATGGACGCTTCTTGAGTCGCAAACCGAGTGGACTTGGCTCATCTAAGGGATTAAATTCTGCAGGTGGTACACGAAAACCACTATGTCCAAGTCATTCTGCTAAAAATAAAATTAATTACAAATCAAAACAAAAGAAATATGGATGCTTTCGCACCAAATGCAATAAACACCCCTTCTCTACTCAAGGTAACCTCAACTTTGTTTCTAAAAAGTACTGCCTCCACTAATTCCAACATGAAACATAAAATCGAAATCATATCGCTCCTCTCCAACAATCAATAATTAAGCAAACTTCATCAACTAGGGTAGGGTGTAAAGGAATTATTAATAACAAATCCACAATCCCAAACACCAGCAATTCTAAATACTTATTACCGATAATTCCACAACAATACTTCATCTCATAAACTATAGACAGCTTGAATCGGCGAATTACCCAACAAGGGTAACTCGTTCAATTACGATTTTCCAATAATCAAGTTAACAGGCAAAATTTGCAGAACAATTAAACTAAATCCAGTACTACATAAACAACAACGAAAGAGAAAAAAAACATTGGATCGCTTGTTGATAGGAGCATGATGACGGTGGTCAAAGGAATCGTCGACTTCACGTTTAACCGGAATCTGTCGAGGATTAGAGAAAAGACGGTCGGGTCAATCATACATAAAGTGGGATAATTAATATCGGAGACTCTAATAATATTGTATGTAATATTGTATGAACGACTCAAGGAAACTATACAATTGTAATTAAAGAAGTACTTTCCAAGCTACTCTAGACTATTCTAAATTACATAAGGAAACTATACAATAGCAATGCTATTAGGACTATTCTAAATTACATAAAAAAAAGGAAACTATACAATAGCAATGCTATTAGGAAAGTAAATCTATAACTATATAACAACAAGATAAACTTTCTATATATAGAAAGGGCCCACATGAACTATGAAAATGGAAAGTTGGGTTAATTTTCAAATCATGTTAGGGAAAACATGAAGCTTCTTGAAGAAGAGTTGAGCTGGACGGTGGGGATCTTTTGCGTGTGGTGTTTATGACACATTTCGGAGACGTGTCAACCTAATGAGAGGAGCCGCTGGTTTAAACGGTTATTACTTGCTTTTTTCCTTGCTGATAAGTTTGACACGTGTATATATCTACAGTCCTAAAGAAATTCCTGACGCTTCTCTTCTCTCTTCCAAGTTTCAAATTCAAACTCACACACACCAACACACAGTAGAACACACACACGGACACACCAACACACACAGGACACACAATAATTGACTATCTATTTTTTTTTTTTCTGAAGGCAGGTGAAAGAGATGAAATGAAATTTTGAAGATGTGGGATTTAGCTTGGGCAAAGAAAGATCTGAGGGATTCGACAAAGAAGACGATATCGGAGACAAAGATTTCTTAACAAAATTTTAAATCCAGCCAGAACCCATTTTCGCGGCGTTGGCTGGGAAGAAAATACAAATCGAGCCAGAGAAAGACTGGGATCCTCCGGCGAAGAGGAACAAGTCAGAGATTACGAGGAGACGGCGATAAATTGGAATCATTCAGTTTCTTGGTTCCTTCGTTTCTGTTCTCCGGTAAGTGCGTCTTACTTCTCACATGAAAGAGAATGTTACAGAGTCGATTGGAAAAATTGTTAGGGTTTATTCTTATCAATATTCATATCTCCTGCACTTAATTTTTGTTTTCTAGGTTGTTTTGAAGACATGAATTCTTAGGTGTTAAATGGTTTCTATTGCACTCATAAATTGGAATTCATCAAGCAATGCAATGTTATGCAATACACGTTCATTACTAGCTTCTCATTTATTTCTCCATTTCTTCAAGAGGCATTTTGAGGCTTACATATTTGGTTGTTTTAGCTATATTACAACTGTTTTTTTTTTCAATGTCTGCATGATATGTTTCTCTCTATGGGTTTTTGTGTTTAGAGATTGATTCTTCCCTAACAACCGTTTATGGCAGTTAAGCGGCGGAAAACAGAGAGTTTCGTAGCTTCTTCCCCTTCCAAACCATCCGGTTTTCTCCCTTGAGGAGAGAGATGCGAAGCCGATGACGACAGAACGGTTGTTCACGATCAAACATAAGGTCAGCCTTTATGTTTCTAAGCCAATCATCAAACTACGTTGTGCAAATTTAAAATTTGTAGCAGGAGCAATCAGCGATTCTGCTTTTGCAATCTTTTTATTTTCAGGGTTTATAAGGTTTGCTCACCGCTTCAGTCGCTGATTTCAGTTTGATATGTTTTTGATTTTTTTTTTGAAAGTAGTTTTGATTTTCTTTTCTGAAATTGAAAGTTTTTTTCATTCATTGTCATATACTTCGGTTTACATTATATTTTTTGAGTAAGCAATCCAATATTACAAGCAATACTAATGGGAATATTCGAGTTCAGAAAGAACCGGATGATTAATACCTAAAACAATCTCAATTTTCAAGGTTAGTGTAATTATGTTTCATCCTTTAATTGTAGCCTTATATTATGATGTTTATTAGGTTACCATTAAACAAACGCTAAAGGGACAGTTCATTTTTATTTCAGCTATCTATTTATATATATATACACCCACCCGAATTTAGTAGCCTCCTTATGTTCGCTGCATTCTTTTACCTCTCTCTCTCTCTCTCTCTCTTTTATTATCAAGGCATTAGCATTCTAAAATTTAAAAATGCACTTTAGTTTGTGGTACTTTGTACGACAATTTTTTTTACGATACAAAGTTATTTATTTTTCATTTTTTTGGATAGGAAAAAAGGACTTTATTAGATGAATCCCAAATTAGATGCCCTGTTTAAAATTGTATCAAGGTTCCTTTTTCCCAGGTAAATGGATTACAGTTGGGCTAAAAGAAAATAGTGTTGCTCGAGGCTTTGAGGCTTATGTTCACATCTATTTGGGAAGCAATTTGGTCGAAAGTTGCTGGAAATCATATGTATTTTTTGCTAAAAAATATGTCCCTAAACGCTTCTTTACCAAATTGTTTTCATTGATCATTTTATCATAGTAAATCTAAATGTTTAAAATGTGGTTTACAAGAGTATTTATGCATCTTTGCCATTAAAATGTATGAAAAGCACACATTTTCAGAGTGTCCCTTAATATGAAATTTGGGCCTTCATTTAGGGAAGGAGGAGAAACAAAAATGTAAGAGAAGAATGGTATTCATGATCTTTTATACTCCATATGTTCTATAAGCTGAATGACAACTTTTGTTCTTCATCAAGAACAAAAATGACATTCATTTTGAGATAGGGGTTGTGGATTTTTTTTACGAATCTATTACGGTTGTCTTGTGTAGACTCTGTGTTACCAAGCAAATAGCTGTTTTATTGTGTCCCATCCCGCCCTCTTCCAATGTACCAATGCGATATTATGGTATACAGTACAATGAAACATTAGTTTGTGATCAATTAATCTTTTCCTGTTGGTTGAAATGGGTATTGTAGATCCTAACCTACTGCTGGAATTATTCTTAATGTATCACATTTGGCAGCAGAAAGCGGTGTAGAATATTTGTAATAGAAAACGGTCTAGAAATTAGTATAAGATAGGTTGGTTCTGGTGGACAGTGAGTAAAAGATTTTGTTTGGGTTCTGTATGTGACTTAGAATGATTGTTTATGTTTTCATGTGATGAATCAAATATGTAGCATATTTTATTCATTCTGGTGCAAACATATCCCCCCCCCCAAAAAAAAATAAAAAAATAAAAAAATAATGTTTGTCAAATAATACTCCCTTTGGTCTAAAGTAAATGTGCAATTTTTTTTCATTCTCCCTCTTGAGCAAAAGAAATTTTCAATTCTTTCTTTTGAAATTTATTTTGAGACAGGAGGAGTATGAGATTTTGAGTTTATAGCTATTCTAGATTACATCATGTGTTTCATTTGGCTTTTCTTTGTATTTTAACTACTTATATATTTTGATCACGAATGGTTACAAGTTGATAGAGTGCAGGATCTAATGCTTCTAATGCTACAAGGGCCTCCATTCTTCTTGGGGTGTTGAAGGTGGATCCTTGGGGGCCTCTCGGATCTCCCTCTCCCTCTCCACCATTTTCTGTTCATTATTTTTCCAGTGTCGGTACAGTTATTTTTGCCTTTGATTTTGTTCTTTTTCTGTTTTTTTCTTACATAATAATGTGTTATTTGAAAAGCCAGTTCAGGTCCTAAACACACTTGGATCTAGCATCATGAAATAACCCGCCTAAAATGTTGCATCAGACAAAAGGTTGGTACAAGTTTAATCTATGTATCTCTTATTTGAGCCTCCTTTAAAATCCTTCTTTCTTTCCTCAATAATTCATGTTAGTTGGCTGGCCATTTACTGGATGTTTGGATTACATGCACAAGATAGAGTTGAATATATTGTTTTAAAAGTGATTTGTTTTGGAAATTGATGTATTGATCCTCAGTGGGACAACTGAAAACTTTAATTTTAGAAGTAAGGTCAAACTTCTTCTGTTATTGATGTTCTTTCACGAATACGTACATTTTTCTCATACTTGATAGTTGAGCTTGCCCCTACAAAATAATCAAAGGAATACCAAAATCAATAACAGAGCAGTTAATGACCTCCATTTTTCTCATTCTTGTGATGTGAAAGCTTCCAAATTGTAAAATATTAAGGGCCGGTTTAAATTTAATAGCAGTAGTGTCGGATATTTAAAATTTACATTCAACTTACTATGATTCTCTTTCCATCCCAAAATGAATGTCTGAAAATTTTCAAAACAGCTCTTGATCTTTGAAAATTTGTTGGACATTCATTTCGAGATCGAGACGGATGTAGTACATAATTGTGAGCAATTCTTTTGCTTTTGTGATGGAAGCCACCGAGTGTGAAGGGTTGGTTGGTTTTGCACATGTATGAATTTGTATGGGTTTCTTACTTACCAAAATTTTCTACTTCAAGGTTTTTACCCAAAATATGGGAACTTCTTTTGGGATTCAAAACAAAGCATTGAAGTAGAAGATAAAGATGAAGATGAGAACATGAGCTCCCATGTAATTGACATCAATCTTGATACTGAGTAGGAACTGATGAAGCTATTGCTTGGGGTGAAGGGACAAGGAATATGTGTTGGTATATTTAGGTACATTTAACTTGAATGTGGAAAGAACAGAAGTTTTTGGTTTGTTATGGTAGCTTGATTGAAGGTCCAAAGATTATTTTTTTGGAAGTTTCCACTGATATTGTTGTCTTAAAAAAATGTTGGACAGTGTGTAAATATGTTTATCCATATTATGTAATACTATTTCTCCTTTAAGATAAGGTCTTACTTTATGGTTTGTTATGCAATTGTTATAACTTCTTTCAAGGCAATCAGAAGTTAAGAAGTTATGGTCCGTGCATCGCACGGGAGTAACACTAGTAATATAAACACTAGGAAATATACAATTGTAATTAAAGAAGGATTCTAATATCCTTTACATGCCCCGCAAGATGGACGACCGATAGGAGAGTCTAATCTTGAAAGTAATGAGATGAACCGGGTTGATGAAACGAGCTGGTTGATGTGATCCCGGTTGTGGATGATGTTTCCATGATATTTACATTTGTACAAGTAGGGTTTGCACCCCTATTAAGTTTGTGTCACAATGACGGATTTGGGCTTTTACGTCGCAAGACGGGGTAAGGCTTTTACGTCGCAAGACGGGTACGGGCTTTTACGTCGCGAGACGGTACGGGCTTTTACGTCGCAAGACGGTACAGGCTTTTACGTCGCTAGACAGTTACGGGCTTTTACGTCGCGAGACGGGTGGAGGCTTTTACGTCGCGAGACGGGTGGAGGCATTAACGTCGCGAGACGGGTGGAGGGGTTAGGCGAGTTGGGTACTGTGAATACGTGTGTTTGAATTTGGGAATATTCATAGCAACATTAAAATTATGAGAGTCGCCACGCCGTTTTAATTATAGCCAAAACATTGAGAAAAAGCATGTTTAATGGGTTCGGGGGTCAAATTACAACAAGAGAAGAATATTGGATGTTATCACTCCTATTGCCCGAATTGATCGGTCTTTCTATCATGATGCGGTGTATGTAGTGTGTTAGTGATTGAGACCGGATCCGAAGATTGCCTACGTTCCTCTCAATGTGAGAAGCTCAGGTCAGCGTAGTTCGAGAGAATTTAGAATAGGCAGGAGAATCGGGATCATGCATAATGAATGGGGAATTACCTAAAGTTTAGGGTTTAGAAGTAGTTCCTAGATCATCCTCGGGTTGATGAACCCTCGATCATCATCGGCTATGAAATAACATGTTAACATGAAGATCACAACCCTAAATATAGCATAAATAAGGTTTTAATCTATGAACACGAAGAACATGCGAAGAACATATTATGAACATATGAATGAACATGCGAAGCATATGAAGAAACTATGAATAAACATGCAAGAACATGAATATTAAAGATCTACATTAAAAATAATGCAAGAACACGAAGAAAAAGTTAGAAAACTTACCTATGTTGGCAAGAAATAAACCTTGATCTTCTTGGAGGTTTGAATGCTAATTAGAGAGCAAAATTGTGTTTAAGAACTCTCAAATTCGGATCCCCTTAAACCAATAGCATGAGATTGGTTTATATAGTAAACTGAGGGGAAGATCTGATGGTCCAGATCATCCGGGGCGGATGTGGCCGCGTGGCCAATATTGAGGGCGGCGGCGAAAGTGGCCGCGTGGCCAATATTGAGGACGGCGGCGAAAGTGGCCGCGTGGCCATCGTTGCGCGCTGACTTGAAATTCAAGCTAGGGTTTTACTGTTCATACAAGGCAACCCTAAATGTCCATATTTAATGTTTTCTAGAACATTGAGCTATTTTTGGGAATCTGGGACAAGTCTTTGTAAGGTTTCTAATTCCTATAAAGTCCTTGTATATTTGGGAAAGCCCTAATAAACTCATTTTCAGATCGGGTACTAACAGTAGCCCCTCGGCGACGCTTCTTGCAAGGCAATGGAGGGTCGACGATAAAAATAGGAACCGTTCTGAAACATGAGTTTCAAAACAGAGGAAAGGTAAGGGAACGACTGAACCTTGGCAGGCGACCTACGTATCCGCGGGGAATCAAGCCAAACGTAGTTCAAATCTGATGGGGAAATTGGGAAGGACTGTCCTCTGATGGGGCAACGTCTTCTGCTGGGGAAAATGCACCTATTGGGGACAATAGATGACCATGTCGGTCGGGTGGCTGAACCTTTTCAGGTTTCCTACGTATCCTCCGAGGAATCAAGCCGGTCGTAGTTCAGAGCTGTTGGGGAAAGACGAGACATCGAACTTCTGCTAGAGATAATAAACCTACGGATACTATCCTGTATGAAGAACGAACATTCGTAAGCATTGAAGTTTTTTGGGAAAATTAAAGACTACGTTGTCTAAATAATCCCAAGATGGAATGGTAAACGCAATCAGGATCGCCGGGGTTCCTGCCGATCGCGCTAAAGTAATAGATGATGGATCTCTCGCGAACAGAAACGCCGAGGCTTCTGTCAACCACGATTGATCTAGGATGCATATGTCATAGAGGCGCCGAAGTCTTTACAATCATACGAATCCTAAAATAGATGCTGGATCGCTCGCAAACAGAAACGCCGAGGTTTCTGCCCATCGCGATCGATCTAGGATGCGTATGTCATAGAGGCGCCGAAGTCTCTACAACCATACGAATCCTAAGCAAATATTAGGAAGTGCTAAAATAATAGATGCTGGATTTCTCGCAAACAGAAACGCCGAGGCTTCTGCCCATCGCGATCGATCTAGGATGCGTATGTCATAGAGGCGCCGAAGTCTCTACAACCATACGAATCCTAAGCAAATATTAGGAAGTGATAAAATAATAGATGCTGGATCTCTCGCAAACAGAAACGCCGAGGCTTCTGCCCATTGCGATCGATCTAGGATGCGTATGTCATAGAGGCGCCGAAGTCTCTACAACCATACGAATCCTAAGCAAATATTAGGAAGTGCTAAAATAATAGATGCTGGATCTCTCGCAAACAGAAACGCCGAGGCTTCTGCCCATCGCGATCGATCTAGGATGCGTATGTCATAGAGGCGCCAAAGTCTCTATAACCATACGAATCCTAAGCAAATATTAGGAAGTGCTAAAATAATAGATGCTGGATCTCTCGCAAACAGAAACGCCGAGGCTTCTGCCCATTGCGATTAATCTAGGATGCGTATGTCATAGAGGCGCCGAAGTCTCTACAACCATACGAATCCTAAGCAAATATTAGGAAGTGCTAAAATAATAGATGCTGGATCTCTCGCAAACAGAAACGCCGAGGCTTCTGCCCATCGCGATCGATCTAGGATGCGTATGTCATAGAGGCGCCGAAGTCTCTATAACCATACGAATCCTAAGCAAATATTAGGAAGTGCTAAAATAATAGATGCTGGATCTCTCGCAAACAGAAACGCCGAGGCTTCTGCCCATTGCGATCGATATAGGATGCGTATGTCATAGAGGCACCGAAGTATCTACAACCATACGAATCCTAAGCAAATATTAGGAAGTGCTAAAATAATAGATGCTGGATCTTTCGCAAACAGAAACGCCGAGGCTTCTGCTTATCGCGATCGATCTAGGATGCGTATGTCATAGAGGCGCCGAAGTCTCTACAACCATACGAATCCTAAGCAAATATTAGGAAGTGCTAAAATAATAGATGCTGGATCTTTCGCAAACAGAAACGCCGAGGCTTCTGCCCATCTCGATCGATCTAGGATGCGTATGTCATAGAGGCGCCGAAGTCTCTACAACCATACGAATCCTAAGCAAATATTAGGAAGTTTTAAGGGGTTTTCCTTATTCAAAGGTAACGAATATCAGTCAAAATAGCGCTAAGGGCACCTAAAAATGAACAAAGGGAAATGTACCAGGGGTAAAACTGAAATTTTGCATGTGGAGGCAAAGATGATAGATTGTTATGAAGTCGTAAACGGGATGAACTCTCGGGGAGTCACAAAGGTGATAGACTCTCGGGGAATCACAAGGGTGACGGACTCTCGGGGAGTCACCAAGGTGATAGACTCTCGGGGAGTCACAAAGGACTATTTGGTGAGTCACAAGGGCAAAGGACCTTTAGGGAGACGCGAAGGAGACGGACTCTCGGGGATTTGCTAATATGGGAAACATGATCTGGGTTCCGCTTATCCTAATTTAGGAGGGAATGAGGCTACGAGCCATTGAGACCAAGGTGTTAGGTAAGAGACATTTTCTTGGTTGCCTAGAGGTAGGACCTAAGGCTTTTTAAGGAAATGGAATAAGGAAGATGGTGATCTCCTAATCTTGAGATAGGGATGCCAAAGATGTCACGGCTTCTTGGGCTTTAGATTATATCTTGGAGATAATGTGGGTTTCCTAGGCTTACGGGCTAGGGATTGGAGTTCATTTAAGCATGAGGAGAGTATTCTATCCTAGGCTTAGTGCTAGAGCTTGGAAAGGTTGAGGTTTGGGAACTTCCTAGATGTTAGGGTTTCGAACAAGGGTTTGGAAACTGGTGTTTAAGGACCATGACTATCCTAGGTTTGGGACTAGGGTTTAGGAGTTTCCTAGGTCTAGGAGGCTAGGGCTTGGAGTTGTGGTAGGCTCAGAGGTTACAAAGGCATTGGCTTTTAGACATAAGGCTGGGAGTTGGAAAGGTTGTGACTTCCTAGGCTTGAGACCATGGACCGTTGGGAAGAGGGATTGCTTTTGTGGAAGGTCCACTAAGCTTGATGTTAGGGTTCACCATTTTCCGGGATTGGTGACTATGGCTTGGAAATGTTCGTGGTAACCTAGGCTTTAGGCTAGGTTTGAAGGCTAAGGACTGTAAACTTCCTATATTTTGAGACTAAGGTGAAGGAATTTCCTAGGTCTAGGACTGGGGTTTGAAGGGAATGTTGAATCCTAGGCTCGATGATAGAGTTTAAAGAGGATAATTTCTACCTAGGCTTGAGGCTAGGGTTTTAGAAAGAGTGCGACTACCTAGGCTCGAGGCTAGGGTTTAGAGCGAATGCGACTACCTAGGCTCGAGGCTAGGGTTTAGAGTGAATGCGACTACCTAGGCTCGAGGCTAGGGTTTAGAAAGAGTGCGACTACCTAAGCTTGAGGCTAGGGTTTAGAGCGAATGCGACTACCTAGGCTCGAGGCTAGGGTTTAGAAAGAGTGCGACTACCTAAGCTTGAGGCTAGGGTTTGGAGCGAATGCGACTACCTAGGCTCGAGGCTAGGGTTTATAAAGAGTGCGACTACCTAAGCTTGAGGCTAGGGTTTAGAGCGAATGCGACTACCTAGGCTCGAGGCTAGGGTTTAGAAAGAGTGCGACTACCTAAGCTTGAGGCTAGGGTTTGGAGCGAATGCGACTACCTAGGCTCGAGGCTAGGGTTTATAAAGAGCGAATTCGACTACCTAGGCTCGAGGCTAGGGTTTAGAGCGAATGCGGCTTCCTAGGCTTAAGGCTAGGGTTGATTGAGTTTTGGACAGGGCATTATATCCTAGGTTTTGGACTAGGGTTCAATAAAACGGAGAATTGAGATTGTAAATTTCCTAGGTTTCGAGACTAGGGTTTCGGGAATTTGGAAATGATGTGGCATACGAGGCTTTGGAAATTCCCTAGAATTTGGGCTAGGGTTAAAGAGGATGTTTCGGTTTCATAGGCCTAAGGATATGTGACTACCTAGGCTTGAGGCTAGGGTTTGGGGAGAACGCGACTTCCTAGGTTTGAGGCTAGGGTTTGGAAAGAATATCGACTACCTAGGCTTGAGGCTAGAGTTTGGAGGGAATGTGACTACCTAGGCTCGAGGGTAGGGTTTAGGAAGGATGTGGCTACCTAGGATCGAGGCTAGGGTTTAAGAAGGATGTAACTTCCTAGGCTTTAGGCTAGGGTTTGGAAGGATGTAATTACCTAGGCTTGGGGCTAGGGTTTGAGAGAATGTGATTACCTAGGTTTAAGGCTAGGCTTCGGATAGAAGGTGACTACCTAGGCTTGAGGCTAGGGTTTAGAGAGAAGGCGATTACCTAGGTTTGGGACTAGGGTTTAGAGGGAATACGATTACCTAGGTTTAAGGCTAGGCTTTGAATAGAAGGTGACTACCTAGGCTTGAGGCTAGGGTTTGTAGAGGATGAAGCAACCTAGGCTTGAGGATGGGGTTGAGAGAATGTGACTACTTAGGCTTAAGGCTAGGGTTTGGAGACCGAAAGCATTTGAAGGTTTGTCTTGGTTTAGACCGGGCAAGTTTGAGGTCTAAGAGTGTTGCGGTTCGGGGCAGGTGAGCTTGATACCTCATGGCTGGATAGGCTCGATAGGTTAGACCTAGGCTAGAGTGCTAGGGTTTAGCTAGGGTAAGACTCAGACATGTGTTAAGGAGACCGGGGCCTAATGGAATGGTAGGCGTGAGATCTAGGAGATCGAAGGATAGGTAGGGTAGCGTTGGGACATAAGGCTTTCAAATGGGTAAGTCTTTTGTCCTAGAGAAACCGCGTTATGGGTTAGGACCAAGCAGACTTGAGGTCGGCCAAGTAGCAACGGATTGGGATTGGATGATCCTAGTACCTAATACGCATGTCGGGCTTGGATCCTAGAGTGTTTGAAAGTTTAGGCTAGGTGCGAACCATAGGTGCGGGAAATGGTTTTGGATATATGACCATGTTGGCGCTTTAGGTAAAGGGACTGAGTGTCCAAGACTTTGCTCGAGTACAATAGGTGCCTAAGTTGGATTGGGTATGCTTAGGACCTAAGTTTGTCTTAGAGGTCATTGCGCGTGACCAAGCTCGTTCGGTGATTGTGAAGGTAGGCTAAGGATGGGACCCAAAGGTGTTAAGCGCACGAGTTTTGACCGTACGGGTTTTGATATCTTTATGGCATGTCACGGTATGCGGAAGATCCTATGCGTTCGAGCATGTTTGAGGTTTGGACTCGTGGGGAAGAAAGGTTTGAGATCCATGGAGTTCAAGGGGCGGACCTCGTAGGTGGCGAGGTTTGGACTTGGCTAGGATTAAGTAGGTTAGAGACCTAAGGGGTTGAAGGTCAGACTAGGAAGTCTTTTGAAGCTAAGGAGTGACACTAGGTTGGTGCTTGGTAGGTTTAAGAGTGGTAGAGTCGGTTGACGATGAAGTTGGGTTTGAGTATGAGGTTCATTTGTCGCGATAGGTTGCTCCGTTGTAGCTTGTTGCTTTGGGTTGTTTCATTGCAGCTCATTGCGGTGGATTGCTCCTATTGTAGTTGTCATGGCTGCTGCTACCGCGTTAATCTTCTTTGTAGGGAAAGAAAGAAAAATAGAACATTTGAAGTGAAAATAAAATGGGACTTTTACTTTTCTATGGTGATAGCCCCTTCTATTTTTCTTTATTTTTTATTTTATGTCTTTGTGCACACCCTTTTTTTTTGCCTAGGCCGCCCTTTCGGGTTTTCAACCTAGCGGGCTTCTTTTTGTGCAATGCTCTAACTTTTGCCTAGGTCGCCCTTTTGGGTTTCAACCTAGCGAGCCATATATATATATATATATATATATATATATATATATATATTTTTTTTTTTTTTTATATTTGTACATGAAACATTGGGCAAGACAAGCCCCTAGTTTGCTTTCGCCTCTCTCGATTGCGAGGTAGCTTCCTTATAGTTCAAGCGGCCTTTTGCTGGCGGCGGGCATCCTAGCCCCTTGATTTTCACCGGTAGAGCTCCATTGGATTATCACGTGCACCAATTAATGGCATGAATGACTTCGTGCACTTGTCTTACATTTGCGATGGAATACGGACAGCCCCAGTGTAACGGCATGTAGTACTCATGAAGGGAACAAACCAACCCTTTAAATTGTGGCAGCATGGATGTCTATTTGATGATGAGCAACCGCAGTCCATTTCTTTGTCACGACCTTATAAAAAGGGTCTAATGGTGGGATGAGAGGCGTATGAGGATAGTGTATGGGAGAAGGTGTATATAGAGAGTGTACATGAAGTGTGTACAAGGGGTGAGTGTATAGAGAGAGTGTATGGGGGGTAGAATATAGAGAGAAGAGAAAGTGATTCGTTCATCCCAATTGATCGAAGCATTTGTTATTTTGAGATTAATCGTTTACTTAGTTATGTGAATGGTTTGTGGGTCCATTTACCTTTTAATGAGTCGTCATTAATGAGTAAGATTAAGATTAATTCATCATATAAAGATATAGCAATCAAGCGAAAATGGTGAATAAGACAATTTTCATGAAATTGATATATGCAAGCTTATGTCTCAAGTCTAGAGAGAAAGAAAAGAAATAAAGACCCTTTTATTGGAATTAAAAGATTTAAACTGACTAGTCCGGGGTGGACTTTTACTTAAAGAAACAAAAATCGTCCAAGGTGGACTTTTGACTAAGGACACTCTAGAACCTATGAAGACTGAATGACCCTTTTCTTTTCTTTTATTTAAAGGAGGTAGCCCCAATTTCCTCTTTTGCCCATGCCCATGTATTCCGTTGGCGGGTGATGACTCCGCTGTTAATGAGGCTTTGAATCTTTCTCCTCAATTGTAGGCAATCTTCGGTGTCATGTCCAATGTACTGGTGGTATTGGCAGTGTTTGGAGGGATCCAAGCCTTGCTTCACCCTACTTGGTTCATAATTGAACAAAGGAGACAACTTGCCGGCTTGAACTAGACTTTTGAAGAGTTTGCCCAAGTCGTCGAATTCGCGCTCGTCCTTCCTTTCACGAACTGTCTTTGAGGGTAATTTAGGTACCGGCACCCCTTGTTGATGAGTAGTCATAGGGGGCATCCCGACGGGGACAGTCTGTGGCGGCCTGTACATTTGAGGAGCGTACGGGTGTTGACATTGAGCAAGAGGGAGAATTCGATTGAGGTAATCATAAACACCACGAATGTCAGACAAATGGCGCCTCTCGATATCTCTTAGGGTCTTATGCATCTCCTTCTGAAAGTGTGTTGCTTGCTCATTGAGAATGGCCTTAAAGTGGATTGCTTGTTCATCGAGGATGGCTTCGAAGTGGGATGCTTGCTTACTGAGAGCAGTACCGGTGTAGAGGATTGTCTCAGGATCTTGGGTAGCAGCTTCAGTTGCAACTTCGATGTTCCTTGCAGCCGACATGATGCAGAACTCTAGTCATGAAAGAGTTAAGCCTCTTAGTTGAATTACATTAGATTCGTATTTAATGATAAGGCATCGTTATAAAAATCATTTTTTGGAAAAGAGTCGGTCTCCACATTTTTGAAATGCATTTTGGTAAAAAATTGAAAGTTTGACCGGGCCGAAGTTGCCTACGTTCCCCTTATCATGAGGGAGAGGTCCCACACAATAAGAGGCTCAGGTCGCCGTAGTTCGAATCAAGTTAGACTTTTAAAAAGAGGTGAGAGATGACCATAGGGGTCAAAAAGAGGGAGATGACTCGGTCCTTGGTCAAGCATGGGTGAGGAAGACCTATAGGAGTTGGTTTTGATTGAGTAGGGTATGGTTTGACCTAAGGTTTGACCTAAATTTGACCTAAGGTTTGAGACAAGAAGTGGTTCAAGCTAGAATGCGACAATAATGGTGGTTTGACCTAGATGGGTGTAGGATAGGTCGACCTAATTGAGAAAAGGTTGGATTGACTTATATGGTGAATGGATCAAGATAGCGGGTTGTAACGGGTTGCCTATGGGATAATCTAAATGGGATAGGCATGGTTTGACCTAAGCGGGTCAAAGGTTGACCTATTCGGGTTGGTGGACTAAGGAAGGTTGGAGATTGACCTAGATGGATCCAAGATAGGTAAGTCAACCTAAGCGGGTCACGGGTTGACCTTGACGGGTCAAAGGTGAAGGGGTAGTTTTAACCTTAGACGGACAAGTTGGACCTAAACGGGTTGACCTAGGTTGGTATGGACGACGGTGGGTCAGATAATGACCTAGGTGGGTCAAGATGACGGTTTGACCAAAGCGGGTTAGGACCAAAGGTAATTGGGTTCACCTATGGAATCAAAGATTGACCTAAGAGGTCGAAAACGGATAAGGTTGACCTAGGAGTCCAAGTTTGACCTAAGAGGTCGAAGGTGATTGGGTTGACCTAGGAGGCCAAAGGTTGACCTAAGAGGTCAACGGGTGATAATGTTGACCGAGGGGGTCAAAGGTTGACCTAAGAGGTCAAAGGTTGACCTAAGAGGTCAAAGGTTGACCTAAGAGATCAACGGGTGATAATGTTGACCGAAGGGGTCAAAGGTTGACCTAAGAGGTCAAAGGTGATAAGGTTGACCTAGGAGGATGAGGTTGACCTAGGGGGTCAAAGGTTGACCTAAGAGGTCAAAGATGATTAAGTTGACCTAGGGGGTCAAAGGTTGACCTAAGAGGTCGAAGGCGGATGAGGTTGACCTAGGGGGTCAAGGGTAGACCTAAGAGGTCAAAGATGGTAAAGTTTACCTAGGGGGTTAAATGTGATAAGGTTGTCCTAGGAGGTCAAGGGTTGACCTAAGAGGTCGGAGGCGGATAAAGTTGACCTAGGCGGTCAAGGGTTGACCTAAGAGGTCGAGGGGTGACCTAAGAGGTCGAGGGTGATAAGGTTGACCTAGGAGGTCAAGGGTAGACCTAAGAGGTCAAAGGCGGATAAAGTTGACCTAGGCAGTCAAGGGTTGACCTAAGAGGTCAAAGGTGAATGAGGTTGACCTAGGCGGTCAAGGGTTAACCTAAGAGGTCAAAGGTGTATGAGGTTGGCCTATGGGGTCAAAGGTTGACCTAAGAGGTCGAGGGGTGACCTAAGAGGTCGAAGGTGATAGGGTTGACCAAGGAGGTCAAGGGTAGACCTAAGAGGTCAAAGGCGGATAAGGTTGACCTATGGGGTCAAAGGTTGACCAAAGAGGTCGAAGGTTGACTTAAACGGATAAGATTGACCTAGGGGGTCAAAGGTTGACCTAAGAGGTCAAAAGGTGTTAAGGTTGACCTAGGGGGTCAAAGGTTGACCTAGGAGGTCAAAGGTAGATAAGGTTGACCTAAGAGGTCAAAGGTTGGGAAGGTTGACCTAGACGGTCAAAGGTTGACCTAGGAGGTCAAATGTAGATAAAGTTGTCCTAAGAGGCCAAAGGGTGGTGGGATTTTGGCCAAAGCGGGTCGAGATGAAGGGTAGACCCAAATGGATCGCAATGATGGGTAGGTAACCTAGATAGGCCAAGATGAGGAATTTTGATAGATGGCCCACGGGGTGAGCGATGGACCTTAGAGGTCGCCTAGATGCAATGCACATTTTATTTTGCGAAAAGTTTTGCATTTATTTACATCCTAAATGGGTGGTCCGAGGAGTGTCCTAATCTCTATGTGTGGGTTGACACGGGTTAGGTTAAAGGTTCCCACCGCTCGCGGAACGTACACGGTGAGTGGAGTAGACGAGTGACTCGAAAAATGTGAGGCAGAAGCGCACAAATTCCTGCACATCGAATACTCCGGGTAGTAGGGACCTGTGCAGTGCTGACACGGACTAGTGGTAGTGTGTGGCAAGAAATTAATTCTTTTTAAGGAGAAAAGAGAGAAGTTTTGAATGTTTGAATGATGCTACGCAATGCAATGCAGGAGAAGGAAAATAATGTACAAGGGAGCATAGCAGAGTTTTGTTTGACCCTAATACTAAGACGAAAATAACAAAGGTACAAGGATACAAGGTATATACAAAGTACAAGTATCAACAAAGTACAAGAATTAACATTGCGGGGTGCACGTGTGCATGTGTAAACATGGCAAGTATGTGAGGTGCATGTATAAACAGGGCAAGTGTGTGCATGTGTAAACATGGCAAGTGTGTGTAGGGTGCCTGTGTAAACATGGCAAGTGTGTGAGGTGCATGTGTAAACATAGCAATTGTGTGTGAGGTGCACGTGAAAACATGGTAAGCGTGCATGTGTAAACATGGCAGGTGTGTGCACGTGTAAACATGGCAGGTGTGTGCATGTGTAAACATGGCAGGTGTCTGCATGTATAAACATGGTCGGTGTGTGCATGTGTAAACATGGCAGGTGTGTGCATGTGTAAACATGGCAGGTGTGTGCATGTGTAAACATGGCAGGTGTGTGCATGTGTAAACATGGCAGGTGTGTGCATGTGTAAACATGGCAGGTGTGTGCATGTTTAATATGGCAGGTGTGTGCATGTGTAAACATGGCAAGTGTGTGCATGTATAAACATGGCAAGTGTGCATGTGTAAACATGGCAGGTGTGTGCATGTATAAACATGGCAAGTGTGCATGTGTAAACATGGCAGGTGTGTGCATGTGTAAACATGGCATGTGTGTGCATGTGTAAACATGGCAGGAGTGTGCATGTGTAAACATGGCAGGTGTGTGCACGTGTAAACATGGCAGGTGTGTGCATGTGTAAACATGGCAAAGTGTGTGGTGCATGTGAGAACATGGCAAAATGTAAGGTGCATGTGAGAACATGGCAAACATCATGATGTGAACGAAAGTTAGACCCACTAAGTTTGAAAAAGTTTCAAAGCAGTCCCCAGCAGAGTCGCCACTGTGAATACGTGTGTTTGAATTTGGGAATATTCATAGCAACATTAAAATTATGAGAGTCGCCACGCCGTTTTAATTATAGCCAAAACATTGAGAAAAAGCATGTTTAATGGGTTCGGGGGTCAAATTACAACAAGAGAAGAATATTGGACGTTATCACTCCTATTGCCCGAATTGATCGGTCTTTCTATCATGATGCGGTGTATGTAGTGTGTTAGTGATTGAGACCGGATCCGAAGATTGCCTACGTTCCTCTCAATGTGAGAAGCTCAGGTCAGCGTAGTTCGAGAGAATTTAGAATAGGCAGGAGAATCGGGATCATGCATAATGAAGGGGGAATTACCTAAAGTTTAGGGTTTAGAAGTAGTTCCTAGATCATCCTCGGGTTGATGAACCCTCGATCATCATCGGCTATGAAATAACATGTTAACATGAAGATCACAACCCTAAATATAGCATAAATAAGGTTTTAATCTATGAACACGAAGAACATGCGAAGAACATATTATGAACATATGAATGAACATGCGAAGCATATGAAGAAACTATGAATAAACATGCAAGAACATGAATATTAAAGATCTACATTAAAAATAATGCAAGAACACGAAGAAAAAGTTAGAAAACTTACCTATGTTGGCAAGAAATAAACCTTGATCTTCTTGGAGGTTTGAATGCTAATTAGAGAGCAAAATTGTGTTTAAGAACTCTCAAATTCGGATCCCCTTAAACCAATAGCATGAGATTGGTTTATATAGTAAACTGAGGGGAAGATCTGATGGTCCAGATCATCCGGGGCGGATGTGGCCGCGTGGCCAATATTGAGGGCGGCGGCGAAAGTGGCCGCGTGGCCAATATTGAGGACGGCGGCGAAAGTGGCCGCGTGGCCATCGTTGCGCGCTGACTTGAAATTCAAGCTAGGGTTTTACTGTTCATACAAGGCAACCCTAAATGTCCATATTTAATGTTTTCTAGAACATTGAGCTATTTTTGGGAATCTGGGACAAGTCTTTGTAAGGTTTCTAATTCCTATAAAGTCCTTGTATATTTGGGAAAGCCCTAATAAACTCATTTTCAGATCGGGTACTAACAGGTACATTCGGACAGGTGAAGGGGTGTGGTTCGGCCAGGTGTAGGGGTATGTTCGGTCGGGTCCCTAATTCCGACCCCCTGGATTTAGAATAAAATTAGGGTAAACTAATTGATACGGGGGAAACGCAACGGAAAAGAATAGTAAAGGAAAGATGATAGAAACGGATAGGAATGCTCACTACTTCAAGGAATCCACCTTGAAGATACAGGGCATAAACAACTCACCACTTTAAGGAATCCACCAAAGAGATACATGGTTGTGTTTGTTCACCACTAAACGGAATCCACCGAATAGATAAAGAACAAGAAAAGATGGCACAAAGCACAACTTTTATTTTATAAACTCAAATTCAACTCTATCTTACAATGATAATTGTAGGCTATTTATAGTTACTTGGAACATCCCTCCAAGCCTAGGAATACAAAAGATGCTAACATATTGATTAAACAATTATGATAAAAAGATAAGATAACCTAGAAATTTAAAGAGATTTGATGAACATGAAGACTTGACCAATTTTCGGATGTACTTGGCTTTCAGACTACCCTGAGGTCAAACAGCCATAACTCCCTCTAGAAAATTCCAAATTCCAATCCGAAAAGTGATCCAGAAACTAGACTCAAAGATATTTCTAATTATATTTTTCTTGTAATTTTTGGTTTAACGAACTGGAAGATACATTATGTATAAGTGGACTGAATTTATCGAGACTGTCAAATACCGACCATTTGGTTTCCGCGTCACTAATTTCCCCAAGTTATAAAAAGTCCTATAAATTGATTTATCTAACTCTTTCAAAAATATAAGTATTACTCTTTCTGTCCCTAAATGAGTGTCCACTTTTATGAATTTTTATCTCAAAATGAGTGTCTATTTTGATCATAACTTTGTCCCTAAATGTTTTTTTTTTAAAAAAAAAAATTTCACCGGTCTCTATACTTGCAAAAACTAAATGTTTGTAAAGAGGATTATAAGATTATATATTAATTTTGCAATCAAATTGTACAAAAAGTTATGTCTCTTAAAATGAAATTGTACAAAAAGTTATGAAACATCATTATTGGCTAATAAAAAATATGGAGATGCACCATTATTTTCAAGGTTCACTTCAAAATTTGAAGCTAATAGGTACTTAATGTAATTTTCGAAATTAGGGAGAGGTAGTGTGTAATTCACCTGTACTAGAGGGGCTTGGAATTCATATCTTCCGTTTGTTTAACGTCAGGCGAAACACGTGAGGGTTTTGTTTGTTTGGATAAATGTGGGGCCGCTCTCGAGAAGTTTCGCAGCAAGTTGGGTGGTAAACGGCCATGATTGGTGTGCGGACACGTGGTAAGATCTGGAGGTGGGTTTGACACATAAGAAAATGAGTTGGGTTCGGTATACTCCATCCGTCCCTCTTTAATCTATAAAATTTACAATTTTAGTTGTCTCATTTTAATTTATAAAATATCAAAAAAGTATTTTAATACATTTAAAATAGGGGTAATAACAATTTAGGGTCCAAAGTTTAGGGGGTGTGTGCCAATAGGGGTCTGATGTATCAATTTTGTCAATTTAGGGTCCAAAGTTGACAACGTTAGTCAATTAAGGGTTTTTGGACTAAGTTGTAAAGAAAATCCAGTTAAGTAACAGAAGCACTTAACTGAAGTTTGTTTTGGATGTTCGTCTAGGCTTTGTGTCATTTCACACATCTCTTATACAGTAGAACCTAAATTTTCATTTACTCTTATTATTATTTTTTTGAATAATTTTAATTAATTTTAAAAATACTAATAAATAAAAAAAGCAAATAAAAATTAAATTGTTTTTTTTTTTGGAAACACAAAAAATGAAGTTATAAACAAGGAAAATTATTAATAAATTTAAAAATAATTTTATGAAAAAATGAAATAATTAAAACACTAATATTAATAATGAACAATACTAACCACCACCAAAAAAAAAATAAACAAAAAAAAAATCTGATCCCCACTTTCTTCTTTTTTTAAAAAAAAAATAGTGTGTTTTTAATATAATTTTTTTACACTTTTTTATTTTTAAAAATTATAAATTTTATTTTATAGTGATTCTAAATGAAAAAAAAAAAAATTCTTGACAAAGGTATTTTAATAACGTTTTAATTATTAGTTAATTTAATATAAGAAAATAAAATTTAATATTTTAAAAAAATTATTATTAATTTTCTTTGTCTGAAATAACGATATAACCATCCAAATATTCAAAACAAACTCTAGTTAAGTCCACGTGTAAAACACGTTTGACTTAACTGTATTCTGTTAACAGAATCGTTAAAAAACCCTAACATGCACAACTTTTGCAACTTTGGACCCTAAATTGACAAAATTGATACATCAGACCCCTATTGGCACACCCCCCTAAACTTTGGACCCTAAATTGTCATTTCCCCTTTAAAATAATAGAACCCACTAGTTATACTTACAACAATTATCTACTTATTATTCTCTATCTTACTTTCTCTCTTTCATTTAACTAAAGAAACTACACTAATAGCACATCAAATTTTTTTTTTTTTTTTTAAATAATGTGTCTAACTGAAAATTAATAAATTAAAGAAGGACGAAAAGACTACGAGTTTGTGGATAATGTTAAAATGATAGTAAATTTGTCTTCTCTTGATTCCCCAAGAAACAGGCGCCCCCCCCCCCCCCCCACTTTGATATATATTTTTTTGGTACCCCCACTTTGAAATCATGACCGCCGTTATGCCACGCTCTTATCCTTAGACCTATTTTGTGGAAAATCAGTACTCACATTTCTACATAATAGCATCGGTAGAGCTCTTTTAAAGAGTTTTTTTGCGATTCTAATATGTTACATCTACTTTTAGTTAACAAATAAAAACTCAAAGCAAATTCTATAATGGCATAGTTTTTTCATCAACTTTTTGTGGCCCCTACATCCAACACTATAAAGAAAAAATATAAACTATTGGTTAATATTTAATGGTCAACATAGGGAATAGGGGAATAGGTAAAAATTGTTGGAACCAAAGTTCTAACAAAAATTTAATGAAAAAGCTCTTACAAAGAGCTTTTTCCACAAATAGTTGCTCTTTAGTAAGGAGCTCTTCTAATTTTTTCAACAATGGTAAAAAGCTCTAATGAACTTTTTCATAAAAACAAAAAAGCTCTAAAAAAGCTCCCATTGTGGATGCTCAACTACTTGTAAATTATAAATTTGTATTGATCGAGACAAAACTGCAATCAAATGTTACCGAATCTACCTACGGACGGATGTTTAGAATACTTTGCGTAGCTTGGAAAGGAAAAACAAATGTAAACGAAGCTGGGACGTTACAGGTGAAGGCATTTAACGTGAGAATAAGTTAGATATTCTTGAAAGAATAAAGTTGTGAAAGTAAAAGGAGGCGGGGGGAGAGATTAGACCTTAAAATAGGGTTTGAGATCCTTATTTGTATGAATTGGTTGACTTGCTTTCTAAGTTGCAGATCCTCTTTTGTAGGGAATTGAGTGTATCCTTCTTCATAAGTTATAAAAAGTTATTTTATTTGCTCAAAAAAATAATAAATCATGTTTTTAATATACAGACTAAGGGCTCGTTTGGTAGCAAGACAAGGATAAACATGATAATTTATCCGAGTGCTAATAATCACCTGCTTATTATCCCACCGAGTTAGTAATCACGCTGTGCAATTTTGTGGTACAGGATTAAAATATTTTAATCCTATACTTATCCAAAAAAATTATCTAATAGCCAAAGTATATCCTAATTATTACTACTTATTTCCGTAAATGCCCCTATAACACCATTATCCATTGATAATGGGCTCGCAAAAGTTTCTCACAGCTCAAACAAATGAACATTCAAAACAATTTTCACTTTCTTCATGATAGAATTTATACTCCATACCACAAAAACCAGATTATACATAAACTGGTTCCAAATTTGATGTCCATGTTGAGTACGCAAACGATCCAACTTCAATGTAGCGTGTGGACTTTATTTTAAAGAAACTTTTTAATTGTGGGGAATTTTCTTTTATTCTTTTACTTGATAGCTTAGATATAACAAAAAAAAAAGAGAAAAAACTATTCCATCCGTTCCAAAATAAATGACCAGTTTTTTTTAAAAAAGTTCTTGATCTAACATTTTTTTCATTCATTTAGGGCGGAGGTAGTATTATCAACACACAACCAAGCATATACCAAAGAACAAACAAGCGTATTCACGAAAGAACAAACAATTGGGTATGAATGGTTTCATGGAGGCAGTAAAAAAAAATAAAGCAATATCTATATACATAAATCAATTTGCTCAAAAAAAAAAAAAAACATAAAGCAATCAAAAATTATAATAAATAAACGGTTGATTACAATTGCGTCACCAGGATTTCAATCTTTTTTCAGAGGGGTTGTTAAATAAATTTCGTAGTAGCAGCATAGCGAATGTCAAGGATTAGAGAAAGAGATAGTCGGAGCCAATCATACATGGAGAGAGAGAATTGATATGAGAGACTCTAATAATATTGTATGAATGACTCAAGTATTATTGATCATATGAGTAGGGTATTTATACAAGAGGGTGGAGTACTCTCCAAGCTATTCTAATTACATAAGGAAAAGGAAACTATACAATAGCAATGCTATTAGGAAAGTAAATAATATAAACACTAGGAAATATACAATTGTAATTAAAGAAGGATTCTAATATCCTTAACATGCCCCCGCAAGATGTACGACCGATAGGAGAGTCCAATCTTGAAAGTAATGAGATGAACCGGGTTGATGAAGTGAGGAGAGTTGATGTGATCTCGGAGGTGATTGAAGTTGACGTTGCAATGATGGGTACGGCTTTTACGTCGCGAGACTGGTACGGGCTTTTACGTCGCTAGACGGGTTCGAGCTTTTACGTCGCAAGATGGATTCGGGCTTTTGCGTCGCAAGACGGATGGAGGCTTTTACGTCGCAAGACGGGGTAAAGTTTGGCCGAGGCGGGTTGGGGTGGCAGACGACTTGGGCGGTTGTGAGGGTTCCACTGCAAAAGGTTGTGCAGCTTGGGAGGGTAGTAAAAAGGTAATAAAAGGGAAACCAGTTCGGGGAATCATGGGTGGGTGGCGGCTGAATTGAAAAAAAAAAAAATATGAAAGAAGGCTTTGAATTAAGAACAACCCATGAAATTGTGAAAGAAGCATTGGGAAATACTATGCCGAATGTTTTGGTTGAGGATGTTGAAACTCACACGGTCACAACACACGGCATGGAGAAATAATTTTCCCTTGTATTAATTGTAGATGCAGTACACAATATATACACAACCCTAATACAAAACTTAGTAAGGAAAGGTCTCTCTAAAAACCTTGTGATATACATCCTAAAATATATACAATCATTATCTAAATATAGCACGATATTCCCGAATACTCGAGATATGCAAATCTCGGCTTATACCCCCCCCTCAATCTAGACGGCCAAAAGGAAGACGAAGCTTGGCAGAAAGATCCTGAAAACGTGGCTTGGACAACCCTTTGGTGAAAATGTCGGTCAATTGATCAGTAGTTGACACGTAGTGGAGCTGAAGAAAACCACGAGTAACCAACTCGCGAATAAAATGGTAATCAATCTCAATGTGACGTGTGCGAGCATGAAACACCGGATTGCGAGCCATGTGTAGAGCAGAGAGATTGTCACAAAATAAGGATGGAGGTGTTGGGTATGCCCACATATATCTCAGTTTCAATGTAATAGGATTGATTAGATTTGATTGATCCATCACCTAAGTTTTATTTCATGGACTTTAGACCCACATGTAAGAAGTACTTATACTTCATTTTTTTAGGTAGTCCATTTGAAATTAATAGGCTTAGGAATAGGGCAAGAATATCAAGATTCAAGAAAAATCACATTTTGAGTTTGAGCCATGCGCCATGCGCCTTCAAGGCACGCGCCATGTGCCCTTCAGCGCGCGCACATATGGCTATGCGCCCTAAAGGCTCAACGCGCCTCATTGAATGATTCAACACTTGGTGATTTATTGAAGATTCGAAGACTTGAAGAAATTCAAACTACGCCAATGATCCAACGGTTGTTAAATAACACGTATGCGCCCGCATCTAAGGACACCTGTCCATAACGGTCATATTTGTGTTATGTGTCTAACGGCTATAAAGGACACGTGCTCCACTCAATGAGCGACAGCACATTCTGTCCTTTACTTTATCCACAAGGGATTTCCAACGGCTAGTTTTTGGGGCTATACTATAAATACCCCATAACTTCAACCATTTGAAGTTGCTAAGAAATTCAGAATTTCCTCTCTCAAGCATTTGTTGAAGATTTGAAGATTGCCTTTGTTTTTCCAGAATTCTCAAGAACATCTTCATAACTTCATCCTTAGCCCAGATCCTCAAGCCAAAACACTTTAGTTTTATTGTGCTATCAATCATAAAGATCTAAAGAGCCTAGAATCTAAAATCACACATGCACTTCTTTGAGTTTGATCACTTAGATCCTTCTCAACGAGATACACCGGTTTTGTCTAGGATTTGTTCATTCATAAAATATTAGATCTTGAGTTTGTATTGAGCTCAAAAGTTGTAATTTGTAATACTCACTCATAATATAAGATCTCCATTAGAAATCAAAGACTAACCATCTTGGTAGAGGACGTAGATCATTTCCGGATCGAACCTCTCCAAATAGCGCGTATTAATTTCTTGTCATTTACTTTCAAGTTATTATCTTTACTCACTATTTGCTTGTTTATTCGTTGTAGATTGATTGGATTGAATTGTGGTGTGTTGGTTACATCATTTGCCTTAGTTCCTTATTTCACCCACTTTGAGCCAAAATACTTAGAGTGTGTGTGCGCCCCCTTTATCATACTTTGCGCCTATTTACTTAACTAAATTCCGCTTTGCATTTCACTCACTCACTTAGGCGCATTTCATAACGCTTATTTGATAAAGTGCGCATTTGCAATTGAGTTTATCAAGGGTACTAAAAGAATTTTAAAACAGTTATTCACCCCTCCTCTAGCTATTTTCCATACCCTTGTTGCCCTTTGGGACCAACAAGTGGTATCAGAGCAAACACTTTTATAAAACATTTTTGTTTTTCAAGCTTAACAGCTTGGGTGCCGATACTAAATGGCAAACTCAAAACCTATGGCAACTGCAAACTACACTCACGTTCCAGTCTTTGATGAAGATCATTTTGACGTGTGGAAATTCAGCATATTGACCCATCTCAACTCAATCGACGAAAGGCTCCATGACACCGTAGTTTATGGACCTTATATTCCGGTTAAGGCAAATCCAAATCCACGCACCAACGCTGCTCAACCAACCATTCTAAAACCAAAGGAAGAATGGACTGAAGAAGAAACAAGAAGAGTTGGAAATGATGGGAAAGCAAGAAACATTCTCCTAAGTACTCTCAGCACCGCCATGAAACAACAAGTTATGCATTGTGGTACTGCTAACGAGCTATGGGATGCTATTGAAGAGCATATTGAAGGAGACACGGTTTGCAAGGAAAACAAGAGATATGAAGTTCAAAAGAGATTCAATAATTTCTCTCAATTCCCCGGTGAAAATCTCAGACAGACGTATGAACGCTATTATGAAATTATCAATCTATGTATTTCACTTGGCATGAAGTTCTCCAACAAAGATTTGAATATAAATTTTCTCCAAGCTTTTGGCTCTAGATATCTTCATAAATCTAGCGCTCTTGAAGACACTGGAACTTTGGATGATTGGACTCTTAGGAACCTTTATGCAAATCTCAAGGTCTATGAGCTCAAACTTCAGCGAATTAGTGAAACTGAAGGAAAATCAAAATATGTCGCAATGGTGGCGCATAGAGAGGAAGCGCATGCGCCTGCGCCGGTACAAGAAGAGAAAAGTTCCGATCCCAAAATTTCTACCTCTGAACTATTAGATATGGATGATGAAGACTTCGCTTTATTTGTGAAGAAATTTTAAAAGTTCAGAAAATTCTCAAAACCCGGCTCAACCAACAGATTTCAAGGATCTACCAGTAGAGCTCCTCCCAAGTTCACAAGGAGCAGTGATTCAAAAAAAAAAGAAGATCTTGTGTGTTTTAATTGCAGGAAACCCAGACATTTTGCATCGAGCTGCCTAATTCCCAAGTTCGAGTATATGCAAAAGAAGAGCAGCCATACTCCCAAGTTCACTCCCAAATTCACTCGTCACAAGGGAATGGTTGCTGAAGAAGAATCACCAGCAAATGAGCATAACACGTGGATTGAAACAGACTCCGATGAGAGCGATGAAGATTCTAATGATGGACTCGTTTGTTTGGTCGCAAATGATGATGATGATGTTGCTAATTATGACTCAGATGACTATTCCAAAGATATTCCTAATATGAAAATCTTGAATAAACCAATCAAGAAATCTGCTAGTCATTCTGAAGTGAAGAAGAAGAAAGGACCAACCATCAGCGAGCTCGTTGAACAAGGATTTCTCATTCCGGCTCAAACCGATGATGGATTGTTATTTGCAAGATGTGATATGAGTACAAGAAGCAAGCTCAGAAAAGGCAACTACATCAGACCTCAAGTTGAACCAATTCCTACAATCACTCATGATGAGGACATTGCCAAACAAGAAAAGTTGTTCTTGGAAGCCGAAAAGGTAATTAGTAAATTTGGTAAAATGAAGGAAGCTTTAGCACTATCATGTGATGAAAAAACACTTTTCTAACGGAACAGAACTCATTGCTTAAAGTTCAAAATGATGAGTTGGTCACTCAAATTACTGATCTAAAAAAGATTACAACTGAGTGGTCCAATTCTCGTGTCACTATGGATAGTATATTTGAGTCCCAAAAAGTCAGTGGTGATAAAAGTGGCTTGGGATTCTCATCAACTAGTGACAACTTTAAGTGTGAGGTCTGTGCTGAAAGAGATAGTGAATTTACATCTCAGCAAACTCATGAAATTCCCAAGGAAAAACATTCTAATTCAATGGGTAAAGGACAGGAAAAAGTCAAGAGACAAATATTCCATTATGTCTGCCCAACGAAACAATTTGGGAAATCTAAAGGGAAGGAAGTAGCTACAGATGAATCACCCCCTAACAAAATCATTCCTGAAACAAGGCGCGCTCCTTCTTCGAGCGAACATTATGCGCCTAGGAGCCACGCGCCTCACCGCCGTGCGCCTCATAGCCCTATGCGCTCTCCAAGAAATAGCGCTCCAAAATTTCAAAAGAAGGAGTTTGTTAAGGCTAATTCATCTGACCTAAAGAAGAATGCTATCCCAAAGAATAGTAAAGAGTTTGTAAAAACTCACATGATTGGTGGCTTTCATCATTGTTCAATTTGTGATTGTTCAGGACACAAGGCCGTGGAATGCCTTTTGAGATTCACTCCCAATGCCAAAGGACGTAAAAATCTTAAGGTCAAGCAAGAGTGGGTCGTCAAAAGTTGCTATCTCTAGGACCCGAAAAGGAATAAAGGGGACGTGCTTTAAATGTTTATATTTCAGGTTCTTTGTTTCATGGCTGGATCTTCAAAAGCTAAAACATATGAATGGATTCTCGATAGTGGGTGTTCACGACACATGACTGGAGATGAATCCTTATTAGAAGATGTCCATGAAAAAAGAGGTCCCTCAGTAACATTTGGTGATAACAACAAAGGTCAAGTTGTAGCATATGGAAAGCTCAAGAAAGATAAAGTGTGCATTGAAAGAGTCTCTCTCGTCGAATGACTCAAGCACAACTTATTATCCATATCACAATTCTGCGACAAAGGATTAGAATGCCATTTCACTTCAACGCAATGCCTTATCAAGAATGGCAAAACTGGAGCTATATTACTCACTGGTTATCATAAGACAAATATTTACATTATTGATTTCCATAGTATGAACTCTAGTACTAATTTTTGTTTTGTAGCTAAAAGTGTGAGCGAAAATAGTTGGCTGTGGCACAAGCGCTTAAGTCACTTGAACTTCAAGTATCTATCTAAACTCAGCAGGAATAATCTTGTCAAAGAACTTCCCAAGGTTGCTGATCATCATGACAAGAAGTGCGCCGCGTGTCAACTTGGCAAACAATCAAAGCAGTCTTTCTCAAGCAAGACTAATCCCTCAACTACTAGATGTTTGCAACTGCTTCACATTGATCTATTTGGACCAGTTACGACCGTAAGTATTAGAAGAAACAAGTATACTCTAGTTGTGGTGGATTATTATTCAAGATACACATGGGTGGAAATGATGATCTCAAAAGACGATTGTTATGACATTTTGATCACCTTATTCAGACTGCTCCAAACCCAAAAAGAAGATGACATCGTTAGTGTTCGATCCGACAATGGAACAAAATTCAAGAACAACGGTGTTGCTCGATATTGTGAAGATCATGGGATAGATCATAACTTCTCAACCGCTGGAGTTCCTCAACAAAATGGAGTTGTTGAAAGAAAGAATAGGACGTTGATTGGAGTGGGAAATACGATGATAGCAGAAGCTAAATTACCTAAGTAATTTTGGGAAGAAGCTATCAACACAGCATGTTTTACTCAGAATCGTTCCCTCATCAACAAACTTCACAACAAGACTCCGTATGAACTTTGGCATGGTAGAACTCCCAACATTGCATTCTTCAAGATCTTTGGTTGCAAATGTTATATCCTCTACAATGGAAACGAACATAGAGGTAAATTCGATGCCAAAGCCGACGAAGGTATTTTTGTTGGGTATGTCAAACATTCTAAAGCTTTTCGCGTTTTTAATAGATCTACATTAGTGATAGTTGAATCTGTACATGTTACATTTGATGAACATTCTCTCCTTGAGCCACATTTGGTTCCAAATGTTGCTGATGATTCTGTTGAGCTTAATAATACAGGTGCTCGTATTCATGTTGCGCCTACACAAGAGCAGAATCTATCAACTCAAGGAAATCCATCTACATCAGTTGCGCCTATGTAACGCCCATCCTTAATCTCGTTAAATATTTGACTTATTTGTTAAATTTTTGACTTGCTTGTTAAATTCTTGACTAGCATATTTATATGCTATTTTATTTGAGTTAATTATTTAACTACTTTAGGAAATTAAGGTGGTTAAATATCAAAGTTGAAAGTTTAGGGGCCTTTTTGTCAAAGTTAGAACTTGAGGGGCCTAAGTGTTATTCTTTGAAAGTGGCAAGTATATCTTGTTGCTTTCTCCTCAGAGAAAGCAATTCTCAAGTTTCTTCTCGTTCTTTCTCTGGTTCTTGAAAGCTAAGTTTAGGATTCTTCCTATTCTCGACTCCTCGAGTTTAATTATCCCTCTGTTCGTGATTCCGGTCCCGGATAAATATTCGTGGCGTTGAATAGAGCGTTCCAGGCCGATCAGAAATTAATTTGGGTCAACTTGATTTCGGACTAGGTAAGTTATTAGCTCCCCCTTACTTGTAATAACATGCATATATGTTATTCCCGATACTTGTTCTTGTTAAAATTGTGTTTTGAGCAATTTTTGTGATACTAGTAATTTTGGGACGAAGGGAGTATAAATATACTGCGTATGAAAGAAACTTGAAAAAGTATACTCCTGGGTTTGTTAAAAGATTAGTAGGAAAGTTACTCCTATTCGTGAGACGGTAAAATAGTAACTTGATTTAAATATTATTAGAAAAATTATACCATTATTTGTGGTACGGGGAAATGAATGGAATTATCCCTAAATGATTATATTAGTATATTAGAAAATTATACTTATACTTTTGGGACGGTGAAATATTTAAATGGAATAAAAGAGAATTATTCTATTATTTGTGGGACGGTGATAATTTAATAAAGTGTCCCTATAGAAGTGTTCTGAACATGTTAAAATGCACTCTTGAATGTTAGAAAGTGTTAGTGGGTTTATACTCCTACACTTGGGACGGATAATTTGTAAGTATAAAAGCCTCTGTTGAAATAAGAAAGTATAATTGAAATAAGTGATTTAAGCTTATTATTATGTCCTGGGTAATGTTAAATTGTGAGTAAAAGTATACTCCTACGCTCGGGACGGAGAATTCTAAGTCTGGAAAGAAATTTGGTATTTGCTGAAAATTGTACCAGGCGCCCGCCTGGTGGTCCTATGAGCGCCCGCCCATTTCACCAGAAATATTGGGTTTCAAAAGTGTTTCAATGAGCTCCCGCCCGGTCTACCTTAGGCGCCCGCCCGGTCCCCTGTTCCAACAAAAGTGTTTTAAACCTAAAATGAAATGAAAGTTTATCCCTCCTAAGGCATACAGCCTTAAGATAAGATGTCCTAGCAAGTGTTATGTATCTTAGGGGCATCAGAAGTGAGTCTTGAACATAATTACTCATTAAATTAAAATGAGACCTTGAGTATAAAAGGAAGAACTCTTCTTTATGTCTTGAAAGTGCTATGAACAAGCACTTATGTGTTATGCTTGTCTTGGAACATATGCTTGTGCACCTAGAGGGCACCAAATTAGTGTCTTGAGCTCGAATATCCTAGGTAGGGGATTATGAACTTGTAAGTATGAGTTATATAGCTCATTTACTTAATTTGAACTCGAAGTATTCTTGGCCTAGGTTTAGGGTACTACCCTAGATGGCCTAGATGAGTGTTGTAGAACACGCTAGTACTGAAAAATAGTCCCTTTGTGAACAAATGAAATGTGGACTTGAATCATAATTAAATGATAACTTGAGTATAAGAGTAGTAACTCTTTTATGTGTCTTGAAGTTAATGTTTGTGTACCTTGGGGGCACCAACTAATGTCTTGAGCTTGAATTTCCTAAGAAAAGGATTGGAAATTAATTCGTGAAAGATGTATAATTCATCTTCCTAGCTTGAACTTGAAGTATAAGATAATTAACTCTTGTACATGTTTAACCATCCAAAGAAATGGATTGAGAACTTGGATATAAGGTGATAAAATCTTGTATATGTATTGAATGTCTTGAATGTCCTGAATGTCTTGAATGTCTTGAATGTCCTGAATGTCTTGAATGTCTTGAATGTCTTAAGTTGAGACGGTAACTTGAAGTATAAGACAATAAAATCTTGTACATGACTTGAACATCCAAATAATTGGATTAAGACTTGAATATAAGATTATAAAATCTTGTACGTGCCTTGACACCAATATATGTGTATGGTAATAAACTTGAAAGAGTCTTGATGTGTATATGCAAATCTTGCATATATTTACTTGATAGAATGTGGCTTCTGGATTGATTGGTACATGGTATGAATAACCAAAGAATTGGGTTATGGAACTAGATAGAGAATGATTAACTCTACTACATACTTGAACTTGACACGTGTATATTGGAAGTGCTATAAATAAGCACTAAAGTGTAAATGATTTAGTTTTTAATCGTGTATATACTCAATGAAGTATATAAAATATAAAGAAGATATCTTGTCTTGAAATGAGTTCCTAAAGAAAATAAGGACTAGTGTAATATGAATATCATTCATATAATCGTGAATACTACGATTTAAATTAATAAGAATGGTTATAGAACATAATATGTGTTAGAAAATGTATTCGATTATTAACGATACATATACGTGAAGTATGACTGTGTCTAGGTACAATGTGACCTATTCTTCTACGTGTTTAGAGTCTAAGGTATTGGGCTCTACTTGATAGTAAGGGTATCGTGATAGACACTTTAATGTGTTAAACGTGATATGAATATGTACGTGCAAACTTGGCTGTGACAAAGTGATATACCCTACTACTTGACTGAAGTCTGTTATTAATGGACTCTTACTTGGATTGATCGTGTTACTTGGACACCTTATGTGCCATTGTTATCTTGGTTTGTATTCGCAATAATTGCGTACGTGTACTTGTATTCTCGTGAGCACATGATACATGATTACATGGTGCATAAAGACTGGTCCACTAATATGGGACTTAGTTCTATTTTCGTAGTTCAAGTAAACATCTACTTGTGTATTCTTGTTTGAGTCCAGCTGGCTTATTTGGTTCAGAGGGGTGTATAGGTTCACGCTTATTGCGAGGGCTGGGGCATAAGTGATAATCGTGGGTCTATGCATTCGGTCTGTTTTTCCCTTACTACCGGCCATAGTAAGGGCTTAGCATCCTATATTGGAGCAATACGCCTGATATAAGTGAATGCTAACTCGTGAACACCTCGTGAATCTTGTTCTTGTGAATGACACTGGTTACCGGGTCTTCTTATATACTGCATAGCAGTCTCTTGTTCTTGATCGTGGTTGTCATCAGCTATACAAGCATCGACAACAATGGTATTCTTGGGAGGAATAAGGAAGGATTCAGGTAATGATACGTGATAGGCCTATGTGCATCTTGGTGAGTTGGTCTAGCCTCTCACACTACTTGACTACTTGTTACCTGATCATATCTTGAGCTTGATTACTTGTTGAGTTGGCTTAGGCTCTCCTATACTTGTTACTTGATGATACTTGATATATGATTACTTGAGTATCTACTGGAATTTTCGTGATAACATGTCATGTAGTTGCATGTTAATAGCTTACTGAGATTTATCTCACCCTTTATTTGTTTCCCCCCCCCCAGGAAAGCAGGGGATAGTACGCAGTGAGGCTCGACATAGCTGGGAACTTACTCAGCAGGATGTTCTTGTTTGAAGCTAGTGTCCTTTTAATACTTTGGTAAGGACGATGTTGTATGAGTTGTTAAACTCAGGGCTTGTTTGGGGTAGACTTGTGTAGTACTTGTTGTCTCTAGACATCTCTTGATGCCAGATTATGTGCTAGGCATGTCTTCGGCTGTATGTAACCATGTTTGGTTTTAATTTTCTTGGTCTAGAACTCGTCGTGAGCTATCTTAGTTCCTTACTCTTGAGTAGATATATCATGTCAGTTTGTTTCTAACAGGTATTGTTCCTGTTTCCCATTAGTTTCTTGTTTCTTGTTAGTTACGCGCACCAGGTTCGAGGTTCTATTAGGGGATCCCGAGACTTGGGGCGTGTCAGTTTGGTATCAGAGCTATGGTTTAGCTCTAAGCCTGGATAGGGTCTATGGCATTCGTGGGTTGGCTTATGGGTGTGCTTCTGACGTTGAGTGTTCTTTTACTTGTTGTTATACCAGGCATAGGACTGGTGTTGATAGTGTTGATCCAATTGGATTAGATGGTTTGAAAATCGAGAGCGCGAGTCTTTAAAGACTTAGGCGTATCTATCTTGTCTAGTGGACATTGTTTCTTTCTATATATGCATGCTTGTACTTATCTCGTGAATTACGTGGAAGTGTATTCTCTAGTAAGAGACTACATGCTTGATATCGTTATGTATAAGAGCTTGATAGAAGTGTGGGTGATAACACCCTATACGTTCTATGTTAACTTGGTCATGTTACCTAGATGGGACATTGATGTGATACGTGTTATGGTTTGGCTCTTACGTGTTATGACCTGGCTTTCTATGTGTTATGCCATTCTTGTTTGCCACAATAGATGGTGAATAGTTCTATGCTAGTATGCTTGACTATTTTATGAGAATGATATAATTATGTATAATATTCATGTTTTGCATTGAAAGTTCGAACAGTTTTATCGAGATTGTACTGGGTATTTAACATATGTGATTGATAGTGGAATTTCTATACCAGACCAGATGGATGTATCTATTCTTGATGAGATCTCAGCTATAATTTCTACTGAGTAATACATGTTACTTGATGAGAAACTTGGATTATCTTGAGTTGTTACAGTGCGAATACAGTGCTGACATCTGGATTAATGTTCTTGACCTCGATTGAGTTAAAAGAGTTGAAGATTCAACTTGAGAAATTTCTTGATAGAGGATATATTTATTTTGAAGTGGATGCCTGAAGTAACTATCTTTGTTGACCTATAAGTGGAAATAACCAAGGTACGCGTGTTCTTGAGATTTTCTTGATCTTGTTAGAAATTCATTGATGAATTTCGAAGGCAGCTTTATCGTTAATTATTTGACCGAGAGCTACACCTTTTCGATGGATTGATAAACGTGAAGTCAATGTTTAAATATTGAAACGATGGATGACCACGACTTCAGTATTTGAGATTTCCTAGTGGATTTGACTAGTATTACAGTGATCTGGAGGATATGACCAGTTCTATTATTTCTAGTGGATATGTCAAGTTTCACCAATATAGTGGATTGACTAATCGAGTCTGCTTGACTTTATGTGTTTCGATGTTATAATTGATACATCTTGATTGCATAGAATATTTATGAGCATACGTGTAATATCTATTTGTGAGTATATGTGTATAGTCTTGATGCTCTTGAGTTCTATTTGTTGATTATATATGATATAATCTTGATCAGTAAAATTCGAGGACGAATTTTCTTTAAGGTGGGGAGGATGTAACGCCCATCCTTAATATCGTTAAATATTTGACTTATTTGTTAAATTTTTGACTTGCTTGTTAAATTCTTGACTAGCATATTTATATGCTATTTTATTTGAGTTAATTATTTAACTACTTTAGGAAATTAAGGTGGTTAAATGTCAAAGTTGAAAGTTTAGGGGCCTTTTTGTCAAAGTTAGAACTTGAGGGGCCTAATGTTGGTAGTGGTGCCCTAGGCACGTTTAATAAACGTTGTAATTGTTATCATTTATTTCATATCAATAAAGAGATGTTTTGATTATTATTGTTGTTCATGTTTACTTATAATAATCTCCGTCCCTAGTACTTGTTAAGCACTAGTATAAAGGCTAAATGATCATGGGATGATCATGTTAGATTTATGGGTACTTGTTTGGAACAAGGTACTGGACATGACCCGCTCTATGAGATTTATGTCATGGTCTATGTCGTACATATATCTCATATTAGTTATGTCATTTGAATCCTTAGACATGAAGTTATTATAGTCTTCCACTTGATGAACATTGTGTTTGACATATTCAAACGCTACCTTAACACGGTAGTTATAAAGGGTATGATTGGCATAATCGGATTCTCGTTGGGAAGAATAATAAGCTAAATGGATTTGTCCCTCCACGGAGAGATGTCAAGCTTAGGCCTCTCGTAGGAATGATGTTGATGAAATGTTCGGCCGGACTCAAATGGATTGATTGGATCAATAGCATTTGAATTATCAACATATTCGGAATCGAGAAAGTATTGAACAAAACAAGTTGACTGTTTGACCATGACTTGTGTTCAATGACATCGTGGACAAAGGGATTATGACATATTCTAAAGGAATGCGAACTTGTATCTAGTTATACTATTTGGGTAGGTATGACGGTTTGCTAGAACCTAATCATATCTTATGGGATCATGTTTGAGCCCATTGCCAACTTAGTATAATCCTAGAGGGTCACACACAATAGAACGAATCTTAAATAAAAGGACTATATTGGCATTTAGGGTCGGAGGACTTCCAAGGAATTTCTGGAAAGATCTGGGCCTCCTGGTCAACCGAGCGGGCGCTTGGGTTGACCCAGGCGGGCGCCTGTTCAAGCCAGAAAAGAACTGGAGTTTCTGCCCAAACAGGCGGGCGCCTGGGTGGTACCAGGCGGGCGCCTGGTGCCCCGATTGGAAATTTCCTAATTCGATTTAGGAAGGTTTTTGGCACAAGATTCCTATTTGGAATAGGTCTTAATTGTGTATAAAAACCCCAATTCGGCCAGACCATAATGACAAGTGCTTTTGTGAGTCTCAAAGAGTTTGAGAGAGATTTTATTTTGTTCTAAGACATCATTGATTGAGGAACAAAATAATTCACAAAATAAATTCCATATAGTTCTTTATTATATTGTGAAAGTGTGTTTCATAATATTTGGTCTAGCAACCAAGATCAAAGAAGCTCCTTTGATATTCGTTCGAAGTGTGGATACCGCTAGAGGGTGAAAATCATCATCTTCAAAGTTCGTGTTCAAGCTTTGTGATTGTGATCAAGTCTTCAAGTTTCTCCACCAAAGACCAAGAGAAAATTCATAGCCATCAAGGGTTAGTTATTCCTTTATTCATCTTGTTGTATTTGATTTAATCATATGAACGGATCCATGGCTTTGGGTTTCTTAAAATTTTAATTGCTATATTCCGCTGCGCATGTTACTACGAAACCCAACAGTGGTATCAGAGCCCCGTTCATGTTGATTAATTCAATACTTGGATCATGTTGTGTGTATATAAATTGTTTATGTGCCAAGCATGATATGAATATTGGATTATATGATGTTTATGTGTTTTGTGATTTTATGTGGTTTATTGTTTTTCAACTTTAATCGCACGATTCAATCGCAATAAAAATTATGGTGGATTCTGAATTATTTCGATTATTGATTTTTGATTGGATCAAAGTTTTAATAATCGGGGAAAAATAATTTTGAGACAAAATTTTCGAACTTGAAAATTCCATACCATTCTGACCATTCAGGCGCCCGCCCGCGCTGGACCAGGCGCGCGCGCGTTTCAGGCGCCCGCCCGTGCTGGACCAGGCGCGCGCTCGCTAGGCCAGAATGTTCTGATTTTGTTCAAAATCTGATTCTGGAATTTTTCGATAAATCCAACAAAACCAGTAACAAGACCACTTCAGACTTGCTGATCTGTAATGGGTTTTGGGTAGTTGGTTTGTGTGTGGATTTTGGGGTTTGATTTTCCTATTTGTTTTAGTCTTGTGATTCCTAGATTGGTTCAAGTTTTGGATGGCTAATCTGCGTTCATCGAGATTGTGTTTCCCAAAATTGATCGCAATCAAAGTTTCAAAGATAAAACGAAGTTAGAATTATGAAGAGTTCATAATTGCTAAAATTGAGAAACAAAGTTCTTGATTCAATGATTGAAGATCCATGTGGAATTGTGAATGCAATTGGCCTACGTTCATCGAGACCATCTATTGCTTAGTTTCGGCCACATGGACTACTTTCTTGGTTTCTTGAATTAGTGCGGGATTGTGGTTGCCTAATGGCTTAGTTCGACCGCACTTCTTGTTGTCTTGATTTGGAGATAATGACCAAAGTTGAAATAGTCTCATCCTCATAATTATAGAGAAACTAATGACACATAAATATCATGCTTAAATTAATGGAGATTAATTTAGTGGCTAAACTTGATGTGTAACATGTTTATATTATGTGCTCATAAATGTGTTATATGCTATATGTGATGAACCTTCAAAGAAAGTTTTAAGTCTTTTATTGCCATGCCATGATTAAAACACTTGTTAGTACATGAGTGATTTTAATGTAGATTCGCCCTAGCGAGGTGCATTAAATTTATTTATGTATGAGCAAGATAGATAATGTGGGCACGCCCTAGCGGGACACATTAACTATGCGTTTAAAATGGTTAGACTTAATTGGGCGTCAAAACAGTTTTGGGCCTAGGCAAAGATGAGGTTTAACATGCTTTTTGAAATTGGATTTCTTAAAGAATCTCATAAAAGGAACTAAGAGTCATATGCGATATGATTGACAAGAATTGTCTACCTAATTAATTTGATTTTGTGTAATCCGCCTTAGCGGACTTGAAATTAAATTAAAGTTGGATCTTAACCCATTTAAATTATATTATACATTGGATGTATATGAAGGTTATATAATTTAGTGGGAGTATTTTGTTTGAAAAATACATTATCTCTTTAATGAAAATCGGTACTTATTAAATTTTGGAAATTTTGCATATTTGTAGATAATGACTAATAACACTCAATCAATGTCGTTGCGATTGATCCTTGAGAAGGATAAGCTCGAAGAGAATGGTACTAACTTTATGGATTGGATCCGTAGCATAAGAATCGTTCTTAGGCAAGAAGACAAGTTGTACATTCTCGATGGGCCTCTCCCCGCTGAACCACTGCCTACTGCCCCTAGGGTAGAAAGAGACAATTACAAGAAACATCGTAATGATTCTAGAGATGTAAGTTGTCTTATGCTTGCTGCTATGTGTTCAAAACTCCAACAAAGTTTGGAACATTTGGAAGCCTATGAGATAGGCGTGGAGTTGAGAACCATGTTTCAAGAGCAAGCTAGGCAAGAGAGGTACAAGACCATTGTTGCATTCACTACTAGTAAAATGAATGAAGGGCAACAAGTGAGTCCTCACTTTCTTAAAATGAAAGGTTATGTAGAGCACCTTGAGAAACTTGGCTATCCAATCCCATTGGAGCTAGCCACGGATCTCATTCTTAATTCATTGCCTAAAAGTTATAATCAGTTTGTGATGAATTATAACATGCATGGAATGGATAAGAATCTCTCTGAGTTGCATGAGATGCTCAAAACTGCAGAGATGAAAATTGTGGAGAAAGGTTCTCCCGTGCTCTTGGTTCATGATGGGAAGAAGGCTAGTGCCAAAGGAAAGGGTAAGGCAAAAGTTGTCAAACCCAAGATAAGCAAGGCAAAGGTTGCCAAGGCTTCTGAGGCAAAACCCGATTCACAAAAGGATGCAATCTGTTTCCATTGTCAAGAAATTGGTCATTGGAAACGTAATTGCAAGGCTTTCTTGGAAGAGCAAAAGAAGAAGAAGAGCAGCAAGGCTGCGTCGACTTCAGGTATCTATATGATAGATATTCTCCTTTCTACCACTGATTCTTGGGTATTGGATACCGGATGTGGTTCTCACATTTGTCTAAATGTGCAGGGACTAAAGAATAGGAGACTGCTTAAAGAAGGTGAAGTAGATCTACGTGTGGGAAATGGAGCAAGAGTTGCTGCATTAGCCGTAGGGACTTATGAAGTCACTTTACCTTCCGGATTAATTCTTGTTTTGAACAATTGTTATTATGTTCCGGATTTAAGCAGAAATATTATTTCAATTTCTTGTTTGGATAATGAAGGTTTTAAGTTTCTTATTGAGAATAAGAAATTTTCTATTTATTTAAATGATGTGCTTTATGGTATTGCTAATTCATTTAATGGCCTTTATATCTTGGATGTCAAGAATGAAAATAATGTCTATCATGTAAATAAGAAATCTAAACCTAATGATGTAAATCATACTTATTTGTGGCATTGCCGTCTTGGTCATATTAATGAGAAGCGTATCTCAAAACTCCATGGGGACGGACTTTTGGGTTCATGTGACTTAGAGTCATATGATACTTGTGAGTCGTGTCTTCTTGGAAAAATGACTAAGACACCTTTTACCAAGTTGGGTGAAAGGGCAAGCGACTTATTGGGGTTGATACATTCCGATGTATGCGGACCATTAAGTAGCAATGCTAGGGGAGGATTTCAATACTTCATAACCTTCACTGATGATTATAGTAGATTTGGGTATGTTTATCTAATGAAACATAAAAGTGAAGCATTTGAGATATTTAGAATATTTCAAAATGAAGTAGAAAAACAACTTGGCAAAAGTATAAAGGCACTTCGATCAGATCGAGGTGGTGAATACTTAAGTCAAGAATTTGATGATCATCTAAAGAATTGTGGAATAGTTTCACAATTGACTCCACCCGGAACACCACAATGGAATGGTGTGTCCGAGAGGAGGAATCGGACTTTGTTAGACATGGTTCGATCAATGATGAGTCAAGTTGATCTTCCAATATCCTTTTGGGGTTACGCTCTAGAAACCGCTGCTTTCACACTAAATCAAGTTCCAACTAAATCGGTTCCAAAGACTCCATATGAGATGTGGAGTGGAAAGAAACCTAGTTTATCTTTCATGAGGATTTGGGGTTGCGAAGTTTATGTCAAGAGACTTATCTCTGACAAACTAGCACACAAATCCGATAAATGTATTTTCGTGGGATATCCTAAGGAAACTAAAGGATATTACTTTTACAACCGAGAGGACAACAAAGTGTTTGTTGCCCGAACTGGTGTCTTTCTAGAGAAAGAGTTTCTCTCCAAAGAAATCAGTGGGAGTAAAATAAATCTTGAAGAAATTCGAGACCCAGAAAATAACATTGAACCAATAGTGGAACAAGAACAAGAACCACAAGGAGTTGTGGAAACTGTTCAGAATACACAAGTAACTCGCAGATCTAGTAGGTTACGATCCGAGCCCGAGAGATATGGATTTCTCGTAACGGATAGTAATGACGTGGAAATCATTGAGAATGATGAACCGTCAACCTACCAAGAGGCGATATCTTCTCCTGATTCGGACAAGTGGCTTGGAGTCATGGAATCCGAATTGCAATCCATGCAAGACAATCAAGTTTGGAATTTGATTGATGCACCCGAAGGTGTAAAAACCATAGGATGCAAATGGGTCTTCAAGAAGAAGACTGACATGGATGGGAAGGTGCATACTTACAAAGCTAGGCTTGTAGCAAAGGGTTATAGGCAAGTTCATGGTATTGACTATGATGAGACCTTTTCACCCGTAGCAATGATCAAGTCTATAAGAATCTTGCTTGCCATTGCGGTATATCATGACTATGAAATATGGCAGATGGACGTCAAAACCGCTTTCCTGAATGGAAAACTCCAAGAGGATGTGTATATGACACAACCAGAAGGTTTTGAACAAGATTCTAAGGTATGCAAATTGCAAAGATCCATCTATGGATTGAAGCAAGCTTCAAGGAGTTGGAATCTCCGTTTTGATGAATCGGTCAAAGAGTTTGGTTTCATCAAGAACGAAGATGAGCCTTGTGTATACAAGAAGATTAGTGGGAGCATAGTGCTATTCCTTATTTTATACGTGGATGACATATTGCTCATTGGAAACGACATTCCTACACTTCAGTCTGTGAAGACTTGGTTAGGAAAGTGCTTCGCAAAGAAAGATATGGGTGAAGCCGCATATATTCTTGGCATTAAGATCTATAGAGATAGATCAAGGAGGCTACTTGGTTTAAGCCAAAGTACATACATTGACAAGGTCATTAGAAGATTCCGTATGGAAAATTCTAAGAGAGGCACCTTGCCCGTGTTACATGGAGTTTCTCTAAGCAAGACTCAATGTCCTAAGACAAAAGATGAGCGTGAGAAAATGAATGATGTTCCATATGCTTCGGCAATTGGGTCCATCATGTATGCCATGATTTGTACTAGGCCGGATGTGTCTTATGCTTTGAGCATGACAAGTAGATACCAATCCGACCCTGGCGAAAATCACTGGATAGCTGTAAAAGCGATTCTTAAGTACTTGAGAAGGACTAAAGACTTGTTTTTGGTCTATGGAGGAATGGAAGATGATCTCGTTGTAAATGCTTACACGGATGCAAGCTTCCAAACCGACAAAGATGATAGCCGATCGCAATCGGGTTTTGTGTTTATGTTAAATGGTGGCGTTGAATAGAGCGTTCCAGGCCGATCAGAAATTAATTTGGGTCAATTTGATTTCGGACTAGGTAAGTTATTAGCTCCCCCTTACTTGTAATAACATGCATATATGTTATTCCCGATACTTGTTCTTGTTAAAATTGTGTTTTGAGCAATTTTTGTGATACTAGTAATTTTGGGACGAAGGGAGTATAAATATACTGCGTATGAAAGAAACTTGAAAAATTATACTCCTGGGTTTGTTAAAAGATTTGTAGGAAAGTTACTCCTATTCGTGAGACGGTAAAATAGTAACTTGATTTAAATATTATTAGAAAAATTGTACCATTATTTGTGGTACGGGGAAATGAATGGAAGTATCCCTAAATGATTATATTAGTATATTAGAAAATTATACTTATACTTTTGGGACGGTGAAATATTTAAATGGAATAAAAGAGAATTATTCTATTATTTGTGGGACGGTGATAATTTAATAAAGTGTCCCTATAGAAGTGTTCTGAACATGTTAAAATGCACTCTTGAATGTTAGAAAGTGTTAGTGGGTTTATACTCCTACACTTGGGACGGAGAATTTGTAAGTATAAAAGTCTCTGTTGAGATAAGAAAGTATAATTGAAATAAGTGATTTAAGCTTATTATTATGTCCTGGGTAATGTTAAATTGTGAGTAAAAGTATACTCCTACGCTCGGGACGGAGAATTCTAAGTCTGGAAAGAAATTTGGTATTTGCTGAAAATTGTACCAGGCGCCCGCCTGGTGGTCCTATGAGCGCCCGCCCATTTCACCAGAAATATTGGGTTTCAAAAGTGTTTCAATGAGCGCCCGCCCGGTCTACCTTAGTCGCCCGCCCGGTCCCCTGTTCCAACAAAAGTGTTTTAAACCTAAAATGAAATGAAAGTTTATCCCTCCTAAGGCATACAACCTTAAGATAAGATGTCCTAGCAAGTGTTATGTATCTTAGGGTCATCAGAAGTTAGTCTTGAACATGATTACTCATTAAATTAAAATGAGAACTTGAGTATAAAAGGAAGAACTCTTCTTTATGTCTTGAAAGTGCTATGAACAAGCACTTATGTGTTATGCTTGTCTTGGAACATATGCTTGTGCACCTAGAGGGCACCAAATTAGTGTCTTGAGCTCGAATATCCTAGGTAGGGGATTATGAACTTGTAAGTATGAGTTATATAGCTCATTTACTTAATTTGAACTCGAAGTATTCTTGGTCTAGGTTTAGGGTACTACCCTAGATGGCCTAGATGAGAGTTGTAGAACACGCTAGTACTGAAAAATAGTCCCTTTGTGAACAAATGAAATGTGGACTTGAATCATAATTAAATGATAACTTGAGTATAAGAGTAGTAACTCTTTTATGTGTCTTGAAGTTAATGTTTGTGTACCTTGGGGGCACCAACTAATGTCTTGAGCTTGAATGTCCTAAGAAAAGGATTGGAAATTAATTCGTGAAAGATGTATAATTCATCTTCCTAGCTTGAACTTGAAGTATAAGATAATTAAATCTTGTACATGTTTAACCATCCAAAGAAATGGATTGAGAACTTGGATATAAGGTGATAAAATCTTGTATATGTATTGAATGTCTTGAATGTCCTAAATGTCTTGAATGTCTTGAATGTCCTGAATGTCTTGAATGTCTTGAATGTCTTAAGTTGAGACGGTAACTTGAAGTATAAGACAATAAAATCTTGTACATGACTTGAACATCCAAATAATTGGATTAAGACTTGAATATAAGATTATAAAATCTTGTACGTGCCTTGACACCAATATATGTGTATGGTAATAAACTTGAAAGAGTCTTGATGTGTATATGCAAATCTTGCATATATTTACTTGATAGAATGTGGCTTCTGGATTGATTGGTACATGGTATGAATAACCAAAGAATTGGGTTATGGAACTAGATAGAGAATGATTAACTCTACTACATACTTGAACTTGACACGTGTATATTGGAAGTGCTATAAATAAGCACTAAAGTGTAAATGATTTAGTTTTTAATCGTGTATATACTCAATGAAGTATATAAAATATAAAGAAGATATCTTGTCTTGAAATGAGTTCCTAAAGAAAATAAGGACTAGTGTAATATGAAGATCATTCATATAATCGTGAATACTACGATTTAAATTAATAAGAATGGTTATAGAATATAATATGTGTTAGAAAATGTATTCGATTATTAACGATACATATACGTGAAGTATGACTGTGTCTAGGTACAATGTGACCTATTCTTCTACATGTTTAGAGTCTAAGGTATTGGGCTCTACTTGATAGTAAGGGTATCGTGATAGACACTTTAATGTGTTAAACGTGATATGAATATGTACGTGCAAACTTGGCATGTGACAAAGTGATATACCCTACTACTTGACTGAAGTCTGTTATTAATGGACTCTTACTTGGATTGATCGTGTTACTTGGACACCTTATGTGCCATTGTTATCTTGGTTTGTATTCGCAATAATTGCGTACGTGTACTTGTATTCTCGTGAGCACATGATACATGATTACATGGTGCATAAAGACCGGTCCACTAATATGGGACTTAGTTCTATTTTCGTAGTTCAAGTAAACATCTACTTGTGTATTCTTGTTTGAGTCCAGCTGGCTTATTTGGTTCAGAGGGGTGTATAGGTTCACGCTTATTGCGAGGGCTGGGGCATAAGTGATAATCGTGGGTCTATGCATTCGGTCTGTTTTTCCCTTACTACCGGCCATAGTAAGGGCTTAGCATCCTATATTGGAGCAATACGCCTGATATAAGTGAATGCTAACTCGTGAACACCTCGTGAATCTTGTTCTTGTGAATGACACTGGTTACCGGGTCTTCTTATATACTGCATAGCAGTCTCTTGTTCTTGATCGTGGTTGTCATCAGCTATACAAGCATCGACAACAATGGTATTCTTGGGAGGAATAAGGAAGGATTCAGGTAATGATACGTGATAGGCCTATGTGCATCTTGGTGAGTTGGTCTAGCCTCTCACACTACTTGACTACTTGTTACCTGATCATATCTTGAGCTTGATTACTTGTTGAGTTGGCTTAGGCTCTCCTATACTTGTTACTTGATGATACTTGATATATGATTACTTGAGTATCTACTGGAATTTTCGTGATAACATGTCATGTAGTTGCATGTTAATAGCTTACTGAGATTTATCTCACCCTTTATTTGTTTCCCCCCCCCCCCAGGAAAGCAGGGGATAGTACGCAGTGAGGCTCGACATAGCTGGGAACTTACTCAGCAGGATGTTCTTGTTTGAAGCTAGTGTCCTTTTAATACTTTGGTAAGGACGATGTTGTATGAGTTGTTAAACTCAGGGCTTGTTTGGGGTAGACTTGTGTAGTACTTGTTGTCTCTAGACATCTCTTGATGCCAGATTATGTGCTAGGCATGTCTTCGGCTGTATGTAACCATGTTTGGTTTTAATTTTCTTGGTCTAGAACTCGTCGTGAGCTATCTTAGCTCCTTACTCTTGAGTAGATATATCATGTCAGTTTGTTTCTAACAGGTATTGTTCCTGTTTCCCATTAGTTTCTTATTTCTTGTTAGTTACGCGCACCAGGTTCGAGGTTCTATTAGGGGATCCCGAGACTTGGGGCGTGTCAGCCTAACTCCTCATATGGCGCGCCCTATGAAGCTTCAGTTGCGCCTCCCTCAAATGATGCGCCTCTAGATTCCTCTCACGCGCCTATATCTACTGTTGCATCTGGTGTTAACACCAGTTTCAATTCTGAACCAGTCCAAACCCCTAATTTTGATGATTTTGAATCTGGTGAAGATGTACCAATTGAAGACCTTCAAGTTACTATGACCCAACCTAACTTACCTCCTGAAATTCGTGAAGTTATAGGTCACCCAATCGCTAATATCATTGGTGATCTATAAGTTGGGGTTCGTACAAGGAGAGCTACAAACTTTGATGCTTACACTGCATTTATCTCTCAAATTGAACCGAAGAAGGCTGATGAAGCGCTCCAAGATCCCAATTGGGTTGTTGTAATGCAAGAAGAACTCAATAAATTTGAACGATGTAAGGTTTGGACTCTTGTTCCAAGACCAAATGATCAAGGAGTGATTGGTACGAAATGGGTGTTCAGAAACAAGATGGATGAGAATGGAACCATCACAAGAAACAAAGCAAGATTGGTTGCACAAGGCTATAGGCAAGAAGAAGGAATCAACTATGATGAAACCTTTGCGCCCGTAGCAAGACTTGAAGCTATCAGACTCTTTCTAGCTTACGCGGCTCACAGGAACTTCAAGTTATATCAAATGGATATGAAGAGCGCGTTTCTAAATTGTGAACTCCAAGAACAAGTCTACGTAGCTCAACCACCTGGGTTTGAAGATTCACAATTTCCAAATCATGTTTACAAACTCCAGAAAGCTTTGTATGGGCTCAAGCAAGCACCAATAGCATGGTATGATACACTATCCAAGTTTCTCATTGAGAAAGGCTTCACGCGTGGTAAAATCGATACAACTCTTTTCATTGCCAAACATAATGGTCATAAATTACTTGTTCAAATTTATGTTGATGATATTATATTTGGTTCTACTAATGAATTGTTGTGCAAGCACTTTGAGAAACTAATGAAGAGCAAGTTTGAAATGAGCATGATGGGAGAACTCACCTTCTTCCTCGGGCTTCAAATCAAGCAAATGAATGAAGGTATTTTTATCAATCAAGCCAAATATACAAATGATCTTATCAAGAAGTTTGGTCTAGAGAATGCTAAAGCATACGACACTCCAATGGCCACCGGCAACAAACTCGACAAAGATTTAAAAGGTAAATGTGTTGATCAAACGCTCTATCGAGGTATGATTGGCTCACTCCTTTATCTTACTGCTAGTAGGCCCGATATTATGTTTAGTGTTTGTGTTTGCGCTCGTTATCAATATGACCCTAGAGAAGCGCACTTAATTGTTGTGAAACGTATTATACGATATCTCTCCGGTACTGTTAACCTTGGACTTTGGTACACTAAAGATTCGAATTTTAAACTTGTAGGTTATTCAGATGCGGATTATGTAGCGTGCACTATTGATAGGAAAAGCACAAGTGGCACTTGTCATTTCCTCGGATATCGACTTGTGTCATGGGCGAGTAAGAAACAAGCTTCAGTGTCTGTATCAACAACAGAAGCAGAATATATCGCTGCGGGAAGTTGTTGCTGTCAAATACTGTGGATGAAGCAGCAATTGGTGGACTATGATATAATCGAAGAAAATTGTCCCATCTACTGCGACAATACATCAACAATTGTGGTTTTTGAAAATCCTGTCATGCACTCCAAGACCAAGCACATCGACATCAAATATCACTTCCTCAAAGACCACGTGGAGAAAGGCAATATTCATTTGGAACACGTGGGAACCGACTTTCAAATCGCCGACATTCTAATGAAAGCACTTGACGCGAAACGGTTCATCTTTTTGAGAGGTGAAATGGGTATGCTTGAACTCAACTAGTCAATATAGTTTTGTGACTACTAATGATTTATGTTTGTTTGAGTTATGTATATCCTAGGTTAATTGTTAAATCAATTTCAAAGTCTTTAAAGAAACTTTTGTATTACGCGCCTGGTTATGCGCCTCACTCACTCTCTGCGCGCCCACGAGCTTTATGCGCCTTATTCATTCTGTGCGCGCCCTTTGAGTATTGCGCCTCCCATGCGCCTATTAAATGATTGCGGCTCAATCAATGCTCCAAAATCTATTATTTCAATGATTGAACGTATTCAATTTGTCACAAGTACCAGGTATGTTTATTCCTATTTATTATGGAGAATTTTTATCTTTTGACATTTCATAATTGTTCAAGGGTACTTGTGCAATTAATTTTCCCTCGTTTTCGTTTTTCAAAAAATATTATTTTTTGGGGATATATGTCTTGCACCCCAAACTTACACTAAAACAGATGTTTTTGGTGTTTATGCAAAAATTAGTCAAAATTGCTCATACACTTATAAGGAAAGTGGTGCAGTTTTTTATACCCAAAATGTCACATCAAAGTACTTTGGGTCATTCAGCATTCAATAGCCATCATCTCCAAAAACCCTTCATTTAATGCCCATCTCTTCAACTTTTCCTTTTTAGAAAACCTAACCTATATATTTGACCCTTCATTTCCTTTTTCATCATTACCTACACCCTCACTCTCTCTACCAACTTCTCTCACCTTCCCAGACTTTCTCTTCCTCTCTCGGTCTCTCTCAGTTCGTCTCTTTATCTCTCTACTTTCATCACTTTCTCTCAATTTCTTCTCCATTTTATCTCTATATATAACATTTATGGGTCCTAAGAAGGCTTCTAAAGCAACCCAAGATGAAATGGTATGAATACTAAACCTTAAACCCCTTTAAAAAAAAAAAATATGTTCTGGGTTTTCGAGTTCCTTAGGCCGAAAATTGTTCTTTCTTTGATTAATTTTGTTTCGGTTCTCCGTTTTCAAAATCGTTTGTTGGGTTATGATCTTATTGTGATTTAGAGTCTTTTAAACTAAACTTTTCAACGATCAATGCTTTATTTTGTGCAAATCTGAGAATCTTAACTTTTCTAGTTTTTCAAAATTTCGGATCTTTAAATCCTTTTTCTGGATTTGTTGTTGTTTTTGTACTTGTTTTGGTTTATATTTTTGTAATCCTTGTCTTCGTGCGGTCATTTTGACATATTGTGTGCTTGATTTGGTGAAGTTTCATGATTTATGTGTTCTTGGTGTTCTTCGAACACTCAAGACATGTTATTCGTGTTCTTCGTTTATTTTTGCATGACTTGGGTTTCTAATTTCCAAAACTTGTTTTTCAAAATTTTCATGTTTTGATTCTTAGTTTTTGTATGTTAATGTTTTTACTTTTTTGTGTGTTTTTGTGTGTTTTTATGCTAAGTATAAATTTCACATAGACATGTGCCTAAGTCTAATTCTATGCGCCTATTATGTGTATGCACCTATTGCTCTTATGCGCCTCTATCCTTATGCGCCTCATAGTAATATGCGCCTATTCTTATAGTTAGTCATTTCTATGTTTAATTTTTCCTTAGTATTTTCATAGAACCATATTTATGCGCCTTGTATTTGTATGCGCCTACAACATGTATGAGCTTAATAATAGTATGCGCCTACTATTATTATACGCCTATATATTGTTATGCGCCTACTTTTACTTAGTTCATTCCTATGATTCTATGCGCCTCAACACTACTAACTTAAATCATTGATTATTTTTTTCTGGATATTGCTAATTTTAGACCAGGTGAAACCTTCAACCTCACTGAGTTAGCTACTGAACCCATGGGAATTGATATCATGGAATACATCAGACAAGCTGGTCTTCTACCCTTATTCACTCTAGATCAATCCTTCTACTCACCCCTTCTGGTTGATGACTTCTTCTCCACTGAAAAGTTCGTGGAGTTACCCTCTGACACTGAAGGGTCAGTGCGCTACAGGATACGCGCGGTTGTTCAAGGCGTTGATATAACCATTTCTGCGGGCACTCTTAAGCACGCAGTTAACTTCAACACAACAGGCCCTCAAAGCATCGCGGGAAAGGCTAATTCTTACTCAGTTGCCGCGCAGAACATAGTCGCGCGCACTTATCTTAATATCCCTACTCTTGTGAATAACATCAAAAATGTTGAGATTAGGGATGGAGGTGAACTTTTGGGACATATAGCGCATCTCGTTGATGCGTCTATAGTGTTCAAATCAGGGAATGTGAATAGATTCAATGTGGAGCAGTGGGAATACACTGCAGCTATTATGGGTAAGGCCAAGCTCAATTGGCCTCAAGTGTTGTTCAAGACGTTGCTGGATCAGATTGACAAGTACAACAAGAATAAGAAGGAAGGGAAAACAAAGTTCAAGACTCATTGCAGAATCCTCACCAAAATTTTCCTAACCTACCCTGCTCTTGCTCAATTCCTCAACGACAACCCGGTTTACAAGATTGATGATGTACCAGTGTTTGGTAAAAATAACTTGGTCCTGAAGAGGCCCAGAAAGCGCATTGCCAAGCGTGCGCCACGGATCAAGGGAGCTTAGTTAGTTCATGAAGACACTGAGTCTGATGAAGAAATTGCTGAAGGCGCTACTGATGGCGCGGATACTGGAATTGTACCTGGCGCTGGACCAAGCGCAGGACAAGATCGTGGCAAAGGGATTGCACAAGTTGAACATGGAAGAAGACCTCCCAAGCGCCCAAGAACTGACACTGATGATCTTCAAGCTATCAAGCGCGCGCAAGAAGCAAGTCTGGCTGAAGCGCAGAAGAAAAGAGATGAATATTACCAGTTGAAGCAAGCCACTGAGATGGCTAAGGCAGAAAGGCACAAAGGCGCAGGATCTAGCGCTGATGAACGTGCGCCTGCCCCTACTGCTGTTAGTACCCGACCTGAAAATGAGTTTATTAGGACTTTCCCAAAAATACAAGGACTTTATAAGAATTAGAAACCTTGCAAAGACTTGTCCCGGATTCCCGAAATATCTCATTTATGACAAAATCTATCAAATTAGGTAGTAAATGGTTTCCTTAAAACCATGCAGAAACCCTAGCTTAAGAATCAAGTCAGCCTGCAACCTTGGCCACGCGGCCAACTTTGCTCCGCGTTGATCTTGGCCACGCGGCCACTATTGTCACCGGCTTCAACCATGGCCAGGCGGCCAACCTTGCGCCGGATGATCTGGACCATCAGATCTTCCCCTCAGTTTACTATATAAACCAACCCCATGCTATTGGTTTAGGGGTCCGATTTTGAGAGTTCTAAAGTACGAATTTTGGAGTTCTTAAACACTATTTTGTTCTCTAATTAGCATTCAAACACTCAAGAAGATCCAAGGTTTATTTCTTGCCAACATAGGTAAGTTTTCTAACTTTTTCTTCGTGTTCTTGCATTATTTTTAATGTAGATCTTTTATATTCATGTTCGTACATGTTTATTCATAGTTTCTTCATATTATTTGCATGCTCATTCATATGTTCATAATATGTTCTTCGCATGTTCTTCGTGTTCATAGATTAAAACCTTATTTATGCTATATTTAGGGTTGCGATCTTCATAATTACATGTTATTTCATAGCCGATGATGATCGAGGGTTCATCAACCCGAGGATGATCTAGGAACTACTTCTAAACCCTAATCTTTAGGTAATTCCCCCCTCGTTATGCATGATCCCGATTCTTCTGCCTATTCTAATTCTCTGCGAACTACGCTGACCTGAGCTTCTCACATTGAGAGGAACGTAGGCAATCTTCGAATCCTGTCTAAATCACTGACACACTACTAACACATTCATCATGATAGAAAGACCGATCAATTCGGGCAATAGGAGTGATAACGTTCAATATTCTTCTCTTGTTGTAATTTGACCCCCGAACCCATTAACATACTTTTCTCAATGTTTTGGCTATAATTAAAACGGCGTGGCGACTCTCATAATTCTAATGTTACTATGAATATCCCAAATTCAAACACACGTATTCACAGTGGCGACTCTGCTGGGGAAATGCTTTGAAACTTTTTCAAACTTAGTGGGTCTAACTTTCGTCACATCATGATGCTTGCCATGTTTACACATGCACACACTTGCCATATTTACACACGCACACACCTGCCATGCTTACACATGCATACACCTGCCATGTTTACACATGCACACACTTGCCATGTTTACACATGTACGCACTTGCCATGTTTACACATGCACGCACTTGCCATGTTTATACATGCACGCACCTGCCATGTTTACACATGCACACACCTGCCATGTTTACACATGCACACACCTGCCATGCTTTCCATGTTTACACATGCACGCACCTGCCATGTTTACACATGCACACACCTGCCATGTTTGCACATGCACACACCTGCCATGTTTACACATGCACACACCTGCCATATTTATACATGCACACACTTGCCATGTTTACACATGCACACACCTGCCATATTTGCACATGCACCTCACACTTTGCTATGTTTACACATGCACCTCACACTTTGCCATGTTTGCACATGCACCTCACACTTTTCCATGTTTGCACATGCACCTCACACTTTGCTATGTTTACACATGCACCTTGTATTTTTGCCATGTTAATACTTGTACCTTGTATTTCTGTACCCTTGTTATTTTCATCTTAGTATTAGGGTCAAACAAAACTCTGCTATGCTCCCTTGTACATTATTTTCCTTCTCCTGCATTGCATTGCATAGCATCATTCAAACATTCAAAACTTCTCTCTTTTCTCCTTAAAAAGAATTAGTTTCTTGCCACACACTACCACTAGTCCGTGTCAGCACTGCACAGGTCCCTACTACCCGGAGTATTCGATGTGCAGGAATTTGTGCGCTACTGCCTCACATTTTTCGAGTCACTCGTCTACTCCACTCACCGTGTACGTTCCGCGAGCGGTGGGAACCTTTAACCTAACCCGTGTCAACCCACACATAGAGATTAGGACACTCCTCGGACCACCCATTTAGGATGTAAATAAATGCAAAACTTTTCGCAAAATAAAATGTGCATTGCATCTAGGCGACCTCTAAGGTCCATCGCTCATCCGTTGGGCCATCATTGCGATCCATTTGGGTCTACCCTTCACCTTCGACCGCCTAGGTCAACCTTCTCAACCTTTGACTGCCTAGGTCAACCTTATCTACCTTTGACCCCCTAGGTCAACCCTTACCAACTTTTGACCTCCTAGGTCAACCTTATCCGCCTTTGACCTCCTAGGTCAACCTTATCCGCCTTTGACCCCTTAGGTCAACCTTTAACCTCCTGGGTCAACCTTTGGCCGCCTAGGTCAACCTTCTCAACCTTTGACCTCCTAGGTCAACCTTTAACCACCTAAGTCAACCCTCTGAACCTTTGACCTCCTAAGTCAACCTTTGACCCCCTAGGTCAATCTTATCTACCTTTGACCTCCTAGGTCAACCTTTGACCACCTAGGTCAATCTTCCCAACCTTTGACCTCCTAGGTCAACCTTATCTACCTTTGACCTCCTAGGTCAACCTTTGACCCCCTAGGTCAACCTTACCAACCTTCGACCTCTTAGGCCAACCTTTGACCCCCCTAGGTCAACCTTTGACCTCCTAGGTCAACCTTATCTACCTTTGACCTCCTAGGTCAACCTTTGACCACCTAGGTCAATCTTCCCAACCTTTGACCTCCTAGGTCAACCTTATCTACCTTTGACCTCCTAGGTCAACCTTTGACCCCCCAGGTCAACCCTTACAACCTTTTGACCTCCTAGGTCAACCTTATCCGCCTTTGACCCCTTAGGTCAACCTTTGACCTCCTAGGTCAACCTTCTCAACCTTTGGCCCCCTAGGTCAACCTTTGACCGCCTAGGTCAACCCTCTGAACCTTTGACCTCCTAGGTCAACCTTTGACCCCCTAGGTCAACTTTCTCCGCTCTTGACCCCCTTAGGTCAACCTTTGACCCCTAGGTCAACCTTCTCCGCTCTTGACCCCTTAGGTCAACCATTGACCCCCTAGGTCAATCTTATCCGTTTAAGTCAACCTTTGACCCCTAGGTCAACCTCATTTGTCTTTTAACCTCTCAGGTCAACCTTTGACCCCCTAGGTCAACTTTCTCCGCTCTTGACCCCCTTAGGTCAACCTTCGACCTCTTAGGTCAACCTTTGACCCCATAGGTCAAACTTATCCGCCTTTGACCTCTTAGGTCTACCCTTGACCTCCTAGGTCAACCTTACCACCCTTTGACCTCTTAGGCCAACCTTTGACCCCTTAGGTCAATCTTATCCGTTTAAGTCAACATTTGACCCCTAGGTCAATCTTATCCGTTTAAGTCAACCTTTGACCCCCTAGGTCAACCATACCAACCTTTGATCTCTTAGGTCTACCTTTGACCCCCTAGGTCAACTTTATCCGCATTTGACCTCTTAGGTCTACCCTTGACCTCCTAGGTCAACCTTATCACCCTCGACCTCTTAGGTCACCCCTCGACCTCTTAGGTCAACCCTTGACCGCCTAGGTCAACTTTATCCGCCTCCAACCTCTTAGGTCAACCCTTGACCTCCTAGGACAACCTTATCACATTTAACCCCCTAGGTAAACTTTATCGTCTTTGACCTCTTAGGTCAACCTTTGACCCCATAGGTCATTCTCATCCGCCTTTGACCTCTTAGGTCAACCTCATCCACCTTTGACCTCTTAGGTCTACCCTTGGACCCCTCGGTCAACATTATCACCCGTTGACCTCTTAGGTCAACCTTTGACCTCCTAGGTCAACCCAATCACCTTCGACCTCTTAGGTCAAACTTGGAATCCTAGGTCAACCTTATCCGTTTTCGACCTCTTAGGTCAATATTTGATTCCATAGGTGAACCCAATTACCTTTGGTCCTAACCTGCTTAGGTCAAACTGTCATCTTGACCCACCTAGGTCATTATTTGACCCACCGTCATCCAGACCAACCTAGGTCAACCCGTTTAGGTCCACACACCATCCTTGACCCATTTAGGTCAACTTGTCCATCTTAGGTTAAAACTACCCCTTCACCTTTGACCCGTCAAGGTCACCCCGTGACCCGCTTAGGTCGACTTACCTATCTTGGATCCATCTAGGTCAATCTCTAACCTTCCTTAGTCTACCAACCCGAATAAGTCAACCTTAGACCCGCTTAGGTCAAACCATGTCCATCCCGCTTAGATCATCCCATAGGCAAACCGCTACAACCCGCTATCTTGATTCATTCACCATATAGGTCAATCCAACCCTTCTCATTTAGGTCGACCTATCCTTTACCCATCTAGGTCAACCCACCATTATCGTCGCATCCTAGCTTGAACCACTTCTTGTCTCAAACCTTAGGTCAAACCTTAGGTCAAATTTAGGTCAAACCTTAGGTCAAACCATACCCTACTCAATCAAAACCAACTCCTATAGGTCTTCCTCACCCATGCTTGACCAAGGACCGAGTCATCTCCCTCTTTTTGACCCCTATGGTCATCTCTCACCTCTTTTTAAAAGTCTAACTTGATTCGAACTACGGCGACCTGAGCCTCTTATTGTGTGGGACCTCTCCCTCATGATAAGGGGAACGTAGGCAACTTCGGCCCGGTCAAACTTTCAATTTTTTACCAAAATGCATTTCAAAAATGTGGAGACCGACTCTTTTCCAAAAAATGATTTTTATAACGATGCCTTATCATTAAATACGAATCTAATTCTTTCATGACATAGAGTTCTGCATCATGTCGACTGCAAGGAACATCGAAGTTGCAACTGAAGCTGCTACCCAAGATCCCGAGACAATCCTCTACACCGGTACTGCTCTCAGTAAGCAAGCATCCCACTTCGAAGCCATCCTCGATGAACAAGCAATCCATTTTAAGGCCATTCTCAACGAGCAAGCAACACACTTTCAGAAGGAGATGCATAAGACCCTAAGAGATATCGAGAGGCGCCATTTGTCTGACATTCGTGGCGTTTATGATTACCTCAGTCGAGTTCTCCCTCTTGCTCAATGTCAACACCCGTACTCTCCTCAAATGTACGGGCCGCCACAGACTGTCCCCGTCGGGATGCCTCCTATGACTACTGATCAACAAGGGGTGCCGGTACCTAAATCACCCTCAAAGACAGTTCATGAAAGGAAGGACGAGCGCGAATTTGACGACTTGGGTATGCCGTTAGTCAAACTCTTCAAAAGTCTAGTTCAAACCGGCAAGTTGTCTCCTTTGTTCAACTATGAACCAAGTAGGGTGAAGCAAGGCTTGGATCCCTCCAAACACTGCCAATACCACCAGTACATTGGGCATGACACCGAAGATTGCCTCCAATTGAGGAGAAAGATTCAAAGCCTCATTGACAGCAGAGCCATCACCCGCCAACGGAATACATGGGCATGGGCAAAAGAGGAAATTGGGGCTACCTCCTTTAAATAAAAGAAAAGAAAAGGGTCATTCAGTCTTCGTAGGTTCTAGAGTGTCCTTAGTCAAAAGTCCACCTTGGACGATTTTTGTTTCTTTAAGTAAAAGTCCACCCCGGACTAGTCAGTTTAAATCTTTTAGTTCCAATAAAAAGGTCTTTATTTCTTTTCTTTTCTCTCTAGACTTGAGACATAAGCTTGCATATATCAATTTCATGAAAATTGTCTTATTCACCATTTTCGCTTGATTGCTATATCTTTATATGATGAATTAATATTAATCTTACTCATTAATGACGACTCATTAAAAGGTAAATAGACCCACAAACCATTCACATAACTAAGTAAACGATTAATCTCAAAATAACAAATGCTTCGATCAATTGGGATGAACGAATCACTTTCCCTTCTCTCTACTTTCTACCCCCATACACTCTCTTTATACACTCACCCCTTGTACACACTTCATGTACACTCTCTATATACACCTTCTCCCATACACTATCCTCATACACCTCTCATCCCACCATTAGACCCCTTTTTATAAGGTCGTGACAAAGAAATGGACTGCGGTTGCTCATCATCAAATAGACATCCATGCTGCCACAATTTAAAGGGTTGGTTTGTTCCCATCATGAGTACTACATGCCGTTACACTGGGGCTGTCCGTATTCCATCGCAAATATAAGACAAGTGCACGAAGTCATTCATTGGTGCACGTGATAATCCAATGGAGCTCTACCGGTGAAAATCAAGGGGCTAGGATGCCCGCCGCCAGCAAAAGGCCGCTTGAACTATAAGGAAGCTACCTCGCAATCGAGAGAGGCGAAAGCAAACTAGGGGCTTGTCTCGCCCAATGTTTCATGTGCAAATATAAAAAAATAAAAAAAAAAATAAATAATGCTCGCTAGGTTGAAACCCAAAAGGGCGACCTAGGCAAAAGTTAGAGCATTGCACAAAAAGAAGCCCGCTAGGTTGAAAACCCGAAAGGGCGGCCTAGGCAAAAAAAGGGTGTGCACAAAGAGATAAAATAAAAAAAAAAAAGAAAAATAGAAGGGGCTATCACCATGGAAAAGTAAAAGTCCCATTTTCTTTTCACCTCAAATGTTCTATTTTCCTTTCTTTCCTTACAAAGTAGATAAACGGCAGCAACCCATGACAACTACGATGGAGCAATCCACTGCAACAACTACAAAGGAGTAATCCACCGCAATGAGCTACAAAGAAAAACTCACCTCAAACGAACCTCACACCCCTAAACTCAAAACCCAACTTCATCGTCAACCGGGCAACCACTCAAAGCCAAACATAACCTACCTTGGGCCAACTTTCTTTCTTTTCTTTCCTCCCACACATACCCACTGAAACCCGACACCATCGTCAAGCGGGTCATCCCCGAACTACGCGGACCTGAGCTCCTCACCTTGAGGAGAACGTAGGCAACCTCCCGGTTCGGTCCAAAATATACACAACCCACCTCGAGCCAATTTTCTTTCTCTTCTCTCTTCCCCCATATTTCTACTCCTGACTTCTTCACTCACAATTGATCAAAACATTTATTAATTTGAGGCTACTTGTTTACCAATTAACCATAACTCATTAACTAATCAACGAGGTCCATTCTCGAGCAATCAAATGAGAATCTTGAATAAAACAATTTTCAAATGTCTCGACAAGTCTTCTGTTCTACAATCTAGGAAAGAGCTAAACACTTACCTTCTGTCAAGCAGGGGCTTCCTTCCTTTTATATACACTCAATTGTCCAAAGAGTCAAAATGCGAGTACTATCTCTCTCCCCCTCTCACTATCACCAAAATGCCCCCGCATGTTTAAACAATTATTTTTCCTTTTTTGAGTCGACTGAATGATTTTCAAAAAAAAAAAAAAAAAAAAAAAAAGAAATGACGCAAAAGAGATACCCGCTAGATTGAAAACCCGCAAGGGCGGTCTAGGCAGAAAAAAAAGGGTGCGCCTCAAAAGAGGTAGGATACCCCGCTCTACGCAACTGGGGATTCCCTAACAATAAAGGACCGACCATAAGGTTTCTCAAAGAATGCCGGGGCTTCATCGAGCACATACTTAGAAGAAGAGGACTCCTCATCATCAAGCTCGACGTAGGATCTCTCAAAGGAGGGAGGATACCCGCTCATCAAACTAGAGCGTCCCCAATAAAATGGGTCGACTATGCGCTTTCTCGGAGAACACCGGAGCTTCAACAAGGAAGGGCATCCTTCATCGCCGAGCTCGGCACATGACGAACTCTTTGAATTGGTTAGAATCGTAATTAATTATAAAGCATCTTTATAAAGTCATAACACTTTCAAAAGTTTTCTCTTCCACGACACTTTGTTTATAAACCCGCACTCTCGGTCTCCACAAAATTTGTATAAACCTCCTCGGTCCACTCTGAGACCCATCTTTGTGATTCTTGAATCGACTCGGTCCTTCACCCTATTTCCTACACAATAGGATACCCTTACGTCCCAATCTGACTTGATTCAAAACCTTAGGTCCCGCACCTACCCGGTCAGTCTTACATAGGTTACACCATAACCCCTTAGCTCGACCCTCCATAAGTTATTAGCGGGACTCCTAAAGCCTCAAACCAGTCTTACCCAAAACCTCAAGCCTTAAGCCAGTCTACCGAATCCAAATCCTTAGAATGACCCATTAGGTCCCGAACCTACTGGTCTCGAGTCTACCTGATCTCTTAGATCCCAAACCTACCAATATATATTCATCCTTACCTTGTCCAGACTATGTCTCCCCTATCCTCTTAGGTCCAACCTCTTAGGTCTACCCAGTCTAACCTATTGAACGATCCCTTAGATCCCAAGTCCATGCAAGGCCGCCAAACACCTACCTTATAGGTCTCTAGCGTATCCGATTCACACCTTAGGTCTCAACTCCTAAACCCTTTAGATCACAAAACTGTCTACCCTCTAGGTCTATAACCTTAGATGTCGACCCTTAGAACTCTTTAGTTCCCAAGCCTGCTTGGTCCAACCAAAACAATGCCATATACGCATACTCTCATACCCAAACCATGGCCCTGCCACTCTTAAACCTAGTGTCACTCCTTAGCTTCAAAAGACTTCCTTGTCTGACCTTCAACCACTTAGGTCTCTAACCTACTTAATCCGAGCCGAGTCTAAACCTCACCACCTACAAGGTCCACCCTTGAACTCCATGGATCTCAAACCTTTCTTCCCCACGAGTCCAAACCTCAAACGTGCTCGAACACATAGGACCTCCCGCGTACCGTGATATGCCATAAAGATATCAAAACCCGTCCAGTCAAAAATCATGTGCTTAACACCTTTAGTCCCATACCAAACCCACTTTCGCAATCGCCGAACGAGCTTGGTCACGCGAGACCAAAGCATACCCAATCCAACTTAGGCACCTATTGTACTCGAGCAAAGTCTTGGACACTCAATCCCTTTACCTAAAGCGCCAACATGGTCACATGTCCAGACCCATTTCTCGCACATGGCTCACGCCTAGCACACCTTAGAGCCCAAACCCGACATGCGTATTAGGTACTAGGATCATCCAATCCCAATCCATTGCTCCTTGGCCGACCTCAAGCCTGCTTGGTCCTAATCCATAACGCGGTTTCTCTAGGACAAAAGACTTACCCGCTTGAAAGCCTTATGTCCCAACGCTACCCTGCCTAGCCTTCGATCTCCTAGATCTCACGCCTACCATTCCATTAGGCCCCGGTCTCCTTAACACATGTCTGAGTCTTACCCTAGCTAAACCCTAGAACTTTAGCCTAGGTCTAATCTATCGAGCCTATCCAGCCACGAGGTATCAAGCTCATTTGCCCCAAACCGCAACACTCTTAGACCTCAAACTTGCTCGGTCTAAACCAAGACAAACCTTCAAATGCTTTCGGTCTCCAAACCCTAGCCCTAAACCTAGGTAAAAACATTCTCTAAACCCTAGCCTCAAGCCTAGGTAGTCATATCATTCTCTCTGAACCCTAGCCTCAAGCCTAGGTAATTACATCCTCCCTAAACCCTAGCCCCGAGCCTAAGTAATTACATCCTTTCAAACCCTAGCCTAAAGCCTAGGAAGTTACATCCTTCTTAAACCCTAGCCTTGATCCTAGGTAGATACACCCTTCCTAAACCCTAGCCTTGATCCTAGGTAGTCACATGTCCTATCTAAACCCTAGCCTTGAGCCTAGGAAACCACAACATCCCCTTTAACCCTAGCCCAAATTCTAGGGAATTTCCAAAGCCCCGTATGCAACATCATTTCCAAATTCCCGAAACCCTAGTCTCGAAACCTAGGAAATTTACAATCTCAATTCTCCGTTTTATTCAACCCTAGCCTCAAGCCTAGGAAGCCGCATTCGCTCTAAACCCTAGCCTCGAGCTTAGGTAGTCGCACTCTTTCTAAACCCTAGCCCCAAGCTTAGGTAGTCGCATTCGCTCTAAACCCTAGCCTCGAGCCTAGGTAGTCGCATTCGCTCTAAAACCTAGCCTCGAGCCTAGGTAGTCGCACTCTTTCTAAAGCCCTAACCTCAAGCCTAGGTAGAAATAATCCTCTTTAAACTCTATCATCAAGCCTAGGATTCAACATTCCCTTCAAACCCCAGTCCTAGACCTAGGAAACTCCTTCACCTTAGTCTCAAAACGTAGGAAGTTTACAGTCCTTAGCCTTAAAACCTAGCCTAAAGCCTAGGTTACCATGAACCTTTCCAAGCCATAGTCACCAATCCTGGAAAATGGTGAACCCTAACATCAAGCTTAGTGGACCTTCCACAAAAGCAATCCCTCTTCCCAACGGTCCATGGTCTCAAGCCTAGGAAGTCACAACCCTTTCAACTCCCAGCCTTAGGTCTAAAGCCAACGCCTTTGCAACCTATGAACCTACCACAACTCCAAGCCCTAGCCTCGAAGCCTAGGATATTCCTAAACCCTAGTCCCAAACCTAGGAGAGTCATGGTCCTTAAACAACAGTTTCCAAACCCTTGTTCGAAACCCTAACATCTAGAAAGTTCCCAAACCTCAACCTCTCCAAGCCCTAGCACTAAGCCTAGGATAGAATACTCTCCTCATGCTTAATGAACTCCAAACCCTAGCCCGTAAGCCTAGGAAACCCACATTGTCTCCGAGACATAATCCCAAGCCTAAGAAACCGTAACATCTTTAGGCATTCCTATCTCAAGACTAAGAGGATACCCCTTTCCCTAAAAGCCTTAAGTCCTACCCTAAGCAACCAAGCAAAATGTCCCTTACCTAACGCCTTGGTCTCAATGGCTCGTAGCCTCATTCCCTCCTAAATTAGGATAAGTGGAACCCAGACACTATGCTTCCCATATTAGCGACTCCCTGAGAGTCTATCTCCTTTGTGACTCCCCGAGAGTCTATCACCTTTGTGACTCCCCGAGAGTCTGTCACCTTTGTGGCTCCCTGAGAGTTCATCCCGTTCGCGACTTCATAACAATCCATCATCTTTGCCTCCACATGCAAAATGTCAGTTTTACCCCTAGTACATTCCCCTTTGTTCATTTTAGGTGCCCTCAGCACTATTTTGACTAATATTCATTACCTTTGGGTACGGGAAGCCTCTTAAAATTTCCATTCTTCACCTAATATTTGCTTAGGATTCGTATGGTTTTAGAGACTTCGGCGCCTCTATGACATACACATCCTAGATCGATCGCGATTGGCAGAAGCCTCGGCGTTTCTGTTTGCGAGAGATCCAGCATCTATTATTTTAGCATTTCCTAATATTTGCTTAGAATTCGTATAGTTGTAGAGACTTTGGCGCCTCTATGACATACGCATCCTAGATCGATCGTGATTGGCAGAAGCCTCGGCGTCTCTGTTTGCGAGAGATCCAGCATCTATTATTTTTATCATTTCCTAATATTTGCTTAGGATTCGTATGGTTGTAGAGACTTCGGCGCCTCTATGACATACGCATCCTAGATCGATCGTGATTGGAAGAAGCCTCGGCGTTTCTGTTTGCGAGAGATCCAGCATCTATTATTTTAGCATTTCCTAATATTTGCTTAGGATTCGTATGGTTGTAGAGACTTTGGCGCCTCTATGACATACGCATCCTAGATCGATCGTGATTGGCAGAAGCCTCGGCGTTTCTGTTTGCGAGAGATCCAGCATCTATTATTTTAGCATTTCCTAATATTTGCTTAGGATTCGTATGGTTGTAGAGACTTTGGCGCCTCTATGACATACGCATCCTAGATCGATCGTGATTGGCAGAAGCCTCGGCGTTTCTGTTCGCGAGAGATCCAGCATCTATTATTTTAGCATTTCCTAATATTTTCTTAGAATTCGTATAGTTGTAGAGACTTTGGCGCCTCTATGACATACGCATCCTATATCGATCGTGATTGGCAGAAGCCTCGGCGTTTCTGTTTGCGAGAGATCCAGCATCTATTATTTTAGCATTTCCTAATATTTGCTTAGGATTCGTATGGTTGTAGAGACTTTGGCGCCTCTATGACATACGCATCCTAGATCGATCGTGATTGGCAGAAGCCTCGGCGTTTCTGTTCGCGAGAGATCCAGCATCTATTATTTTAGCATTTCCGAATATTTGCTTAGGATTCGTATGGTTGTAGAGACTTCGGCGCCTCTATGACATACGTATCCTTGATCAATCGTGATTGGCAGAAGCCTCGGCGTTTCTGTTTGCGAGAGATCCAGCATTTATTAGGGTTCGTATGATTGTAGAGACTTCGGCGCCTCTATGACATACGTATCCTTGATGAATTGTGATTGGCAGAAGCCTCGGCGTTTCTATTTGCGAGAGATCCAGTACCTATTATTAGGATTCGTATGATTGTAGAGACTTCGGCGCCTCTATGACATACGTATCCTTGATCGCTCGTGGTTGGCAGAAGCCTCGGCGTTTCGTTAGCATAATCGGCAGGAGCCCTGGCGATTCTGATTGCGTTTACCATTCCATCTTGGGATTATTTAGACAACGTAGTCTTTATTTTTCCCAAATGACTTCATTTCCTAACGAATGTTCGTTCTTCATACAGGATAGTATCCGTAGGTTTATTATCTCTAGCAGAAGTCCGATGTCTCGTATTTCCCCAACAGCTCTGAACTACGACCGGCTTGATTCCTCGGAGGATACGTAGGAAACCTGAAAAGGTTCAGCCACCCGACCGACATGGTCATCTCTCATCCCCAGCAGGTGCACTTTCCCCAGCAGAAGACGTTGCCCCCATCAGAGGACAGTCTTTCTCAATTTCCCCATCAGATTTGAACTACGTTTGGCTTGATTCCCCCGCGGATACGTAGGTCGCCTGTCAAGGTTCAGCCGTTCCCTTACCTTTCATCTGTTTTTGGAACTCATGTTTCAGACGGATCCTTCTTTTATCGTCGACCCCACATTGCCTTGCAAGAAGCGTCGCCGAGGGGCTACTGTTAGTACCCGACCTGAAAATGAGTTTATTAGGACTTTCCCAAAAATACAAGGACTTTATAGGAATTAGAAACCTTGCAAAGACTTGTCCCGGATTCCCGAAATATCTCATTTATGACAAAATCTATCAAATTAGGTAGTAAATGGTTTCCTTAAAACCATGCAGAAACCCTAGCTTAAGAATCAAGTCAGCCTGCAACCTTGGCCACGCGGCCAACCTTGCTCCGCGTTGATCTTGGCCACGCGGCCACTATTGTCACCGGCTTCAACCATGTCCAGGCGGCCAACCTTGCGCCGGATGATCTGGACCATCAGATCTTCCCCTCAGTTTACTATATAAACCAACCCCATGCTATTGGTTTAGGGGTCCGATTTTGAGAGTTCTAAAGTACGAATTTTGGAGTTCTTAAACACTATTTTGTTCTCTAATTAGCATTCAAACACTCAAGAAGATCCAAGGTTTATTTCTTGCCAACATAGGTAAGTTTTCTAACTTTTTCTTCGTGTTCTTGCATTATTTTTAATGTAGATCTTTTATATTCATGTTCGTACATGTTTATTCATAGTTTCTTCATATTATTTGCATGCTCATTCATATGTTCATAATATGTTCTTCGCATGTTCTTCGTGTTCATAGATTAAAACCTTATTTATGCTATATTTAGGGTTGTGATCTTCATAATTACATGTTATTTCATAGCCGATGATGATCGAAGGTTCATCAACCCGAGGATGATCTAGGAACTACTTCTAAACCCTAATCTTTAGGTAATTCCCCCTCGTTATGCATGATCCCGATTCTTCTGCCTATTCTAATTCTCTGCGAACTACGCTGACCTGAGCTTCTCACATTGAGAGGAACGTAGGCAATCTTCGGATCCGGTCTAAATCACTAACACACTACTAACACATTCATCATGATAGAAAGACCGATCAATTCGGGCAATAGGAGTGATAACGTTCAATATTCTTCTCTTGTTGTAATTTGACCCCCGAACCCATTAACATGCTTTTCTCAATGTTTTGGCTATAATTAAAACGGCATGGCGACTCTCATAATTCTAATGTTACTATGAATATCCCAAATTCAAACACACGTATTCACAACTGCGCCTCTTACTGTTCGTGCGCCTACAAAGAAATCAACTACTACATCTGCCCCAGTTTCCAAACCAACTCCAACTATAATTCCACTCACTTCACATCAACAACAACTTAAGGATAAATTATCCTATGCTATTTTTGGTGACTTGAGTGAAGATCAAGTTGAGGGGGAGCCATAACCATTGATAACGCGCAAATCTACTCGTGTGCCTGTGACTCTTGCGCCTCTTCTTGCTCCAGAAGAACCCACTTCAAATGATGACTATATTCCTTCACCAAGAGATACTTTTATTCCATCACCTGTTAGGCGCTCCACTACTCCTGCGCCTCCTTACCTTCTCATGCACCTCAACCTACTCTTGATATGAGTATGGTCATTTTTCTCCTTCGACAAATTCAAGACGGTCAAGCGCGCATAGAGTCTCAGTTTGAGCTCCATACTACAATGTTGACAGATCAGGCAGATGAGATTACTGCCATTAAGGGGGAGATAACGCGCATTAACGCTGATATCAAGGACAAACATTTTCTGAACCCTCAGCAATGGAGCGATGCTATAGCTCAAATGAATGATTTATTCAAAGACACGCTTGCTGAGCTTCGGGAAAGAATTGCAGGAGGAATCAAGCTCACGGATGGTCAGGACTTCATTGATGCTATCAAGCAAGTAGAGACCAGTGTTGCTGCAGATATAAAGAAGTTACTTAACTTAGTCACTGGTGAAAATGATAAGTTAGTAAGTGTGATGGACAAGCTAAAGGAAATCAAGGATGAGCTCGAGAATGCTCCGAGCGCGCATATGCACATTGCGCCCTTTTCTGCGCCCTCCTCTAGCGCCGCACCTTATAACTCTCACTCCCTGCTTTCAAAGTTAGATGTTTTGAAGGAGTTGATTGTTACTCATTTTAATGCCGCGCATTCTAGCGCAGACAGGCACGCAGAAAGCACCTCTGCTGATATTATCGCCGCGCAAGCTGCTGTTGAAGCGAACCTTCAAGCGTTTACTGAAAACTTTTCACAACAGCAAGCTATTACTCAGCGCACCATTGATGAGTACCAGAATATCAATGTTGGGCATCTGCGCTATATCAGAGATGGTGTTTCTGACACTTATGGAATGGTCAACCGTGTTCATCAAATTTCCAAGCAAACTCAGCGATCAGTTTCAGAGATTGAAGAAGGATTGAAGGAAGACGACGCGCCTCCTAATCCTTAGTTTCTTTTGATTGTAAGTTGATATAACTCTTTTGATATTAGAAAATTTTTGTGTTAGTGATTTAGTGCTTAATTGTTTTAGCACCTTTTGTTTCTGTTCTATTCAATACTTGTAATCTGCAACTCCTACATCCCAAGTATTAATGAGAACAAAGCATCACTATTTGTTTCAAACTTTGTTCACTCAAACTCCTTGTTTGTAGAACAATGATTATACTGTTTAAAATCATATGCATCATTTGAATTGTTTCATATTTTTATGCATTGAGTTTAAAATATGTTGAAACACATTTCAAAACTAAAACTCATATATTTTAAATGTGTTTAACTGTTGTTTCTATCTTTCCATTTGTAATGTTTTATCCTTATTGGAATAGATTAGAAATCTATATCTTGGACTAGTGTGTGCATTAACTTGAGACATGATTTACCAATTTCATTTATTTGGACATGTTATTATCAAGTATAATGTTTGTCCCTGATATAGTAGATAATGGCATAAATCAAATAGGGGTAGATTGTTGGGTATGCCCACATATATCTCAGTTTCAATGTAATAGGATTGATTAGATTTGATTGATCCATCACCTAAGTTTTATTTCATGGACTTTAGACCCACATGTAAGAAGTATTTATACTTCATTTTTTTGGTAGTCCATTTGAATAGAATAGGCTTAGGAACAGGGCAAGAATATCAAGATTCAAGAAAAATCACATTTTGAGTTTGAGCCATGCGCCATGCGCCTTCAAAGCATGCGCCATGCACCCTTCAGCGCGCGCGCATATGGCTATGCGCCTAGCTATGCTACGCGCCCCAAAGGCTCAACGCGCCTCATTGAATGATTCAACACTTGGTGATTTATTGAAGATTCGAAGGCTTGAAGAAATTCAAACTACGCCAATGATCCAACGGTGGTTAAATAACACGTATGCGCCCGCATTTAAGGACACTTGTCCATAACGGTCATATTTGTGTTATGTGTCTGACGGCTATAAAGGACACGTGCTCCACTCAATGAGCGACAGCACATTCTGTCCTTTACCTTATTCACAAGGGATTTCCAACGGCTAGTTTTTGGGGCTCTACTATAAATACCCCATAACTTCAACCATTTGAAGTTGCTAAGAAATTCAGAATTTCCTCTCTCAAGCATTTGTTGAAGACTTGAAGATTGCCTTTGTTTTTCCAGAATTCTCAAGAACATCTTCATAACTTCATCCTTAGCCCAGATCATCAAGACAAAACACTTTAGTTTTATTGTGCTCTCAATCATAAAGATCTAAAGAGCCTTGAATATAAAATCACACATGCACCTCTTTAAGTTTGATCACTTAGATCCTTCTCAACGAGATACACCGGTTTTGTCTAGGATTTGTTCATTCATAAAATATTATATCTTGAGTTTGTATTGATCTCAAAAGTTGTAATTTGTAATACTCACTCATAATATAAGATCTCCATTAGAAATCCAAGACAAACCATCTTGGTAGAGGACATACATCATTTCCCGATCGAACCTCTCCAAATAGCGCGTTTTAATTTCTTGTCATTTACTTTCAAGTTATTATCTTTACTCACTATTTGCTTGTTTATTCATTGTAGATTGATTGGATTGAATTGTGGTGTGTTTGTTATATCATTTGTCTTAGTTCCTTATTTCACCTACTTTGAGCCAAAATACTTAGAGTGTATGTGCGCCCCCTTTATCATACTTTGCGCCTATTTACTTAACTAAATTCCGCTGTGCATTTTACTCACTCACTTAGGCGCATTTCATAACGCTTATTTGATAAAGTGCGCATTTGCAATTGAGTTTATCAAGGGTACTAAAAGAATTTTAAAATAGCTATTCACCCCCCCCCCTCTAGCTATTTTTCATACCCTTGTTGCCCTTTGGGACCAACAGGAGGCGGAAAAGGAAGCCGAAGTTCACGGAACAAATAATTAAAACAACGAAGTTCCGCGGTGGTAGTGGCAAGGGCACGGTATTCGGCTTCACTACTAGAGCGAGAAACAGTTGATTGTTTTTTGGCAGTCCAAGAAACAAGATTTGGGCCAATGAAAATACAAGCACCGGTAGTAGACCGACGATCATCGGGATCGCCTGCCCAATCAGCATCAGAGTATGCGCAGATAGCAAGGTAGGGAGACCGATGGAAGATAAGACCCAGTTGAGACGTACCTTTGACAAAGCGTAGGATACGTTTTGCAGCAACTAAGTGAGTCGTGCGGGGTTGATGCATAAATTGACAGACTTGGTTGACAGAAAAAGTAATAACTGGGCGAGTCAAAGTGAGATACTGCAGGCCACCAACTAAACTCCGATAAGTATTAGGATCGGGTATAGGATCACCATCATGTCCGGACAACCGAGAACCAGGTACTGTCGGCGAGGAAGATGGCGTGCAGTCAGTCATGTTGAAATGGGCGAGAAGATCAGCCACATAGCATGACTGCCGAAGGTGCAAACTATCCCCTGAGCGTGTAGCTTCCAGTCCGAGAAAGAAACTCAAAGGACCCAATCTGCGACTATCAAAGGTGGTACACAGAGTATCAATAACCGATGATATGACAGCGGGAGAAGAGCCAGTCACAATAATGTCATCCACATAAACCAAAATGATGGTGGTGTCCGTGAGAGTATAGCGGATGAACAACGAAGAATCGGAACGACTGTTAAAGAATCCAAGTCGTATAAGAAAATCATGTAAACGTTGGAACCAGGCACACGGGGACTGCTTCAAGCCATAAAGTGCTTTGTGAAGTTTGCAAACATAATCAGGGTGGACGGCATCAACAAACCCCGGGGGTTGTTTCATATAGACTTCTTCATGAAGAAATCCATTAAGAAACACATTACGAACATACAGTTGCTGTATAGCCCAAGATCGAGAATGTGCCACTGTGAGGACTGTACGAATGGTGGAGGGTTTTACAACAGGACTGAAGGTCTCATCATAATCGAGACCGGCCTGTTGAGTGAATCCCTGAGCAACCAATCGAGCCTTGTGGCGGTCGAGGGAACCATCAGCTTTCCGCTTGACCTTAAAAATCCATCTACTGCCAACAATATTCATCTGAGAATGAGAGGGAACAAGAGACCAAGTCCCATTTTTGTGAAGAGCAGAAAGTTCTTCCTGCATAGCAGCCTTCCAATGAGGGAATTTGGATGCTTGCTTTAGTGTACGGGGTTCATAAAAGGGATCCTCCTGAATAGCAGTGAGACTATACTGGATAGAGACAGGAGAAGTAGCATCCAGAAGTTCGTGGACATCACGAAAATTACGAGGAGAAGTGGATGCAGTGGTAGCAGATGTCACATGGTCTGTTGTAGTAGGCCCCGAACTTGGGAGAGAGGGAGAACTGGCAGGAGAAAGCAAAGGAGTCCGAACAGAGGCTGACTGATCGGAGGGGCTGTCGTGCACAGAAGTGGAAAATCCAGTATGGTCCGTAGGAAGGGGTGGAAGCTGGAATGGAACTGGAGTGTTACGGAACACAGGTCTGGGCTGAAACTGAGCCGTAGGTGGGACAGAGGAGTAAGCAGACTGGGCTGGTGGCTAGACAGTAGGTGCGTGCAGAGGGTGTGGATCAACATGATGATCAGAAAAGGCTGTGGCAGGAAGCAACATCCACTGTGTACCTGAGAGCAGTTTATTGACTAGAGGGTCTTGCCATGGAAAATTAGTCTCATCAAACACAACATGGCGAGATAAATAAACTTTTCTAGTAACCAAATCCATACATCGATATCCTTTATAAACAAGATCATAACCAAGAAAGATACAATGAATTGATTTTGGCATAATTTTATATGCATTGGTAGGGACAACATAAGGAAAACACGAACAAACAAAGAATTTAAGAAAGCGATAATTAGGTTTATGCTTCCACAATTTTTGATAGGGAGACACAAACTTATGCTGACGCATTGGAAGACGATTGATAAGATACATAGCGGTGTTGAAAGCTTCTAGCCAGAAATTAAAAGGAACTTTGGCTTTGGCCATAAGACACAGACCCATTTCGACAATATGTCGATGTTTGCGTTCGACTATACCATTTTGTTGAGGGGTGTAGGGACACGAAATTTGATGTTTGATGCCAACTTTGTGAAGAAAGATGACAAAGGCCCGACTAGTAAACTCACCCCTCATCAGTTTGAACAATTTTAATGGTGTGAATAGCAGAGATCTTTCGAGATAATTGATTTTCAATTTGTGTTTTAAATGTGGAGAAAATGGTGGTGACATTGGATTTATGAGTCATAGGAAAAATCCACACGAATCGAGAAAAATCATCAACAATAGAAAGATAATACCGAAAACCATTTAATGAATTAACCGGAGCGGGGCCCCAAACATCCAAATGAAGCATATCTAAGGGATTTAAAGCATTAAAAGTACGAGATGGAAGAAGTCCAATGGCAAAGTTCGGGTATGTGTGGATTTCAGAGATCTCAACAAGGCTACTCCGAAAGACGACTTCCCCCTACCCAATATTGACATGTTGGTAGATGCAACTGCCAACTACGAGGTCAAGTCATTTGTAGATGGGTTTGCCGGCTATAACCAGATCAAGATGGCCGAGGAAGACCAAGAAAAGACAGCCTTCACCACTCCATGGGGTACTTTCTGCTATACTATCATGCCGTTTGGGTTGAAGAACGCTGGGGCTACTTACCAACGCGCAGTTACGGCTCTTTTCCATGACATGATCCACAAAGAGATTGAAGTGTACGTAGACGACATGATCATTCATTCGAAAGGCTCCGACGGTCAACACTTGACAGTTCTAATGAAGTTCTTTGACAGATTGAGGGAGCACGCCATGCGTTTGAACCCTGCCAAATGTACATTCGGAGTCAGCCGAGGGAAAGTGTTAGGCTACATGGTCACCGAGCGTGGAATCGTAGCCGACCCGAGAAAGATCCAAGCCATCTTGGAGATGAAACCTTCGGTACTGATACAGAAGTTAAAGGATTCATGGGGCGCCTATAATATATTAGCCGTTTCATCAACCAGCTAACCACCGTTTGTGAGCCAATCTTTAAGTTAATGAAGAAGACCGCTGATGTGGAGTGGGATTATGACTGCCAAGAGTCCTTCGAAATGATCAAGCAGTATTTGGTGAATACCCCAATCCTACGCCCGACGCATAAGGAGAAACCATTGCTACTCTACCTAACTGTGACAGACACTGCCGTCGAAGCCATGTTAGCACAAGAAGCCAAAGATTCTCGGATTGAAAATGCAGTCTAATTCATCAGTCGAAAGTTATAAGGTAGCGAGCTCAACTACTCTGCACTCGAAAAGACCTGCGTAGGGCTAGTATGGGTGGTAACAAAGCTCAAGCACTACATGGTATCTCACCCCATTCTGTTAGTCTCGAAAATGGATCCCATCAAATATCTGTTTGACAAACCCTCTCTCTCTATGAGACTCGCCAAATGGTCAGTATTCCTGGGAGAGTTCGACATCACCTACGTACCAAGGAAAGCAATCAAAGGGAGGGCAATGGCTGATCAACTTGCTGACTCCCCAAGCACCGAAACAAGAGGTCCCGACCCCGAATTTCCAGATGATGACATTTTCGCCATAGAGATCGAGGAGAAATGGCAATTGTTCTTTGATGGAGCCGCGAATAGACGAGGGAACGGAGTCGGACTCCTACTCATTGACCCAAAGGATGAGCACATTCCCATAGCAATCAAACTGAACTTCTCAACGACCAATAATGCTGCAGAGTATGAAGCATGCATAGCTGGATTGGAAGCCGCCTTAGAGCACAATGTCAAAGAATTAGAGGTATATGGGGACTCCGCTTTGATCATTAATCAGATGGCAAAGAAGTGGAAAACTATTGCCCCCTACTTGCAGCAATACCAAGCCTACATGGACGAGTTGATAGCACAGTTCAAAGAGGTCACTTTCCATTATCTACCACGAGACAGAAACATATTCGCAGATGCTCTCGCAACGTTGGCTTCCTTGGTCAAAATTCCTGAGGGTAAATCCGTGAAGCCATTTAGAATTGGGCGTAGGGAGAACCCCGCTTATTGTTACGAAATCCAAGTCGAATCGGAAGTGAACGGAGATCAATGGTATGCCCAAATTTACAAGTTCCTCAAACATGGAGAGACCTCCTTCGAAGGATAGGTAAAGGCGAAGAGTCTGCAAGCACTCAAGAGATTGGCCGGGCAGTTCGTGCTACTAGACGAAACCTTATACAAGAGACATTACGATGGGCTACTACTATTGTGTGTTGACAACAAAAGGGCTAATGAGATAATGGAAGAAGTAAACAACGGTTTGTGCGGACCTCACATGAATGCAAGGATGCTTAGACAGAAAATTACTCGTCTGGGCTACTATTGGGTTACCATAGAGACGGACTGTATTCAATGGGTTCGACGGTGTCACAAATGCCAAGTATGATTCAACTTGAACCATATCCCACCACACGAGTTGTATAGCTCCACCATTCCTTGGCCATTTGCTACAAAGAGGATAAACATCATTGGGAAAGTTTTGCCACCGGGCAGCAACGGTCATGAGTTCGTCTTGGTCGCGGTCGACTACTTCACCAAGTGGGTCGAAGCTCAGTCTTATAAGGTGCTGAATTCCAAGAAGGTGGCACATTTTATCAAAGAGAACATCATGTGTCGGTATGGGGTCCCTAACCTCATTATATCAGACAATGGCAGTCATTTCGAAGCCGAGTATGCCCGCTTGCTCGCAGAATTTAAGGTTGAACGAAAGAAATCTTCCCCGTATTACCCGCAAACTAACGGCGCGGTCGAGGCGGCCAACATGACAATAGAACAGATAATTCGTAAGATGGCCCTACGAGGATGAGATTGGCCTGAAAAGCTACCATTAGCACTGTGGGGATACAGAACGTCAGTCCGTACCGCTATCGGGGAGACACCGTACGCTCTGACATATGGCATAGAGGCAGTACTCCCTATCGAGTTAGATATACCATCCTTGAGAGTCCTGCTCGAGAATCAAGTGAATGAAGTGGAATGGCTCCGCAGTCACTATGACCAGTTGTTCACGCTCGACGAACGTAGACTAAAGGCCATGGAACACATCCGAGCCAATCAGAGGAGGACTACAAAAGCCTTCAATAAACGAGTCAAGCCTGCTGACATAAAGGAAGGAGACTTGGTACTCAAGGCACGTCTGCCTAACAAGTTCAATCCCCTTGGAAAATGGGCCCCTACTTGGGTTATCCATTCGTGGTACAGAAAATCTTCTCTGGAGGAGCAGTCAGAATGGCAGATTTGGATGGCAACCCGTTCAAGGAACCAGTCAACCTCAGCAAGCTCAGACGCTACTACGACTAGCCCCCCTTCTTAAAAAAAAATTACGCAAAAAAGAAGCCCGATAGACTGAAAACCCGCAAAGGGCGGTCTATGCAAAAATAGGGCGCGTACAAATCTCGCTAGATTGAAAACCCGCAAAGGCGGTCTAGGCAAAAGTTAGAGCATTTCCCCCTTCTATCTTCCCTTTCTTAAATAATTCTGGTCTGACTGGAATGAACTACGATGACCTGAGCCCCTTAGTCCTATTTGTAAAAGGGGAACGTAGGCAACCTTTCAAAAGGTGCGGTCTAAAAAATAAATAAACATCCAAATTTGGCCATAGAGCAATAAAAAAAGAATTTGTGTTTTCTAAAGCAAAAAAACTTTTATTTCCACAGTCATGGCGCGTTACACTTATTCGATGAGTCCAAGCTCGATTAAACTAGTGATTACATAACTTGTTATGAAATTTAACTAATACTGAAATAAAACTGAATTAAAACTACTGTGTCCGCGACGACTGTGGATGGATACTAGGAATCACTCCTTAGTGCCACTTGTTCCCTCGGTCTCCTTCTTCTCGCGTAGTCCTCGGCGAATGTTTTCTTGTTAGGCTTCTCACAAAACCTAGACTCAAACTCACTAACGCCCTTGGCCTTGCCCTTCGAAACCTCACTAACCTTCCTCTTCATTGATGTCCCTACCCCTTCTCCATCCTTGTTAGCAGCAATCATCTCTCTCCTTTTCTCATAAGCCGATGCCTCCCTCATCCTCAGTGAAAGGCCAAAAGCACAGGTTCCCAAAATAGAGCCACGTAGGGCCTCTAGAGTCTGCTTCATGCGCCCAAGTATCTCATCGTACCATACCAAATACTCTTGTGACAAATAAGTGTTGCGGGGGCATGAAAGGAAAGTAATGCATGAAAAACCAGCCGCGCCCCACATCTGAGAAAACAGGATCGAGACGATGGCATTCATATAAAGTGTTTTTAAGGGGTACTGCCTCAAATTCTCATCCCAATCCTCCGGGATAGTCTGCACTAAACCGTACTGCCGGAGCACTCGCATCGGGTAGTAAAAGGTAGTCTCATGAAGAGAAGGGACACGGATCATATACGACCCCACTTGCTTTTGCCTCAAGGTACGGATCCGCCATGTCTGTACCACCCACTGGATATCGTTGTAGACATCCTGCCTTGGACCTCTCACCCCGATTGCATACATAGTATTTTTATTTAACTTGTTTTTGTTAATTTCTGTTATTTCTGTTAAGTTCCTAACTGATTCCGTTAGTTTTGGACTAAAATGCATAACAGAGTTAACTTTTAGAGTCATTCTGTCATTCTGTTATTTTCACCCGCGGGCGCCTCCGACACTGTCACGGGCCGCGCGCGCTTCTCACCCCAAAGGCCGGACCCGCGCTTCCCACTTTGGCAGTAACGGATTGCACCTTATATCCCTCCCTTTTCTTATTTACAAATATCTTCTTTAGTCAAAAACATCTTTCTTGATCATAAACATTTACTAGCTTTTATTTGTAACCTCCCAATCCCACATTTCTAGCCATTTTCATAAAAACTAAATATTTCATTTTTATTTTCTTTTATTTGTTTCATCTTCTTTTATTCATTATTCTATTTATCTTATTTTCTATTGGTCAATTCCATCTCACATGGATTGATCATTTTCCCTCCAACCTTTCCCTCTCTTTTCTACCTATAAAAACCTCTCATTTCTACCTTAGAAAAGGACCTCAACTTTGATTCACAAACTACATTATACACAAATTCTCCCAACAAGAGTTCTTAGTAACAAGACTCTAAACAAATTGTTCTACAACAATTTCTCTACAACAACACCATTTTCAAGTCCAAGTTTGAAGTCCTCTTTCTTAAGGTACTTTATTATTCTTCTCCTATTTTACATGTCTTTCTAATGTATGCAATCCCCATCAATGGGACATGACCAAATAATCACTTTACTATATTAAAATTGGTTAAGGTTATCTCCCTACATTTACACTCTAGTTTAATTTACTCTTCTTCTCTTAATGTAACCTTTGACATTTAATCAATAAAACAATTCTCTTTTAATTCTCCTTTTCTTTACTATATAATTGTTAGCACATTTTAATATCAATAGAAGGACATTTAACATTAGAACACCAAAAGTAGCAAGACCCGCGTAAGCGGGGCGGAGTGGGTGTTTAAGTACTTCCCACTCCGTCACCTAACCCCCGAACCCCTCATCTCAAGAATCTTTGGTTTCGTAATCAATAAAAAAAGCTATTTTCTTAAGTTTTCTCGCGTTCCTCTAAAACGTGGGTGGCGACTCTTAAAATCAAGTAGACATCCTAGAATAATTCACCGCTCTAGCCAAGCCGTGGTTCCCCGGGGTATCTACAGTGGCGACTCCGCTGGGGACATAGAGGGTTAAACTTGCATTTTCTGCTTTTGGTGTTCTTATATCTGTTTTCTGGGCATTCTGGTAAAAAGGGTAGGATGCGCGCGCCTCCGGCCTTCTTGGCCTAAAGCGTGCGCGTCCGACCCTTATTACCAGAATCGCCCGCCTTCCGTCTTGTCCTTCAATTCCATGTTTATGTGCTAACAATGTCTGCAGGGGAAAGAATTTTTTATTTAGGGTCAAGGCAGTCCCTTGAACCCACTGATTTGCAGGTACTGCCCAGAAGCGGGCGCCTTCACCTCTCTCAGTCTAACGCGCGCGCCTCTCGAGTAGGATCTAAAACGCGCGCGCTTCTGGTCCATTTTCCAGAACATAACAGTGAACAGAATGGGCAGTTTTGACAGTGTGTGGGCACCGGGCCTGCATACACCCCCTTTTACTTTTGTTTATTCATTTTTATCGGTCACACGGGTGATTCGAAAGTTGTAAATTACGTGCTTATTTGTTTTTTTTATTTCCTTTGAAAAAAAAAATTGTCACTTGTTAGACCTCAAACTACGCGCACAATTCTTATCAACTGCTCACTATCGAGTCGCACAAGTCCAATCCCAAACCCGTCGAGGCTCGTCCTAGGAAGTTTCAAGCTCCACTCGACCTTGACTCTTCCGAAGCGGTAAACCTCAGCCCGTGGCGTAGTTCGCGACTACATGCCGGGGGTGACCTTTAAGCCTCTCTTTAGCCGAGCACAAACCAAACAATTCTAGTTAGGGTCTAACACTCCGTGACCAAGTCGGTTTCCATGTGCCGAGATTTCCCTAAACTAATGTCTTCAAATCATACATGCCACTCGTTGTTTTGGACGAAATAAAACTCCGTCCCCAAGTGGTTATTATGGACGAAAATAAAAATCCGTCCCCGCATGTATGCTTTACTACATTAATTTAGTTTAATCCTGACACATGTAGGATTCACAAGCGTGGTGGAATCCGATGAGTATATGGGACCACGAGAAGGTCTATATACTAGTGTGACTGTCGCGCCCCGACCCGTGGTCCTACTTGGCCCCACGTCCGGGACACGCACGGAAGACGTCATAAAACATTTAAAAGAAAATTTTTCGAAATATACTTTCTATGAAAAGGTTCACACAACCAACTCGATACTAAAACATGACTTCAAGTCGCAAAACAACCTTTCACAAACAAGTACTAAGCCACTTGGCTACAACTACTAACTTTACTTACTTAATTACAAACACAAACATCTACTAAAAGAGATGATACAAACCAAGTCACGGGTATACTACCCAAAAGGTATTACATTTACATAATGTATCCTTTACTTACACCACATTTCCCAAAATGTCTTACCCAAAGATCTCCTCGACGTCCTCCCTGTGTGTGTGAACTATCCCCTGGGCTCCTTCTTATCTAAAACGGTAAACAAATAAAGGGTGAGAATAAATCTCAGTAAGTTACTAAAATGCAACTACATTACATGCTAATATGATAAACATAAAGGAACAATGCCACAAATGATCATATAGCACATAGCACATAATATGAGAGGCTCCCTATCGCCAACCGTCCCATACCGGTTGGAAATAACGACCAACTCATCTCACAACACATACAGCGGAAATAAACACTCATATGTGGATACTGAGCCAAGGTTCTCAAACCAAACAATAGCCATCTGAGAGGCATCAACTGAGCAGCATCGAAGAGGTGAGACGGGTTCCGGAACCAAACAACAACAACAACGGGGAAAATGACACAAAGTCATAACCCAAAGTGTTCAACCTTTGGCCTAAGGAAGGGGGTTAAAAATGGGAAACCAATGATAGGAGCCTTATAATGTACTTGGCTCGGAGACCATTATAATCCCTATCACTGCCCAACACACACAAAAGTACCAGCTGGACTTTACACGCAAGCACCATATAGAAATACTTGCTTAAACAACAATCAGAGACAATGATTCCAATGTAAGGAACCATGCCAAACACATCAAGAAGATGAACTATTCCAACACATTATAAAGTGTTCAACAATGCTCACTTAATCAATTACTAACATTTCACAACACTTGTGTTCACAAAGGAACCAATTCTACCACTTTAGTGATCCATAACAATCATCTAACTACTTTAGGACACTACCCAAAAACTAGACCAAGATTGACCTCTAAATCCCTTGGTTTGAAAACTCTCAACTTTTTCAGATGACTGGGCGGTCGCCCAAACAGGGTTGTGCAGCCGCCCAAAATGCTCTGCTCCAAGAAGAAAACCCTTCAGATAGATGTGCGGCCGCACGCCCATTTTTGGGCGGCCGTCCACATCACCCGGCAGTCCTAAAAACTTAACCAAAGTTCACTCCTTTTGTTTCACAACCCCAAAATTACCAATACTTGCAACACTTAACTTTTGCAACTTCACAAAGGCTAAAACTCAACTAAGAACCATACTAACACCCAACAATACCATTATCATACCACTCCCTTTGTCCCAAAATTACAAGTATAAATAAAACATACCAAAACATTGTTTTATCACATATAAAGCATAGAAAGCATACTTATGACCATTTTAACATTTAAAGGGGGATTAGTAACTTACCTATTTTTCGGAAAAGTGTCAAGAAAATAATATTTGATCCGGTAGAAAGAATCTATTCAACACCCTGAACATTTATATATTTTTAGATTTGGAAATGGAGTAGTAAATTAAAAGAAATAAAATGAGCAAGAATCAAACCCTACCTTAGACAACAATGGAGCTCTTCAAGGAAACCAAGTTGGGAGAGTAAAATGGTGAGTGTCTACTGAGAGGGAGAGAGTGGTAAAGAAAAGGGTTTTTACCCATTATCTAACTTAACTAAAGCCCTCCTAGTTTTACTAATAGCAATTAAACCCCTCAACTCTCATTTTCAATAAAACCCCCCATAATTTCCCACTAACAACTTAACTCCCTTTATTAACTTTACTACTAACAATTTAACTAACACAAATAATCATATAAGATGTGCAAATCATATAAGATGATGCAACACATAAAATGCACACATAATTTTAAATAAAAATTCTCAAAATATAAAATAAATATTAAAGTAAATAAAACGGATTTTGGGGTCGTTACAGTGACGATTCCACTATTTTTCTAGAAACCCCAAAAAGGACCACGTCCTTCCGACTTTTGTAAATAAAAAAAAAAGTCATTTTTCTTATATGGTCGAGTCTTTTTCCTTTGTTTGTGGGTGAATTTATTTTACTCAAAAGGTGTTTCTGGGGCCATCCTAAGATCAACTGTGTTCTCTCCATAGGTCCACTGGCTTCAAACGGCAACGACAACGGCATTCCCGTGTCTAACGAAGGGTTATTCCGCATGGTGGAAGCATTGAAAGGGCAAGTTGATACACTAGCCGAGAATGTCCGCCACAATGATGATTTATGGCGAGCCCGTTACGAGCATGTGAAAACGGCCCACAAGAAAGAAGTTGCTCAACTCAAGAACCTATTGAAAGGGCTCACGAGTGAAAGAAAGGTCCAAAGCATTGATACCGGTTTGGTCAACACTCTCATGTCCTACATTGACCGAAGGTTTAGTGGGCTAAATTTGCACAAGGGCCCAAGCACCGATCTTCATCAAGCTTCTCTCCTCATGAACACAATGGAGGCTCTTCCCGAAAAGTTCAAGATGCCCGATATTGGCAAGTTCAATGGCAACTCTTGCCCGACGCTCATGTTAACTCCTACATTTGGGCCATGCTACAAAAGAAAGTGTCTCCTCATATAATGGCACAATGCTTCCCGCTTACTCTCGAGGGGGTCGCAAAAGATTGGTATATGGGTCTTCCAGTTTCCACCCGCCTCAATTGGGATGTCGCTATGCTTGCCTTCAAGTCACAATATCAAGGCAACTCCATATTCCGCCCCACCAAGAAAGAATTGGAGAGCACCGTGCAAATGGGTGATGAATCATTTGGGGACTTCTATCGCCGTTGGAATGACAAGCTAGCCGAAATGGTTGATAGGCCTTCCAAGAAGGAACAAATGGACATCTTCTTGAAGTGTTTGAAAATGGACTACCGCACTCATCTTAGTGGGGCTTTTCACTCCTATTTTTCAAGCATGTATGATGCGGGGGTTAGAATTGACAATTTGCTCCGAGAAGTGGTCGAGTCCTCCTATGACACAAGCTTCAACGACAAAGGGTTCCCAAGCAATGACATGGAAGAATATAGTGACATGGAAGACTACAACGACATGGGGGATGACGACAACAATCTTCGTTTCTCTTTCTCTACCTAGAAATAGGATTAAAAAAAAAAAAAAAAGAGTCAAAAGTCCTCTAATGTGTGCATTAATGTTTTCTCTCATCCAATGTTAAATTTTGAGTCAATCATTAAATAAAAGTCGTTCTTGTCCTCATACACTCTTCCAAGTTGTTCAATCTAATTCTTGGCAAAATGATGAAAAGGTGTCTAAACAAGTTTTGGAATGAAGGCCATCGCTTGAACGCCTAGGGGCTAAACATCGACGACGGCATCAACAACGAAGACATCAACAACGACGAAATCAAGACAAGAAAGGTGGAGCAATGATCATGAAGCAAAGTTTTCAAAAGGGGATTAAAAAAAAAAAAAAAAAAAAACTCGCTAGGTTGAAATCCTCAAATCAACCTAGGCAAAAGTTAGAGCACAAAAAAAAACAAAAAAAAAAAAATCCCCCTTCATTCAAAGAAGTTCACAACAAAAATATCATTCCACCAACGAAGGACGAAGCGACATCAACAATCATCACGACGAAGCAACAATTCCATCTCGACGAATGGAGAATCAACAAGAACTACAGTGACCTGAGCCTCTACACTGGAGGAACGTAGGCAACCTTCGGGCCCGGTCTCATGCAAGAAAGAAGATATGTTTAGCCCTAGCGCGTTATGGTGATCGGCCTTCATCTCGAACTTGTCAAGACATCTTTGTACGAGTCATTTGCCAATGAATTAATCACCAAAAGATTAAACAACTTTCTTAGATTTGGAATCACTTTCCATTCCTTGTCAAGTCTAGGGGTTTCTCTTCTTTTTGCGATACTCCCAGTTTCTTGCAATCAAACTGGGGCTTTCTTTCTCTTCTCTCTTAATGACTTACTTGCCTTCGTGAGTCATTCAAAAAATATACATACATGAAGTCAATACTAGGGACACTTCCCTAGTCGAGTCAATGTCACTCATCTTTAGTGACAAGAGGTCTTCACCGTAAAATCACATATCGTATCTCCTCAGCCAGAGTCAATGCACACTTCCTCATTAATCGAGTCAAAAAAAAAAGACACAAAAGAGATGCCCGCTAGATTGAAAACCCGAAAGGGCGGTCTAGGCAAAAAACAGGGTGCGTCATAAAAAAAAATTAGAGAGTGAAAGAGAGAAGGGAAAGAGAAATGGAGATCTCCGGCCTCTAAGGAAGACAACTGCACAAGCTCTACATTGGATCTCCTCAATAAATCAATTCCCCACCGAGTCAACTTTGGGATTACAAAAGGCTCGACAAGATATGGCATCATCAAATGTTGTCTTGGGTTATCGGCATCATTCTCCAGCAGTGTGCATTTTTTGGGTTCATGAAAAGAAGGCTCGTGGTAACCAAGACCCATCAGAGAACGAGCCCATCATAAAAGGCCACGAGGTTGCACAAATAATCCCTAGCTAGTCAATTGGCTTGTGCAGCAAATAGCAACAACATGTGTATCAGTTTTCAAAGCTTCTTCAAGTATGTGCTTCTAAAGTACGCCGAAAGGCTCCCAAGAAATGGAGTAGCTCTTGCCATGTCCTCTCATGTTTGTTCCCTCGCACGAGGATGAGTCACTCTTGCTTTGCTCAACAAATGGTGACGCCCTAGGGGCTATGTGACTCAAGAACAAGGGCTTCTTTTGCTTCATTTGACAATCAATAAGCCCTATGGGCTATGCTCGAGAAAGATGTGTGAGACTATCCTCAAAGTCTCTCAAAAGGGATGTCAAAGATCCCTCTTGTCATGTGTGCCCGTGCTCGTTCCCCCAATCAAGGATGGACCTTTCTCGCAATCAATGATGGCACTCTAGGGGCTACGGTCAAGTCTTAAAGGCTCCCTCGGCAAGAAGCAATCACTTCAATGTCCCCAGCAACATTTGAAGCTTTATACCGAAAGGTCTCAAGGGGCTTCGCAATCTACAATCTTTTGGGCCACGGCTTTACAGTAATTCAAGCAAAGGGCAATATTGGGGCTTCGCAATAAACAAGATTTTGGGCAGTGGTACCCGAGCAATGCAATTTGGGAGTAGTCTTATGGATCCATGAAAGGGATCAAGCTTCAATGGTCCCTCAACACTTCCAGTCAAAAGGCCTCTTGGTTTTAAATGAAGGCTCCGATGATATGAATGAATTTGATGATTCTTGTTAGAACTCACAGCGAGATTCTGAAGGAAGTCTTAGAGAAAAGGAAAAAGATTCAATATGCTAGACTCATCCGGCTGAGTTATAGCGGGCAATGCCAATATGTTAACTCTATAAGCAGAGTTACGGCCAATCCCAATGTTTCTGCAAGTACTGCACCCCCTTCTCCAAGATCGAAAGCACAGGATGCATCCGAAGATCTGCCGTCGGCTCAACTCAAGAAGACTCAAGCAAACATACCGTTCGAGACTTTATCACACCAAGACCTTATCATCTGCAACAACATCACCATCTCCCACGAGACATCTCCCGAAGACCGTACTACATTTTCAACATGGACCTTCCGCCATTTGGGTATCAACCACAAAAAGGGCCATCCATCTCCAAACAAGAGAAAGAAGGAGATCGCCTTCAAGAGTTCTTCCCAATAGCGCCATCCGCTCCCAAGATAATGCTAAGCCGATTCCAAGAAAATTTGAGGCTTCACACCGAAAGGTCTCCACATCCCGCCATCTACAAACTTGATAAGCCCATGACATTTGGGGCTTAGCGATCTCCCAAAGCTTGGTATTAATAATCTTCTCTTGGGGATTGCTCTCGTCAACATCAAAAGGCGATTTATCATAGGGTTATGCAAGATTGGCATCAAGGGCATTATAGGGGATTTTCAATCAACAACCCCTTATCTCGGCATCGAAAGTCTTTTGAAACCCCATAATTGACACATATCTTGGGGCTAGACATCAATTTCGTTGGACACCACGGCAACGACGACAGGATTCAAGCAAGGCAATCCGGACTTCGATCGAACATGACTTGATCTTGGGTTGGCTTTACAAACACACAATGGTCAAAATGGTTCACCCACGAACTTAAAAAAAAAAAAAGTCTTTTTCCCACATGTGTACATATTCTATTCCTACAAAAAGACAAAAAGAATTTTCTTTTTCTTTTTTCCTTGTCCCCTTTCTTGCGCAAAATTATGTGTTTCCAATTTGCTTTGCTCCTAGCATTCTCCCCCAGCATTCTCCATCATCCTTGAACTACGCTGGTCTGATTCTCTTCTAGGGATACGTACGCAGCCTTTTGGCACGACCAACCCATCACAAAGAAGCAAGAACAATTCATCATCACCAACATCATCATTCTCCATCCAAAGCATGGACATTCTTCATCAAAAGCATCAACATCCTTCAGCAATCCATCTCCAATCAAGCGGCAATGGTAAGTGAAGGTATGAATACATCCGAGGCTTTCCTCAAATCGCACCGCACACAAAATCACTTTCTCCATTCTTACAAAAACTCTCTCTCATGCAAAGCTGCTTTCAAATCACATTGCACCACGAGCACAATTTCTCTCTTCACTTCACACTTCATGCATCTTCTTGCACAAACACGTATACCTGTCAAGCACACACATAACAGGTACCACCACAAAGTCAACAGCGTCCGCTACTCAAGGCACTTCATCCCCAGCAGGAAATGGTCCACAGTCAACCATGCCCGCATCCCCACGATAAAGTCAACAACAACTGCAGCTCTAGACAGCAATTTGGTCCACGGTGATCCCGCAATTAGCAAACGGATCCCGCTATCAGCAAACGGGTCCCGCAATCAGCAAACGGGTCCCGTAATCAGTAAACGGATCCCGCTTCAGCAAACGAATCCCGCATCAGTAAACGGATCCCGCTTCAGCAAACGGATCCCGCTTCAGCAAACGGATCCCGCTTCAGCAAACGGATCCTGCATCAGCAAACAGATCCCACTTCAGCAAACGGATCCCATATCAGCAAACGGATCCCGCTTCAGTAAACGGATCCCGCATCAGCAAACGGATCCCGCATCAGCAAACAGATCCCGCTTCAGCAAACGGATCCCGCATCAGCAAACGGATCCCGCTTCAGCAAACGGATCCCGCCATTAGCAAATGGATCTCGCTTCCAGCAAACGGATCCCGCCATCAGCAACCGGATCCCGCATCAGCAAACGGATCTCGCCATATCCTTTCTATATCAATAAATCCGCTCACACAGGGAGCGCACCCCTATCCTTCGTAAATTTCAAATTCATGTTTTATCGCGTCTTTGTTTTCTCTTGTCGATGTCCTCGGCGGTTGTCTTTCTTTCGTCGACGCGTTTTGCTTTGCAATCCACGTCGCTGAGGGGCTCTGTAGACACCCTGCCTTGAACCTCTCACCCCGATTGCATACATAGTATTTTTATTTAACTTGTTTTTGTTAATTTCTGTTATTTCCGTTAAGTTCCTAATTGATTCCGTTAGTTTTGGACTAAACTGCATAACAGAGTTAACTTTTAGAGTCATTCTGTCATTCTGTTATTTTCACCCGCGGGCGCCTCCGACACTGTCAACGGGCCACGCGCGCTTCTCGCCCTAAAGGCCGAACCCGCGCGCTTCTCACTTTGGCAGTAACGGATTACACCTTATTTCCCTCCCTTTTTTTATTTACAAACATCTTCTTTAGTCAAAAACATCTTTATTGATCATAAACATTTACTAGCTTTTATTTGTAACCTCCCAATCCCACATTTCTAGCCCTTTTCATAAAACTAAATATTTCATTTTTATTTTCTTTTATTTGTTTCATCTTCTTTTATTCATTATTCTATTTATATTATTTTCTATTGGTCAATTCCATCTCACATGGATTGATCATTTTCCCTCCAACCTTTCCCTCTCTTTTCTAGCTATAAAAACCTCTCATTTCTACCTTAGAAAAGGACCTCAACTTTGATTCACAAACTACATTATACACAAATTCTCCCAACAAGAGTTCTTAGTAACAAGACTCTACACAAATTGTTCTACAACAATTTCTCTACAACAACACCATTTCAAGTCCAAGTTTGAAGTCCTCTTTCTTAAGGTACTTTATTCTTCTTCTCCTATTTTACATGTCTTTCTAATGTATGCAATCCCCATCAATGGGACATGACCAAATAATCACTTTACTATATTAAAGTTGGTTAAGGTTATCTCCCTACATTTACACTCTAGTTTAATTTACTCTTCTTCTCTTAATGTAACCTTTGACATTTAATCAATAAAACAATTATCTTTTAATTCCCCTTTTCTTTACTATATAATTGTTAGCACATTTTAATATCAATAGAAGGACACCAAAAGTAGCAAGAGCCGCGTAAGCGGGGCGGAGTGGGTGTTTAAGTACTTCTCACTCCGTCACCTAACCCCCGAACCCCTCATCTCAAGAATCTTTGGTTTCGTAATCAATAAAAAAAGGCTATTTTCTTAGGTTTTCTCGCGTTCCTCTAAAATGTGGGTGGCGACTCTTAAAATCAAGTAAACATCCTAGGATAATTCACCGCTCTAGCCAAGCCGTGGTTCCCCGGGGTATCTACAATCGTCAGTCACCATCTTGGCTAAATAACTCTCCCAGCCGCTACGGGTCATGCACTGAAACCTCTCTGCAATTCCCCTACTACGATAGCACCATGGTCGCACACTCTGAGTCACTGCCGGATTGTTTACTTAGAGCCTCTCTTGGAGCCACATGGTAAACAACCTATCGCTACCTCTAGCCATATTGCCATACGTAGCAAGTTGAGAAATGCCACAGATGGTCTCTCCTAGAATAATTGGTACAATGTTGTGACCCAAGCGGGCCCGAATCACCATGTCCAAGCATCCTCCGCTAGCAAATACTATCTCTGAAGGTAACAATGTCATAGAGAACAAGCACAAAGCGAGGTGGTCTAAAGCAAAGTCAGAGGTAACATCTCCATGCATGAAGTGCCCCGGCATCCAAGAAAGATTAACATGATTGGCCCTAACATACCTACCAAGGTCGTCCTCGGCCACACCAAAAGTTGTCAACCTCTTCTCCAAAGAAATAGAGTCAAAGGTCAAAGCAACTTCTCCTTTTCCTTCACCCCCACACAGTGCCATGAAATCTTCGTAAGTTGGAGTTATTTCATTATAAGAAAAGTTGAAAACATGATTGCCTTCATCCCAAAATTTGGCACTAGCATTCAAAAGATTTGTATTGGAGTTCATATGGGAAAGTGACTAGAGGCACTTGACACCAAATCGTTCATCAAATTTGTTGCGACAAGAACGGGGGATCTTAGCAACCCACTTTTCCAAGGCAGTAGTGTAAGTACCTCTTTCAAGCATGGTTATCCTTTCATGATAATCCATTGAGGAGGCAAGAAAATTGATGTTTGGGCAAGAAAATTGATGTTTGGGCAAGAAAAATACAAGAAAGTTGCTGCTGGCACGAATTCTAGCGGTGGGCAAACAATGTGTATATTTGGCTCAAATTCTGATTCTTGCCCAAAAAAGGAAAAGCAAAGGCGGCGCCAGACTTGGCCACGCGGCCACATCCACCGCGCTCCCCACCTTGGCCACGCGGCCATCATTGCCCCATGTAGAAAATTTGAACTCCTAGCTTGATTACTCCTACGCCGCAATGGATCCATGCAAACAATGTACATACCCCGTCCCCACGGCTCATGCATTGTATAAAATTAGGAACAATGTAAATAACTAGTTTTGTAAAAATAGGATGTCACAATTTGCATATAAGTTAGTACATAAAGCATTTGCATACATTTAAACTGTTCAATACATATTCGTGTTTTGTCTCCTACCACTAACAATGCAGGAATGAATAAAAAGCGCCCCCCCCCCCCCCCCCCCCCGCTAATCCGAGTCCTCCTCAGTAGTGTCCCATCGCTGTGTCGAACGACGTGAACCACTGGCACCTGAACTCCGTCCCCGGACTTCCCGCCCACTGGTATGAGAAGACCCAGCCTCAGCAGGGGAGCGCTCTCTATGTTGTGGGCGACGACATCCTCCCGACGACAGGTACAAGAATGGTACGCCTCTCTCAGCAAGCGCATCAAGACATTCTCCCTCCGGACAGATCGGATGTATGCCTCCCGAGTCACCTGAAAAGGCCGAGAGCATTAAACAAAGAATGAAAAAAACGAAAGGTGTGTGCATGGGATAATCTAAAGCAGAATCTTAAATCATACCTCAGCATTAGGCGGTGGGATGAATGGCTCCTCCACTATATCCGCATATGTAGGCTCCAGGCTGATCTCCTCCTCCCGGCCACCTCGCATCACTCTGACACTACTCGAACGAAGAGGCATGTCAACTAGAGGCCGACTCCTGCCAACATAGCGGGCCGAGCTCAACCCTTCACCCGACAACATCCTCGCCCGTACCTGAGGAGTGATCAGGCGAGTACGCACGAAGCCTTCGTAGTCATCACCACCTCTGTAATGCCCTGCCGGAGTCGGAATCAGAAAAGTCCCCAGCCTAGCCGGACGAAGCATGTCCTGAGGAGGATCATAAGGGACCCATGGTAATGCACCAGCCCGATGCTGACGAGCAACTCGCTCTCCAAGATACATAGTGTCACCGCTCAGACCCACCAACAGAGCCCGAGAGGCTGCCAACACTGTAGCATAACTGACAGAATGCTCATTACCCTCACTCCATGGGTAGAACATCACCCTGACAGGTGTAGGCCGCCCAAATACCCTCCTCAAGTCAGCATCATCCACAGTCTTCCTATCCTTGGCCTTGCGAGGAGCCCGCCTGTTACCCTTACACCAGAAAGACATGATGGGGACCACCTTGTTGTCGCCAATCTCCAGCTGAAAAGGGGCGACGCCAAAAATCTCATACACCCATACATGTACGTACAGTAAAAGGAATCAATTCAGGAGTGTGTACAAATCAGAATTTGTGACAGACAAACGAAGGAATGACAAGAGTGATACCTCAAAGGCGAACTGGGACCCGTCAAATGCCGACGAGCTAGACCTCGAGCAGTGATCCAAAGCCCGGTATACCTCTGCCAAGCCGGCTCCACCCCAAGAGATCTCGCTCACCTGAGCCAAGTCCTCAAAAGCCGCTAGCAGTGAGTACCTACAAACGGTGGCCCCACTGGGAAACAGAAGCTCAGAAAAGCTGTACCATGAAAACAGCCGGACCAGGCAGTCCAAATAATACTCCCCTCTCTCGAAGGCCTCTATAGCCGACAACACCAACCGGTGCACATTGCCGGCCTCCACGCCATAACCCTTTACACCTCCCCCAAAGTCGGTGTCAACACCCAATAAAGCCTGTTGGTACTCCGGCCTACCCGCCAAACTCTCATCAAATGGCAAAGGGGTCGGGGTGAATCTCAGCCCTGTATTAGCCATAAAATCTGTGGGCGTAACGGTGATCTCTCCCCAACTAAAATGAAAGGTGTGAGTGGTATCCCACCAAAACTCCCTGCACACCTCAATCACCGCCGTCACTTTCAGAGTATTCCCAACCATGCGGACAGCCTCAAAGAAGGGACCAAACCCCATAGCCTCAACCCGAGCGCGCAAACCGCCCGGTCCCACCGGCAACGACGCCTACAATTTGCCCACACTCACTGTGGACCCACGAGATTTGATCCTCTGCAGGTAAACACAGCACAGGTATGTTACATTCTAGAAAATTACATTTTATACTATTATATATCGAATAAATTGTGAGTGCGCGAAAGCAAAAAGGCAAAAATTCAAAGTCTACCTCTCGAGTCTCCGGAAGGCCCGTAGACCAATGACGATCCGAGTCAATGTAAAAATCATAATCTTGAGCGAAAGTTGATTTGAGAAGGCCATCCCGAAAGTTTCGAGTCGCCGCCCTCAGTCTCAATCCGCCCCTCGGAACCATTTGAGCCGCTTGATCACCCACATTTGGGTCAACCCCTGCATTTCCCTCTTCTAGAGGATCCTCATTTCCACCCGCTTGTTGCCCATACTTCGGTGGCACGAAACCGCCTTGACATGCAAAATTTGTACCCTCAAAAAGCATTGCATTGATCCAATCTGCCATGGTTTCAAGAAAAACGCAAAATAGAGGTCACAAAATTAACAATGAAAGCTTTCTCTCTCTAAAACTCACTTTTTCTCTCTCTAAATTCGACAATGGTGGAGGAAGAAGAAGAAAAGAAGAAAGAAAGAAGAAGAGGAAGAAGATCTGGCGTTGTGACCAAGAATCCAGTCAAACTGGAGACTTGGCCACGCGGCCAAGATCGCCTCGTGCAATCTCCGCCGTTGGATGATCAATCCGCGTGAAACAAAATATGGCCAACCAGCGGACTTGGCCACGCGGCCAACATCGCCTCCATAGGCAAAATTTCAATTTTACCCCTGGTTCATTTCTCTTTGTTCATTTTAGGTGCCCTTAACCTATTTTGACCGATATTCGTCACCTTTGGGTCTGGAAAGCCCCTTAAAATTTCTATCTCTCTCAAACCTTCGCCGCAATTAACAGAAACCCGTCTATTTCTATATTGCGTGCGCCCCAAACACTTGCTTAGGACCATCATGATTTACAGAGGCCCGTCTACCTCTATAGCATGTGTGTCCTATATCTATCACAATTGGCAGAGGCCCGTCTACCTCTATATTGTGTAAGGTCCAGCACTTGTTATCATGATTAACAGAGGCCCGACTATCTCTATATCACATGAGCTCCGGCTATTACCATTTTTATCTTGGGATAATCTAGACCCCGTTGTCTTTATGTCTCGCACCATTATTGTTCGTATCTCCGAACTACGACCGGATTGATTCCCCCAGGGATACGTAGGAAGCCTGAAAAAGGTTCAGCCACCCGACCGACGTGGTCATTTCTCATCCCCAGCAGATGTTTCCCTCGCAACTCGAAATTATCCCCAGTAGAAGGCATTGCTCCCCACTAGAGGACAATCGTTCGCAAGTTCCCTAAATAGATTTGAACTACGTTTGGCTTGATTCCCCCGTGGATACGTAGGTCGCCTCCAAGGTTCAGCCGTCCCATCACCCTTCATCTGTTTTGAAACTCATGTTTCAGAACGGATCCTTCTTTTTATCGTCGACCCCCCATTGCCTTGCAAGAAGCGTCGCCGAGGGGCTACTGTTAGTACCCGATCTGAAAATGAGTTTATTAGGGCTTTCCCAAAAATACAAGGACTTTATAGGAATTAGAAACCTTGCAAAGACTTGTCCCGGATTCTCAAAATATGTCTCATTATTCTAGAACATCTTAAATATGGCCAAAATAGGGTTTCCATAAACTAAATAAAACCCTAGCGTAATAATTAAGTCAGCCAGGAATGATGGCCACACGGCCACATTCGCCTCGGCTCCAACCTTGGCCACGCGGCCAACCTCGCCCGAGCCTCCATCTTGGCCACGCGGCCACATCCGCCTCGGATGATCTCAGCCGTCTGATCCCTCCATCAGATGACTATATAAACCCATCCCATTCTCTTGGTTTGAGGTCCGAATTTTGATCACTTTAAGCTCTTGGAGTGACGATTTTACTCCCTAATTAAGCATTCAAGCATCCAAGAATACTCCCAAGAATCCCAAGAAGATCCAAGGTTTATTTCTTACCAACATAGGTAAGTTTTCTAACTTTTTCTTCATGTTCTTGCTATATTCTTAGTTTAGATCCATAATATTCATATTCTTAATGTGTTTATTCATGTGTTCTTCATAATATTCATGTTCCTTGCATGTTTATTCGTATGTTCATTATATTATTCATATGTTCATAATATGTTCTTCGCATGTTCTTCGTGTTCATAGATTAAAACCTTATTTATGCCATATTTAGGGTTGCGGTCTTCATGTTTACATGTTATTTCATAGCCGATGATGATCAAGGGTTCATCAACCCAAACATGATCTAGGAACTACTTCTAAACCCTAATCTTTAGGTAAATTCCCCCTCATTATGCATGATCCCGATTCTTCTGCCTATTCTAAATTCTTCTCGAACTACGTGATAAACGACTATTTTATAGTCTTTTATGATATATTTTACATACTTTTTTATCCCAATTCCTAGCTTTATTTAGTCAATTTTTATCTCTATTTACATCTTTTATTTGGATATGATGCTTGGTGTTACTTTGTGGTTAAAACAGGTCTTTCGGGTTAAAATATGACTCATATAGTGAATCGGAGCAAAAAGGTTGAAGATGGAACAATTTAACCAAGTCAAACCAGCCCGGACCATGTTCAAGACCCGCCCAGGTGCTCGGCCGAGCACCACCCTTGACTCGGCCGAGCATAGGGAATCAGAAAGGCAGATTTATTTTCAAAGGCTTGCTCGGCCGAGCACTTTTCCTTGACTCGGCCGAGCACCCCCTGTTCAGCAACTTTTCAGATTTCTCCAAAAGGCACCTTTTCAAGAAACCTTCCGGGAAAAAGCACATCTCTTCCTCCATGGCCTATATAAAAGACTAGAAACCAGTAGTTTAAAGAGGGAGAATTTATTGTAACATTACTCTACTAAATTTTAGTCTCAAATATTATTATTTTATATCTTTTTGGAGGTGTTCTTGAGGAAAAGCAATAAATATTCTTACAGAGTTATTCTCAGCCCTTTGTCTTCATCCAAATCTGAATAAGTGTTTCTCATCTCTCCTTATTATTTTTATCTTGTTCATGTTTTGATTTCACAAATGGCTTGTGAGTAATTCTCCCTTTTTCTCGGGGTTGGAATTCAACACCATATGTTCATCAACTTTAATTATGCTCTATTTTTATTCTCTTCATCTTAAACAATCTCTTCATATTGTACTAAAACGCCTACAACCATGATGAGCTCCATGATTTGTATGAATCTTAGTTAGTCAAGAGATGGAGCGAGAGTGGAATCTTGACTAACGGAACCATATGAATAGACTGGGTTTCATTAATCACGAGAGTAGGTTAATGGCCTAGGGGTGCTCCTTGAGTGGAAGTACGTGGATTTTTCATGAACTTAATGGGTTTTTACTAATGTACGGAACCCTCGAGAGAAAGGCCGTGTTAGTATTAAAATACATTTGTTACTTAGCTTGACCAATGAGAAAGTAACATGAATAGCGTACCATCCTTGTTAAAAAATGAACATTTAATCAAAAGAGCATGATTAACTTGGTGAACGTTTGATTGTTCGAATCCCAATCCCGGGAAGTATTTCTTCATAAGAGTTTTCATTCAAAGTTAGAGTATTTTGCAATATATATCTAGTTCAGTTACAAAACAATTTTATAACCCCCAATCATTTTCTTTTCTTTATTTTCTTATTCTAAGCAAAGATATTTTGTAAGTAAAGTTGTCCTCGTGGGATCGACTCGCTCTTGCACTATCTATACTACAATAACCCGTGCACTTGCGGAAATAACATAACAAGTTTTTGGCGCCGTTGCCGGGGACAACGGTTTACTTTCTGAATTTTTTGCTTTGTGTTTTTAAGTCTTTAGTTTTAATTTTATTTATTTTTATTATTTAACATCCCTTCGAAGAATTTGTGTCTTTGAATTTTTTTTCTTTAGGTACTCTCGGAGTATATGAAAAGAGCCTGAATCATACTTGAAGAGTTTGATCCGGAACCTGAAAGAACCTTTCACGAAAGGTTAAGAAGAATTAGAGAAGTGCTAGAAGGAAACATGGCACAGAACGGAGAAGGAGATCCCGCTAGACCCCTACCTAGGACCCTTCGGGACTTTGTCAATCCAAGTACCCCGGGGACTAGGACACCCATCCTCATACCAAATACCGACGCAGCCCACTTTGAGATCAACCCACAACTTTTGCATATGGTTATGAATAACCAATTCGGTGGCTCGGCACTTGAAGATCCCCACCTTCACATCCAATCCTTCTGGGAGTATTGTGACACCACCCGAGTTCTCGGTGTCACTCCGGAGGCTATTCGGATGCGCCTTTTCCCATTCTCATTAAGGGATAAGGCGAAACAATGGTTGAACTCGGTCCCCCACAATTCATTAACAACTTGGGACCAAGTTCAGGAAGGTTTCCTTGGGCGTTTCTTCCCTCCAAGCAAGACCGCCCAAATCCGGACTAAGATCACAAATTTTAGTCAAAACGGAAATGAGTCACTCTATGATGCTTGGGAACGTTATAAGGAACTCTTGAGAATGTGCCCTCACCACGGGCTTGAAAAGTGGTTGATCATGCACACATTCTACAACGGTCTCATGTTCAAGACAAGGGAGACCATAGATGCCGCAGCAGGAGGGGCATTAATGAATAAAACGGTGGACGAAGCCTATGACTTGATCAAGAATATAGATTTAAACCATTATCAATGGTCCAATGAAAGGGAGCAACCACAAGGGACTCCAGGTAAGTACACTATCGATGCTGTTACTCTTCTCTCTTCTAAGGTTGACACGATTCTAAAAAAATTTGAAAATATTAATATGAATCCCGTGGCCAATGTGAACGTTTTTTGTGAACTATGTGGGTCTAACTCACATAGTACCCAAGGTTGTGAATTGCTTGACACTACCCCTAGTGAGCAAGCAAATTTTGCAAACTCTTATGGGAAAAATGGGGGTATGTATTCAAATACATTTAATCCCGAATGGAAAAATCACCCCAATTTTTCCTATAAGAGCAATAATGTTTTAAACACTCAACCTTCTTCTAATCAAGCACCAGGATTCACATCAAATTTCAACAATAATTCTTTCCCTCCCCCTAAATCAAAGTTAGATCTTATAATGGACTTCATGGTCGAAAATAAAAATACACAAGATAAGATCAACAATGAAGTTATGGAAAGTTTAAAGGCATTAAATAGCAGGTTCGATAATCTAGCCGCTCATAGTAAAATGCTAGAGAACCAAATTGCTCAACAAGTCAATGCTTCGTCTAGACCACAAGGGAGCCTTCCCGGTCAAACGCAAAGGCCTAATGAGCATGCTAATGCGATAAATAGCGGGAGTGAAAAAGAAGAAAACCTTAGTGATAAGAACCATAGTCCGACTCCTCAAATTTTTAAAACTAATAAGGAAGTTGAGAAGGGGACGGAATCCCCGAAACCATCTAGGAATTTTGATCCACCAATACCTTACCCTCAAAGGTTGGCGAGGGCAAATCTCGATAAACAATTTTCAAAATTTTTAGAAGTTTTAAAATCAATTTACATCAATGTTCCTTTTATTGATGTTTTAAAACAAATGCCCTCTTACACAAAATTTTTAAAAGAAATTCTTTCAAATAAGAGGAGACTTGAGGAGTTTGAGTCTGTTGCACTAACGGAAGAGGTAAGTGCCGTTTTACAAAGTAAACTACCTCCAAAATTAAAAGATCCCGGCACTTTCTCTATTCCTTGCAACATAGGTAATTTCAATGTTGAGAACGCATTACTCGATCTTGGGGCAAGTGTTAGCCTCATTCCGCTATCAGTTAGTAAGAGAATAGGCGTGGGGGAAATCAAACCCACCACAATAACTTTACAATTAGCGGACCGTTCCATTAAGACTCCGGTAGGTATTATGGAAGACATCCCTTGTTGAGTTGGGAAATTAACAATCCCGGTCGACTTTTTAGTTCTTGAGATGGAAGAAGACAATAACATTCCCGTTATCTTAGGTAGACCATTTCTTGCCACCGCGGGGGCAATCATTGATGTTAAAAATGGTAAACTTTCTTTAAACATAGGGAATGAGAAAGTGAATTTTAAATTAATAAAAAATCCAAATCTTAAGAATCCTTGCTCTGGTGTTAACATGTTAGAATCTATGAGCAAGGAATGTGAAATTAGAAATAAGTGCCCTACTAGAGACAAGATTGAAAAATCCATGCCAAAGGGTAAGATACCAAAGAAGGAAAGCAAACCGGGGTGTCGTATGTGCATAGATCGCAGAAGCTCAATCATTCCAATGGGCATGGAATGGCGGATTGTCAAAGACAATAGGCCGTCACGATACCATTCATTAGCCATTCCAATTATAAGAAAGGGGTCGAGCTAATGACCTTAAACAAGCATCATCGGGATGGTAACCGATGGATTATTTTTTTTGTTGTTATATATTATTATTTTACTCTTCTTATTCTTCTCCTCCCCATTTTTTTTCTTTTTAAAGTTGTCCTATTTTAAAACATTGAGGACAATGTTTGATTTAAGTGTGGGGGAGGGGGTAGAATCTCTTTCTTTTATTCTCAAAAAAAAAAAAAAAAAAAAAAAAAAAAAAAAAAAAATCTCTTTTTATCATCATCAAATTATCCTTATAAAACTTTTTCTTATTTATTTCTTTAGAAACTTTTATCTTTTGAGAATTTTGATAAAAAGAAGTTAGGAATATATTGGGAATAAATGAAATTTTTTATGTATAAGTATAAAATTTATAAACCTTATTAAGTACAAGCATTACTTTTTTTTTTAATGATTTTTGGGTCATTTAAGTTAGGTTACATTAACTTGTGAAAATTTTAAAAACATTCTTGTTTATACATCACAAAAACCTTTATTTTTACTCCTTTTAAGATATGAATGATTGTTATGCATTCCCGAATCACAAAAACCTTCACCTAAAACCATCTTTCCATTTCCACTTTCAAGGCTATTAATCAACTTAAATCTCTTGTGAATTGCCCACTCGAATATCTAAATGAATAAATCATTATAGAGTGGAACAATTCAAGTCAAGATAATCAATTGCCACGTATAACTAATATAATCTCTAGCCTTTTCCACTACCATCCTCCGCCTCCATTTTTGTGATTCAAGGTGCATAACAACTTATGAGTATCTTAGTTAAGGAATAAAAGTCAATGTTCAAATGATGAATTTCAAGCATGAAGCAATTCTTCACAAAGCACTCTAAAGAGTGAATTTATTTCAAAACCATACTTGTGATCCAAAAGTTCATTTGGCTATTTCAATGTGCTTCTACTTAATAAATTTTATTCTTGCTATATGAAACTCATAATTTTCTATCTATTTCCCAATATAATCCTAGTTTCTATTGAGCAAAATTCTTGAATTATAGAAGGGACGGAAAAATAAGTAGGAAGAATTTTTATCAAGGCATATTTTTATTTTTTTAAAGAGAGCATGTTATTTATTTTACTTATTCTTGTATGGTCATTTATTCTTCTCTTCCCTTTTTCCAATTTCTAACTTGCTTAGGGACAAGCAAGGTTTAAGTGTGGGGGAGTTGATAAACGACTATTTTATAGTCTTTTATGATATATTTTACATACTTTTTTATCCCAATTCCTAGCTTTATTTAGTCAATTTTTATCTCTATTTACATCTTTTATTTGGATATGATGCTTGGTGTTACTTTGTGGTTAAAACAGGTCTTTCGGGTTAAAATATGACTCATATAGTGAATCGGAGCAAAAAGGTTGAAGATGGAACAATTTAACCAAGTCAAACCAGCCCGGACCATGTTCAAGACCCGCCCAGGTGCTCGGCCGAGCACCACCCTTGACTCGGCCGAGCATAGGGAATCAGAAAGGCAGATTTATTTTCAAAGGCTTGCTCGGCCGAGCACTTTTCCTTGACTCGGCCGAGCACCCCCTGTTCAGCAACTTTTCAGATTTCTCCAAAAGGCACCTTTTCAAGAAACCTTCCGGGAAAAAGCACATCTCTTCCTCCATGGCCTATATAAAAGACTAGAAACCAGTAGTTTAAAGAGGGAGAATTTATTGTAACATTACTCTACTAAATTTTAGTCTCAAATATTATTATTTTATATCTTTTTGGAGGTGTTCTTGAGGAAAAGCAATAAATATTCTTACAGAGTTATTCTCAGCCCTTTGTCTTCATCCAAATCTGAATAAGTGTTTCTCATCTCTCCTTATTATTTTTATCTTGTTCATGTTTTGATTTCACAAATGGCTTGTGAGTAATTCTCCCTTTTTCTCGGGGTTGGAATTCAACACCATATGTTCATCAACTTTAATTATGCTCTATTTTTATTCTCTTCATCTTAAACAATCTCTTCATATTGTACTAAAACGCCTACAACCATGATGAGCTCCATGATTTGTATGAATCTTAGTTAGTCAAGAGATGGAGCGAGAGTGGAATCTTGACTAACGGAACCATATGAATAGACTGGGTTTCATTAATCACGAGAGTAGGTTAATGGCCTAGGGGTGCTCCTTGAGTGGAAGTACGTGGATTTTTCATGAACTTAATGGGTTTTTACTAATGTACGGAACCCTCGAGAGAAAGGCCGTGTTAGTATTAAAATACATTTGTTACTTAGCTTGACCAATGAGAAAGTAACATGAATAGCGTACCATCCTTGTTAAAAAATGAACATTTAATCAAAAGAGCATGATTAACTTGGTGAACGTTTGATTGTTCGAATCCCAATCCCGGGAAGTATTTCTTCATAAGAGTTTTCATTCAAAGTTAGAGTATTTTGCAATATATATCTAGTTCAGTTACAAAACAATTTTATAACCCCCAATCATTTTCTTTTCTTTATTTTCTTATTCTAAGCAAAGATATTTTGTAAGTAAAGTTGTCCTCGTGGGATCGACTCGCTCTTGCACTATCTATACTACAATAACCCGTGCACTTGCGGAAATAACATAACACTACGCTGACCTGAGCTTCTCACATTGAGAGGAACGTACGCAATCTTCGGATTCGGTCTCAAACACATTACACACTACATACACCGCATCATGATAGAAAGACCGATCATTCGGGCAATAGGAGTGATAACGTAAATATTCTTCTCTTGTTGTAATTTGACCCCCGAACCCATTAACATGCTTTTTTCAATGTTTTGGCTATAATTAAAACGGTGTGGTGACTCTCATAATTTTAATGTCGTTATGAATATTCCCTTTAATAAATAATAATAATTGCAAGATAACTCCCATGCGTCGCTTCATCGGAAAGGGGTATTCACAAGTAGATACTCAAGTAATCATGTATCAAGTATCATCAAGTAACAAGTATATGAGAGGCTAAGTCAACTCATCAAGTAGCACATAAGGATAAGTTATCACGTTACAAAGGATATTGCTAACTCATCAAGTAGCACATAAGGATAAGTTATCACGTTACAAAGGATATTGATTCCTTCCTTATCCCTCCCAAGAATACCATTATTGTCGTAGCTTGTATTACTTTTGACAATCACGATCAATATCAAAAACTGCTTATACAGTATATATAAGAAGACCCGGTAACCAGTGTCATTCCCAAAATCAAGATTCACGAGGTGTTCAAGAGGTTTAGCATTCACTTTTATTAGGCGTATTGCTCTAATAAAGGAAGATATTCCCTTACTATGGCCTGTAGTAAGGGGTCAAGCGCAGATACACAGATCCCCGATTATCAACTTAGCCCCAGCCTCGCGATAAGCGTGAACCTATATACCTCCGAACAAGCAAGGACCAGCTGGACTCACACAAGAATGCACAAGTAGATGCTTAATTGAACTACAAGAGTAGAACTAATCCAAAAGTAGTGGACTAGCTCATCAAGGAACATGCTTCAAGTAATCAAGAAGTCACATTGTTATCAAGCAACTATATGCAATGTTTGCACATACATATCAAGAACATTTCTCATACACGTTAGTGCTTGTTCATAGCACTTTCAAATTCCTTACCATACACATGTATTGGTGTCAAGTCATGTACAAGATTTTATCATCTTATATTCAAGTCTTAATCCAATTCTTTGGATGTTCAAGTCATGTACAAAATTTTATTGTCTTATACTTCAAGTTATAATTCAAATCTTTGGACATTCAGGCATGTATAAGAGTTATACATTTTACTCTTACAAGTTCTTGATCCTATTCTTAGGATGTTCAAGTCCAAGACTTTGTTATAATGCCCCTAAGGTGCACAAACATTGGTATTAAGACACATTTAACACATTAGTGCTTGTTCATAGCACTTTCAAGACATAGAAAAGAGTTCTTCCTTTTATACTCAAGTTCTCTATTCAAATCATTGAATAATCATGTTCAAGACTCACTTCTGATGCCCCTAAGGTGTCACAACACTTGCTAGGACATCTTATACTAAAGCTATATACCTCAATTGGGGTTATTTCCAACTTATACAAACATTGAACAACATTTTTAGTTTTCAGGTCACCCGGGCGGGCGCTCAAAACGGATCGGGCGGCCGCTCACTAGCAGGTGAATCCTTTGAAAAATACTTCAGATAGATGGGTGGTCGCCCAAGAAATTTGTGCGGTCGCACACTAGGGCGAGCGGGCGCTCGATACCTAACCAAGCGGACGCTTGGTGCTATTTCCAGCCAATGTTCATTTCTTTCCTAGGTTGAATAATTCTCCGTCCCAAGTGTAGGAGTATACTTTCTACTAACATACTAACAAACCTAGGAGTACTAAACAAGCTCAAACCATTACTTTCAAGTTTCTTTCATCATTTTACACAGTAGGTTCATACTCCCTTTGTCCCAAAATTACAAGTATCACAAAAATTGCCCCACACACGAAATTGACAGGCACAAGTATCAGGAATAACATATATGCATGTTATTACAAGCAAGGGGGAGCTAATAACTTACCTACTCCGGAATCAAAGTTACCCAAACAAATTTTTGTTCGGCAGGAAACGCTCTATTCAACGCCACGAATATTTATCCGGGATCGGAATCAAGAACAGATGGCTAATTAAACTCGAGGAGTCGAAAATAGGGTAAACCCTAAACCTAGCTTTCTGAGACAGAGGAAGAACGTAAACAATTTGGGGATAAAATGATTCATAGAAGGCAACAACAAGTTTATCCTTAACAACTTTCAAGAAATGACCAGTAGGCCCCTCAAGTTTCACTTTTAACAAAAAAGCCCCTAAAGTCATATTGTCACAAATGACCAAAAAGTCAAAACTAGACATTTAACCACCTTAATATTTTAAAGCAGTTAAGAAATTAACCTAAGTAAAAACTAGCACATAATATGCAAGTTCAAGAATTTAACAAGCAAGTCAAATATTTAACAATAATAAGGATGGGCGTTACAGGTCGTGCCAAGCATTTTAGCACGGTCGTGCCCTAAAATTAGCACGGTCGTGCCAGACTAGAAAAACCCATTTTTCCATAATTCCAATTCAGTCCTTTAGGATTCGTTCTATTCGTGTGTGACCCTCTAGGATTACACTAAGTTGGCAATGGGCCCAAACATGAGTCCATAAGATATGATTAGGTTCTAGCAAACCGTCATACCTACCCAAATAGTGTAACTAGATACAAGTTCGCATTCCTTTTAGAACATGTCATAATCCCTTTGTCCACGATGTCATTGAACACAAGTCATGGTCAACAAGTCAACTTGTATTGTTCAATACTTTTCTCGATCCCGAATATGTTGATAATCCAAATGACATTGATCCAATAAATCCATTTGAGTTTGGCCAAACATTTCATCAACATCATTCCTACGAGGGGCCTAAGCTTGACATCTCTCCGAAGAAGGACAAATCCATTTAGCTTATTATTCTTCCCTACGTGAATCCGATTATGCCAATCATACCCTTTATAGCTACCTGGTTAAAGGTAACGTTTGAATATGTCAAACATAATATTCATCAAGTGGAAGACTATAATAACTTCATGTCTAAGGATTCAAATGACATAACTAATATGAGATCTATATATGACATAGACCATGACATAAATCTCATACAGCGGGTCATGTCCAGTACCTTTTTCCAAACAAGTACCCATAAATCTAACATGATCATCCCATGATCATTTAGCCTTTATATTAGTGCTTAACAAGCTCTAGGGGTGGAGATTATTATAAGCAAACACGAGCAATAATAATAATCTTAATATCTCTTTATCATCATGAATAAAATGATAACTTATACAACGTTTAACAAACGTGCCTAGGGCACCAACACCAACAAACGGGAAATCATCTTTTGGGAAAGCTTTGTTGAGGTCTCTGAAGTCAACTCATATCCGGACTTTGCCGTTCGCCTATTCAACTGTGACCATGTTGGACAACCATTGGGGATATTACACAACTCGGATGAAACCCACTTGCAACAACCTTTCAATTTCTTCTTTCACTTGAAGGGCCCACTATGGCTTGATTCTGCGTAGCTTCTGCTTAACCGTCTTGGTGTCGGGATAAGTAGGAATTCGGTGCTCCACAATTGTTGGATCTGACCTAGGCATATCTTCATACGACCAAGCAAACACATCAACGAACTCTTTGAGAAAACTGATCAACTGTTCTCTGTCATCCCCTTGCATGAAGCTTCCAATTTTCATCTCTTTGATTTCCCCGTTCAGCCCCAGATTGATGGTGGACAATTCTTCTCCACAGCTTTCGTTCCCCACGCTGTTTTTCTAACTTGCTTAGCTCAATTAAATAATCTTTTTCATCTTGGCTTATGTCTTTTAAAGATTCATGATTGACTTCATTTGTTATTAGATTATCATTTGTAAAATCATTATTAAAAATATTGGCAACCAAGGAGTAAGCGGAAATAGGGGAAATTTCATTCATGACAGAAAGGAGTACAAGCTCGGCGACTGCGTCGAGGTTCTCGACAGTGAGGTCCTCTTCGGGAGTCCCGGGAACAACATTAGAGAGTACAAAGGGTTCAAAAGCGGGACCATCAGGGCGAGCATATCCAAACTGCTTCACGAGTGTGTCAATAGTAGCGAGTGGGCCAGTGGTTTTGGACCAGTTATTAAGTGGTGCCACTGCCGGCCTGAGGTGCTTCACCGGGTCGTAGGCTTCATTATTACCATTCTCGATCATAACCACATATCCGTCTTCAAGGCCAAATCCTTCAAACAACGCGAAGACATCATATTCCTCATCGATATTCCATGGAGCAACGGGGTCCGGTTGCTTATAGGAACCGTCCAAATCAAGGTTTTCATCAACCATTTTAACGTCATCAAATACTTCCCAACCAGCGCGGGGCTTTCTATCATTGCTAGTAAACGGCTCGAGAGGCATAACATATGCAATATCTTCCCTTGCGAACAAAGTATCCCTTCCAAGATTTTTTGTAGGGACGGAGTGGCGGGAGCTTATAGGTCCTTCCCTTCTTGATAGCATTCTGCCTTTCCCTTTTCTCGCACATAGCTTTAGCAATTTCAGCAGGGGTCGGTTTGTAGCCAAGCCCAAAAGGAGGAATGAAAACAGGAACATTATCTTTGATAGCTTTAACACACCCTTGTTCTTCTTTCCCAAGTCCCAACATAGGTAAGAAATTCATCTTCTTGACTATATTCAAGGCCATCGCGTCTCCATACTTGGTCTTCTTTCCACCAATTAGATCGATCTCCTTGACATATTCAATAGCATGGATCCGGCCTTGCGGGATCACTTCAAAACTACTCAAGAAAATACCAGTATCTTTGTGCTCAATTCCCAAGATCAGGAGGTCATTGACTTGTGTATCATCTTAGGCGTGAAGTACCACAACATGGTTGTCATGGATGAACTTGATGCATTGATAGTAAGAGGAAGTTACCCCTTTTATGCCATGGATCCACGGGCGTACCAAGAGCAAACTGAATGATGACTTGATGTCGATTACTTGGAACTCAATTGGCATAACAAGAGGGCCAATAGTGAAAGTGAGGGAGATAACACCCAAGACGCAGCGACTAGTGCTATCATATGCATGGACCACTTGAGAAAATGGAGCCAAATCGGTTATTTTAATTCCCAAATCTGCGAGAACATGTACGGGGCACACATTGATTGAAGAGCCATTATCGACCAAAACACGAGCTAAGTGCTCACCCCCAACCCCAACAGTGATGTGCAAAGCCTCAATATGATTGGGGCCACTTTTCGGTGCATCAATATCGGTGAAAGTGATGATATTCCTAAAATGAATGTTGCCGATCATGTGAACAAGTTCAGTGGGAGAAGTCTCAATTGGGACAACCGCTTGGGCGAGAGCTTTTACCAAAGTGTCTCGGTGTTCTTGAGAAGACGAGAGCAAACCCCAAATGGATATGTTAGCCTGGGTTTTCTTTAACTGTGCTAAGACCGGGTTCTCGATGACTTTTTCTTTATGAGTGGGGACTCCTTCCTTGTCCTTTTCAGATCCGTTCTCCTCGGGATTTGGAGACTGATAGGCTCTCCCCGAGCGAGTAAGATGATTCACATTTCCACCAATCCATGCGGCCTTTTCAAGAGGGGCCTTTTGTTCTTCAACCGCTTTAGCGCTAGACAAGAATGAATCCCAAGAGATCATGTGACATTTAAAGTCTTCAGAAATGACAGGGGTCACAGTGTAGTTCAAAGATTTCTTTGGAACTATAAAACTAGTCATTGAGTAGTCTTCTTCAAACTCGATCATATGGATTCCGGGCAAGCGATTAGTCACCACGTTCGGTTGGGGTGGTTTCTAAATGAGCCCATCGTCAATCATGTCTTGTAAAGTGTGCCTCAGCTTCCAACAATCATCTGTCGCATGACTAGGTGATGCGTGGTATGCATAATACTTGTTTGTGTCCCAATTCTTAGAATGTGGATTAGGTGGGCGGTATCCTTCCATCAGTGTCAATGCCCCTTGGGTGACCAATCCTTGGAAAATAGTGGACAACGGAGCGTTGAATTTATCAAACTGTCTCTCTCTCTGACCTCTACCATTCTTTTGCTGATTGTTGATAGAGTTTACAGATCCGTCTTGATTATAGCACGGGGTTGCCCTATTGTAACTGTTTTGGCTAGGCCCCATATTGTTGTTCCAAAAGGGAGTAGGAGTCATGGCAACATTGTTCACAACTGGCGCCGGGGTATTAGCAGAGGATCGATATCTGTAAGAGCTAGGAGAAGGATCTAGCTTGATCATGTTGGTGTGTACGCCCTAGGCACGTTATTATTAACGATATTTATGTTATTATTTATTTCATTATATAAAGAGATATTTGGATTATTACTGTTACATGTTTATTCATAATAATCCCGTCCCTAGTTTGCTTCTATTGAAACTAGTATAAGGGTTGATTGATAAACATGAGATGATCAAGTGTATGCGATACAAATCAGACTTATGGGTATATGTTGTGAAATGTATACTGGACAGACCCACCTATGAGATTTATGTCATGGTCTATAGTCATATATAAATCTCATATAGTTAATATCATTGATATCCTTAGACATGAGATTATTACAGTCTTCCACTTGGTGAACATTATGTGTGACTCATTCTAACGTTACCTTTAACCGGGTAATCATAAGGGGTGTGATTGGCATGATCGGAATCAAGTAGGGAAGAGTAATAAGTCAAGAATGGATTTGTCACTCTAAAAGAGAGATGTCAAGCTTTAGGCCTCTCGATGAATGATGTTGATGAAAGTGTTTATCCAAACCCAAATGAATTAATGATATTAATTTCATTTGATTTATCAACATATTCAGATATCGAGAAAGTATTGAACAAATGTAAGTTGACCATTGGACCGTGGCTTATGTTCAATGACATCGTTGACAAAAGGATTGTGATATAAAAACTATGATGGATTTTCGAACTTTGACAAAGTTATATTAACTGGGTAGTCATGATGGCTTGCTAGAGTCCGCTCATGATTTACGAGTACAAATGTATTTGAACTCGTTGCCAACTTAATATAATCCTATTGGGTCACACACAAAGAACGAATTAAAAGACTTGAAAAAATTACCATGGAAATAATGGCCAAGAGGCCACTTTTGACTTTAGGTCAAGAAGTGGCCACGCGGCCACATTTGCCTGGGGAATAAAAGTGGCCACGCGGCCGCCGCCGACATAAATTTTGGCAGTTTTTATTTTCTTGTACTAAAAGCAGTCCAAAACCTACCAAAATTAAATCTCTATTCACTATATAATAAGGCATCCGGGTTTCACAACCTTGTACCTTGATTTTGGAAATCAAAACTCTTTGTTTGAGAGAGAATAACATATAGTGATAGAGGGTCATTGGTTTTGTGATTTGGAATCATCAAAACTCAATAATTTTGTGTGACAAAGTAATTCCAAGGAAGAAATAGTTTCTTCAAGGTTTCAAGTCTAGATCTAGCAATCTAATCAAGAAGCGTTCTTGAGTTCGTTCGACGTGTGGATACCGATAGAGGGGGTTGATCTCAATTCCTTCAAGTTTGTAATCGTGATTTGAAGAACACGAAGAACACAAGCAAAGGGATTCAAAGGATCCAAAAATTTTAAAGCATCACTATGGTTAGTAATCTAAATTTACTTTCGAATTAATTTAATTATCTTGAATGGATCTAGTCTTTGGGTTTGATCCTTCTGCTGCGCAATTTTTTTCAAAACCTAACAGATCACCCCAGTTCGGACATCTTCATCAATACGGGAACCAACATCTAAGATGGAAGCAAAATCAGGAAACGGGAGATACTTCATCTTATCCGGATACACTGGCTGAAGATTCTTAAGAAAAATGCGGGTTTGCTCGGCACTATCGAGCCTTTCCAAGTCTCAGCGACTTTCTTCCTCCACCTACTTGCGAAATCAGAAAATGATTCTTTCTCGCGTTGAGTACATGAATCAAGGTCACAACGGCTCTTCTCCCAATTGGAGTTATCTTTGTATCATTTTTGAAACTCATCCACGAGCTTTCCCCAATTATCAACCAAGTTGGCGTCTACAGTCATGAACCATTGCTTAGAGGCTCCTACCAAAGTCAAATGGAAGTTGGAGGCCATAGCACCTATTAGCCCCACGGGACTGCATTGCATGAGCCTAAGATTTCAAGTGGGCCATTGGGCAACCCGTACCATCAAATTTTTCCACATAAGGCATCTTGAATTTAGGAGGCAACACAGCAAACGGAGATAATTTCAAAGAGTCCGCAGAAAACTCTCCTTTATTCATGACTTTTCTCAACATTTCTTTCATCTCATTCATTTCAATTTCAGCTCTAGTAAGGGGTACATATGGAACACCTTTGTAAAATGCTTCCATTTAGCGGACCAAGTTAGGATCTTGCCCTTGGGAAGTTCCTTGGTTGAACGGAGAGACACCACTAGAAAATGCACCATATATATTGGGCTGCTGATTTGGATACAGAGTCTGCATATACTGAGCAAAGGCACTATGATCAGGCGGATACTGATATGGGTTCACCATAAAGTTTGCTTGATTCGGGATGAAATAGTGGTTGACGCCACTGAAGTTTGGATGATTCACATGACCGTGAGGATGGATGTTTTGATGATGATTATTGTCGTTGGTGTTGCTGCCATTGAGATTCAAGTTGATGGTAGGGATGCCGTTGCCATTCACATTAGGATTGCCACTGCCATTAGGGTTGCCATTTGGAGCCCCATTTCCATTATCATTCCCATTCGGATTGCCATTGGGATTTCCATTGAGGTTACCATTAGGATCCCCATTACCATTCTCATTTCCATTCGGATTGCCATTGGGATTTCCATTGAGGTTGCCATTAGGATCCCCATTACCATTCTGATTCTGAATCTGGACAAGTGTAACGAGTAGTTCATCTTGCTGAATCCTCTTTGACCCAACACATTTTGTTCCAACCATGCTTGAAGACCCGGTGGTGGCACATAGGCTTGATCATTCCCTTCTTCAGCCATTGCAGTAGCTTCTTCGGTTATGGGCACTGTCTCGGTAACTCGGATCAACCTTCCCTTATGGTTTCTAGCTCCTCCTCTCCAAGTAGATGTCAGGCTTAGAATATCTGAAAAAGGATGGTGTATAGGGCTGAATAGAGAGTGGAAAGGATTGAGAAGTTTTGATCTTGATTCAAAAGGAGTTCAAAAATCACAAAAATCAATCTTAGAATGCCGGATAAGCACATGCTTTATTTTGACACATTTTCGCATGAAATCTTGGAATAGTGGATACCGTCTCTAAAGTATAGGACCAATGTTTTTCACCTGTACTATTGGCCGTCCAAGCCCCTAGCGAAGGGCCTATACTCTTTCGAGGATCCACCATTCAGTTACGGTCTAAGTGAGGGTCTTGGTAATTTTAAGTCAATCCAAGAATTCCACATGTTGTCCACAATTGAGGTCAATTATAACCTTTCTTTTGCTAACTCGTAGGATCGAAGAGAAATTGCTAGACAAAAACCGGCATGAAGTCTGGGACGTGTCATTTTTTGAAAACATGGACATCGGGCTTGGTAACGGGCGAGATTGGCTTACACCCATCGCAACGACAAATAGGCGCGCTTTGGGGTGAGAATGTCCACTGCGGGCCCTATAGGGAAGTCTATGAGCTCCCTTATACCCTCGGGTTTGTACGGTTCTAAGAGACGTTATTTTCAAACACGTGCATGTGTGTGAGGTATCTATAAGTTCAAAAATGATTTTGAAAGCAAGTAAAGAAAACAAGAAAATCTTTTTTGTTCTTTCATTTTTTCCATTGTTTTTTCATTTTAAGGGAAACATTCACCACGCATATATACATATACACAAACAAGGTAAAAGAAACGTCCCTACAAACTGAAGTTAGGCATAAATATATACAAACAAGGAAAACCATATAAATCATGTCATGCACAAAGAAACGTCCCTACAAAAAAAGATGAGAGCCCGCGCTCGGAGCCCCACACCGAAATGATCATCCCGTGAGTGCGATTCGGGTCCGTCCCGTGCGATTCGGGTCCGTCCCGTGCTAATTCACTTTTGTAAATGCGCTCGGTCTCACTCAATGGTTTCCTCTCGATGGAATCAAAACAGTCAAGAGTCACCACCTCATTTTATTTTAGGAAAAACGAAGATAAAACCTTTTGTTTAGAGAAAGTGGGTTCAGGGGCTAATTTACGAGAAAGAGAAGGGGTTAGACACTCTCCTCGCCCGTGATGGTCTCTAGCATGCATGCCACTTAAGTTCATTTTATGCCTTTTATACCTTGTTTTATGCCCTAACAAAATGGTGATTAATATATGAGGAGGTCTTCCTATTCTAGGATTGTTTGCTTTAATTCACAAATGAGAGTCGGTTTGGGTGGACCCTCGCTTGGTTTTGAAAATGGTTTAGCATTCACATCAAATAAATAAAACACATAAAGGGTGGGGGATTAATATTTACAATGGTGAACAAAAAGGGAACAAATCCCATATCAAATGAATGTCCAAAAGTTCGTCCCAAAATGATTTAGGGACTGCTGTCCGCTTCTTCTCTGTGTACCTATTCTTATACTTACACAATCTATAAAGCAAAGGTCAAGAAAAGTCCCTAACACATCAAGTATCAACCATGAAATTTTCTCTGATTTTAGGAGCATGTTATGGGGTCCAAATAAGGCATGCAAGATAATACTTTCAATGGCCAAGTCTGATAGATATGCATACACTCATAAAAGATTCACTTTTTGCATCATGAAAACGGGGGAATCATGGAAAACACTAAACATGAGAGTTGTTCCTGACATATTGAAGTTTACATCTGGAAAGTTTAAAATCCATCAAGCAATTATAATTCACACAAAACACCTTTGACATTTTCATGTCAGAGATGAACATGCACAGATCTGCAGATTAAGAGTCTAAACAATAAATGGAAAGCACAGCCCCAACTCATGGGAAAATATGTTATTTGAATTATAATTTTCCTTGTTTGTCTAGAACAAAATCTATTTTATTTTCTAAGACCAAAAACCACGTTTGCTATGCATAAAGAGAGCAACAAGACAGAAAGGTACAGCTTGACAGTCTGCTGGAAATCCACAATAGGCATGAAAACATTCATGGAAACTCAATCAAATGAGATGATATGAACATGAAACTTTGGTTACATCCAGATACACATGTTAAAAACACAAAACAACAACCATTTGATCATTTAGTCATGATTCAATGAGATTTCACATGGAGACTTTGCAAAACATGGACAGATTCAAGGTTTTTTGAGGGAAAACAAGTTCATTCTTTGAAAACCTCTTGAATCACCAACAAACATAGACTTGATACTCATACATGAAGTGTATATATATATATATACACAAGATCAGTAGTATAACATGTCAAGGAATCCAAAATATCATGATATATCATCATTTAGAGAGAAGAACAACAAGAGTATCAACATTGTATCTTTAAACATCAAATGGAGGTCTAGCCTAACATGGTGGCTAGACCTATTAACAAGTTACATAATAAACTACATCTTTACATTTAGAGAGATTACAAGCTGAAGAGATTAACTAGATTGTGCTCCCTTTGCTTCCAAGGGAAGACTTTTTTGGTGTTTTTCTTAAGGTGTTTGCCTTGTGTTTGGATGAGTGTTTGAATGCTTTGTTTTGGTTTGTATTTAGTGAGTGTTTTGTGATGGTGCTATGGTGGTGTGGTGGTGGTCTTGTGACTGAGATTTGAGGGTTCTTTTGTTTCTAGAGAGAGCAATAGGGCATGGATGGGCTGAATATGGATTGTGTATCTCCAAAATGTTGTGTATGAATTGTGTATGGTAAAAATGGATGAGGGGGGTGGTAATAGTAATAAGGGGGTGAAAATATTTCACTTAGGCCCCTCTTGGTAGGTTTAGGGGGCACTTTAGGGGTCAATCCCCGTCCCATTTACAGTTGTGGATGGATTAAATTTGATTTGAGTGGCCAAGTTGCACAAAGATTGAGTTGCTGTTCTGAACTGCCTTAAGGAGCCGTACGGCGGTAGTGGGGGCATGCGGTGGCATTAGTGGTGTACGGTGGTGGTGGTAGATGGCTGGGCAATCCAAATGTGCCACTTGTCGCGCTTCGATTGGCCAGCTTCTTATCCAATGGGCCAACTACCTCATGCCACTTAATGCAATGTGGTTGGGCATCATTATTCCTTTCTTTGAATCCATTTGACGTAGATGACTGCAAATGCTGCTTCCGGTATTGGTCCCGCAACAGTCCAAGATTTGTCCGAGTGGGCGCACAATGGTGCGCTGGTTGTCCGTGGGTTCAACATGAAAGATGCTTGAAACAATCTCGTGGTCACGTACGTCTATCTGCAATATGTTAATGGGCAAGGAATGACAATTGTATATTTTTAAATGCATAAAATGGATAATAACGAGCAGTTCTAAGAGTGCGGGCCCCGTTCCGGGCCCCGCATCTCAAAAATTGAAATACATATTTGTTAACTTGTTTTTTCACTCTGATTATGAATTTGAAGTCTGTTAATCCATTCGATGCACCGATAAGGCTCACGGCACTCCCGCATAGCCAAATCTGGGGGTCTAGGTCAATTTTAGGGTCTAGACCAATCAAAAAGGGTTTGATAAGGGGTGCGAGATCGGGGTGTCTACATGGACCCCAGCGGCAGAGAAGTTGTGATCAATTTCATGATCATCACAATATTGGGCAACACCATTGTTTGTAAATTCAGTTCCGTTATCTGAACGCACACTAACAATGTGATCCAATTTTTGAGTTTGGAGCTGTCTAAAGAGAGCGGTTACGATGCCATAAGTATCATCTTTTGAGGCCATCATTTCCACCCGTGTATATCTTGAATAATCATCAACAACCACCAAGGTATAGCGGTTTCCTCCTATACTTTCGGTTGGGACAGGTCCAAATAGATCCATGTGAAGCAACTGTAAGCAGCGGTTCGTTGAAGGTGCGGTTTTGCTGGGGAAAGACTGTTTGGGCTGCTTACCAAGCTGGCATGCTTTGCATTTCTCATCATGATGGTTAGCCACTTTGGGTAGTCCTTTCACAAGACCGTCCCTATGCAGTTTTGCTAAATATTTGAAGTTCAAGTGGCTGAGCCGCTTATGCCATAACTAGCTGCTTTCACTAATATTTTTTGCTACAAAACAGAGGTCAGCAATAGAAACAATATTACTCAAATCTATCATATATACATCACCTGTTCTGTGGCCAGTCAGTAGAGTAACTCCGGAAGATGCATCTTTAATGAAGCAGTTTGTTGAAGTAAAGTTGCAATTCATTCCTTTGTCACAAAACTGAGATATGAAGAGAAGGTTGTGCTTGAGTTCTTCTACTAGTGACACATTTTCAATAGTCACCTTTCCTCGTTTGATTGCTCCATATCCTACTGTTTCTCCTTTCTTGTTGTTACCAAACACTACTGTGAGCCTTTTATTTGGATGAAATTACAAAGAAGATCATTATATTCGGTCATGGTCGTGAGCAACCACTATCCAAGTACCAGAAATCCTTCTTCTTCTTTGCATTACCAGCCATAAAGCATGAAATCTAAAAAATAAGACATGAAAGATTTTGGTCCCCCTTATTCCTTGGGTCCTAGGGTTAGCATCTATTTGGGACCCACACTTGTTTGACCTTAGGATTTTTACGTCCCTTGGCATTGGGTGTGAACCTTAAAAGACCACCAGCACCATGACCATAATCGGCAAAAAAGCACAATGAATGAAACCTGGTTGTGATTGCGGTTTTACAAACCCCTTACTTTTCTTTGGTTTCTCATGTTTTATTGGGTCAGCGGTTTTGGCTTTAACAAAGACTACCTTCTTGAGCTCAACCTTCCTCTTAGGTGCGGTTTTAGGATAAATGATGGGATGTTTCTTAAACCGACTAGGAGCGGTTTCATCACTCAATACATCTTTGGTTGCCTCAGCCGCTGTGGATTTTTCTTTCCACTTAGAATCTCTCCCAGTCTGGTTTTTAGGATACTCAAAGAAATAATTGTGCTTCTTAATTTCTTGCTTAGAGCCCTTTTTACCAGCATGATTAACTTTGGGAATTTCATTGGTTTGTTCAGGGGGTAACACACCACCTTCAGCACAGAGGCAAGGACACTTGCACCCATCACTGGTTTTGAACCCAATCCACTTTTATCCGAACTTGAAATTTATGAATTTAGGATTTGTTCCACAATGACACTAGACTTAGTCCACACATCAGTCACTAGTTTATATGCTTGTACCATCACACTACATCAGTTTGCGGGACGAAAATATAATTATATCAAACATTATAATTATATTGGTATTTTCTTTTTAGTTAGGATTTAATTAGTATTTTTAGTTTTATTTTCGTCATTAATTTTGGTGGGATAATTTTAGTGGATTCTATGTTAGATTTTGAGTTGATTTACTAGTTTTTAAGCGGTATTAGGTTACTATATAGGTTAGGAGTAATTTTAGTAGGTTTTAACTTCTTTTTCAAGTTTTATGGGCACTATAAAATAGGCCTAAAGATGTAATCCAAAAATTAGCTTATTTTTATTGAATTTTAATTGCTTTGCAATTTTGGGGTTTTTACCTTGAAGCCTTTTGGCTTGTTTGAAGATTTCTTTGAATTTCTTCGTTTTGTTTCAAGAATTCCATTACGGTTTTCTTAGGGGTTGATATTTCGTTGTGGTTCTACGACGATTGTTTAAAGTTGTCATAGACTTTACTCTTCCTTTTTAAGCACGGTGTGTTGTTGACAAATAAGATTAGCACGTCATGAGATTGGTCTGCTTGAACCTCAGGAAATGAGTTTGGTGTTGTTGGAGCTTTGCTTGATCTAGCCTCAGGAGTCCTTGGTGAAACTGACTTCATTTGTTGAACTGGCAGTGGAAGGCTTTCATCAATTTCATACTTTTCTTCAAATCCCATAAGGCAAAGATTTGCAATCTCTTCATCTTCATCACTTTCATCTGAACCAGAACCCATCCATGTCAGCGGTTGATCTCCTTGTTCAGCTACCATTCCTCTTCTCTTGATGAACTTCTTGTTCAATGGTTTCTTAGCTGGTGCGGCTTCATAGCGCGGTTTAGGACAACTTGAAGCAAAGTGACCTGGTTGTCTGCAGTTGTAACAAATCAAGTCATCCCTTTTCTTAGCATCTGTAGTCTTGTTGAATCTGGTTAGAGGGACAAACTTTGCAGGGCCTTTGGATTGAAACTGGGCTCTATTTTTCTTTCTGAACTTTGTGTATTTCTTCACATACAAATCAAATTTTTCATCATCCATATCATCAAAATCAACTTGAGTAGAACTTGATGATTGAGATGCTACACTCTGAGAATATGAACACTGAGATTGAGTGTAGGATTGATGAGATTGCTGGTAGGATTGATGAGGTTGTGGATACGGTTGATGAGACTGTTGATAATATTCTGGTGGTGCGGTTGGAGGATTGTATATGGGGACATTCTGATCAGGTTGTACGGTTTGCAAGTGGAGGTAAGGTGCGGCTTGATGGTCGTCTGGATTGTATGTTAGAGATGAGGCATTGTTGAATGCGGCTAGAGAGAGGGTCTTGAATCTGTTCTCAGTTTCATGAACTTCCTCAAGCTTAAATTCAAATACCTTCAGCATGGATATAAATGACGAAGATCAAGGGCTTCAAGGTCTTTGGTGTCTTTGATATTTGTAGTTTTAATCAGTCATTTGCTACCAAGAGATTGCATGAATCTCATGTTCAAGTCTATATTGGAGTAGACATGTCCAAGAGAAAAATATACATTAACAATTTCAATGAACCATTCATAGCACTGACGAAGAGATTCCTTTGGATCCTTGACAAAATAATCAAAGAGTCTTCTCTGTTGGTAGAGGCGGTTCTTCTTGGTATCAGCATCTCCTTCCAGAAAGTCAACTATTCCATCCCAAGTTGCCTTTACGGTTTTGCGGTTTTGCAGTGGAACACTTTTGAGTGGGTCCTTAGGTCAATAGAAGAGACGAGCATAGACATTGCTTTTCCATCAAAGTCCACATTGTTGCGATCTGCTTCGGTCCACTCATTTTCCATCTTTTTGACTTCAGCATCTTATCCAGCAGTATCTGCACGAGGGTTAGCTTTCATAGGAACATATGGTCCTTCCACAACCGCAGTCCATAGTATACGATCCATAAAAATCATGTGTTTCACCATCCTATCTTCCAAAAGATAAAACTATCTTAATCCATAATAGGTAAATGATTAGAATTGGATGTCTGCATCATATGGGTGTTTATGTTTGCCATTGGATCAGCACCCAAGCGGTTAAGCTTGTAAAACAAGTTTTGGTGGATACGCTCTGATACCACTTGTTGGTCCCAGAGGGCAACAAGGGTATAGAACTGCTAGAGGGGGGTGAATAGCGGTCCAAACTTTTTCAGAAATACCCTTTGAAAATCAACCAAGTACTTATCAGTTTGGCCAACTGCGGTTCAAAGCACTAGAACCGCACTGATAAAATTCACAGCGGAGTTTTGCGGTTTGGTCAAAAAAGATAAGGAAAGAGTTGGGCGGTTTGGCTGAGTTGAAAAAACACAATGATGCAACTGACAATCACAACAAACTGATCAAAGAAAAACACAATTCATATTTCAAGTCATTTCGTAGATGGATTAAGTTAAATACCACAAACAAGAAATATAAAGAACAAAACAGAAATTAAAGATCAAACACACAATTTGAAGAGGTTCGTTCTAGAATGAACTATGTCCTCTACCTAGATGGTTAGTCTAGAATTTTTTAATAGCTATTAGACTTGTATTAATTTAGATGAGCTTTTACAAGATTACAATGAAGAATCTAAACTCTAAATAATCAATCTAACCTATCAAAGCTATTATAACAACCGGTGTATTCGAAGTGTATAATCTATGTGATCATACAAATCGGGTGTGTGTGTGGAAAGAAATCAAATGCTCTAATGATCTAAGTGATGGTTGAGAAAATGAGAACTTTCTGTGTAAAGGCTGAGTATGAATGGTTGTTTGGCTTGAGGCTTGATGAAGAATTCTGGGTTTGCTAAGGAGATGGTTGAAGGTTTGAATTTCTGGGTAAAATATTCAAAGCAAACTTGAACACTTGGGAATATTATCTCTTGAAGCTCAGCAACCTTCATTGTTGAGAAATGAAGGCTATTTATAGGCAGTGCACCATTGTGACCGTTGGACCAAGATTTGAATCAATCTTGATGGTACAATGTGTTGTTGAAATCACATTGGTTGAGCTGTCATTTTCTTTCTTGGTTTTGTTTTGTAGTCCTAGGTAATTGTGACACCACTACCTGACATTGTCCTTTGTTGCAGAGAAAGGACTAACGGTAAACATTTCAAATTGCTGGACAAAACCGACATTCCTTGCAGAGACTCCAAGTTAACTTAGAGTTTTTAAGTCAAGTCATAAATCATTTCTTTACGGTTGTAAAGAGAATGTTTGTCTTTAAGGAATAAATGACATACTTGAATTCTTCAATAACTGACCTATCTGCGGTTCCACCAAGGCATGAAGTGCGGTTCCATGAATGGACTTGAAGAGCGGTTTCATCAAAATTGAACCACGCGGTTTTCATGAAGACTTGCAGCACCATGCTGGCGGTTTAAAGAACTAAACCGCTAGGTCAAAACCGAACATAACTCAGCCTAAGACAAACAAAAAAATCTAGAAATGGACTTATGCAACAGCAATTGCGGAGGAGAAAAAGAAGTTGTTGTCCGGAGACCGGGAACGAGACCGAGGACGTGAAAACAAGCCGCCCACTTCTGACTCGGCTCAAGGTACCAACAGAGGTGGAAACCGGGGAAAGAATAGAACGAGAGGGGCGGAGGCCTTCACCCCCGTCATGAAACCGAACTCCGAGATACAGAGCATTCTGCTGAAACTGGGCAGAATTGAATCTTTTCAGTTTATTTTCTTTTACAAAAACATGGATTAAAGTATCCCTATGTCATTGATCACTAATTAAATACCAAAACAAATGGTTTTGGGTGTGATTAAGGCAATAATTGGGGGGGAAATGAACAAAGTTGATAAACATGACATTTGAGTCAAAATCACAATTTGAATGGTTAAAGATGAAAACTTTAACATCCAAATGGATGATTCATCCAAGGAAAAGCCTTTGGATATCAAAAATCAACCTTTGGATGGATAAAGATTGAGTCTTTACCATCCAAATGGACATTACTGTGTTTGAATCAAAGTTTGAATGGTAAAGATTGAAACTTTACCATCCAAACTTGATCATTTCCAAATAAATTGACATAAATGAAAGGCCTCTTTCCATATGTTCAATGGATCACCAACCCAAATTTAAATACAAGACATGAATGTAAAGAACATGGAAGTAAATTGCATAAATGTAAAGACATAGAGTAAATTGCATAAATGTAAAGACATGAAAGTAAATTGCATAAATGTAAAGAAATAAATTAAATGTGCATTAAATCATAACAAGCCTTGATCATCCTTGGTTTGTAACCCATAATCATGCATAAAACATGAGGGAACCATGAATCAAGTCAAGGATTGGTTCCAATTTAAACAAAAATGAAAATGAAAATAGAATAAGAGATGAAGAGAAGATGGGGGAGAAGGAGGTATCACCAATATTTGGTTCTAATCAATATTCTTCTCTCTTTCACTCAAATGTGTTTGTGGTTATCTTCTACTCTCAATTCTGCAGAGTTTCAGCTCACAAAACAGTTCCCCCAACCCCCCCCCCCCCCGAAATGATCAGCAAGGGCTTAATTTATAGGGACTGAGGGTGCCCATAGTAGCCGTAAGGCTAGGCCTTCCTCGTGTCCAAAGCATCCGTACGGCTCAGTCTGGCGACCTTCTGGATTTTTCTAAGTTTAATTCCAGAACAATCCTGGAGTTTCAGTTTTATCTTAGTGAGGCCCTAGTCCATTAATTTGTCCCTGAATGATACTAGGATTACCTCTAAGGTTGGTTAATTTCAGATTGGGGTACTTACACCACGCGGTTTTGATGAAGACTTGCAGCACCATGCTGGCTGTTCGAATAGCACCGAGTGCGGTTTGAAGAACTAAATCGCTAGGTCAAAACCGAACATAACTCAGCCTAAGACAAACAAAGAAATCTAGAAATGGACTTATCTAAAAATAGAAGTATAACTTCATTACATGAGGTCCTAAAGTCTATAAAAAGACACGTGACATGGATCACTCAAATCAAGTGGGTGTACTAACAATGAATCGTAATAGTGTCTATTTTTACAGTTGAGAAATTTCTTAAAAGGTCCTATTTCAAAATTTAGCTGATCAAAATCTGAGTTTCCGTAATCATCCTAGGAAGCCTTAAAAAATAATGAAAAGTAAATATGTGAATTGAAACTTTGTAAAGGGGCCAATGGCCCGAACTCATACAAAAGAAGCAAGAGCTGATTAAACATGAAAATAGACAAATGAACAACAAACAGCTTGGTACCCAACCCCATTTTTCCAGAAGTTCCAGAAAATAATAAGTATTAGGCATCTACTCATTAATCCAAAAAAGCACAGTGCGTCGCATCAAACTGAATGCTTATGCTTGTGCAAAGCGATTTTCTCAAAAAAATTCCTATCACTCCCCTACAAAAGGGTTCACATGACAATGTCTAGCAGCTTCAAAGTTTTCTTTTTTGAAACTCAAAGAAACGGGCATAGTTCATGGTTAGCCAAACAAAGAAAGTAACTGCTTCCCTATCTATGTCACAGTGCAACAGAAACTGGTCTACTCTCTTCACTCCTCACACACATATAATAGTGATAAATTTAACAAGGCTAGAACAACTGTCATCCATATGCAGTTCCACTTAATTGGAAAAAAAGGAGTCCAAACAAGATACAAAAACTTTAGGTAGGACCGTAGGGGTATTTATGGCAAATCAATAATATCCAAAGAGTTTTGACTTTCAGAAGTGGACTTTTCAAGCAAAATGGAAAGCTACTTGTGGTTCATGGTCGTTTTGGTAGTACAAAGGTCAAAATGCAAAAAATTAATAGTACGGATGGCATTTTGGCAGTTTATTCTATTTTAAACTGCCACCATAACAAAATGCCGCCGTCGCCGCCACCACCAACCACCACCGTCTTCTCACTTGAATTGTTTTGAGTCTAGACAACATTATCTTATTTTCACCACCAAATTACAATATTCATCCAAAATCAAAGATCAAATTTCAAAAAAAAAAAAAAAGGAAAAAATTATCCAGTTGGGTAAATCTGAGGAGAGGACGACGGGAAGAGTGGAGAGAGAGGGAGACAGTGAGATGAGGGATAAGGAGAAACATTAGATCTAGATCAAGATTTAAAAAATAAAAATAAAAATCAGATTAGAGTTTCAACAGATTTTCTATTTGAGAGAAAATGAGGGGGCAACGGGAAGAGGGAAGAAAGAGGGAGACGATGAGATGGGGGGAAATGGGAAAAGCTACGTCTGAATCTTTTTGGCTTGATGTAGCATTTGTCATTATTGGTGGATGTAACAAAAATGGGAGTAAATAGAGTGGAGGAGCAGGAAAGTAGTAGGCTATGGAGGGGGGAGGTGAAAGGGTGGCAATATAGATTGAAGCTTGGAGTGAGTAGTTAGGAGAAAGGGCTGGGGAAGGAAACATGGAAAAGGGGAAGGGGAAAGGGGGTGTGGGAAAAAGGGGAAGGGTTTAGTTTTAATGTCTGAATTTGTTATATAATTATGATTTAATTATTTATTTAAATTTAATGTATTTATGAATATAGATGATTACATTTTAAAAAAAATTGGTTACTTAAAATTTTAAAATTAAACTAACTTTATACACATTTATCCCTTATATTTTCAGATTAGTATAAAAGAGTTCACGAAAAGATGACAAAGAACTTTAATTAGCTAAGTTAGTGATCAAAACGAACAAAAAAGGTATTGGTGACCAAAATGTTATAAATTTTAGTTGTCATCGTTAGTTTTCTAACACCCAATCAAAATTTACATCACATTGCAACGTTTTTACAAACTCAGGAATCGGAATTTAACATTTACAAATTGGATAACCAATTGCAGATATTTTACAAATTTAGGTAACCAAATTGCAAATTGCCCTTTAAATTATTATTTTTCCTGTCTTTCCATTTTGGGCAAATTACAATTTAGGGCCTAATGTCTACGAGGCGGTTGCAATTTGGGCCTGACGTGCAAAATTTAGCGAAATAGGGCCTGACTTGACACTTTGTTAGCAAAATAGGGGTTTTTAACGGTTTTCGTTAGAAAAGTCAGTTAAGTCACATGTGATTGACGAAATGGATCGATATGAAATGAGAATTAGTTCTTAAGGGGTTAAATATAAATACTTAAACTTAAAGTCACAAAATATGAATTTTCAAGTTTTAAATTAAAATTTTGAAAAAAAAATAACTAATATATTAAAAAATATATATATATTTTTAAATATAAATAAATTATTTTTGACAAATATTTTTGACAATTTTTTTTCCCATATCTAAATAAAAATATTTATATAAAATATTAAAATAAAACAAACAAATTATGAATTTTCTTTGAATTTTTTTTTTCCAGATTTAGATCTTCGCTTCCAACCTCCCATTTTCGTCATCTCTCTCGTCTCAAAACACCATTGACCACCATCTCCATCAATTTAGATGGACAAAACTTATCAATTTTCTCTGAAAAAAAATATTCTTGAAGGGAAATGATTATTTATTTAAAAAAAATCAAAAATTTAATATATTAGATATTTTATTTAAATATTTTAATTTAAAATTTGAAAACTTATATTTTGCGACTTTAAATTTAAGTATTTATATTTTACCCGTTAAGCACTAATCTCATTTCAAATTGACCCATTTCGTCAATCACGTGCAAATCACATGTGACTTAACTAACTTTTCTAACAAAAACCGTTAAAAATCCCCATTCTACAACGAAAATGTCAAGTCAGGCCCTAAATCGCCAAATTTTAGACATCAAGCCCTAAACTGCAACCGACTCGTAGACATTAGGCCCTAAATTGTAATTTGCCCTTCCATTTTTTAAGGCATCCTTTTCTTTCTTTTTCTTTTATGTGTAGTTTAAGTAATAAATTAAAGTGTGTTATTTTATTATCAATAATTTTATATTTTTTAATGTAATAAAATGTGTTATAAATTATTTTGGGTAATTCAAGTACATCTAAAGAGTGAAAGAAGTAAATGAAAGAGAAATTTAAAATATATTGAAATGACCAAAATATCCATCACATGACACACACCTAACTGGTTTCTAACAACGTTCGTTAAGATCTAAGGTGTAAAGTGGGATTGTTTAAACATTGGGTATTAAAGTGGGACAAAATTCGCATGAGGGGGCAAAGTGAATTTCAGTGTATACTTGTAAAAGGTAAACGTATTTTGACTGTTAAAATAATAAAATAATAATTTTACGGGATTAAGGGAAACTCCTTAAATAATTTTAGGTCCCACCAAAATCATAAATTACTAATTCTTAGATGTCAATAAAATTATTATTATAAATAAAAATATGGCTCTATAGTAGTTTGTTTCAAGAATACACTGGATACAAGTTTTTCTTCTTGTATACAAAGAAATCAAAGCTATCATCAACTTACTATGCCTTTTAACTTCTTATGAACATACAATGAATTTAGTTTGTGAAAATCTAAAATTCATCGAATCAGCTAAAAACTCTTCAAATTAATAATTATCAATTTGCTGATAAATTAATAAATTTTATCGGTCACGACATTACTAATTTATAGAGTTTTTACTTTTTGAAAAAAGAGAGATTGAATGGCACGCGTTCACTTCACTACCTCGCTTGTTTCTGAGCATTATTCATGTACATTTCAGCTACCTGAAACAATAGGAATAACCTGATAAATATAACAGGAGTAATCTGATAAATATAAACAAATTAAGGGATAACTTGTCACCATTTCAGAAGAAGTAGCTTCCTCTGGGACCTTGTCTTCTCGAACGCGAACTAGGCGTGGAAACCGGAGAGAAATGCCCTTTAACATAAAATTGGAGATTGATTAGGGAAATGTAGTATGAATATACATTGTAAACAACCACTACAAAACTACAATGTACTTCAACAAAATTCGCTTGAATCTATAAAAAAGAGCAATGCAATTAAGAAGTGTGACACTAAGTAATACCCGCAGTACAAGATTACAAAACCAAGAAACAAGAAGTTTACTTAAATCCACAGAAAGGAAGGCAGTATCTAAAGCTAGTCCACTGACAAATGTCCACATAACGAGATGGCAAAACTGACAAACAAAAAGTTTGCTTGACTCCACAAAAAGCAGTGGTAAAATCCAATCCAAAAGTTAAGCCACTAACAAAATCCATTCAACGACATTAAAAAACACAACAAACAAGAAGATAAAATGTGAGGCTCATTCAGCTTGCGGAATGCATGTCATAGATGCATCATAGAATGTTGAAAAAGTTAATAAAATGTTAATTCCTCCTGTCCTAAGTGAATGTCAATTTTTTGGCGAGTTTACTATATTCTCCCTTGTCAAGTATCATGTAGACGTGTTCTAATTTAAACTTGCACCATAATGTCATATGATGATGTCATTAAGTTTATTAATGTAAGGGTATGCATTAGGAGAGGACGGTCCGCTCATGCCAATAAACCAGATTCCCATGGATGTTGTACACTTGAAAAAGTGAACGGAATGAATGCTGTAAGATGAGTTGTATATGTTATGTACTTTTGATCCATCATAAATTTTCTTGGGGACCCTTCCAATTAGGGAAACAACAACAATAAGATACATCTGTTAACACTTACTTCCTCCTATATATTTTCGTTTTCATTTTGATCATTCCAACTAAAATTACACTTTTTCTAAATGAATATTTTCTAATACTTCTTTATTTAATGAGACCCACTAGCATACTCACAATAACTCTCCATTTATTGTTTTGTACCCACCGTCTCTCTCCTCACTTTTCTTACTCATATCACTTACATTGCTGTACACGTTTTCTTAATCACGCGCCAAAAAAATAATGTAAATTTTGGCTGTCTATATATCAAATAATAAATATTGCAATTATCATTTTTTAAATGTGTTTTACTTTTTTGTATATTGTTTGTACAATAGTAATTTTATACTCCCTGCCCTAAAATGAATATCTAATTTATGTAAAGAAAATAGTTTCAAAATGAATGTTTATATTTCAAAAAGAAAATTGTCACTAAATATTCGTACTGTTTTTTTACTATTCATTTAATACAAAAAGTGAATAGCAAGAATACATATGCATCTCCACCATTAAATTTTATAAAAACTGAACATTTTCTGAATTAGTTTTGAAGGAAAAAACAGACGTTTTTTGGGACTGTGGAAGTGCTAAGACTACTTTCTAATTTGGGATGGGACAAGAATGTAACACTTATTATGTGATAGATGAGGTATTAGTTATTTTATTGGCTAAGGTTTAACTTGATTTTATATTTAAATTATATTAAACTTATATGTTTATTATTCTAAATGACTTTATAGTTTGTATTAAGGTTGGTGATATCTCTTCTACTCGTTTAATAATTCTAATATTCCCTCCATCCCATTTATATTGACCACTATGACTTTTTTGATCAACACAAGTGAACTTTGACCAAACCTTAACACTAATCTAATCATTTGAATGAAATTCTAAAAAATGTTACTTATATATTACTTAATGATTTATCAACAACATTTTTTAGAATTTTATTTAATATTAATGCTTGGTCAAATATCACATGTTGACAAAAATTGTCAGTGGCTGATATAAATGGGACTGATATATACATATATATATATATACACACACACACACACACACACACATATATATATATATATATATATTACTTTAGGTACACTAGAAATCCGAAAAAATAATATAATTGCTAGCCCGTTGAGACTTGATACTGTTCAACTTCCAATTGATTGAAGATGTTTGAGGATATGTCTTGTTTTAATACGTCAATTCTAATTGTAAATCTAATAATAGTTTCTACTGTTGCCAAGTCTTTTAGTAATAACAATCATTGTTTTTCTCTTTTAACTTATAAAGTAGAAAGACTGGTTTTTAAGATAACGTGGCAATCAGTTAGTAGAGTCCCGTTTTATCCTAAAAACGAGGCATCCACCCTGAATTAATCCCCTTAATGTAAACATGGTACTAAATTTGCTTGAAGGTCAAATTGCTCAAAGTTCCCTAAATGTCAATATATACATTTATGTATGGACAAAGGGAGTAGTTAAGAAAAGAAGAGTTCAACCTTATCAGAGTCCACAGCACCAATAGCAGCACAATAAACTGGGCTGATGGTCAAGCCAGCAGCTCTCACCTCCCAAACCTGAATGCAAACAAAATCATTCAGCATTTACATTTGTAAGAATGAAAATAAACAAACAAGCATTTGATTTATTAAAGTGCAATAGGGCACCAAAAAAAAAAAAATATATATATATATATAGAAAAAAATACTGAAGTAAATATAGAAACAACTGTATCTTCCCCGAGATATTTACCAAAACCAAAACAGTAAATTACAAATAAGGGTCTAAAAAGTCTTGGGGTCGTTCGGAGGAAGGAGTCCGGTGTTTCAATTTGGCGATTAAGGGTCCAAACTTACCAAAAGTAAGCAAATAGAGTTTTTTTTTTTTTTTTTTTTTTTTTGGAACCGTTAAAAACTTCAGTTAAGTTGACACGTGCCGAACACATGCATAGATTAGTTGGCTAAATTATATTTATATTAGTTTATGAGGGCTCAAATTAAAAGTAATAAATACAAACGGTTAAAGCGTTTATTAATTTTTCCAGTATTTAAGTCCCACATAATTCATTCGTCATTTCATAGATCTGAAAAGTGTCTTCCAAACCTTCCCCGTTCTTGAAAATATGTGGCGACAAGCTTCTCTATCATGACCTCTGTTGGGGAATTTGGGGATCTCCACATCCACTAGCCCATACTAGCAGTCATCAATATGGAGAAAATAATACTCAACATGAAGTAATATGAAAGAACAAATAACACCGATGTTTGATAACCCAGTTCATCGACACATGACTACATCTGGGGGCAATTAGCCAAGATATCATTATAATATGAAAAGATTATTACAACTTAACACATGCACTCACCTAGATCTGGCATGGCTACTCTCCATGAATAGTCACTCATACATATTATCTCACCTCCTCCATTGAACACACAAACAACACGGTCATGGCCCCCCTAGGTCCCTGGCCCCCCTCCTAGACACTATTTTGTGGCTCTCTATTGATATCCTAACTCTCCTTCTCAAGCACACAATATTCTGGACGAAATCCCTTTGAGTGTGTTTTCGAGGAAACTAGTTCCTCCATAAGTTATAAAAAGTCCTCTTTTTTAACCCTTAAAACCAAAACCCTAAATCTTAAAACCTAAACTTTAAACACTATAAAAACATGACTTTTTATAACTTATGGAGAAACTAGTTTCCCCCAAAATTTTCTCAATCGCTTTTATATAGGTGCAAGAGAAGTCCTAAATCAATACATGGAAGAAATCTAGTCAAAATAGGAAACTGAGAATCCCCGACGTGCACAGCCGTGCACTTTTTGCTCCTCGGCCGAGCAGCTCGGTCGTTCGGCCGTGCACTCTATTGGAGCGGCCGTGCTCTATCTTTTTACGAAGACTGTCGCTTTCCCCTTGCCTTGCCGTGTGCCTCCCCATGCACGGCATTGCAGCCTGTTCTACACCTTCTCGGTTTCCTTCTCCTTTTTGACCTCTCCTTGATCTCCACCGACCCCCCCTATGATTTAGACTCCTTTTCTCCCCCCGTCTCCTCACGGTTTTAGGACTCCACTCCCAAAAACCTCAATCACCAAAAATCCTTGTACAAACTCCGGTCCACATGTCGCTCATCTCCGGGAAGAAAACGAGCCCATTTGAGCGCTTTACATTGATTGATAACATTTAAAGATTAGATAATTTTTATTTAATAAAACTCTCTAGAAAAAACATTTGATAAAATAATCTCCACCTTATCAACTGATAGCGCAAGAACAAAATCTGGGTACAGCCCAATGCCTATACAAGAAGGAAGATAGAGATTCCGGCAATACACCACCTCCAATGCCATTGCTCTGTCAACCGAAAACCCAACCCCAAGTTTTGAAGCCCAAATCTCTCAAACCCACCAACAATTTCGACAGAACCTTCCCCCCCCCCCCAACCCTACGCACACCCCGGCGAATTTTTAAAAGTCATAGACTCGATTTCAAGACCGCTTCTTAGATTGTCATGTTTCTGTCTCTGCAACAAAGATTAGTTCTAACCCAATTCCGAGCCGATTTATATGTAGTCTTTGTAAAGAAGAGTAGGGGAACTACACTTTGGGAAAATATTTATTTTCATTCTTCAAGGAATAGAGTGCAATTATTGAATGATGTTGAATGATGTGTTGTTATGGAACACTGTTCAAGGGACCGTAAGTCCCCATAATGGATAAGAAATAACAAATGGAGAGAAGATGGTTAGAATGTACTTCGACCATAGTTAGATCTACATGATTTCACCACTGAACTACGTCAAGGATTAGACTTCCGTCCTTGTCATATTGCCCAAGTAAATTTATCGATTATCCAAGCATATATCAAAAGTGTTGGTGGTGACTGTGATGACGGTGATGATGATGGTGTTAGTGGTGTTGGTGATGGATATTGGTGTCGGAGATGGACTGGAATTGCAATAATGGGAAAAGGGATTTTTAGTTTAAACTTCAAAGTGAAACAGCGAGGATTAAAATTAAAAACCAAACTATATGAATGTGTACGAAATACCAAAACAAAAGTTGCATGTGGTTATTTAACTAAGTTGCATCCTCTAAACCCTCTAATGCTTAGCAAGAGATTGGAATAATCATCCAACAACAACAAAGCCTTGGTCCCAAAATGAATTAGGATAGGCTAACATGAATCGACATATGAGTTTGCCATGGATTGAAAACAGAAAAATGAGTTTATGTTCAGGGTATGGAATTAATCTAAAATTCAGTTCAGATAAATCTCAAGTTGATTTTTCTTATATTCCATTCAAATTATCCCGTTCAATTTTTTTTATTTTTTTATTTTTTTGAAATGTCGTTTAGATAATATTGAAAATAACAAAAGCATTAGATAGATTTTTTTAAAAGGATTATCCACTCGCTACCATGATTGAAGTTCCTAAAAAGATAAAGAAGGAAACATTACTTGGTTAGAGTTATCTTTTTAAGATTGTTAATTACTGGATGAAGAGTAAAGCCATCCAAAAAAAATCATACAAGCATATGTAGATTTGAAAAGGGCTATAGGATAATCGAATAACAAGATATAACAGATGTTATTTATGATGACTCATATGATTACCTCTGAGGGTTCGAACCATACATCTGGATTTACAGAATCTGCATAACTGTAGTACGACTGCAAATAACAGGAGTGTCAGTTTTATCATTTTTAAGACAACAGAAAAGAACATAGAAAGGCCTAATAGTTCATCAGTTTTCAATAAAATGACATAGAAAAGGAACATTACCTTTGCCTTTGGCTTGGGAATCACTTTAGAACGAAGACTGTTGGAACGCTCTACGAGCATTGCATCAGAAAATCCAGTGGCTATACAACAATAGACAAGACATTTAGCCATTGGCATAATGGAGAATGGCTGAGGGATAAATCAAATATGCAGAAAAAAACATTTGAGTTCTTTGTATGTCTCTGAGTGCGGAATATTTTGGAACGCAAAATGCTGTGTGATCATTGCCGGATGATAAGCAAAACTTACCAATCTTGCAAATGGTTTGGAATTCTTCGTTATTGCTGTTATAACAAGCAAGGAGAAAAGCACCATACACACCTACAAATCAAAGCAAGTAAAGTCTTATGTAACTCATAATACATATGAAGTGAAAAGGGATTATTTATCTGAGAAAGCCGTTGCAACAGTGTGGCAAACATGCATCTCAATTAAATCGAAGAATGATGTTTGGTGGAGTTACCAGTACGCTTTCCCTGACCATGGAAAGCAGCAATGGGTACTAAATCTAGAGAGTCACCAGTGCTGCACGGTACAATCAGGCAATATGGGCATAAGTAATATGGGCGCAAGTAACTTTAACAAAAAAACATTGCTGTAAGGTAGCAACATACACAATTTACCTCTCCATGTAATCTTTCTTCAATTTAAGCCAGTTGTTTGACCGGTTAGAAGGCTCATATGTAGCATCATGGTTTAATGTTTTAATAATCAATCCCTCACAACTGCATCAAAGGTAGAATTCAGGACCAAATCCATAATAGCTCGAGAGATTAAAGCAATGTAGCTGATAAAGTTAACCAGAAAGGTTAGAGCGATCTCAAAAGTTCAGAGGCTGAAATTACATAATACGACCATGACCGGGGAATTAGAGAAGGGGGGTGTTCAGATTGGGAAAAAAAAAAACATGTTTCAGGAGTTTCATACCATTTGGAACTCACAGACCTTTATACCCCTAATAAAAGGTCACAAGTTGCGCACATATGAAATTTTTTTTATTTATTATTTTTTTATTTTTTTTATTTTTTTTTTTTTTTTTTTTGGGGGGGGGGGGGGGGGGTTATAGGATACTTTGATGTGTCTGTATCAAGGACTAAAACTTAGAAATGCTCTTTGATCATTGTCCATAAGATTTAAATGGGATTGTTAGCGTTGAGGAGTACATGAGATTGCTATAAACTAGTGTAAACAGTGACATGCCAGGCTTGTGACCATTTAGATAACTGCAAGCGTACACACTATAACGGGCTTATGTCCACTTCTCGAAACAACGAGTAGGAAAACAAAATGGTCAAAAGCCAGAGCAAAACTGAAAAACTGAATGAAGGAAAGGAGAAACACCTTGAATCAACAGAAGCCTCAAGAAACTTTTGTATTTCTTTCTGATCATTAGATATTATTGCTGTAGCGAACTGAAAAACTCCAGGTTCTTCCTCAAATGATTCATAGAGACGCTGTGAGTAGACAATGTCTCAATGAGTAAAATGGACAGAGTCTTCAAAGCAAATAAAGTACAATCGAAATGTCAGATATTATATCCCGAAAAGTTATCTGTCGAGAGCAATAATACATGAGTTCTCGGGCAAACTACAATTTGAATATAAACAGATAAGTCAAGAGTATATTAAATGGAGCAATCATATTTTGAATTAGTTTAAGGACCATTTTGCTTCAATTATCAATTAATAAAAGTTTTCAGGCAAACTACAAGTTTTGTATATGAACCGATAAGTCATAGTATATTAAATGGAGCAATCTTATGTTGGGTTAGTTCAATGACCATTTTGCTTCAAGTATCAATTAATATAAGCTCCTCAAAAGTAGATAACTGATGTAGAACGGACGAGTAACTATTTGTGTATCTTTTATTATTATTTACGAAATTAATTTTAGAAGGATGATTATAGGAGGTTTTAGATTAGATTTAGAGTAGATTTAGTAGTTTTTAAGTCCTATTAGGTTAGGGTAAATTCTAGAAGGTTTTGGATTGTTTTTCAAGTTTTAAGGACACTATAAAATAGGCCTAAAGTTGTACAAAAATTTTTGGGGAAAACTAGTTCCTTCATAAGTTATAAAAAGTCATGTTTTTATAGGTTTAGAATTTAGGGTAAGGTATAGGGTTTTAAGGGTAAAAAAGTGGATTTTTTTTTAACTTATGGAGGAACTAGTTTCCCCCAAAACCTACTCAAAGTTGTAATCTGAAAACTAGAAATACGCACTAAAAGGCAAGGGAAGAGACAAGTCATCTTAAATTTTTCACAGGAAACGTAGAGAGGAGAGATTTTTATCATCAAGGATGGAGCGAAAGCAAGATGTCTACAAACAAAACTACTATACAACTGAAACAACAAGCTTACAGAAGCTATCCAGTTCCCAATGACTTGCACCAAATAAACTTAGAACAGGCTAACATTTACAAGTTTGACCAAATATATATTATAGACAACCAACTAATACAGTCCCAGAACAAGCCAATACCCCCTTCTTTCCCCATTCTCCATTTAAAAGGCGGTTAGAAACAAAATAACACTTCCAATAATTGTATAAGTTAGCACTAAAACGCCATTAGAAGTTGATGCAGAACAAGCTAGGAAGATTTGGTATCCAAGTCCAAGTCAGAGACTAAAGGCTTTTGCTTTAAGGAAAAGAGTCCTTGGTAGACTAGGATTAGTATTTATTAATTACTCCCTCCGTCCCGGTTTAATGTTCTTAATTGACTTTGCGTGCTTATTAAAAAACCAAGGCAAAATTGGGTGAAGAATAATAATGGGTTGAGGATATAATAGTCCATTCATAAAGCAAGTGGGTAAAAAGTAGATAGGTTAGTGATGGTTTTATGTAATATATGAACTATGAGGACAAAATTGTCCAAAACACTGTTCATTTTTGCCATTTTAGGAATAAAACAATTAAGAACCTTAAACTGGGACAGACTAAAAAGGAAAGTAAGAACATTAAACTAGGACTGAGGGAGTAGTTTCCTTTTAATATTAATGAGTAATTGCAGAATGAACCTTGTACAAGGTTATCCATTGTAATTTAAACATTGTACAAATGATAATTGCGTGAAAACCCTTTCAAAGTATTATGTTGCAAATTAAACCCTCATCCCGTTAGTCGTTTAAAAAAAGGTATAAAAGTGCACTTACACCCTCTTAAATTTATCTAATTTGTAATGTTCCTCCATTTTCCCATCAATTCCGATGGCGCCAAAAACTCACTATTTTTTGGCCTTGGGAATATGACGGAACAATGCAAAATGGCTCACTAAACTGTCACCGCTTCATTGTTATGAAGCAATAGCCGATCCATGCAATTTTCGACGCAATTTTCATCATGGGTCATCCAAAAACAACCTCTCTTTGCTTTATATTATATTAAAAAAAATGTTTCCAAAATGTCTCTGAAATGAAATTCAAACATTCATTTAATGATGGATGGAGTAATTTAATTAGATTTTTCTTTCTTTATTGGAAAAAATAAATAAACTGAAAGAAATATTAAAAAAATGAGTCAACGATTCACAAAACTTTAGTAATTTGAAGTGATTATACCATTTTCATAATACTAGAGGTTACTTTATTTGGTACTATTCCACTTCTCCGTCTACACCAATTAGTTCTTAGCAGTACCCAAGTCAAATAATTTCAATAAAGACTATGGTTCTCAGAACTATTTATATGTAAAAATGTATCGCCTTATCGTTTTAATTGAATATATCACTCGCTGTCACAAAAGGATAGTTTTATTATAATTTTGCATTCAATTTGAATGAACTTTAATAGAAACTTTTATGAGATTTTAAAAATTGATATTGATACATCAGGTAATAATATCATCAATAATACTTTTAACAACTTTATAAAAATAATTATTTTTTTTAATGAGTAGATTCAAAAAAAAAAAAGTACTCCCTCCGTCCCGGTTCAAAATGCAAAAACAATCGTCTCACGGGAATTTAGAAAAAGTGTTGTGAGTAGGAAAAGTGAGGTAAGAGAGAAAAGTGGGTTAGGAAATAATAAATGGAATGTTTTGTGAGCATGACAAGTGGGCCCACAATTATTATATTAAAACATACCCAAAGTAGATTTTTCAACTTCTAATAGGACAGGACACCTAATTGGAAATTTTTGCAATGTGAACTCGGACAGAGGGAATATATTTTATCCTTCCAATCTTATTGGTTATTAAGAAAAAACATACTTATGTCCCTAAATGAATTTCTGAATTTCTGAAATTTTATTTAGGAGACATTTTGTAAATGCTTACTTCATATACTATCTAAACATAGAGATGCATACATCTTCTTATATACTCCTCCCTCCGTCCCACCTCACTTGAGACTTAAGAGGTGGGTACAATAACTAAGGAAAAAGAATAAAATAAGTAAAATGTATGGTAGAAAATGGAGAGTGAGAAAATAAATTGAATGGTGGAAAATAAAGAGAGAGAATGAGTGGTGGGGTAGATTCAATATAAAATTATTGAAAGTTAACTATTTTGGGGAGGTCTCAAATGAGCTGGGACCGACCAAAATGGAAATAAGTCTCAAGTGAGCTGAGACGGAGGGAGTATTATACACTTTCAAAATTTTATTATATAACTATAAAATGAAAAGCGAAAAAAATTGGTGAAAAAAAGACATAAGAGACAATTTTTGACAAAAAATAATATTCATTTTGGGATAAAAAAAAATTTATTCAAGATGGACATTCATTTAGGGACGTGGGTTCAAGTAACGTTACAAATTGGATATAGTTAGGGGGTGTAAGTGCATTTTTATAACTTATTTTCTAATGACTAACTGGATGAAAGGTTTAAATTGAAACAGAATTTATTGTACAAGGTTACAAGGTTTAAATTGCAATACATAAACTTGTACAAAGTTTATTTTGCAGCTATCTCTATTAATATTTATTGATTAGTTTCCTAGTTCTTATTGTATTAATATAATATTTCGATTTCATAGTTCCTTACTGATTGAAGTTTCCTTTTCCCAGGGGGAAAAAAAAGTGGGAGTGGCGCAAACAGTTTAAAGCAAAAGAAGAAAGAAATTTCGAGCGAGGGCATTAATACTAAAGCCAAGATGGTCATACCTCTCTACGGACACTAAGTTGCTCCTGCAACAGTTGCTGCCCATTGAGATACAGGATATCAAATGCATAAATACAAACCTCAACCTTGATTTCACTTACGACAACATTTTTCCGGTGACGTGTACTGAGGACCTGCCATAAGCAAACGTCTGTGAGAAATAAGGATATGATAACGGATAATAATAAAGTTACAAAAGAATGTTACAAAATGAGGTGTCAACATTTTGTTGGTGCTTTTAATTAGTGTTGCGGGTCCACAATCGATGCAACCAATAAAATATCGCCGCCTCATTTTGTAAACTTCTTTTGTTCCCCTAGCATATGGAGGTATGCGTGCGCTCCCCCCACCCCCACACAACCACAAACACATCAAGAAACACGCAGGTTGATAAAAAAACACAAATTAAATTTATTAGTGGCTAGGATCCCATTAAGCATCTATGGTTACGATTTTATGTCAGCACAGATTATGTAAAGGCATCATAATCAGGAGAATGGTTACCTGGAATGGCAAAATTTTCTTTTTCTGACGGTCATAAGCGACCAATTCACAGTCTAGAACAAATGATGTTACAGACGGTTTCTTCAGTCTGCATACCAATCACATATTTTAGTGAGTAAACATTGATTTAGGAGCACCAACGATGGGTGTTTCAGTTTGTTCAAACTGCATTTGTTTTTGACAGTTAGAAAAAAAAAAATGAAAACAGGATAGACACTTCAATTCAAATGTTATCAGAAGAGAGATTACCTTGAAGCAGCAATAACAACGTCAGGAAATTTTCCAGTATTCCGTTCTGCATTTCTACTGTATATTTCGACTGAACCATTTTCCAAATAGTGTATCTGTTTTAATAAAGAATTCACTTACTCATGAATCATGAATCATGTGAAGAAAAGGAAAAACAAGAACAAACAACCATTACCTGAGCACGTTCGCCATCATACTTGTATTCACATGTGAACTCCATATCTTGAAATTTATCAACTATCTCGGATATCACTCTAGTCGGTTTAGCCAGCATAGGTCCAACAGGAACACCGGGTGAAAAGCAACATGTCTTGGGGAGATCCCATATTCCGCCAGAAAGATAGGACTGGATTATCTTGTCGTACACAGGAAACACAGAATAAACTTGTTTAACAATTTTCGCGGCCTGAAAAATAAATCAAATAAGTTGGTTATGAATTATTAATGGCTCAAACTGAAACACTTTCCATTATATTCATGGATGCATGATTAGTTGGAAGTGCATTTTTCTTCACTATAGGTTGTGAAATACAATTATTCATCCTTGTCTTTCGAGTAACCCCACTTATTTCCCCTCCTCTCTCAATTTCAAGAATACGATCAAGTGGGGTCATACCTTAAGAAAAATAACAAGAGATTCTTGTGGGGTGGACCAGGCCGTGAAAGGCAAGAGAGACCTCCCGATTAACAAAATTTAGTATGCAAGCTTACAATAAATGGGGTTTTTCGGTCTAGGAAAATTTGTTATCAACAACTGCTCCTTATTACTTATGTCTATTATCAAACTTTATTCCATACAAAATATAAAACTATATTTTGTGAAACTTATTCAAATGTAAAAGTACATGAATTAACCTCTTCTAGTGGCGAATGGATATGTGCTGGAGGTGACGAATGCTTATCACTATATACAGCAGCATGTCCCAAAGCAGTTAATAAAGTTTGCTCTCCCAAACCAATACGCAATTTTGTCTGCAAACATTAACCCTATGTTAACATTAGGGATAAAGAAGCAAATAAAATTATCCCACAAATAAATAAAATCCACATTAGAACCTGAAGTAAACGGATCAGATACTGAGGCTCACAATCAGTGGCTGCAACAAGAAGTGCCTTGATATGGTTCTTTTTCTTCTTTAGAGTATCCTTGCCAGATTCCTATCAAGAAGCAAGTAAAAGATAGGTCGGTTGAATACCAACTTTCAGTTAACTAATCAATTAAATGGCTGCCAAAACAAAGCCCGTCTACAAACTATGACAAAGAAATTTGAACTTATATTTTCGTAGATAAGGTGGGGAATGACATGCATCTCTGAATGGAAGATTGGATGGAAAGAAGTTAGGTAATAAAAATTCACTAAAGAAGGATATGCATAGGCAAAAAGTAAAAAGGGTTGGAAGCTTCCTTTTGAACACCTTAATGCGTGTGTGACCATTTCCTACCACCATGTACAAGTCCAACACTTAATCTTGAGTTTCAACTTGAAGATCATATATTAGTAATACTCTTGAATCTATGTTTATATAATGCTTAAGTTGTTATATGTGATGTTTGATTGAGTTTGGAATTTATTTTCAATAATGAAAAAAACTAATGAGATATGTAATGGCAGATGGCTGTCCTCAAATTCAATCCCTTCCCTACCGGGCGAAGGTAAGGGTTTTCAATTGATATCACCGCTACTACCCCAAAATATGATATCCTGAATCTGCCACCAATACTACCCAATATCAAACAGACTTGCTCACTATTATAGCATATTATAAAAATATTCAGGAACTTGATAACGAAATTTAGACCAAAACTCTCATCACGAAGCTTCACACACTGAGCGATCAATCCATACCTAAAACCGATATGTCACATGTACATAAACCCAGACATATCTACATAGAGTGGTCAATGATGCATTTGAAAAACTAATATATCCACCCTTTGGTATATGACAAATACATTGACAAACACAGCAATAAGTGCTATAAAAGCACGAGATCCAACAAAATTAATGTAAATTGCAACGAAAAGGCTTCTATAACAGCATACAATTTGCTTCACAACTCAAGTTTCTTTTAGACCATCATGGAGAAGTATCACAACAAGTAGGAATCAAGTCAAATACCATACAAAACTAAGCAAAGTCAACAACAAAAATGTCCTTAAGCTAAAGTACGATGAGATGGGAACACCTTAGCAATAAGTCGAAATGTATTGAAAACTTTAGCAACTGTTAAGGCTTCAGGTTTCCGCAACAGGGTTTGGGATGAACGATTTGCTTTTGCAACAAGACCCAAGTCTCCCAATTCCTGTCATCACATAATTCAAAATTAAATGCAGATTTCAGAAACTTAGGAATGATGATGTAGGGTCAAAAGTATAGCGTAAAGAACAACATGGTAGAAAAATATACTATATGCAAATGTTCGAATTAGTAAACAAGTTAGAATAACACAACACAGTAGGAAAATATATATAGTAAACAAGTTAGAATAAAGCAAGCTATTGTTTGCGTTTTGTCGCATTTCTTTGCCATCGTTCTGATTCCTTAATTATGGCACTTATTTTCTTTTGATCGCTGAAGAGAAATTACAGATATTTTTTCTTTCTCATGCACGCCACAAGCTATATTTAACAAGAAAAAATCAAATTAGGGGAAGCATTTGTGGTAAAAACAACTATGAGTGTACCTCATTTTGCTTCTTGATATTCTTTTCTTTGCCCCCATAAGCTTCTGCAAGTGCCTTAATAATGATGGCATCCCCAATACCAAGCTCCATTCCCTCGTGGGCAGGAGCAATCCTCTTTGCAAAAAGGTAAATAACAGCCAAAAAATCCTCCGGACTGGTCTCAATCACAGTCCTCAAAACATTACACAACATCTCTGTAATCACAACAATCCGACCGGATTGTTTATCAATGGCATTGATGGCATCAAAACCTTGGCAATGAACAAGAAAGGAACTTTCTCCCCTTGTCCCCAAAACGCAGTTTTCCTCGGGTCAAAACTCCGGGCTTTCTTCTTCAGTTCAGTAATACTCTCATCTGCAGCTGCAGATGAGGACTTTTCAGTAACCGAGCGTATGATCTCATCTTGATTACGTTTATGTGGTGTTTTGTCCAATGAGTCCCAAATATCTTTACCCGTAGCAGCAGATGCGCGCGCATTGGACATAAGAGCCATGAAAGCGGAAGGGTGATCATCTGCTATCAAGCGCCGTTTCTTAGGGTTTTGAGCTGGAGGAACGGAGGATCGTGCGGCGTCAAGGGCGGACGACATGATGAGATGATGATTCGCGCCGGTGCTAATGGCGGTTGTGAGTGAGTGCGGCGTTCGCAGGATAGTAGAAAGAGAACCGTATAGACCGGAGGAGAGGAGAGGGGATGGTCAGGAATATCGGAAGAGGGGCGGATTATCGACTGGCTTTTCTGGAGGGTTTCCGAGGGGTTTAGGTTCGGACTTTGACTCGGATCCAGAGTCTGGATCCGAGTATAAGTTTTTTTTTTTTTTTTTTTTTGACTCATTACACCCTAGTATTTGGAAAAATATATTATTGGGCCAATGTATTTTTTATAATTACAAAATAGTCCTAAAAAATTATTTTTACAATTTTTGGTCATGTACTTGCCTGTAGGTAGTCCTACTAACACCAATTAGGTTGATTTTTTGGATGGAAATACTATTAACGTTTTTAATCAATGAGCCTTCTTCCAAGGGTATTTTTGTTAGACCATGTAAAGCCCAAAATACATGGATTGAAATGGCCAAAGTACATTGACATAATGTTAGGGGTGTACAACTGTACATACCTGAAAGAATGTTGGTTAGATTTTTTGTTTTTTCAGAGAGAAATGTTGTAAGGATAACATATTGAATGATTTTATGAATTAATACTCCTCATCCCATAACAAAATAATGCATTGAGAAGGATTTATTTTGAGACGGGGGAGTATATTATAAACAAACTTAAACAGTGGCGGACCTTGAACTTTTATTCAGAGGTGCACAATTACACTAATTTTTTAATTTTTTTCTTCTTAGTGATTACAGTAAAAAAAAAAACTATTATAAATAGGAAAAAAAAAGAGAAATCAAAATATAAGCATTTTGTATGTTATTAACTGGTACAATGAGTGTTTAGGAACCTAACATGATTAATTTGCTATTAATTTTCTAATTAAACCAATTAACAAACCTTATGCTACTTAAATAATATTGTGTGTGTGTGCGAGTTTGGCAATTCAAAGAAGGGGTAATGACAATTTAGGGTCCACAGTTTGGGGGGGGGGGTGTGCCAATAGGGGTCTAATGTATCAATTTTGTCAATTTAGGGTCCAAAGTTAACAACGTTAGTCAATTAAGGGTTTTTGGACTAAGTTGCAAAGAAAATCCAGTTAAATAACAGAAGAACTTAACGAAAGTTTGTTTTGAATGTTCGCCTGGGCTTTGTGTCATTCCACACACCCCTTATACAATGGACCCTAAATTTTCATTTACTCTTATTATTACATTTTTGAAAATTTTAATTAATTCAAAAACATACTAATAAATAAATAAATAAGCAAATAAAAAATTAAAGTGGTTTTTTTTTTTGAACCGCAAAAAATGAAGTTATAAACAAGGGAAAATAATTTTATGAAAAAATAAAATAATTAGAATACTCATATTAATAATGAAACAATACTAACCACCACCACTAAAAAAAAGAATTGTCCAGATCCCGACATTCTTCTTTCTAAAAAAAATAAAGTGTTTTTTTTTTCTAATATAATTTTTTTACACTTTTTTATTTTTTAAAATTATACTTTTTTTTAAAGTGGTTCTAAATGAAATAAATATTTTTATTTTATTCCTTGAAAAAATATTTTCGGTACATGACGTCTTAATAATTAGTTAATTTAATATAAGAAAGTAAAATTTAATATTTCAAATGTTTTTATTAATTTTCTTCGTCTGATATGATGCTATGCCCATGCAAATAATTAAAACAAACTCCAATTAAGTCTATGTGCAAAACACGTATGACTTAACTGGATTTCGTTAACGAAATCGTTAAAAAACCCTAACCTGCACAACTTTTGCAACTTCAGACCCTAAATTGATAAAATTAATACATTAGACCCCTAGTGGCACACCCCCCAAACTTTGGACCCTAAATTATCATTTCCCTTTCAAAGAACCAATAAATTACATATTTTGATAGATTGAACATTAGTCTCATCTTTCAAAAAAAAAAAAAACATTAGTCTCAAAATAATAATTATTAAGCATTCATTTTAGAATGAATATATTAATTAAATAAAATTAGAAATACAATAATTAACTTTAAATAAAAATAATTGAATTAAAAAAGCAATAACTAAATTTTAACTATAACCTCATATTCAATTTTCTATTGAGAATGCAAAACCCAAGTTTTGGCCCAAACTAATGTTACATAGCATCTTAAAAATAGAATTGGGAGAGTCTGGAGACACTAGGATTTGAACACACTCCCCTTCACAAACATAAGCTTGCTGCCTGCCTACTAACCAACTGTGCTGGAAATAATTGTTTATTCACTTGGTGCACTTTTAATATATACTATATCCTAATACAATTTTTTTTCTTCTTACTAACAAAAGTTAAACAGGTGCACGTGTTAATAACCTTAAAAAGTTTGAATAGTCAAATGAGAAGATCATATTTTGAGATTATTAGTTCTCTTTGTAGTTTAAATGTTTTTTTTTTTAATTGTTAGTATGTTTTTATATAGTGATTACTTTTATAAGTATGCTACTACTAGGTAGCAAATAAAAGGTTAGATTGTAGTGATTAATTACTGAAAGATATAAAATATTTAGAGATTGTTGGAGTTAGGTTTTGAGATAATGTATTTTCATTTACTATATTAATAGCTGTTTCTCATGTAACCTTTTCAAATCCATTCTGAAACTAAATATTTTATCTGTTCAACTGTGTTTGTATTTAATTAATAAGGATGAGATCTTGGAGTAAAGTTTAGAGCAATTCATCAAACAGGCCTATTAGCTCAGCTGGTTAGAGCGTCGTGCTAATAACGCGAAGGTCGCAGGTTCGAGACCTGCATGGGCCAGTTTTGTTTTTTTTCTGCTAATCTGCAAGCAAACAAAAGTAGCATGCAATTTTATTTTATTTTTTGAAATAACAAAGTGGGATAGGCCATGGCCAGAGAGAGCAAGGGTCGGTCCCCGCGCTTTGTAGCCATCTGCAAGAAGAGCTAAAAAAAATGCGGTATTGCATCTTTTATTATCAGTATGATAAGCTTTTATAGTCAATTTTGTTAGTACTCATCACAGCATCCACATTCAGTAAACTTGACATGTCCTTTGCAGGTTTGTCCGATGGTTGAAGAAGAGGATCAGATAGAGCAGAAACGCAGAGCAGCTTTTGTTCAGCGGTTGATCATATAACCCCGGTTCAGACTGCTGCTTCCTTCATTTGTGTGGATCCTGTATGTTAATGGTGCAACCATGCAGATATTCAAGGTCTTTCCAGAGTTTCAGGTAATCATATTCTTGATGTAATCAGCGTGTCTGGTGAGGCCGGCAGTGAGGGTGGTCTTGCTGTGATCGACTTGGCCATTGTACCAATATTGAGATGGGGGTTTGAGGAAGCAGCTGAAAATGCTGCCATTGAAGGAAGATAGATTGAGGTTTTGAAGATTGGGGATAGACGAGAGAAGTCGATAGAAAAATTATTGTGGTTGGGTCAATCATCCATCGATTACAGTGAGGCAGGGCTGAAACAACATGGGCAACCAAGACACCTATATCGGACCCAATTTGGTGAACTTAACTCTAAGATAGAGCACAATTGAGCAATATAATTAAGTACAAAACACATAATCCACTTCTAGGTAACCACATAAATAACAGTGTGAAATAACACGCGAAAATGAAAATGCATCATATATGACATTGGCTCGCTATCATGTTCATAAAAAATTAAAATTAAAAATTAAAAATCATAAAGCTAAAAATAGCTTTCCAAACAACTCAACTGAGAACAAAGGACAGGAGACATCACTGGAGGTAGGTAGATAAAAAGCCATGGATATAAATATATAATCAATTGTGGCTGTTTGATGCCCATTTTAAAACAAACTCAGCTCATAAAGTCAAGGCACTGCATTCTCAGCTCAGCTCATTTACACCCTGACTACCCCAACTGGCTGTTAGAATGAAATCACCCTCACGAATATGAAACTAAAACACGTGTGCAACCAGACACCAATTTCGGACCCAATTGGCAAACTTGACTCTAAGACACAGTACAAATGAGCAGTATATATACCAGGGTAGTTTACTCTTCTAACACGACGTCGTCAGTATATGAAAAGTTAATCACAAAAATTGTTTCAGAGATGCATGCTTAGATGACTGGTGATCCAGTAAATATCAATTCTTTAGAAATGTTTCATATACACGTGAAGAAGTTTAGGAATTGACCAGCTTCAGGGTATAGGCAAAAGAGCAGGGGGACATAGTTGTTTTACTTTAATAGCAATACCACATCCAGTTCCGGGTAACCACATAAATAACAAGGTCAAGGATATAACTTGATTAAGCGTGAAAAATACAGCTGATACTAGTAATCAAATGTGCGAATGACGACCACTAGTAGTCAAACATAAGGCGAAGCAATAGATAAGAATTAAACTGCATTGATCATAATGAGAATATTGGCTAACTAAATTAAGAGACTTGCACAAGAGAAAAATGAAAATGCATCATATATGACATTGGCTCATCATCAAGTTCAAAAAAAAAGAAGGCAAAACTAAGTTCATAAAGTTAAAGAATAGGTTCCAAACCACTCGAAGAGAACAAAACACAGGAGGCATCACTGAATAATGGACTGAATAACGCCAGCTCCAACGGTCTTCCCTCCTTCTCTGATAGCAAACCTCATTCCTGCCTCACAAGCAATTGCTTGCTGAAGCTCCACAATCATCTTCACGCGATCACCCGGCATAACCATTTTCGACTCCTCATCTTTATCATTCATAATTGTAATCACCTTCCCCGTAACATCTGTAGTCCTCATGTAAAACTGAGGTCTATACCCTGAAAAAAACGGGGAGTGCCTCCCACCTTCTTCCTTCTTCAACACATACACAATCGCCTCAAACTTTGTGTGAGGAGTAATAGACCCGGGCTTAGCCAAAACCATTCCTCTTTGAATATCAACTCTCTGAACACCTCTCAACAAAAGCCCCACATTGTCACCCGCCATTGCATCATCTAGAATCTTCTGGAACATTTCGACCCCTGTAACAGTGGTGTTCCTAGTTTCTCTCAAACCCACAATGTCAACATTCTCTCCAACCTTAACAGCACCCCTTTCGATACGGCCAGTGGCGACTGTTCCACGACCGGTGATCGAAAACACATCTTCAACAGCTAATAAAAATGGAAGTTCTACTTGTCTTTGTGGGATTGGGATGTAGTCATCCACTGCTTCCATTAATTCATAGATTTTATCTACCCATTCATTTTCACCCTTCTTGATAGCAGGATTGGCCGTTAAAGCCTCTAGTGCTTTGAGGGCTGAGCCTGCAATAATGGGGATATCATCACCGGGGAATTCATAGCTAGAAAGAAGCTCTCTTACCTCCAATTCGACTAATTCAAGCAATTCCTCATCGTCTACCTGGTCCTTTTTGTTAAGGAAGACAACCATGTTGGGCACACCGACTTGTTTCGCGAGAAGGATGTGCTCCTTGGTCTGGGGCATGGGTCCGTCGGCGCCGGAGACGACAAGAATAGCGCCGTCCATCTGGGCAGCACCGGTAATCATATTCTTGACGTAATCAGCGTGTCCGGGACAGTCAACGTGAGCATAGTGACGATTAGCAGTCTCGTACTCAACAGTGGCGGTATTAATGGTAATACCACGGGCACGTTCTTCAGGGGCAGCATCAATTTCGTCGTACTTCTTGCCAACGCCACCGGAAGTGGAAGCCAAAGCCATAGTGAGGGCGGCGGTGAGGGTGGTCTTTCCGTGGTCGACATGGCCAATAGTACCAATATTGAGATGGGGCTTGTTACGCTCGAATTTACCACGGGCGGCGCGGACAGTGAGGGAGCGGCGAGGGGAAGGGGCGGCGGCGGGAGAGTGAAGTAAGAGGGTAGAAGGGTTAGTGAGAAAGGAGGAACAGAGTATCAATCTCTTAGTACGGGAGTTGACATTTGAGATTGAGACATTGGGGTTGGTTAATTGGTTGGAAGAAGAAGAAGATGAAGAACAAGAAAAAGAGAGCTTTGAGGAAGAAGCTGTAGTAGTAGCGGCTGAAATTGCTGCCATTGAAGCAAGATTAAGGAGTTTGAGCAGAGAATTGAATTGGGTTGGGGAATTGAGAGAGAAGGGGAAAGGATAATGGGGGAAACTGGAGTTTGGGGGGTAAAGTGTTATCTGTTTGGGGTAGACGGACGAAAGAGGACCTCACAACCAGGTTCTATCCATTCATTCATGACTCAATAAGGTAGCGTTTGTTTTTTTTAAGTGTTAAGTCCTGAAATTTGAATGCATATCTGAATTGATAAGAGGCAGCGTCTGAAAGCTGATTTCTGAATTATTCAAACTGTTTGGTTATTCGTCTGAATACACATCTGAATTTAAGATTACGACATTGAATGAAGTAGAAAAATAACGTGAATAGTTGTTTATATAGTGTTTTAGTTGGATATCATTAGAATTATGAGTTTAAGAAAAAATATAAATTGAAAAAAAAATCAATTCAGAGGCAAATCAGACTTCATTTTAGGTCTGAACATTAAGAGGCAATTCAGATGCTTTTAGATCTGAATCTGGAAAAAAAAAACAAACAGACTTAATGCCTTAAGGTCTGACTCTCTCAGACTTTCACCCCATTAAGTGACTCTGAATGGAAAAACAAACAAGGCCTAAGTAAATACGAAGTTCGAGACTACCCACCATGAGGGGTATTATAGACTTTTTGTGCATCTAAGCCTTTATGTTTTTCAAAATTAAATTTTGTAAATTTGTATGGTATGTGTAGGTTGATTTTATATGTAATTCGAAAATCTTGGCCCTGGCTTTTAGTTGAGGTGTAAGATGGTTTGATGTAATTAGACAACCATGATCTCGATTTTTTATTTTTAAAGAAAAGAGAAAATAGAGGATCCACGGGACTAGCGATCACCGACATCACAGATGGAGTGTGCGGCCGCCCAAACCATCAGCAAGTTTCCAAGGCCATTTTGGTGAAAAGTGGGCGACGGCACACGGTATAGTGTTAGTGTGCGGCCGCACACATGGCGGGGAAACTGGGCTAGACCGAATTAAGCTGATTTCGGGATTCCTCCTCTATACTCCTTCTGTCCGTCTTTAACTTACAAATTTTGGGTTGGGCACATTATTTAAGTAAAAAGTGAAAAAGTTGATGTGTTGTGAGTGTAGATAGTTGAGTGAGAGAGAGAAAGTGAGGTAGAGAATAGTAAGTGAATAGTTGTTGTGAGTGAGTATAACAAGTGTGTCTCATTATTGTTGGAATTTGTTTTGGAAAAAGTGTGGTTTGACCGACTTTTGACCAAGAATTCCATTAGGTTCCATTTTGTGTAAATGGAAATTAATTGCATATTTATAATCTACGTTTGGAGTAGATTAGTGTGGTATATTTATTTTCTCAAAACCAATTCCGGGTGAATGAGAAATTAATGTCCAAAGTATGCAAGTTGAAGTGGGTTTATGAAGAGTTGGGAATGTGTAAAGCCATGTATCCCACATTGGTTGGAAAATGAAAAAGAGGAGAGTATTTAATATGGCTCATCTAAGAAGGTTCCAATCAAGTGTGGACTTGGGCTTCCAAGCTAAGTGGGCCTTTGGGCTAACCATGCAAGCTAGTGGGTAAATAAGTTAATTTTGGGCTTGCCCAAAATAGACCTATGACCCGCGAAGCGGCGCGAAGCGCGTGAAGGGCGGTTTAGGGCGCACTTTGCACGTACGCATCGGTCGCTGGGACCTGTGGAGCTTAAATTTTTGGCAAAGATGGGCTCGATGTTGGTCCGTCCCATGGCATGATTCGAGTCAAGGCGGCTCGGTCCAGAACGTTGGGTTCGTGGGCTTGGGCTGATGGGCCTCGGCCGAAACCCATCTGGTCTGTAGCGGATCGGTTGGGATTAGGACCATGGGTCGTGATGGTTCGGGGTTGGGCGACCCGCGCCTGTTTAAATAGGCGGGTCGGGAGTTCTGGGTCGATCCAGATAATCACATCCCTCCATCCAAGATCTGATCCAATGGCTGAGATTCCACCAGGTGCAATTTGTGTCTATTCCCAAAAGGCACCCTATCTCTTCATTAACTATATATACTCCCCACCAGGATTGACATTCTTCACCAAGTCATTCAATCACAATTGTATAGCACTCAAATCACTCTCTCTTCATATCAAAAGTAGAGGAGCACATATTTAACTGAGTTAACGAACTCGGTTAAATACTTAACTGAATTCGATGGAATTCTGTTAGAATTCAAAGGAATTCTCAAGGCATCGGTTAGAAGATAGAATCATCTTGTTACATAAGTTCCTTCAATGTCTGGAAGTGTCAAACACTGTTATGTTCGCCGAAATCGTTAATTTGAAGTGCTTCTATTAACGATTGTAAAGTCGTTTCATCTTGAGAGAAGATTGCCGCAGACCGTTAGCACCAGTGCGGGGCAATATCTTCTTGCGGAGATTGTGTCCAACACAAGACTCGACTTCATTTATTGCCCGGTTTGATTTAATATTTGCATTTATAGTTTATCCTTATTTTCTGCCCCGTTAAGTTTATTTTGGTTCATTTATTTATTTGTCATTATCGTTAAAGTTCAAGAAAACCTTTACTATTGTTATATACAATTTACCTAACAATCGCAAGAAGATATTTACGTTTTCTTGAATGTTTTTTGACAAATGCGAGCCAATGATGATGGACAACCGAAGGACGTTATCGTTAGAGATTTAACGAGAATTATGACGGTTTCCAAGGAAGGATAACTAGAAGAGCTTAAAGATAACGAGAAGGGCAAAAATATTCACACAAGAGATTCCAAAGACATTGTTGACAACATGGAGTGGACTTACAAGAAATTTGTAGAAGAAGAATAAATGGCTATCCGGGATAACCACCCTCTGTCTAAAGAAGTTCGTGGAAAAAGATAACCCGACTATCCAAGATAACCACCCTCTGTCTAAAGAAGTTCATGGAAGAAGATAACCCGACTATCCGGGATGATGAGCCATGATCCGCAAAGACATGGATAATAAAATTCTCATATGTCGAATGTACATATTGAGTGGGCTAAGTGATGCCGTTACCTAGCGAAATGTCTCGTAGGGACAACCAAAGAGTTGTGGAACCTTTTGATACGAACCTTTAAGGTTCAAGAAACCAGTTCCAAGATATGGTACAGATTTGGTAAACTTGTTCACTTAGCAGAGTTTGTCATATTCCTTGAAAGGAAATGGACAACGTGAATCAAAGCCAAACATCAACGAAAGGTTGAATAGGCTTGATTGAGCATTAATGGGGTTTGAAGCCAACTTAGCAAGTTGAAGGTCAACCCAAAAGAATGGTGGATAGACGATAGGACTACCCGCCATATATGTGCTGATAGGGAGAGCTTCTCATCATACACTCCTGTAATTGGAAAGAAGTTGTACATGAGAAACTCTACTACTTCCAAAGTCGTGGGACTTGGAAAGTTGTACTGAAGATGACTTCAGACAAAGAACTGACTCTCGGGAATGTGCTACATGTCCCGGACATTCACAAGAACATAGTTTTCAGATTGCTGTTTAGCAAGGCTGGATTTAGACTAGTGTTCAAGTCTAATAAAGTTATACTGACCAAGAAAGGTTTGTTTCTTGGAAAAGGGTACCTTGCCTGGATGCGAAGGACATTGGTGTTTCTTATGGAAGGTTCTAATTTATGGCTTGATAAATTAGGTTACATGAATTTCAACACAATTAAGACGTTAGTGAGTCAAGAATTAATTACCTTTAATAATTCGATTCATCTGACATGTGTGAAATTTGCGTGTAAGCGGAAATTACGAAGAAACACAGCACCTCTCGATTTAGTGCAAACTCGAGGTGAGGTAAAAGTATTTAATTACTTTTATAAACAATGACACAAGATATTACTTTGAATATCTTTTAATGAAGTTGAGAATCAACTTAATGTAAAGATTAAGAAGATTCAAAATATAGAGGAGGAGAATATGTTGCTTCGTTTGAAAACTTATGTTGTAAATCCGGCATAATCTACCAAACGACAGCACCATTTACACCTTCGTCTAAACGAAGTAGCTGAATGCAAGATTCATACTCTTAAGGAGATGATAAATGCAATGGTCAGGCTTACTCAGAAAAATTGTAAGGGGGTGAAGCAATACTCCGTACGACTATATTCTTAGTAAGATACCCAAGAAAGGAATTGATAAAACTCCTTACGAATTATGTAATAATCGTAAGATGTTTTAGAAATACCTTAAGTATGGGGGTACACCTTGAGTGTGGGGGTACACCTCAAGTGTGGGGGTACGGGCTAAAAGTACTTAAGCCAACGATAAGGAATTAGATATTCCTTTAAAACCATATGTCATTGGATGAAATAAATGAGTTCTAGCAAGAGAACATATGTAAGTGCAAATAGATCATCTTAAAAAAGACGAACCTAGGCACAGTTGGTGGACAAAGGAAAATAGTCTTTTGATCCTTATTTTTCTATGGTGGAAAATTAAATGCAAACTGTTAAAGAAAATTATTAACAGTTAAATGGATAGTTAATCATATGTACAATATTTGGAAGTTGTTTGATCTTCCTCCGTGATGCTAACCGTTGGGTTGCAAATTGGTCCTTAAAAAGGAAATATTGAAATATGAATCTATAGAAGAAAACTTTTGAAAGATAGATCCTGAAAAGGTAGACTTTCAATAAGAATAGTCAAGAGAGTCATAATTTCAAAAGATAGATTTCTAAAGGAAAATAATCTTGAGAAATAAACTCTTATGAGGCGGACTTGTGAATCTGAAAAGGCAGATCTCTTGAAAATTAAATCTCGAAAGATAGACTCTCGAGAAATAGAATCTGAAGAGATAGATTCTTAAAATGATAGACTCTTTAATGGTAGAGTCAGGAGAATCAGATAAATTCTCATGAGATAGACTCTCGAATAAGTGGATTCTTGAGAAGTCTAAGAAGGTAGAATCTTGAGAGGTAGACTCTGTAAGGTAGATTCTTAGAGATATACTCTAGAGAGGTAGACTCGGAAAGTCAGACCACTTAGAGATACTGAATACTCGAGAAATCGGACTATTACAGAGATGCTGACCACTCGAAGAAACTAACCTCTAGAAGAATTGATCACTTGAAACGACTGATCATTCTAAATAGACTGAAAGTCTAAATGGAATTGTAATCAATCATTGAAAAGGTATAGTCAAGGTACTTGGAGTACTTAAGGACATACACATGATTACAATAAATGAGATATTCAATAGTATGAAAAGGATATACTGATCGAATATCAGACACTAATAAACTCCAAAGTGAAAATGTGTTCACAATAGACGATGGAGCGGTGTCAATGAAATCTTCCAAGACAACATGGATAACTCGATTCAATAGGGAATCTAAGCTAATAGTTGTTAGACAACGTTTAAAGCTGAATGGTCTAATAAATTCTTGGAAATAATTCTTTGTTGGAATAAGTTTATGCCTACATATCCTAAAGTGACGACAATGAAAACTAGGAAAAAGGCATAAAGTATGGTAAATCTAGACTTAATAGTCATAGATACAATACCATAAAACAATTGATCTCAGATAGGACTATCACAATCAGTTATGTGAAGTCAAAAAGCAGATCTGTATACCAAAAGGGTATGAATAAGAGATCAAATTGTTTGGTAAGGGGAATGAGGTTAAAACCCACACAAACAAAGAAATCCATAGTGGACACTCAACCATGAGAAATGGAGATCCCAGGCCCTTGGTTCAATGAGACAACTAAATTATGGACATTCTAGTAGTGCACTTGAAACCTATTATAACCTATTCTCAGAGGCCATCAAGTGCTAAAAGTAAATCCTGATGACGTGTGGTGAGGGTAAGCTTAAAGCTTTTAATGATTCCTATACCTATGTGGTGGAGTATGCAGGTTACTCTTTATAGGAGATCACCTATATAAGTGAGAAGTAATAAGGCCGCTTCAAATTGAAACACTTATGAAGTCAAGCACGGTCCAAGGCCGAAATGGACAAAACGTGAGAACAAAACGTGTTAGAGCTATTATTGTGTAAGTACTATTGTCTTGGTATACACTATACAGCACGTGGTTCAAAGCATAGCGCTACCAAACGACTAGTATATCCGATAGTATTTTACTAAGGAAGGTTCAAAGCCAGAAACTACCTATCCTGATGCAGTAATGGTTCGCCGAAACTTCCAGACGAGTCTGCATTCATGCATGCATTAAGTTTGTCATTCATGTGGGGGATTGTTGGAATTTGTTTTGGAAAAAGTGTGGTTTGACCGACTTTTGACCAAGAATTCCATTAGGTTCCATTTTGTGTAAATGGAAATTAATTGCATATTTATAATCTACGTTTGGAGTAGATTAGTGTGGTATATTTATTTTCTCAAAACCAATTCCGGGTGAATGAGAAATTAATGTCCAAAGTATGCAAGTTGAAGTGGGTTTATGAAGAGTTGGGAATGTGTAAAGCCATGTATCCCACATTGGTTGGAAAATGAAAAAGATGAGAGTATTTAATATGGCTCATCTAAGAAGGTTCCAATCAAGTGTGGACTTGGGCTTCCAAGCTAAGTGGGCCTTTGGGCTAACCATGCAAGCTAGTGGGTAAATAAGTTAATTTTGGGCTTGCCCAAAATAGACCTATGACCCGCGAAGCGGCGCGAAGGGCGGTTTAGGGCGCACTTTGCACGTACGCATCGGTCGCTGGGAGCTGTGGAGCTTAAATTTTTGGCAAAGATGGGCTCGATGTTGGTCCGTCCCATGGCATGGTTCGAGTCAAGGCGGCTCGGTCCAGAACGTTGGGTTCGTGGGCTTGGGCTGATGGGCCTCGGCCGAAACCCATCTGGTCTGTAGCGGATCGGTTGGGATTAGGACCATGGGTCGTGATAGTTCGGGGTTGGGCGACCCGCGCCTGTTCAAATAGGCGGGTCGGGAGTTCTGGGTCGATCCATATAATCACATCCCTCCATCCAAGATCTGATCCAATGGCTGAGATTCCACCAGGTGCAATTTGTGTCTATTCCCAAAAGGCACCCTATCTCTTCATTAACTATATATACTCCCCACCAGGATTGACATTCTTCACCAAGTCATTCAATCACAATTGTATAGCACTCAAATCACTCTCTCTTCATATCAAAAGTAGAGGAGCACATATTTAACTGAGTTAACGAACTCGGTTAAATACTTAACTGAATTCGATGGAATTCTGTTAGAATTCAAAGGAATTCTCAAGGCATCGGTTAGAAGATAGAATCATCTTGTTACATAAGTTCCTTCAATGTCTGGAAGTGTCAAACACTGTTATGTTCGCCGAAATCGTTAATTTGAAGTGCTTCTATTAACGATTGTAAAGTCGTTTCATCTTGAGAGAAGATTGCCGCAGACCGTTAGCACCAGTGCGGGGCAATATCTTCTTGCGGAGATTGTGTCCAACACAAGACTCGACTTCATTTATTGCCCGGTTTGATTTAATATTTGCATTTATAGTTTATCCTTATTTTCTGCCCCGTTAAGTTTATTTTGGTTCATTTATTTATTTGTCATTATCGTTAAAGTTCAAGAAAACCTTTACTATTGTTATATACAATTTACCTAACAATTATTTTAAAAGTATTAAAACATTTCCTTTTTGGGATTTTGTATGTGTTCTTTTGTTGTTTTTGCTTTGTTTCATTGTTCTTGTGCTTGTCTGTGTGCTACTATTTTCTTACGATCTGTTTAGTTTGGAGAGTCAATACCACCACAACTGGCATCAGAGCTGCTGGTTAGACGATCCTAGGGTTTTCAAGCAGTCAAGAATGGGGAAGGATAAACAAGCGGTGGAAAAGTTCGATGAGTCTGACTATGCGTTTTGGAGGATGCAGATAGAGGATCTTCAGTATGGTAAGGATCTCTATGTGTGCGGCCGCCCAGAAATGGGGTGTGCGGCTAGACGTGACCATTTTCAACAGTAACCGGCTAACCGCTGGTTTTTAACATGTTTATAACCGGCCAATCGCCAACCGTTTCAACCGTTAACCGTCGGTTACACGGTTCGGTTAAGGTTAGGCCATTTAGAAACCGTTCAAGCGCCGATTATAACCGGGAAGCTAACCGCCGGTTCAACCGTCTATACTAACCTTCAATTTTCTAACATTTTCGAGTTAGTTTTCGGAATTACAATCAGTTTATAAACGATTTCAGTTAGTTTTCTAACAAATCAGTGTTTTTCTTCAATTTCAGTTATTTTTTTACGATTTTCAGCTAGTTTTCTAACAAAAACTGCTAAAAAACTGTTTTTTCTTTTCTTTTGAAAAGGTCACATAACCGGGTTAACCGGCAAAACCTGCTTAACCGATTAACCGGCTAACCTTAATCGGATTATGGCGGTTAACGGTTCGGTTACGGTTAAGACTTAACGGAAAAACTAATCGGCAGTTATAACAGTTAACCGCCGGTTATAACCGGATGGACATGTCTATGTACGGCCGCCCAAACCATCAGCAAGTTTCGAGGGCCATTTCGGTGAATAGTGGGCGACCGCACAGGGTATAGTGTGCGGCCGCACACATGGAGGGGAAAGTGGGCTGGGCCGAATTAGGCCGATTTCGGGATTCCTTCCATGTCTAAGGTTTGGAACTTATTCCTAGGTTAGCATATAAGCATAGCTCCGCCCCCAAACTTGTTGTAACACAATATTAACATATTCTAGTGCAAGATCTTGGCTTGGTATTGCCGTCAAACGTAGTCAATCGAATTGACGAACTGGGTAAACAATTTCATGTGTTATTTTGCTTTGTTTTATCGTTCTTGTTCTTGTGCTTGTGTGTGTGCGCGCTTTTATTTTCTTGCAATCTGTTTAGTTTGGAGAGTCAGTACCACAACATAGACAACATTAACCAATTCAGATAGCGTGTGTAAGTTGGTTTAATGTAATTAGATAATAACGATCTTGATTTTTGAGTCTAAAAAAAGGAAGAAACATGAATCAGTTGAGGTGCGTGTAATTGGATTGATGTAATTAGACAACCTTAAACTTGGACTTTTAGTTTAGAAAGAGAAGAGATATGAATTAGTTGAAGCTTTTGTAAGCTAGTTCACTATAGCAAGATATCTTTAGAGCTTCTCGAGAGAACTCAATTACTTCAAAAACACTAGGATTTGGTACAAACTAAGACTGAGAGACTTCATACTTTGCGCTATTTTAGGGCCCCTTTCATTTGTGACGCAGCTTTATGCTGCGCTATCGCTATTTGGCCTCTTTCCCTTCTTTTTTTTTTTTTTTTTTTTTTTTGTTGTTGTTTTATAATATCCTACTTATTTGAGTTTCCTAATTAAATGAAATGGTAACGAATATTCTGCACCAAAATGTTGAAATGCTCTTAATCAATACAAAAATCGTGAAAAGTGACTTACAGAATCCACTTTTGGCGTTAAGTGGGGGTCTAATTTTAGGGCCACGAGAGAGTCTAAGGCTCCAGATGTTTCACGTAAAACAACTTTCAGAAAATGATTTCCCGAAATATGAAAATGTTTTATGCAAAATGACAAACATGTTTTCGGTTGTTTGGTAAATCTAAGGAAAATGTTTTTCGAAAAATATTTTCATATGAGAAAAAATAATAATTTAATATAAGAAAAAATTATTATGAGAAAAAAAAAACTAATATGAGATTTTTTTTTTTGACTAGGGGGTGGGTGGTGTGTGTGGTGGGGGTATGGGATGTGGGGGGATAGGGGTGAGGCGGGGGTGGGGGTGGGGGAGATGTTAAAAAAATAATTTTAATATGAGTGAAAAAAATATTTTTGGGAGGTGGGTGGGGTAGTGGGGGAAGCGAGGGGGTGGGGGAGTTGTTAGAAAATAATTTTAATAATAGTAAAAAAACTTGGGGAGTGAAGAATTAATTGGATGTATTGGATACCGTGTGGGTGGGGGTGGGGGTGGCGAGGGGGGGGGGTGTGGAGGAGGTTTAAAAAATAATTTTAATATGAGTGTAAATATTTTTATTTTTTTGGTGGGTGGGGAGAGGTGGGTGGGTGTGGGTGAGGGGTGAGAGAAGGTAAGGTTGGAGGGTGGGGGTGGAATAGATGGATGGGTTGGGTTTTGGAGGTGGTGGTGGAGTGGGTAGCGTGGGGTTGTATGGGGAGTTAGGTGTGTGAGTGAGATAGTTAATATTTTCTGGAAAATGACTTACGGAGTAGAATTCTGTAAGTCATTTTACTTATTAAAAAAAAAAGTGGTAAATATATTTTTTCTATTTTTCGGTGCTTAACAAACACCAGAAAATAAATATAGGAAAATATTTTCTAAAAATTGTTTTAAGCGAAAAGAAGGAAATCGGGAGTGTGAGAGTAAAGAATGTAAATGTGGCGGATACAAAAGGAATACGAGTGGTAGGGCCGAAAACGAAAGCTCACATTTGTGCCACGTTTTAGCTTCAGCTTCTCTTATTTGCCCCATACTATATTCTGCTCTTCCAAATCCTCCACAAATAAAACTGCGGGCAAATTGCAACTTGATTACTCATGTTTTGTTAATAGTTGTAATTTGGTTCCCAACAGTGTAAAAGTTGTAACTTCATAGCCATGTTTGTCATTTTGTTGCAAGTTAATATAAATTCCATTAAAAACGTAACTCCCGTTGAAAACTTAACACATGTGTCTCGCACATGATTTTAGAGGGGCAAAATGGACATTTTCTACAGCAACTGACTGATAAACATCAATTTTGGGATACTTGCATCTACTCTTCTCTTCTTCTTCTAAAACACCGACCACCACTATGCCCCTACAGTTGATTCACACTCACCGGAGTCTCTACAATGATCCTAATATCGGCGGCCTCTTCATCAGTCGTCCACTTTAGTTGCGGGCCAAGCGCCGACGACCATCTCATGACCCTCAGTTACAGGTTGCTGCACTCGGACTCCAACTATCGTTCCGAAATTGACGTTCTTGCTCCTGTTATCCACTCCAGAGTTGACAAAATTAGATTGCCCGTTCTCAGATATGTCCCATAACAACGCTGCAAACCCATAATCCTCCGTCATCCCTGTTGCAGCAGGTCGATTAACCTAACTCCAACCTATCACGAGGGCTGCCCCTTTCTGATATTTTTCTCCAATGCTTGTTCATATGGGATGCAATTCAAAGTGTCATTTTTGTTGGGACTACTTATAATTGCTTTATAAAATCCCAATTATATTATGATGGGATGAGCGGTAATTGTCTTTACTTGAGTTCGTTCCTCTTTTCTTAAATTTTGCAATGAGGACATTGCTTAGTCCATGTTTGGGGTGGGACACCTTTATGTGCTATAACAACACAATTTAGATACAGATTCGAGTTTTATTTAAATATTTATTTCCACCATGGTCTGCGTAGTGTGCAAGTGATGAGGAGGAAGAAAGCAGTACACTGGTCGGAGTGGAGAAAGTGGGGTTTTTAAATGGGGGAAACGATGAACGACGTTTACGTTATTTTTTTAATCACAGTTCTTCAATTTCTCACTCTAGATTAATTCTAAAAGGAAAAAAAATCACCCCAGATTTTCCAATTTATTTAACAGACATTTGCTATTCTGATGGGAAATGTCCATTTTGCCCATTTAAAATCATGTGTGAGGCACATGTGTTAAGTTTTTAACGGGAGTTATGTTTTTAATGGAATTTATATTAACTTGCCAAAAAATGACAAACATGGCTATGAGGTTGCAACTTTTACACTGTTGGGAACCAAATTACAACTATTGGCAAAACATGGGTAACCAAGTTGCAATCTGCCCTAAAACTGCATTCTCTAATAACATGTGAGCCGTTATACTATGAGTGATACAGAGTATGGTACGTGGTACAGAAAGATCCCAATTTGACTAGATAAATATATGAGCAACTAAAAAGGTTGCTTTTCCTGCTAAAAAAAGGTTTTCAAAGAAAACCCAAATCTTCCATATCTCAATCAATTTCCGTGATGACGCCCTAGGTTTCTGGGGTCACGGAGATAGAACTCCAATTTTGCTGTCTCTTGATCCTGATCACAACACAAACAAGAACACCGTTAAGACCAAGGCCGGGTTGGAATCCGGCTTAGGCCCTCGGGTGTGAGAGTAAGATCTCTGAGGAAAACCTAAGTAGAAAGCTTATGAAAGCCTTGTGTGTGTGAATAGGATAGAGCACGTACCTCTCTCATGGGGCGAAAAGAGGTATTTATATGACCAAGGGAAAGGAACCTGCACAAGGTACTAACCACCATGGTACTGGGGGGACACGTGGCGAGTCCCCATTGGATCGGTCAGGAGAGTGGCTGGGAAGGTGGCGTGTCTGTCAGGGAAGCATGGTTCCATCACCAACCGTTATGGTGTGTCAGGTACGGATAGGTGACGCCTCGCGTACGTTTGTGCCAGCCGGGCACCACGGGCTCCTCAGGATGGCGGGAGGCAGACTCAACTCGGGCATATATATCAGGGAGTTCGATCCCCTCGGGCTTACTAGACCGCGTACCTTGTCGGTTCGGCCTCCAGAGTTCAGGTCCGGTTCGGGCGCGTTAGGTCGCGTTAATTTAGACCGGCGGGCGTCCGGCCCAGAAGGCTCGGTCTCATCAGTGGCCCCTAACTCCGAGAGTTAGCTCATTCATGTGCGGCGCGAGGAGTTATCCTTCCTAGGCTTGATTCGGGCAAATTGCAATAAATGCGGGCACGGATTGCAATGGGACGGGAGTCTTAGAATAGTGGTTGACGAAAGGACAGGTGGGGCCCCTTGTGTCAGGCTAGTGGCGTAGCCACCTGTCTATTGACATGACCAGGAACACGTCCATTAAATGCGAACCGTCATCGGTATTCGAAAAAGCGATTCCCGCCTCTTCACTTTTCGGGTTTCGATCGGGTTACCAGATATCTCGGGTTGGTCCGACCCATTTTTGGCGCTATAAATACCACGGATGCTGAATCATTCCAAACTTTCGTAACTTCCGTCTCTCTACCTTCCAGTTCCAACGAAGACTTCGCTTCTCCGGATTTCTGACTTCGAAGATCTCGCTCTCGTTCCTTACTTCTATTTCGCAGGTATTGTTCCGCACTTCCTTTTTCCTTCTTTGTTTCGATTCGTCGTCTTAATTTCTGCCATTCTTTTTGTCGCCGTTTTTCGAGCGCGAACCCTAAGAATTTGCTCCCGTCGAGCTTTCGGATTCGTACGGGAGTTGTGTGACTTCTCGTAACCTCGTGTCTTCGAGTCCAAATTCTGGCCCCTAATTTCTGAAAATTTGTTGAATACATTGTTGTAGCCATGGAAGGGCTGGATTTAGGTCGTAAACTCCGTCCTGACCTGTTTGGTTGTTGCCGGAGGACCGGTGGGGTGTACAGGCTCCTGTTAAATGCCTGGAAACGGCTGTCTTTGAATGAGTTTATTGCCATAGGTTTAGCGTATAGCTGGGAACCCTGGGTCTTGCCCCTGTTGTGGGAAACAGGTCCCTCCGTCCATTATGATTCCACAAGGATGAGGGTGCTGGGGGGAGAGGAACACTTGGGCATTTTTGTCATGGCTGTTTTAACTCGATTCCCCGATAATGTAGATATGGCCGGAAATGCTAGAAGGTTGGTAAGGTCGTGCGGGGAGCGTGTAGCCTCGAGTGGCCCTGATTCTCTCAGTTGGATGGACGCTCCCTTAAATGACGAGGACGAACAGGCACGATCTCCGGGATTGGCCCCTGGGGTTATTGAGGTCACGAGCAGTGCGGAGGCTTCCGATCAGGAAATGGGCGTTGATGGTGAACCCGCCCTTGAGGCTGAGGTTGGGGCGATCGTGGCTCACGGGATAGTTGATGAGTCTGAGTCATCTGAGACACCCTCTGACCCACGGGGGGATTTAGAGAGAATGGCCCCAGATACTGCGCGTATGGTCAAACGCGTCCGCTCCCCGGTTCAAATTTTGGCTTCCTTCCCCGAGGGGCCCGACGATAGGGTTGCGAGCCAGGCCGGGGCCTCCAGTTCTGGAGCGGGCATGGTGGAGGAGCAGGACTCCGATGATGAGTTTTTAACCGTGTACCACATCGATCGCAAAGTCTACCTTGTCGGCGGTCTCGATGATTATACCTCTCCGTCAGGGAGCAATTTGGCTGGTCCTGCCCGAGTCCGGGCAGATAACATCGCCTGCGTGTTTTATCCCGTTCAGTTTGAGAATGGCCTCCGGCTTCCCTTGGACCCGTTCATTTGCGAGTTCCTGGAATTTTCCAAGTGCCTTCCCATGGACTTGACTCCCAACGCCATTCGGTACCTGGTGTCTTTTATTGTCGTAAGCAGGGTACTGGGATATGAACCCTCTTTGTCCGCTTTGTACGTTTTCTTCACTCATCAGGTCACCGCGAGCAGTTTGAGCTTGAAAACGAAGCCTAGGTCGAAAAAGATCTTTTCTGCGGCTTCTAATAAATTCGATCAGTGGCAGAGATACCCTCTGGTGATTCAAAATCGACTCGGGTGGCCTTTTTCTAAGCCTGATAACACTTCCCCGCTGTCCATCACTTCCAAGGATTATCCCAGTTCAGATGGGGGTATCGAGCTTGCGTCCGCCATGCAGGATTACCTTGCCCGGCATACGAAGTCAGTTACTTTAGAGGACCAGACCGTGGCCGTGGTTGAACAAGTTTTTGACGTTCAAGCCATCATCAACAATGAGAGTCTTTTGGCTTACGCCGGGGTGGCCCCATGCCGAAATCCTGATTTTGAGAGCAGGGTTAACATGACTCCCATGTGGCGGGATCCTTGCTGGAGGGTTCACCAAGATTTTGCCTTCGCCCATGAATGCCCTGCTTGTCAATTGGGGGAGCAATGCCCGGATCCGGGCTTGACCGGTCTTTTTCTATTTAATCAACTGAAATTTCGTACCTGCTCGTTTATCCGATCATATCTGACTGACTATTATTTTTGCCTGCAGATCCCACTGATACCATGCCTCCCAAGAATATTAATGCCTTGAAATTGGCCGCGAAGCAGCGGGAGGCTGAGGCGAAGCAGCAGAGGCAGGCCGAAATGCGTAAGGCCGAGGCCCCAGGGAGAAAACTGCCGGTCACGGATCTTCTGGACAAGTCAAAGAAGGCTGTTGCAGTTGTCCCGACGACGGGCGAGCTTCCCCTACGGCCCCGCGGGAGCGGACGGGGAAAGGATTTGACAGGCTCGGGGTCTCCCACTCCCTCGCATGATGCAGGCAGAACAGTGCCCGAGGCTACGAAGAAGAGGGGACCGAGTCCGGTCGCTGACCCCTTGCCTCCAAAAAATAAACAGCCCCGCCTGGAGTCTCCTTCTCGCGGCTTTACCGTATCATCCCCCGCCAAAGGGACCTTATGCTCGGAGCGCTTCCCCGTCGAACTAATTGAAGACAAGGACCGAGCTAAGGAGTTTGGGAAGAAAGTAGCTGAGGCCCCTGAGGTATATGGGGTTGACCTCCATAGCCGCCGCGGCTTTAATTCTTATGTCGGCGATGGGCTTCTGCACCGTATGAATTTCCCGGATTATCAACAGAAGGTGCTGTCCAAGACCAACTTCCTGACCGCCCTGGGTCACGCGGGCTTGGCTATGGCTGAGGTTAGTGTTTCACTTTTCATGTCTTAAACCGACGTGCTCTTTCTCTTTATATATCGATCCTTTGACCCTCTAATTCCTCATCCCGTTTTTTAATATAATCTCCACATGCTCCTTTATGAAACAGGTTAGCAATGACCTGCTATATATGCGGTCTCAGTATGAAGCCGAAGTTGCTTTGGCCGCGGCGAGGGGGAAGAAACTGGCGGAGGCGAGGGATGAGATTACCCGCCTGTCCAAGGTCCTGGAGGGCTCGAGAGAGGAGCTTAAGAATAAAGATGCTGAGCTGATGACTGCCGTCAAGGAGAACTCCAAACTGAGCAACGATCTCGACGTAGCTCGCGAGGCCAAAGACCGAGCGGAGGCTGAAAAAGCAACGGTTGAGTCTGAGAAGCAACGACTCGAAGCTCGCCTGGCCGAGGCTGAAAGGCGGTTGGAGGAGGAGAGGGGGAAGAACAGGAGCTTGTCTGAAAAGGTTGATGAACTGGATGGCAAGGTTTTGGACGCCCTGCGGTTTGAGAAAGACCGGGAACTTGTTCTGAATGAAGAGCGAGGGAAAGCCGTGGCCGAGTTTGAGGCGTCTGAAGCTTACAGAGAGAAGGTGGAGGAGGCAAGCATAGAGCAATATAACTCAGCTCTCCATACGGTAGGTCGTAATCTGGCAGCTACGGGCAAATACAGTGCGCAAGAGATTGCGATCCTTTGCTCCATCACGGCCTCAGACCCTCAATGCTTTGCCGGCCATGCTCTGGTGCCCTTTACCACGGACCAACTCTCCGAGTTACCCGAGCCTGTCAGGTCAACTCTTCCCCCCGTCGCTCCGGTCACCGTCCAAGATCTTCTTTCTGCTATCGACGGGTTCAGATATTCCGCCGCGGGTACCTTGCCTCTGGTCGCAGCTTTGGAGAGGACTTTTGGCCCCGGCGGCCCGTACATTGATGGTATGGTTCTTCCTTACTCTCCTTATGCCTCCGCTCTTGCTGATGCTTCTCAGGATCAGTCTGGGTCTGTGCCTGACACTGATGCCTCTGCCTCTGTTCCAGAGATGGAGAATGCTCCTCCCCCGGCCTCTTGAAGATCAGACCGGGTTGTATCCCGGGAAATTTTTGTAATAGTGTAGGTCCGGACATTTTTCGAACAAGTGATTTTTGGGTTTGTGTATGTATAATTGTTTCCAGCTTCGCTTATTGATTTCCTCTCTTGCGTGCTTCTTTGCTATCACTTTTTTAATTACATAGCTTAGAGGGTTTGTCCCCGCACGAACTATCTTTGTTTCTACGCACGCGGTTTTAGCTCGAGAGAGTATGGCCGCGCCTTCCCCCACTTTAGTCTAGCTCAAAGGCGTAGGACATGGGCCCTGCGGTCTAGCTCGAGGGCGTATGACCGCGCATCTTGGGTCTTAGGAATTTCCCAAGGAAATGATCCCACCAAGGGATTCATTCTCCCACTTTAGTCTAGCTCGAGGGCGTAAGACATGGGCCCTGCGGTCTAGCTCGAGGGCGTATGACCGCGCATCTTGGGTCTTAGGAATTTCACAAGGAAATGATCCCACCAAGGAATTCATTCTCCCACTTTAGTCTAGCTCGAGGGTCGAAGACATGGGCCCTGCGGTCTAGCTCGAGGGCGTATGACCGCGCATCTTGGGTCTTAGGAATTTCCCAAGGAAATGATCCCACCAAGGGATTCATTCTCCCACTTTAGTCTAGCTCGAGGGCGTAAGACATGGGCCCTGCGGTCTAGCTCGAGGGCGTATGACCGCGCATCTTGGGTCTTAGGAATTTCACAAGGAAATGATCCCACCAAGGAATTCATTCTCCCACTTTAGTCTAGCTCGAGGGCGTAAGACATGGGCCCTGCGGTCTAGCTCGAGGGCATATGACCGCGCATCGTTCGTAGACTTGCAAACGGCATCCGTATCGCGGGCATGCGGTCTGGCTCGAGAGCACATGACCGCGCTTTGAGAACGAACATACTTGAATAATTTCATAGAACGATAGCAGTATTATTTACTTTACTCGAACAGATTACATTGCCATTTCGTTACAATACATGAGTAATTCCCCAATTTCTAACTGCTATTGATTGCAAGAAGATTTCAAGATCTACAATTGTCTTCTAAGGGTAATACTTTTTCAGATGATCACTATGCCAGGCGTTTTTCAAGTCTTTTCCTTCAGCCGTTAGAAGCCTGTAGGTTCCCTCTTTGATTATGCGGGCAATCTGATAAGGGCCTTCCCAGTTGGGCGAAAGCTTGTTGTATCCGGGCTGCCTCCCTGTGACTTCAACTTTCCTCAGAACCCAGTCTCCTACGGCAAACGATCTCTTGTTCACCCTTTTGTCGTGATGGACTTTGGCCTTCTGCTTATAATTGACCATTTTTGCTCGTGCTTCCAACCGTTTTTCTTCGGCAAAGTCTAAGTCTTTTCTGCGGGCTCCCTCATTCTCTGTTTCATTAAATTGGGCGACCCTATAAGTGGGTAAGGCTACTTCCACGGGTGCGACCGCCTCTGATCCATATGTCAGGGAAAAAGGGGTTTCTCCCGTTGAGTTCCTTGTCGTGGTCCGGACAACCCATAGGGCAGTACTGAGCTCTTCCATCCAGCGACCACTTCTTTTTGTGCAAAGCGGCCATGAGCAACTTGTTCGCGGCCTCGGCCTGTCCATTTCCCTGCGGTCTTGCAACTGAGGATTGTCGATGTTCCACGTTGAGTCTCTTGCACTCCGCCGTGAACTTGCTTTGAAATTGGGGTCCGTGATCGGAGACAATGGCCCGCGGTAGACCAAACCGACAGAAGATGTGATCATGGACGAACTTGATGATGCTTGCTTCCGTAGTACTAGTCAGTGCTTTTGCCTCAACCCATTTTGTAAAATAGTCTACTGCCACTACTACCATTTGCGCTCCCCCGGGCGCTTTAGGATATGGCCCAATCAAATCAATCCCCCACATATCAAATGGCCAAGTTGGGACTATCAAACTCTGCTCGGTGGACGGCTGCCTTGGTATGTTGGCGAACCTCTGGCATTGGTCGCACTTGCGGACGTAGTCTTCTGCATCTCTTTTCATTGTGGGCCAATAATACCCGAGGAATCTGATTTTGTCGGATAGTGTCCGGGCTCCGGGATGCCCTCCACACACGCCTTCGTGAACTTCGTACAACAGGTTGGTGACTGTTTCGGATCTGACACACCTCAGCAGTGGTTTGGTAAAGGATCTCCGATAAAGCACTCCATCAATAATCGTGTATCTAGCGGCCTGTTTCATCAAGACTCTTGCCCGGTCAGGGTCGTTGGGGAGGGTTTGCCGCTCGATATATTCCCTGATCTCGTCAACCCAATCTTTCTCCGAATCTCCAATTTGGCGGATCTCTATCCTGTCGATGGCTGGGCGCTCGGTGAACTCTATCCAGCAGTCCACACTAAGCTTGGCAATGTCCTCATTTGTGATCCTGGAAAGCAAGTCCGCCTCGGAATTTTCAGCCCGGTTAACTTGGTTCAGCTCATGGTATTCGAATTCCTTCAACAAGTCTGTCGTGAGCTCCTTGTATTTGACCAAAACCGGGTGATTTGTTTCGTATTCCCCTTTCACCTGGTTTATTACTAGTTGTGAGTCACTCTTCACGACCAGCTTTGATACTTTCATGTCCCGGGCTAATTCCAAACCCGCTATTAATGCCTCGTACTCGGCCTGATTGTTTGAGACCGCGAACTTAAATCTCAAGGCTCGCTTGAACCTCTGACCCTCCGGGGCGGTCAAGAGAATTCCGGCGCCGCTGACAGTCTTTCCCGCGGATCCATCCACACTTAACGACCAGCAATTTTCCGGTCTCTCCCCTGCAACTATTGCCTCCTCGCCTCTCTTTTTCTTTGTCTTTGCGGGTTGGGCTCCGTCCGGCTCGATCTCCTTTGATTCAAATGTGGTCTCTGCCACAAAGTCTGCCAGTGCCTGTGCCTTGATGGTCTTCCGCGGGGAGTAGGTAATCTGGAATTCAGTCAGTTCTATGGACCACGACAGCATTCTCCCCGAGGATTCGGGCTTATGGAGTATCTTCTTCAGCGGGGTGTCTGAATAAACCGTGATTGGGTGGGCGATGAAGTATGCCCGCAGCTTCCGAGCGGCCACCAGCAAGGCGAAAGCTAGCTTTTCAATGTTTAGATAGCGGCCTTCCACAGCAGAAAGCGCTTTGGAGACATAATACACGGGTTTCTGAAGTTTGCCCTCTTCCCTTACCAAAACAGCGGCCACTGCATGATCTGTTGCGGCCAAGAAGACATAGAGTTCCTCCCCAAACACCGGGCTGCTCAGTAGCGGCGGCTTTCCCAGGTAAGATTTTATTTGCTCGAAAGCGTTCTGGCAGTCCTCGTTCCACTCGAATCCCTTCTCTCCTCCTCCTTTTAAGGTTTTGAAGAAAGGCAGGCACTTTTCGGCTGACTTAGCAATGAATCTTCCCAAAGCCGTAATGCGGCCATTAAGCTTCTGCACCTCCTTAACGCATCTGGGGGGCTGCATGCTTATCAACGCCGTGATTTTCTCGGGGTTTGCTTCGATCCCTCTTTGGTTTACCATGAACCCCAAAAATTTTCCTGCCTTTACTCCGAAAGCGCACTTGGAGGGATTGAGCTTCATGTTATTTTCCCGGAGGTTGGTGAAGGTTTCTGCCATATCAATGTCGTGAGAGGTCTCCTTGGTCTTGATAACCATATCGTCGATGTAAGCCTCCAGGTTCCGGCCTAATTGATCATCAAAGACGATTCCTACCATCCTTTGATACGTGCCGCCTGCGTTTTTGAGGCCGAACGGCATGTTGTTAAACGTGTAGGTTTTGCCCGCGGCATAGAAAGCGCATGAAGGGACGTCATCCTCCTTCATTTTGATCTGATGGTAGCCCGAGTACGCATCTATAAAGCTCAACACCCTATGCCCGGCGATAGAGTCTACTAATTGGTCGATCCGGGGAAGAGGGTAACAATCCTTAGGGCAGGCCTTGTTCAAATCGGTGAAATCCACGCACATCCTCCACTTTCCATTTGCTTTGGTTACCATGACGACGTTGGCTAACCACCTCGGATACTTGATTGGGCTTATGATTCCTGCTTTCAGTAGCTTATCCACCTCGATTTTGATCGCTGCTTTCTTCTCTGGTGAAAAGTATCTTTCCTTTTGGAGGATCCGGGTAAATGTGGGATCAACGTTCAGTTCATGCTCGATGACCTCTCTACTTATCCCCTTCATATCTTCGACGGTCCAAGCAAATATATCCGCGCTTTTTCGCAGCAGCTCGATCAGAATCTTCCTTTCTTCTGCGGGGATTTCCAGCCCGACCTTGACTGTTTGCTCGGGGTAAACGGGGTTTATGACTACATCCTCCAGAGCATCGTTGGGGCGGATGTCCCTTATTTCCCTGTCGTGGAGCGAATCTATCACGATGCCCATCTGCTCGGTGTTCGTGGCAATACGACGGGCTCTCCTACTCCGTTTGAATTCTGCCCGTGTTGAGTGAAATGACAAAGTTCCAATCATGGCCGCCTCCTCGGTCCTGCTGCTGTCGGTTTTACCCTTTTTCACCTCCCTCGGGCTTACCAATCTTGGCCCCATCGCGCTCTCCCTTCTTTTCTTCTCTATTATTTTGAGAAAAAGCTCGGGCTTATTCTCGATGCATGCTATCCCTGCGGGGGTGCTGAACTTGATCTTCTGGTGAGGGATTGACGCGACGATTCCGAGGGCAGCCTGTGCGGTCACTCCCAAGATTGCGTTGTACTGGGATTTCAGATCGATCACCATGAACGTGACACGGGCTGTTTTCTGGAACGGCCTCTCTCCGATGGTCACTTCGAAGTCAATGGTCCCTTTTGCGTAGACCGTATGATTCGTGAACCCTTCCAACAAGCCCGCATATGGGGTTAAGTGCGCCTCGGACATCCCCATTTCTTCTAGACAATGGAAGTAGAGTATGTCCCGTGAAGCCCCGGTATCAATGAGGACCCTCCCAATATCCGCTCTACCAATAGCCATCTTGATTGTCAATGGCTGTGTTGAATGGAAGAGTGTGGAGGCCAGCTCGCTCCTCATGAACCCGATCATTTCCTCCTGCTCGGGTGGGTAGGCTGGTATCAGGAACACCTTTTCCAATTTCTTGATCTGAATGGAGAGCTGGGTGCTGCTCGGGGCTTCTTCCCCGATATACAGGATGTCATAGCGTTTTTCCCCGTCGGCATCGTTATCCCTAACATACTGGACATGTCCCCGTGGGGCTCCTTCTTTATTGCTGGGTCCCTCGATCCACTTTTTCAATTCTCCGGCCTCGACTTTCTGTTGTATTATCTTCTTCATCTGAAAACACTCATCCGTGTTATGCCCATGGCTCTCATGGTAGCCGCACCACTTCTTCTTGTTCGCCTCATAAGGCTTTCTTTCTAGGGGCGGGGGAGGAGGAAGGGCTTCTGCCCGCAGAATCTCCGTCCTTGGGGCTATCAAAGGAGTGAAAGCGCTGTCATTTCTTTTGAAATTGGTCGTGCCCCTCGGTCTTCCTCTATTTCGGCCGCCATTGCCCCCCGAATAGCCAGCGTGGTACCTTGAGTCATGAGCGGGCTCGAGCCTATCCCTTATGCTCCTGCGGGCATCTTCCATGAACGAGGGCTCAACTCCGGCCATGGCAATGGCTCGATTGTACATTTCCTCCGTTCCCTCGGGCTTTCGACAAGCGAACTCTTGCCTCAAGGTATAGGATGTCAATCCTCCCAAGAAGCACAGCTCGATGTCATTTCTCGTTAGGTCCACGATTTGTTCGGTCATTTTTCTAAACCGAGTAATGTATGCTTTTGTACTTTCTCCAGGATATTGCTTCACACCGCATAGATCCGACTTCGGTCTTGCGACCTCCCCAGCGCCCGCGAACGAGTTCAGGAACGACGTCCGTAATTGCTCGTAGCTGCAAATGGAGCGAGGCTTATGGGCCAACAACCATCCCAGCGCCTTCCCCTTGAAGGTGGATGCTAGAGCCTTGCACTTTACGGCCTCATCCGTTGAAAATAGAGCCATCTGCCCTTCAAACCGCCCAACATGGCTTTTGGAGTTAGACGAGCCGTCATAAGCGTCTAGCGTGGGGACCTTTCCCCGCTGGATCGGGGAATCAGCTATCCAGGAGGCAAAAGCATCTATGGGCCCAATGCATTTTGCCACATTTTGCTTAGACTCCCATAGGTCCCTGATCATCCCCTGGACCTTGTAATCAATCTCTTCCCCGGTTTTCACCCTTTTTGCCGTCCCCGCAAATTGCTCTCCGGTTCTAACAGTTGCTTTTCCCTTGTAGTGGCCTTTGGACCTTCGAGGTTGAGATTCTCCTTCTTCACTCCTTCTCCCTTCCTCTCCTTCTTCATCGTCGTCTTCCACAACGATCGTTCTTTTCTTCTTTCCCTCCACCCTGCTGGCTATGCTTTTAGAACCATGAGTTTTTGATCTTTCAAGAGGGATTGCCGTGTCAGCCTCGGCATTAAATAGCTCTTCCAGGGCCAGGTTTAACTGAAGCCCTTCCGCTACTAGATCCTGCCTGTCTTTCAGGAGCTGGATTTTCTTTTGAATCTGCTCAGGGGTGAGGGGAGTGACGGGGATTTTCTGTACCTTGCGTGCTTTTGATGTTTCGATACGATCTCTCAGATCCGCCTCTCTTCTTGCTTTCTGAGAGGGAGTGCCTGAGCAGCCACTAGGCGCCTTGTCCCCCAATCTGGCAAAGATGGATCCTTGAGGCGCTTGTTTCGAAGGGCTAGCATTTGGGTTTAAGATTTCTTTCCCAGTCATTGTAAATATTTGGGGTGCCGAGTGTATTTTTAGAACCGTAGAAACGAAAGAATGGCTTCGAACGGTGGAAACTCAAGATGAGCTAGGCTGGGAATTCGAAAGAACTCAGAAGATTGCACTAGGAAGATTTTCGATTCCCGGCAATGGAACCACTGATGACGCCCTAGGTTTCTGGGGTCACGGAGATAGAACTCCAATTTTGCTGTCTCTTGATCCTGATCACAACACAAACAAGAACACCGTTAAGACCAAGGCCGGGTTGGAATCCGGCTTAGGCCCTCGGGTGTGAGAGTAAGATCTCTGAGGAAAACCTAAGTAGAAAGCTTATGAAAGCCTTGTGTGTGTGAATAGGATAGAGCACGTACCTCTCTCATGGGCGAAAAGAGGTATTTATATGACCAAGGGAAAGGAACCTGCACAAGGTACTAACCACCATGGTACTGGGGGGACACGTGGCGAGTCCCCATTGGATCGGTCAGGAGAGTGGCTGGGAAGGTGGCGTGTCTGTCAGGGAAGCATGGTTCCATCACCAACCGTTATGGTGTGTCAGGTACGGATAGGTGACGCCTCGCGTACGTTTGTGCCAGCCGGGCACCACGGGCTCCTCAGGATGGCGGGAGGCAGACTCAACTCGGGCATATATATCAGGGAGTTCGATCCCCTCGGGCTTACTAGACCGCGTACCTTGTCGGTTCGGCCTCCAGAGTTCAGGTCCGGTTCGGGCGCGTTAGGTCGCGTTAATTTAGACCGGCGGGCGTCCGGCCCAGAAGGCTCGGTCTCATCATTCCGGTATGTGATCAGCACATGCACATCATGACAAAGGCGGTGAGTGTGTGCGCGCGCGATCGTGTGTGCGAGTAGGATAGAGAGAAGACGAGAACAAAGAAGAGGAGGAAGAAGAAGCAAAACAGTAAGAATAACAAATACAAGCTTGCATTTCTACTAGACACAAAAACAAGAATACAAGCACAATGCAAATATTATTGCCAAATAAATAACTCATTCCCCGCCTTCTTTGAGGCAAGAGTGACAGCAAAGACGCACAAATTTGTAACCAACAGCGTGAACAGATAAAATGTCAAATGTAGTGTTGTTAATTCACATTATATTATATGTACCTTATGTACAGGTATAAACTTCAATAATTCACAAAATCTTCATCAACATAGTAGAAATATCTGCTGAAAAGAAGCTGCGTGCGTATGAGAATGTGATACGTGAGTAACTACGTGTTTTCCGGCAATGGCAAGAGAGAGAACTTACGTCCTCCAAGACAATTTCTCCAAAGTAGATTCAATAATCATATTAAAGATCCCTCATTACTTTATGAACCAACAGAGTAGTCTCTCAAGATTATAGCAATACCCAAGCTACATGTACCCTTCCCTCTCCAAGCATTGAGCTTGTTTCTAAAGACGGGCCCAAATATAGGACTTTCAGGAGTAGCCGAGTTCTGTTCTCCACCTTTCTCAGTAACATGGACATTTTTGAGGTTTCTGGAACATCGAACGATAATTCGTGCTATCAAAGAGCTATCCAAATATATACCCACATGAGAGTTTGAAAAAAAGTAGGACAGCAGCACTTACATCTTGAAGGGTGGCCCAGAATCTGTAGAATTCTCACTAGTGCAGCAAACATCACCGTGCAAGTTATAATCGTGAATCTTCCCATTACATACCCTTTCAACTTTATGGCGAATTTCTGGAGGAAGTTTATTCAGAAGATCAGATACAACCAATTCATGCTTCTTCCTAAGTTCATCGAGCTCTTTCTTCTGCTCAACCATCAAATGCTCGAGTTTATCCAAAATGACTTGGACATTATCATCATTTCCTAATAAATAATACCCATTAGCATTTGACTCAGTGGGTGATGCAGCAGCTTCTTGCTCTCCCATCTGTTTAGGTGAAGCATCATTGCAGCTGTCCACTTGTGAACTTTCAGGTCTCGGTCTAAGAGGGGAACTTCCACCACCTGTTCTGGGTGAATCACAAAAATGCATCATCCGGTGCGGAGAACCTCCACCGCCCGATTTGGGTGAGTCGCACCAATAAATTCTACCCGAAGGCATTCGTTCTAAAACAAGACCACCTACAGAAGGACCAGAATCATTTGTGGTGGGAGAGGAATCGTCTTGAACCTCACAAGGGTTGGAATCTGAAGCTGGAACTTCACTGTCAGCGTGATCGTCAAGATTTTCCCTGGGTGCCCAATCTGGTATATAGGACCTAATTTCAGCGTTGATCATTGCAGCAATTGCTGATACATCCTGATCTGTTAGGTCAAGCTCCTCAACCATTTCACTAGCAACATCAGTTGGTGTATCAGCGTCTATATCAAATGGGAAGTGTATATTACGTATATTACCTGGCAATAAAAAAAGTTCTCATTTTCAAGGCCTGAGAGTAAAAGCAAATGAAACTATGAATAACTCAAAAGAAGTCAAAGAATACAAATAAATAGAAACAGAAACTAACCCGTATTATCTGCTATCCTTAGCTTTAAGAATATTGTGTTGAGGTCTTTCATTTGACCCTGAACCGTGAAATCTCGGCTTCCCTCGGGCAAAGACTCTTTGGGAGTTCCACCATTGTCAAGCTTCTCACCTTCGCTGTCTGCATAAATTGTCTGTCAAAAACTGGAGCAAACGACTAGAAAATGAAAATGTTCAAGTTCCTTGCAAGGTTTACCTGAATGAAGGGGACTGGGTTGCAACGACCGACCTATACTTCCACAATCCTCATCTGCGAGCAGGAACGGATCCATCAATAGCTCTTTGGCAGGTAACCTGACAGAAACTTTTGCAATACACTTTTCTATAAAAGCTCTGACTTCAGGATCTTTCACTTTTCCTAGTGATGCTGGTTTAATCCCCTAACAGAAAATAGAAAGGAAATAAAACAGCCGTATGAAGCTGAGTTATCCGGCCAGCAATATTATAATTATCATGTAGCAAGCAAAACACCAATTTAAGTAACATTTGTCTCAACAGTTCAAAGTATTTCAATATGCACATTCACAGATTCGGTGCATATGCAGGATTTCATAAGTTCCGAATAACTTTCCCGCAGCTCCACGGGGTTCCAAAAGAGGGTCCTATATTAAGAGGGGTCGTTTTAAAGGTGTTATCTTACTTCCATATGTTTTACATTTTTTTTTGGTAAGACATTCTAGGGCAGCATCATGCGATCAAAGATATATATATATATATATATATAGGGTCGTGCTCCTGTGAGAACCTAAATATCGTGAGAACCGTGAGAACTTGGATACATTAGGTTTTAACCTAATGTATCCAATGGTTCACTTGGATACATTGGATACATTACTTGGATACATTAGGTAAAAACTAATGTATCCAATGGTTCACTTGGAACTTGGATACAATATTGGATACATTACTTGGATACATTAGGTTCTTACCTAATGTATCCAAGTTCTCACGGTTCTCACGATATTTAGGTTCTCATTTGAGCATCTACCTATATATATATATGGGTGTAAATATATGGTAACCAAATGGATATTTATAAGCATAAATTTTGAAATGAAACTCTCTTTGTAAAATAAACTAGAATGAAAATAAGGAGTTCTTTTTATGGGACAGAGAGAGTCAACAGAACAGGAATCCCCCTACAAAACGCCGTTAAAATTTCAAGTCATGATCATCTCAAATCCAGCAACAAAATCCAATTTAGAGATACTTAAAAGATTCATATCAATGGAAACCCCAAAATTACTGTACTCTTCTTCTACCATAGGAGCCAATAGCTGATGCAGTGCCATATAGCATCCAACAAACACAAGATGTTCGCCTATATCTCTGCATCTAAAAACACCTCATCAACAAATAGTACGGAAAAACGAAGAAGCAAGAGACACTTCTAAATGGACCAAATCCGAAGAGAACAAGAACAGTCCCCTCCCAATATGGACAGCATTCTTTTAGGGTTGATCTGAATACGTGCCTATTTCCTTTTGGGTGCTACGAACTACTTGTGTCCATAATGTTTTGGAGGAACACATATCTTTCATATTTTCAATAGGTCAAATGGCTTGATCTTTATGGACAATCAAAGAGGACACTTAACTCAAATCGGTAGGAATACTAGTTATAGCAATTTTTACACATAAAGATAAACATTGCGCAAAGCCATTCCATTGGCCACATGGCCAAAAAGAGAAAATGCAGAAAGCGCCTTAAACTACTCCCACATATTGGTCATTAAATCAGAGCAAGGTATAATTTTATAACATTATATGACTAATGAAAGCCTTATGAGTTGAACCCCAAAATGCTGCATTTAAACTACTAAAATGCTGAACGTTAAAAATTCAACACCTCACTTGAAGGGAGAGGGGGAGGGGGGGGGGGGGGGGGGGGGGGGGGGAGAGTATGAAATCACTGTCAAGGAGAATCGTGCTTAACAGAATCTACAATCTAGTATGGAAACTTTCAAGTACAAGCATGAGTTGAACAAGAAATTATGTTCCACATACATACCCCAGTGTTGAACATGATAAGAATTGTTGAAGACTCCTTCAACAATTTGAGCTTTAAAGTGAGTTGGTTAGTTTACAACGTATCAAAGATCTGGTCTGGCAAGGTCTTGGATTTAACTACCCCCCTTGCATTTGCTTCCCCAGTATTGTGTGCACCATACACAAACTGGTAATCTGGTTATTTGCAATTAGCTAATGATGCACATTCACTTGCATCTCCCAACACAAACAGAGTGCTGGGGTCACACGTGAGGAATTTATTTAAGTATGATACACATGGTAGAGGACCCTGTCTAATAGTTTAGATTTAACATGAGCTGGTTAGTTCACCCGGATTTATGCAACCTGTATGCAATAATTCCTATAAGCCATAGACCAACTACCCCATACATGATCTACCCCCCCCCCCCAAAAAAAAAAGGGTACAACAGAACTCCCTCTGAATGCCACCATTGTTGATATTACGGAAATATAGAAGTCAATATTTGATACGGACAACAGTTCCTTTGGTTCAATTCAATACTGCACCCCTAATGTCTTTCTACTCCAAATGAAAAGATGGGCTCTGATGGATTCAAGCAGAAAAAAGGAAGTTATTTTCTAATATTTGAATGTGTGTGTACGCTTACAAGTAGTGCTAAATTAAGGTAGGAGCCAAATGGAAAGTGAAATGTGGTAAATTAATTTGTTTAACTTCTTAACTAAAACATGATATGGTTCGCGTGATGAAGGGGGTAACCAAAACACCAATAAAGAAAAAAAAAAGTGACTAAGATGGCCAGAGTTGCGACAGTTCTTTACTTGGGATAACTAGTTTCATGGTAGCTAATGCTTTTCATTTCTAAAACTTGAGATTCAAATGATGCATACTCATGTTACGTTCAACATAAATGAACCTAGTAATTGTGAGAAGCCCACAAAAGTAAGATTTTTGAAATTACTATTATTAAAATGTGGATCACATATTGCTTTGAAGTAAAGAGTTCCAATGCAAGAGCAACCTAACTCACACCCCACCCCAGAAGTCTATACTGCATGCAAGCGACAGTAACTCCCCATAAAAGGATACAAATCAAATATACGGGTGAGTGGCATATGCTGAGTTCTTTTTCAAATTCTACAAAAGCATGAAGCAAAATGAATCTTCTCGGAAGATAAATGAAAGTTGTGATGATATATAAGAATACAAAAAAAGGACCATGGCAAGTCTGCAGGAACTCTGTGAGTGAAGTAGGAAAATACACAAAAGAGAAATGGCTCAATGAATTAGTCCTTATGACAACCAGAGGATCACAAGACCATCAGGATTCAGAAATGCAACGGAAGAAGTAGGAGTTGAGATGCTTAAGTGAATTGTTCAATCGATTCAAGATACCAGGAGACGGATGTAAAATTAAAAACCAGAAGATCGAAGCTAATATGAAATGGAAACAAATAATACCTGAGTTATTTTTTTGTGTGGCTATCGTCGGTTGCAAAAGAGTCAATTCAAGGTGCTGGGTAGGGAACAGCGCAGTGTTCGCTCTCAGGGTTTCATATTCGTTTTTAGGCAGAAACATGGAGGCCAGACAAGAAAGGCGGAAGTTACTTATGAAACCTCCGATCTCGCGTGAGTAAGTTATTTTAATAAGGTAAAGTAACTTCCGCCTTTCTTGTCTGGTTTTAATAAGGTGGGTGGGGTAGTGGAGGAATAGTAAGTTGATTGGTGTTGTGAGTGTAAAAGTAAAGTAGGAGAGAGAATGAGTGGGAAGAATAGTAAAGATTCTTTACCATTTTGGGCAGTCTCAATTGATGTGAAACAGACGAAAAGGGAAATAAGTCTCAATTCACATGAAACGGAGGGAGTAGTTATTAGCGAGATTTGCAATTTTTGCTCCTTAGCACCAAGCATCAAAGCGCATGCCTCAGTCTTAAGAGAGTGCGGGCACTTGTCTAGGAACTGTGCCTCGCCTTGATAGATCAAGGTGCCACTCTTAAATAGAAACATTAAATTGTTGCGTGCTGCCTCTTACCTATAATTCCCTAGACCAAAAGAAATCCCTTATCGTCCTAACATTCCTGTTGCCCCCCCCCCCCCCCAAAAAAAAAAAAAAAAATAATAATAATAATAATGTAGATTGTAACAGGACGAAGATAGTGAAAAGGTAAAAGGTACCAAAAAGATAATAACAAAGGACGCCTCAACCATCTGGCATTTTAGAGATCTCTCGAATTGGAGGCCAAATCAAAAGATCTATGGTTGCCTAAAAGGGATTCAAGCATTTCGTGGGACAGAAATGATTCAAAGACACTCTAACTTCGATAATTGATTTAGAGTACATAGGAAATGAGCTAATTGCAAAAAGAAGTCCATTCCCACTATCTAGATACATCGATGATGGCGTTGTAGTTTCATTTATTGATATAACTCAAACTTTTTCTAACCTATAAACTGCTTAGACAAGGTTTAATGATGCTCCATACCCTTTCCCCCGTTCCACAAAAACTTAGTTGTGCATGAATTCATGGTTTTTGTTAAAGAACATAGAGAAATCTACGGATAATTGAAAATCCAAGCAAAAAGACAAAGAAGATGAAATGACTTTCCAATAGACATGAAGCCTTACTGATGTCACTTTCTTATATATTTGAGCAGCATTGGAGCATTCAACGTAGGGGTACTCAAATGTCACCAACTCAAGCAGGCACATGCCAAAAGCATAAATATCTACAAGTTCATCATATTCTTCTTCATACAGTTCTGGTGCCATGAACTCCGGGGTACCTAATTTAAAATTTACAGTTAAGCTGCATCTCTAGATTTGAATTTTGGTGGTAAATCAGACAAATAAAAGGAAAAGGTGGAAAGAAGCTAGCTCACCAATTACACTGTGAGCAGAACGAGCTTGGCGAAGGATCGCAGCCAGTCCTAGGTCACCAATTTTAACCTCTCCTTGGTTTCCATTAACAAAAATGTTGTCACATTTGAGATCGCGGTGAATAACAGGGGGATCATGACTGTGAAGATAGAAAAGTCCTTCCAAGATTTGCCTAGACCACTTCTTCAGTGCTCTCAAATCGACATGCTTATGCTTCTTGCGGTACCTATCAAGACATCAAAGAAGTCTCTCAAAACCCAGAAGAAGACTATAAATACAATGTTGAAAACCAAAATAGAAAATGAAGTCAAAACATACTGTCGTAAATTCCCAGATGTAAAAACCTCGGTGATAAAATTGATATGCTCATTCTTTGTGTCAACCCATGAATTATAAAACTTGATGATGTTCTTGTGCTTAAGGGTTTTAAGCAAATGAACTTCGGAATACAATCGCTCCAAATCTTCAGAATTCCTTAAGAGATCAGCAACTTTCACTTGATTCCAAGCTACCTCAATTCCTTCCAATTCATCAAATGCTCTGTATCTAAAATCCATAACCAATGGTAAAGAGTTCAACATCATTTCTACACAACCGTAGGTAAGAATGGAATACATAAATATTAACGAGTTAAAGCAACATAAATTGAAGAAAAGCTTACACTTTCTTGAAAGCACCCTTTCCTAGTACATCCTTATACTACAAAATGCATCACTAGAAGTCAGATAAAGAACAATTGCAACAAAATGTTGATAAAATCACAAATCAGAACTGAAAAAGTACGACATTCAACCAACCGAAATGATGATTTTGCATAAATTGAGATAATACTGACCCGACCATAACGACCGGAGGGATCGATCTCGGCAAATTCAATATCAGAATCGTCCGGGTCATGATCGGACGAAGATTCTTGGGGCATTTCCGTAAAACCCTAGCTGGATCAAACTTAACGTATGCAAGTTTGATAAATTAGTGGGTCATAAGTGAATTATGAATCAGAGAATACTGAGATAAATTATTCCGGGGACAGAGTATCAGCCAAGGATTTCGAAACGAGTAGGCATGAATATAACTGACGAAACATAAATTGAAGAGGGAGAAAGGGGAAGGGAGAGAGACGTCTGGGCGGAAGACGGCGGCGGGGAGGGCTAAATCTCACTTCAAAAGATGAATTTTGGGAGTGTTATGGAAAGTCAATTCCAGAATCACATATTTTGGCCTATGCGATTTGACATCTTCCCAACAGATTCCAGATCGAAATTTGTAACGATTTCATCCGGTTTAAGGAATGCAAAATGTTGTGGCTACTTGTCAATTTTTTTTTTTCTTTTAAGAAAATATTATGCTTTAACTATACAACACTTACTCCCTCGTTCCCCGACAAAGTGAGATTTTTTGTCAACTTCATTACACTTTGATCAACAATTTAAATAAAAAATAATTATCTTAATTAAAATCTAAAAGTTATTACTGAAAATATTATCAATCGTGATGCAATAACAATTTTTCAAATTTTCATTATGATTATTTTTTCTTCTCCAAATTATTCGTCAAAAGAGCAATTAAGTTGAAAAAAAATCCCACTTTGCCTGGACGAAGGGAGTATATCAATAGAAATAATTTTTTATTTAGAATTCAAGAAAATCTAATGCTTATTAGTATGAAATAAAATAAGGCTTATAAAATTAGTCTAGATATGATAAATCATGGGACATTTTCTTAAAAGCCCTTCATTCTAACTTTTATTTCTAAAGAAGACACAATATTTTTCTAATTGCTCAAAAACCCAAGGAACAAAAATAGCCAAGAATACCCCTAACTACCCCTTATAAGGGTGCTCCCCCTTTCCAGGCCATATTTTCTGGCCATATTTTCATCCCGCTCTGAGATTCATGTCTCAGACTCTTAGAAACACTGAGAATCATGTCCCAAACCTATAAAAACACTAAAAGTCATATCATAATCGTATAAAAACACTGAGAGACATGTCGCATGCCTATAAAAACATTGAAAGTCATGTCACATACCTATAAAAACACTTAGAACCATATCACATACCTATAAAAACACTTAGAACCATGTCACACACCAATAAAAACACTTAGAACTATATCACATAATTATAAAAACAATTGGAACCATGCCACATGCCAATTAAAACACTTAGAACCACGTCACATACCTAATAAAACACTGAGAGACATGTCACATACGCATAACAACACATATAAACATATCACATACCTCTAAAAACATTGAGAGCCATGTCACAAACCTATAAAAACACTGAGAGTCATGCCGCAGACCTATAAAAACTCTGAGATACATGCCACAAACCTATAAAAACATTGAGAGTCATGTCTATGACTTGTAAAAACACTAAGATACATGTCACATACATATAAAAACACTGAGAGCTATGTCACAAACCTATAAAAATACTGAGACAAGTGTCTCAGACCTATAAAAACACTGAGAGACATATCTAAAGCCTATAAAAACACTGAGAGACGTGTCTCAGACCTATAAAAACACCGAGAGACGTATCTCAGACCTATAAAAACACTGAGACACATATCTCAGACCTATAGAAACACTGAGAGACGTGTCGCAGACCTATAAAAACACTGAGAGTCATATCGTAGACCTATAAAAACACTGAGAGACATGTCACACCTATAAAAAAAATACTAAGAGACATGTTCTATACTTATAAAAACACTAAAAAACATGTCGCATACCTTTAGACACACTGAAAGTTATGTCGCACACCTATAAAAACACCGAGTGACATGTCGCAGACCTATAAAAACACTGAGAGACATGTCACATACCTATAAAAACACTGAGAGTCATGTCACAAACCTATAAAAACACTGAGATACATGTCACAGACCTATAAAAACACTGCGACACGTGTCTCAGACCTATAAAACAGTGAGAGACATATCTCAAACCTATAGAAACACTGAGTGTCATGTCACAGACCTATAAAAACAATGAGAGACATGTCTCAGACCTATAAAAACATAGAGAGACATGTCACATACCTATTAAAACACCGAGAGCTATGTCGCAGACCTATAAAAACACCGAGAGCCATGTCACAGACCTATAAAAACACTGAGAGACATGTCTCAGACCTATAAAAACCCTAAGAGACATGTCTCATACTTATAAAACTTCCGAGAGTCATGCCACGGACTTATAAAAACACTGAGAGATGTGTCGCAGACCTATAAAATTACTGAGAGACATGTCACATACCTATAAATTAAACACTGAAAGTCATGTCTCAGACCTATAAAAACACAGACAGATATGTCTCAGACCTATAAAACACTGAAATCCATGTCACAAACCTATAAAAACATTGAGTCATGTCACAAACCTATAAAAACATTGAGAGCCATGTCACAGACCTATAAAAACACTGAGATACATGTCACAGACCTATAAAAACACTGAGAGTCATGTCTCAGACCTATTGAAACACTGAAAGCCATGTCACTAACCTATAAAAACAATGAGAGCCATGTCACAAACCTATAAAAACATTGAGAGTCATGTCACGTGTAACGCCCGTCACATTTTGCATGCATTCCATGAATATATCATTAACGGGCTTGTATTTTATTGTGATTGAGATGCACTATTTATCATATTTGCTTTCTAGTTCCATAGTATAATTTTAAACATAATTGGGTGTCATTGTGTTCATTGTCATTTTAACATTTATATAGAAAATATTATAAATAATAATGTAAAAATGAGCTGTTGAAGGTAACCTAAATTTTAAACATATAAGATACATATGTGATTAATTAGTTAATATAAATGTTTATAACATAGTTATGTAATTTTAATTAAGTATAAGCCAGCTTATTTGATTGTAAATTAAGGCTAAACTAATTGAATAGTAAGTTAGTGACTAACCTACTGTATTTGACCAAACAATAAGAAAAGTTGACCAATTTTCATGTCATATTGGTCACTTTGGTTTAAATCACATGGATTGAGAAACAAAAATAAATGATCAACTTTCTCCCATTTCAATCCATGCGTGGGGTGTATATCATAGAGTGGGTGAAGGAGTTTAAGTGTCAATAACAATTTTGAAGGGGCTTTGTGAAAATTGCATATTATAAAACTTGAAAGACTTCTCGGTGAATTCGGTCTTCAAAAACAGATACTCCCCTCCATTCCTGTGCGAAGAAACAGGGGTTTTCCCCTTAACACTTTTGCTTGTTCCTCTTTGATTATCCCTCCGTTCTAAAATCTGACTTCACCAAAATTTTACGGGTGTGTATAACAACACCGTCTATTTATCCAAACAAGTCCTTTACTTGGGTCAAAATGTCCTGCTGGATATAACATCCCGCATCCAAATGCAGCCTTAAGTCAAAAACTCGAGTAAACGCAATCCACGAAGAACCCAACCAAAAACCTCCCAAATTTCTTACAGACAAATTTGATTAGAGCAATCCGTATGTAGAGTGAGAAATAACAGAGGAGCGAGCTCGTTCATGGCGATTTGGATTCGAAGCTTGCTGTTATCTGCAGCATTAATCGGAATTCTAATGGAATCAGTAGAATCGGCGAGTCCTTGAGCTTACCGGAGAGATCTCGGCCACCCGCAGTAGCACCACGGCGCCTTTCAGAATGTCAAAGATAGCATCCGATATGATGTCCGCCGTATGCTCCAGATCTGAACGGCATCAGAGGGAGGGAGATTGGCGCCTGAGAAGAAGGGGGAATGGCAAAGGCAACACGGAAGAGAAGAAGGACGCCGGAGGAGATGTGAGTTCGCCGGAAGGGATGGGAGTTCGCCGGAGGAGTAGAGAGAAAGAGAGAGAGAGAGAGAGAGTGTGGGTGACGGCAGAAACGTAAGAAACATATGACGATGAAGGAGGATGGTTAGCATATTAGGGTTGGGTGGGGGTAGTTTCGGGAATACAGTATCTCATTAAAAAATAAAGGACCTAATAGAAATAGATATTTCATTTGGTGGACCTGAGAGAAATAAACTAAAATGTTTGTCCTATTTAAAAAAATTGTTTTAATTAGAGGACTTTTGAGAAATTTTTCCATAAATCATTGCATTTTTCACAACAAATAAAACATAAAAATAAAAAATAAAAAAATAATTTGTAAGTGCTTTTGATTTGAGATCACGTACTCACCGTTTTGCATCAAATAAAGCAATATACGTGTGCCCCTTATCTCCTTTCCCTTGCATAACTCACACGCCCTCCCCACTCAAGCCCGACCCGAACACCAACGGCCAGTTAACACTGTCGCCCCTCCCTTTCCCCATCACCACCTTGTTCACAAGTGCCACCCCCTCCCCCTACTTCATAGCCTTCACAATGGGAATGGGTTATTGTAAGCGGTGGTGGTTAGGCAACTCGTAACTCGGGTTGAGAGAAATGTAGAGGTAATAGAACGTTAGTTTTCGCGTCAGAAGTCCGTTAAATTTCTGAACACTTCATTTGTCGTATCAATATTCCATTAAAATTTTGAATATCGTTACTGAAAAAAGAAATTGGTTGCACTTTTGAAAACTAACTCAAAAGTATGTAATTTTTTACATTAACAAGTAGATTACTTTTTTTTTTTTGACAAATTAAATATATTAGTCATTTTGCTATTAATTTATTGGTTCATGTTAATGATTATGTATAAATGAAATATTCAAGTGTATGCAATATACCCAATCATTTTCATTAAATAATTCAAATGTTATTTATTATCTTATTTATTAATGATTTAAAAAACAAATCTTATTTATTAATGAAATAATAACGAAATTTATAACTGGCCATCTATATTACAATAAGTAATGGAGGTAACCGCCGAGATAAAGAACGGCTGAGATGCTTCTCCGAAAATTGATCTGACCGCCTCCATTGTCTCCTTCCATCAACATGTTGTAACTCCCTCACTAACCGCAGCAGTTAACGCCTCCTCCAAAACTGATAAACCAATTCTCAAGCCTCTTCTATCTCACGCACTTGCCAATCCTCTTGCTCTCAAATTGCCGGATGTAGAGGAAATTGTAAAATAAGATCGAGTTCTCCTCCCATCAACATGCTGTCATCCACAGCAGTTTATCCCAGGACTATTTTCTTTAGCGTTATTTCTTCGATTTGATTTTTCCATCTTCCATTTGATATTAGTGGAGGTTTTGTGGAGTAATTGAGTCGTAAAATTACATGATCGAAGTGGTGCAGGAACCATGAATAGGTGAGTGAATAGGTATATTGCAAAGCAAAATCCACCCTTAGTACTATGCAAATAATATCCCTACTCAATTTTAAAGGCTAACCAATTTAGATTTACAATTTTGATTTACAAAAACTGTAGTTTGAGTGAAGCAGTGGCCGGTCTTGATCTCAAGTAGCAGAGCGCGACCACCCCTAATCAACTGGTACGTTCACTCTTCCCTCTGCCCCATTTTATTTTAGTTCGATGTGAATTTAATTGTGTTACGTGTTAGTACTACTCTTTGAATGATAAGCATGTGATCAAATGTATCAATTTAAGATCAAATTTATCACACTGTGATAAGTTGCATATTATTGATTAGTTTATTGAAATATTATTTTTAATTCGTACCGCCTCCGTCTTGAAATGAATGTTCTTCTTCTTTTTTTGTTATAGATGAAGTAGTATGGAGCATCATTTTATTTATTTTTTTGAAAAGCTTTTTATCATCTTTTTTTAGGAAAGCTTTTTATTGACTTGAAAATCACATCTGCAATGCCTTCATATTCATATTTGCAAACATAAAGTGAATATTTTTTTATCTCTTAATAATTCATCATTGTTCATTATTTTACGTTTCCAAAATTGATGTAAATTATCTCAAGGGGAGATTGATGTAAATTTAGACCTTATGTCTCCTCAATGGGATGTAAAATGATTTACGCCTATAAAACTTTGAACACAACGACAGATGGTGGGTGCTTGGATGGTTACGTACACTAATGTGTAAAATTTGATTTTCAGGGCAACGTCATGGGGGTTCGCGCTGAAGGGCCACACTCATGTTGTAACGTCGTTTGCCACTGTCGTGAATTACGTAGTTAGTCGATATGCATGGTCATAGAGGCTCCATCAAGTGTATCGCATATTTCCTAGGCATGAAGTGTCGTCGGATGACAAAGAGGATGTTGGTTTTAGACGTGGAGTCTGGATGGAGTGATTAACATCTGGGGTGAAGTCCATGTCTATTTATAGGCATGGGCAGCACGTGTCTGTGCTCCAACCAAATTGTTGAGAGTATTTTGAGTTGACCTGACGTAGTTTATATTGTGATTTAATGTGCATTTATTCTCAAGTTGATGCCAGTTTGACTTGGGGGAAATTAAGCGAGATACCATTAGTACAGAGAAAACAATTCTCAAAATTATTTTGTTCGATATGTAATCGGTATGTAGTGAATAATTGTCCACTGTTCTATTTTAATGAATTTCGATATATTTGGCATCTTTTAATGATACATCTTTTAATTCATTTCAGTAGACAACCATTCATACTGTCACCGTGCCATTGGCACGGGTACGGATACTAGTATTGTTACAATAAGAAAGCGGTTCATGCTACTCCTAATTCACAGCTGGACAACGACGGAATGTAGAATGAAAGAACGACACTATTAATGATCTAGAAATATACAGATGAATAATTAGAGTTCGAGATCAGTCCTTTGACGGTGCCTAGCTTTTTGCCCAAATGATTTAATAGAGTAAACATATTTATTTTAAAATACTTATATACCCCTCCGTCTCATACTTATCGCTACTTTTTCCATTCTGAGTGTCTCATACTTATTGCTACTTATCCAAAATATTCACTTTTCTCTTTTCTATCAACTCACCACAACTTTACATATACAAGATGGAGAGAGTATGCATTATTAGCAATAAAAGTCAATAATGATACCAATGGCCATAGTTTTATTATATGGATATTCACGTGGGTAACACATTCTGTGCCTTTTCTCCAACCATAATTTAGGTGGGTTCAACGTTCTTTTTCAAGACATTCAAGTACTACTGTCATTACTCCATCCGTTTCAAAATATCTGTAGTTTTAGACTTTTTCACACATATTAAGAAATCGCTTTAAACTTTTTCACACATATTAAGAAATGTAATTAATGCATGTTAAGAAGACCCATTTGCCCCTAAATAATTCAACTTTCTAAGTGATTAAATGCTTGCATAAGAGATACTTTCACCATCATTAATAAGGGTATAATTGAGACAAAAGTGTAAAAGTGCATTGATAATAGTAAAGTGACAGATATTTTGAAACATTTTTTTACTCCTAAAGCGACATATAATTTGAAACGGGGGAGTATTTAATAGGAACAAAAATTAACATTCATTTTAGAACAATAAACATAAATGTTTCACATCACGCGAATGTATGATGTACAACAACTATTATTTCGTCGGATAAAAAATACTAAACAAAAGTGACCCGATTACATACGATACTTGAACAGCACAACAAACAGATCCACCTGCTTAAGCCAGTAAAGTTGACAAATTATCCAGACGATGTAAATAGTTCCAGAATCTTTTTTTTTTTTTTTTTACCTCTCCATTTTGACATGATTTCTTCACCGGAAAGGAAAAGTCCGTTAATGTTTCTTGAGGGCATTCATTTTATCCCGAAGATAGTAAAGCTTGGCCCTCCTAACTTTCTTCTTGTCCAACACCTTTATCTCTTTTATACTAGGCGAGTACCTGTCAATTCACTCATTATATTAACCCCACCACTACCAAATATCAAAGTGATATGAGAGCTAAAATAGCCACATGTAACACGTTGTTTCCAGGCACAAAATAGATACTCCATCCGTCCCAAAATGAATGTTCAAATTTTGGAGAAGTTACTAAACTATCGATCATCGAACAAGAAGTTCTTATTCACACTAACACTAATAATGCAATATGGTGAGATCGTGAAGGGTTTTATGTACTTGTGCTACTAAAAGTAAATGAATCTCAACTTTCTTAAATTTCCCTCAAACTTAAAGTTGGACAATCATTTTGACAGAGAGAGAGAGAGAGTATATAAAAAGAACTGAAAAGTACCACCATGTTCATAAACTTGGCAAAAAAAAGCTAAAACATCCATTTAGGGACAAGACCTTCATCAGTAGAGTAGATATGGTCCCAAGTCATAAAGAGCCAAGAAAGAAAGAACGCAAAAAAAAAAAAAGAAAGGCTCCGTTTGTTTCGCGTAAAACAATTTCCGGAAAATGATTTCCTGTAAAATGTTTTCCGGAAAATGACATAAACATTTTTTTGGTTGTTTGGTAAATCTAAGGAAATGTTTTTCGGAAAATATTTTCATATGAAAATAATAATAATTTAATATGAGGAAAAGAATTATAATGAGAAAAAAAATTGAATGTGGGTGGAGATTTTGGGTTGGGGTGGGATGGGTGGTTGTGGGGGTGAGGTGTTAATTTTTTTTTTTTTAATATGAGTGAAAAGAAGTTTTTTTTTTTTTTTGGTGGGGTGGGGTGGGTGCTGGGGTTGTTGGGGGTTGTGGAGATGTTCAATTTTTTTTAATATGAATGAAAAGAAGTTTTTTTTTTTTTTGGTGGGGTGGGTGGGTGGGGTGGGGTGGTGGGGGTGGGTGCTGGGGTAGTTGGGGGTTGTGGAGATGTTCAATTTTTTTTTAATCTGAGTGAAAAGAAGTTTTTTTTTTTTTTTTTTTTTTTTTTTTTTTTTTGGGGGGGGTGGGGTGGGGGTGGGTGCCTGGGGTAGTTGGGGGTGGTGGATAGGATGGATGAAGAGGGTGGTGTTAGAGGTGTAGTGGGTAGGGTGGGGTTTTATGGAGAGTTGGGTGTGAGTGAGAGAGTTAACATTTTCCGGAAAATGACTTACTTAGTAAAAATCCGTAAGTCATTTTACTTAGAAATGAGGGAAAATCATTTTCCGGAAAATCATTTTCCGGAAAATATTTTCCGGAAAATATTTTCCTCATTTTCCGGTGCGTAACAAACACCGGAAAATGGGGAAAACATTTTCCGGAAGTTATTTTACGCGAAACAAACGGAGCCTAAAAGAAGAGAAGCTATTGTTTTGAAGGGGTCCTCAGTTCACAAAAGCCTGAGCTACCTTGGCTCATACAACAGAAACCAAAAAGGGAAAAACCAAACCAAAACCGTATCAAGTAAATCTAACTGTAAATAATTCAAAGCTTTCACTTTTGATCAATTGAATTATGTACATTGTCCTTTCTTGTTTCGGCCATGGAAGAAAAAGAGAGAAGGGTGAATGATATTGATGAACAGGTGACAAGAGTCCTCCATGGAGGTGATAGTGAGAGAGAAAGAGAGGTTGTTTTTTAGCTTCATCTTTGTAAAATATTCTTCTCTTTAAGTAAGTTGGAGTACTAATTATCGCACCTGGCTAAAGTTCTAGACTAAGCCTACAGTGCAGATCAGCGATTTCATCGGATTGGAAAGACCATAGTTACCGGGAATCCCAACCCCCACTCGTCCCACGTCCCAGGAACGTGCATCCCGGATCGTGGGTCACTTTCATCCCAAGTCACTAGGGAGCTCGACCCAAAGCACTCAAATCATCGTACCGGAAAATAAAGGGTAGCAACGTAGAAACTGATCTTGGCTTGCCTTTCACGATGGAGAGGAAGATCAACAACTTTGAGTCACCGTTGGGAAGAGGTTGAGAACTTAGAGTTGCCGTGGGACAGATAAAATCTTGTCTGCCTTTACATTCTTTTAGGGTTATTTGTCTTTACATTTATAGTCTTTTATCTCCTTAACAATATACATACACGTGTGTATGTATATATATGTTCATATATTCAACTTAGTGATGCGTTTCGAATAAAAAGTGTACCACGTTCCCAACTGATCCTACCCCCCGGCGTACCCAAAATTTACTAAGTCACGTTCCTCGTTCCCGTACCCGTCCTGCGTCCCGAAACGTCCCATGTTCCTGGTAACTATGGGAAAGACAAAAAAGGGGAGGAGAGGGGCAACTGAATATAGAAGAAATCCCGTGCTAACAAAAATTCTTTATGATCCACATAAAGAAAAAGTCCTCGAGCTTCTAAATGATGTGTGAATCCTCAATTAGATAGGACAGCGTACTTTGGTTAGGTTTTTTGATATACTAAAAACCCTTGTGGGCATTCATCAACGCCAACAGGCATAGGATTATTAATTCACAATTTGGTCTATCTGACAACAACTGAATCTCCAAGTTAAAGCATAATGAGGGACAGTCATCTTAAGACATGATAGAAAACAAATCTATGTTTACTTACAGAGGCAAGAGAGATTCAACTCCAACTCCTGCTACCTGCCTTCTTAATCTAATTGTAGTATGTAGACCCGCATTGCGCCTTGCTATGACGATGCCTTTCACCAGTGAAACACGTCTCTTGTTTTCAGGTACTTCCTGTGCGCCATATTATTGTTACAAAACATATATGACACCCTTCATTATACCTCCGATAGCAATAAAAAAAAAATCCCACCACAGAAGATCAACAATAAGTATTCCCATACCAGTCTGAGCTGGATAATATAACCAGGCTTTATCTCAGGTATCTCTCTTTTGCCCTTAACCTTTTCCACTTCTTCCTTGTCAATAATCTGTAAATGTCGTATCATCAGGATAAGAGATCTTTCACTTGAATTAAAATGAAACTAAAGACAAGATGGAGCTAGTGAATTTCTTACCTGCATAATATTCCTGGCTGTTTTATCGAGCCTCTTAAACTTGAGGCGGGGAGCCACCTCAGAAGCAGGAGCATCTTCGGATATGGAATTGTCTGAATCTGTTGAAATACCCCTACATGACAAAGTTGGCGCCGCTGTAGACCCCAGAAACGAACACGGTCTAATATCTCTGTAGAATGATGCTACTGTAGGCATACCATTACGTTTACATGATGTCAACGAGTCTGTCAAGGAACCAAAGTTTTTGGGCTGAAATAAAATCACAAATTCAAAGTTTCAAGACTTCATCTTTCAAATCAATCACATATTACAAAACAATAATTTCATGTAGATAGTGCAAAAAAGGGTAGTATATATTGCAGCCACCCCCACTCCTTGCCTTCTTCAAGAGTCAACATGTTAGCTGTTTTTCTCCCGCGCCTTGTATCTTGCTGACCTAAACTGAAACCCCCATGAGCCAAATATTTTGATAATAATTTCAAGATATACTATAAGTAGCATGGTTCCTTCAATAACCAGTATAGAAGGAATCAAAATTTTGTTGCTAGTTTGCATGAGCTATCATTATTTATTTCAATCTATCTTAGTACAGAAGATTTAAGAACTTAGTCGCGATTTTTTGGTATTATTACTCCCCTAATCCCCCCCCCCCTCCTTAACTAAGAGTGTCTTTTTTTTTTTTTTTTTTTTTTTTTCAGAATAGTAGTAATTGAATAAGCAAGAGTAACTGGGCAACTCCCCAGCTCCTATTTAACGGGGCTCCAGACAGGGGACATGCTTCCTTAAAATGAAAACAAACACTAGATATATCATCTGGCTAATCAAAACACTCTCTAAATCTGAGTTGCAAGCACTAGTGCCCCAAAGTATATTCAACCCAAATCTTAGACAATTGAATTTCACCACCTCACTTTAGTGCAATCAACGGGTGTTTGAAAAGTAAAAGTTAACAAGAGTTTACATTCTAGCATTCAAAATGTCAATTAAAACTTTTCATCTTAAGATTGCATATAGCTAAATCACAAAATACAAGTAATTTATACCAGCTGAAAATAGACCAAGAAAAAGGCAAGTTCCATAGTCGAGAACAAAAGAACAAGCAAATGGTTAATAAAATATACCTGCTGAAACTGGCTAGGAAGCAGCCGAGACAGGAGAGAAAAGGAATTAGATTCCAAATTACCAATCGCAGAACTACATTGAGGGAGGCTCAATGAAGAATCAACAAATTGTGAACTTCTAATGCTTCGCTTTGCGACCAATCTAATTCTCCCACACAATGATTGCATTTCGTCCAATCAGTTCTGCAGTTTGCAGACTAACGCTATGGTCACATTCAATCCAAACAGAACTTTTAACATCGTAAAGCAAAATTGAAGCTGTACATTATATGATGAACTTAACCTAATGTCAATATCAATACATTGAATTAATTTTGTTATATGGAAAATGAGAGAGGAAAAAACGTCGATTTAATCATGGAAATGAGATTTTCAAGTTTTCATATAGATGGAGAGGGGGAGAGACCTGGTGGTCGATTGACGGTGATCGGAAGTAGCAGCTGCGTCACAGCGACGGGGCTTCTTCTTCTGAAATTTTAGGGTGCAAAACCCTTCCCCAATCACGGAGGAGGTTTATGATCAGAATTATCAATTGACGTAACTACCCCTAACTATTGAGCCGGAGTATTTGAAGAAGTTCTTAGTTTTTTAGAGGCTTATTTAAAACTTATTATTGGTACACCATTATAAATACTATTCCCTCTGTCTTTAAATGAGTGTCCAAATTTCATTTTAAGGGACACTGAAAATCTCAAATTTTTGAACAATTTGGTAACAACGATTCATATATAATCTTGTAATCTCCTTTCCAAACCTTTAGTTTTGCACATATAAAGAAACCGGTGAAATTTTTTTCGAAAAAAAACGTTTAGGGAGAAAGTTATGTTAAAAAAAGACACTCATTTAGGGACAAAGATTTCTTGAAAATGGACACTCATTTAGGGACAGAGGGAGTAGTATCAATAACCATTTTTAGATCTTCATTACGATAATTGGACTAACCAATAATTATTGGGGATTTTTTCCAATAAGTCCCTTGGGGAAGATGGTATTTGCCAATAAAACCACAACATTTCATAATCTACCTTAGGGTCTTTGAGTTGAAATCAATTTTACCAATAAATCCCTCACCCTTTTTAAATGGCAAAAATACCCCAAGCCCAAATAAAATCCTATTACACCTTTAACCATTGACCACCTACTAGACCTTTGACTTTGACTGTCCGCCACCTACCGCCGCCACCAGCCGCCGGCGCCGCCACCTGCTGCCGCCGGACCTCCACCTGCTGCCGCCGGACCTCCACCCACTGCCGCCGCCGCCGTCAACCGTCACCTGCTGCCCCGCCGCCGGACCTCCACCCGCCGCCGTCAGCCGCCAGTGGTTGCCGCCACCGGATCTCCACCCGCCACCTGCTGCCGCCACCGGATCTCCACCCGCCACCTGCTGCCGCCGCCGGACCTCACCCACTGCCGCCACAACCATCTGCAACCCCAAGTATTATAAATAAAAATTATTTGCTCTTAGGAGGGTTTGAACCCTTGACCAATACTCCTAACCACTATGCCGAGCTTCTCACTTGTTCCATTAGTAGACTATTATATATTTAACACTACAACCTTACATTTGTTGTTGTTGTTTTTTTTTATTATTGAGAAATGAATATCTCATTTATTATTATATTAAAAACAGAGAAAATTTGATAATTGAGAAATGAATGTACCAGTTCTTGTACTCAAATTCATATGTGAATAATTGAGAAATGAATGTACCAGTTCTTCTACTCAAATTCATTTGAATAAATGAGAAATGAATGTACCAGTTCTTGTACTCAAATTCATATGTGAATAACTGAGAAATGAATGCCTCATTTATTATATAATTAAACCGATAAATTGAGTCATCAATTGGGGAAAATGAGAGATGATTTTATCATTTTTTATTCATTTATGAATAACTGTTAAATGAATGTCTCAGTTATTATATTCAAATTCATGTGTGAACAACAGTGAAATGCATGTCTCAGTTATTATAACAAATGTGAAATTATACAACTGTGAAATCAATTGAGAATTAATTTTATAAGTGATAAATGAAAAATGCCACAAGTGTGTAAAACTGAGTAATCATTCAAATGTGAAATTAATTGAGAAATAAAAATGATTTGTCAATTATTTACAAGTGAAAAATAAAGTTTTTATTTTTAAAATTTGAATCATAACTTGAATATACTTGTTTGATTCGTTTCAACGATATAAATAATTCGATGGTGTCAAATTATTTTTTCAACTTCTAGATTGCAAGATATATCGTTTTAAATTTTTAATGGGAAAAAGTAAGAGAGAGAGAGAGAGAGAGATGGAGAGGAGTGGAGAGAGAGAGAGAGAGAGAGAGGAGCAGCATTGTTTGTTTGTTTTTTTTTTTTTTTGAAAGAAAGAGAGGAGCAGCATTGTTTGTTTGTTTTTTTTTTTTTAAAGAAAGAGAGGAGCAGTATTGTTGGCGTGCGTGTCTTTTGGGTGAGGAGGGGTAATTTGGTCCAGCAACAATACCAGGGACTTATTGGGGGGTTTTGTAAATATCAGTCCTTATTGGTAATATTTATTTGTCTGAGGGATGTTTTGGTCAAAGCCTCTTATTATTGCTCAAAGTTGCTTCAGAGAAACAGAAAAAAAAAAAAAAAAAAACTAAGAACCTTAAACGGGGACGGAGGGAGAATAAGCTTACAAAATCTTGCTCATAAAATAACGTGTCCATATTTTATTGGTTGCATCGATAGACCCGGCACACTCTATTTAAAAACACCAATAACAGTATTACACCTAGGATTTTGTGAGCAAACTTTTGTGACTTTTTTTTTGTCCTTAATATTATTCTTTCCGTAAGTTTTTATTTGAAGATAAGTCTCATTTTTTGCAAAATCTGGGTCATACCTATACCGAGCTTAAAATCATTTGCACGTCGAAAATAAAATCAAGAGGATGCGACGGATTTTGCACCGCTCACAAAAGCAAGCGACGACACCTGCTCGAATGAGTGGTCTCTTACATTAGTACCGGTGTACCACGTTTAATCGTGAATTTGCTTTTTTTCTTTCACCCAAACTATTTCTGTTATTTATACGTTTTATAATAAGTATAACATTTAAAATAAAAATATAATATTAATACAATTATTACATAATATAATGTACAAAAAATAAACATTTTATCAAAAAAAATTGTTTAAATATATTTGACAAGTACATTGCAACACTTATTATTACCGTGTTATCAGTGTGAAAGACCTCACAAACTTTTTAGACCGGGTAATAACCGAAAAAGGCTTTAGGCCGAGTATTATAGGTGCTCGCATCCAGTTAGGCCCGTGTTTTTGGGTTCGCGGTTAGGCCTGTCCATAGCAAGTCAGATTCTCCAAAACAAGCATGAATCGAGCCCGCATAAAGTTGGGTCGGGTTGGCACACTGGCGTTGAATTTTACTTTTTTGGGCAAAAAATAAAACCTAATATACCTTTAAATATGTCCGTCAATATTTGTCAAAGCCCGGCCGGCCAGGCCGTGAAGGACCTGGACCAGATGGACCAAGCTCGTTGAATCTGCGGACACCATATAAAACAGGCCGGGCGGGCCCTACATGCCCGTAGGCCAACAAGAATTCATCTCATTAAAACTTTCTCCATCAATTTATAGCTCCACTCACTCCTTGCTTTTCCACAAGACTTCATTACTTTGTGCTAGGCCTGGCAATTGTGCGGGTTGTGGCAGGTTAACGAGTTGAAAACGGGTCGACCCGCTAGAACACATTTAAGTTGCCGGGTCAAACGGGTTGGGTTGGCGGGTTGAAACGGGTCGACCCGTTTATTTTTTTGCCCCGTGTGCCTTAAATTTATTAATTTTACCTATTTATGTTAACGGGTTAAAGCGGGTCGGGTCGACCGTTAAGCTTAACGGGTTGAGACGGGTTACCCGTTTCAACCCGCTAACTTAAATGGGTTGGGTTGGGTTGAGTTATAATGGGTTAGGTTGTACGGGTTAATGGGTAACAGGTCAAAATTGCCAGGCCTACTTTGTGCAGTGTCTTGGACCAAATTGGTGCTTTGAGGGTAGGGTAGGGTAGGGTAGACTGTGCATTGGACCATAGTAGTATTTTGCAATAGCAGCAGGCAGCCTTTCCTTTCCTATTCTTCATCACGCTTCTCTCTGCAACTACCATCTCCTCCCTTTTCAACAATTGGTTGGACAAAAGTTAAGAAAATAAAAATAAAGAGATTTGATATTTTAATAATGTAATTATTGAAACTTATAAGAGCAACATTGGAAAATCCAAACTGTGCTTTAAATATTTTTATATTTTGACTGGTCAATCACCCAACTCTCTCTAATCATGTGCTGTCATGCTTCCAAGGACTCTTTCATTCAATCCACCAAGGAAAATTAGGATATTGGACCGGTGAAGTACGATCGTGTAGCAGTTGGGTATCTCAAACGTACATTTCAATCTTGACTGTTATGCTCGCTTCAAAGGCATCTTGAATATTTCACTCCAAATCAACCTCAATCATCGAGATCGAGATCAGCTACCCTGCATTCAACTGCCAACCAGTCAGATAAAATAAATCTAGATCTAGCAAAAATATAATCAAAATCTGGTGAAGATGACTTCTCTGCTTTTTAACCATGTCTTGGAATATGTATTTTAACTCTGCAAAACAATCAAGCTCACCTTGGATTCCAAATATCTTTCTTTTCTTTTTTAAACACCAACCATTAAAAGAAAAGAAAAGGTAAATTAAGTAAACTAAAGGAAAACATAAATATCAATAATATACTACAGTATGAACCCATCGGTATATAAATATTACATTTGTATCACAATTTTTTGGACCGAAAAAAGTCAATATTTGAAGATAATGCATCAAATCTCCACATTCTTTATCTTTACCAATTCAAGACTCAAGAGGGATTACAAGCATTTTGGAAACTCGACAAGGACACCAACTCATCCTTTATTATCAGATTTTCAAATGTGAAACCTTTTTTTTTTTTTTTTTTTGCTTTTGTGACAAGGACGTAGGATATAGATATACTCCCTCCGTTTCAAAATCATAATTATGTTTGACATTACATTATAAGTTTTGAAAATTAAGTAACATTGAAGCCTTCATTTTGAAAATAGGACTAACTTCTTCACCTTGGGTTCGGTCGGATCATCAACATGATCCAAATCCAATCCGAACCCGATCAGATTTTAGAAAATGAAAACCAAACCCTAATTTTTCGGATCGGATTCGGTCAAATTGCCATCCCTAGGGACGGAGGGAGTAGTAAGAAATAAAAATTAAAAGAAAGCCAGGTAAGGCCCAGGAGAACTGTTAGACAATGTCTAAATTATTGAGTACTGTATAAAAGAAATACTTCTTCACTCACTCTCATCTGCCAGTTAGGAATCATATTTTTATTTTTGTGTTCCATTAATGCTGCCAAAGAACCCCCATCTGGCACCATCTCTCCCCTTCATAACATTATGTGACTAAAATCTCTCTCCCCTCTTTCTCTCTCTCTCTCTCTCTCTCTCTCTCTCACACACACACACACACACAGAGTATTATAGTGTATCACAATCTATTCATCATCCTCATCTAGTTGAACAAACTTTCTTCCTCTAAAAAGGGCTTTGCCCAAAAGTTTTAGAAACCAAACTAATTTCTCAAGATGATGCAAGACCCAATTGGGATCCCTGCATGCTTTTCATCAGGGGCACAGTCTGACGACTCTGCAGCAGTAACACGGTCAGGCCAAAGCGTATTCATGTCAGTGTACCGCACTAAATTCGCAGATCAGTGTCGTTTAATCACTGTGACATGGTGCAAGAATTTACTTCTCCATGGCCTATCTGTATCAGTGGAAGGAGTAGAAGGAGAAAGCCAACATACCTGCAAAGTCGAGCTAAAGCCATGGTACTTTTGGAGGAAACACGGCTCCAAACGCTTTCTCCTAGACAATAAGCCAATCGACATTTTCTGGGACCTAAAAGCTGCAAAATTCAATGGAGAAACAGAGCCCAATTCTGAATATTATGTGGCAGTTGTTTGTGATGAAGAGGTTGTGCTTTTACTAGGAGACTTAAAGAAAGACGCGTACCGGAAAACTGGTTGCAGGCCAGCTTTAATTGATCCAATACTGGTTTCAAGAAGAGAGCATGTTTTTGGCAAGAAAAAGTTCTTGACAAGAGTAAAGTTCCATGAAAAAGGAAGGTTACACGAGATTTCAATCGAATGCAAGAACAGAGTAAGCAATAATGTTAATGGGGTTGATCCAGAAATGGAAATACGGATTGACGGGCATTTGGTAATTCATGTGAAGCATCTACAATGGAAGTTTAGAGGTAATGAATCTATTCAAATAAACAAAGTAAGAGTAGAAGTGTATTGGGATGTTCATGACTGGTTATTTAGTCCTGGTTTAAGGCATGCTCTGTTTATCTTTAAACCAACCGTTATAGCCACATCTCCATCATCACTACTGTCAATGTCATCATCTTCTCCGCCATTATCGTCGTCATTGGCATCGACACCATTGTCATCACAAACAGGGAGTTCTGGTTCAATAGAGGGTTTTAATTCATGTGATTTTTGTTTATTTCTCTATGCTTGGAAGGTTGAATGATGGGAGAGAAAATTTTCATCCATGGTCATGAAACTCAAGTTAGTGAATTAATTGGATAGATGCCGAACTCGATGTCATCACTGAGGGACAGAGAATAACTGGAAAAGGAAGACTCATGTCATGGAAAGGAATGGGCCGGTATGGAGTGTGATGAGCAAGAAGATGGGGTGGGGGTGGGGGTGGGGGGCTAGCACATGGAAAGTGGGACCTGTGTGAGAGATTGGAACTTAGTAAACAGCTAGATGGGGATTTGAACAAGTTGGTATAATTGGACAGTACAGATTGGATCACAAAAATACTTGATCTAATCACTTTTCCCTATGGGCTATTCTTCTTCTACTACATGCTCTTGATCTTGATCTGATCTTGATAAGTGAGCAATTAGCTATGATATATGTGTATGTTTTATGTGTTCAATATATACAGAAAGAAAGATGTTGACATTATTTTAAAGTTCAATGAATGAAATCCAAGCTGTATCTATCTACATATGTCTAATGATTGTACGAAAATAATTGTTAAACGCGTCGTAGAAAACAACATGAATTATCCTACAAGTTAGGCTTCAAAAGCCGGAACTATCCCCCTGCCATAAACACTGACACGTAAACCCAAATTAATGTGTTAAAATCTTACTAAAGCATTCTCATAACATAGCATGTGGGAATGGAGAAGGGTTGGGTGCTAAAGGTTTTGGTCCTAAGGAGAAGGCAAAGAGGTCCTTTTTCCAATCAAGAGAAAATGGAGATTTTAGTTTGTGTTTAACTTTTGGCTACCTTTTTCCAGTGTTTGGCCATCCATGGAAATGAATTATTTCATCTACTTTCCTTCACATGGAAATCAAACCTAACTTTTAGAAAGGGTATTTAACCAATCTAGACCATAGTCAACAGCAAGCAATGTTTAGACTAATTTATGATCAGTTAAGAAATATTATTGTTGTCACACAAAAGAAATAATAGACCAACTAAATAAAACTTCTCACGGAAGCAACAAACAGTGCCAGTGAAACAAACAACATAGATGTATTAACTTGTAACAGATCTCAAAAATAGATAATTAATTAATAGAATAATATCATAATTATGATTATGTCTCTTTTAATCCAACAATCTTTCTTACCAGTTGATAGGAGAACTTTGAGTACCCAAAGCCAACCACTTGGCAAATAAGTTTTTGTTCTTAGCTGGTTCCGGTAATGGTAATGAGGTTCGCTATGGAGATAGTTTACCTTTACCTGCTAGGAAATAACAGTCTTAGAATATAAGCCAACAAAGCAATGATATCTGATATACTCACAAACATTACTCCTTCAGTTACACTCACATGTCAGAAGTCTATACATAAAATGTAGTAAACCCTGAAACTAACAATCGTAAAAGATTATGCTCAACCTATTTCGTGGATGGTGGAAGCTTAGATTGGCATTTTGAGAAAAGGTAGGTGGATTCGTTGACTGGAGTGAAATAGTCAAACAGGACTTTTACAGCGGAGTAATTTACAGAAGTTAAAAAGGAAAGGTTCCCCTTTTGATTTGAGGCGAGACAAGGTCATATGAATCTTTAATTGGGTTTACTTCAAAAGTGTCTTGCTCTAGAGGCTCAGAGGATGCTTCTCAGCTACACGTCGTAAGATTATCATCAAAAGTGTGCATATAGTACCAATATTACCAATTTTATGTTTGCTTGGATTTTGTTGTTACAAAATTTTCAACGACCAACGTATTATCACTTTGTTTGCAATGAACGACAAAGTTGACCACTTAATGTAACGTACTTGTCAATTTGTTTCAAATAAAGCAATTTTCGTTTCAAATAATGAAACGTACTTTAAATAGGTCGGTAGTTTTCCCATAATTTTCACTGGTGCACTAAGTACAAATATTTGGGCACGGGTGACGAAGAGGAAGGGCACATGTAGTGGGATATGAAAGATTTACCACTTTGGAATACTAGCAAAGATATAGAGAGATATGTTTTCAACAAGAAGATTTTACATCTTTTAAGGATGATTTTGCAAGTTGCAATATTGAAATATCATGCAAAATTCCAAACAATGCAATGCCAACAACTCTTAATTTCTTGTACTAGATTTTATCAGATAAAGAATATTCTGTTTCACAAAATCATTGATGGAAACTTTAATACGCAACATAATTAGTGAACAAACTCAAAAACTTATCTTAATTCAATGTCACTGCAACGAAAATTCAAATGATTGCAAAGTTCCAATAAGATCCCCTCACTAAAATCACTGCAATCACTAGTGCGAATAACCAAACAATTATAAAGCAGTTAATGAGTTGCTGCGATAAAATGTGTTAATTAAACTACCTGGATTCGATTATAAGCCTACATTGATCATACAGACAGTTCTTGTAGTTGGGCAACTGAACTGCCTCTGCATCTCTGGTCATCGCCAATTTAGCAGACATGTTCAAGTTTTGTGTGCCCAATAGAATACCTGCTAGCTGCAGGGTTTATACTAGTGGTAAACTTGACTAAAGAAGTATATAAACTCATACTCCCTCTGTCACGGGATGATGATCCCTCTTTTTTTGTTGTTACTACGAACATACTTTGAGCAATAATTTTAGGTCTATTGAATTATGTTAATGAAAATTTAAAACTTGTTATTGATAGTATTTATGTTGATGTATCAGAAACACGCTTTAGATTTTCATTAGGATAATTACATTAACCTAAAATTATTGCTTAAAGTTCCTTCGTAGTAACAACAAAAAAAAGGGGGATCATTCCGGGACAAAGGGAGTAATTAACCTAAAAATTGAAGGGACCCGAAAGAATAAGAATAATTAACGGAGCAGTAAGGGTTCAGAGCTTATGTTATTTACCGAAAGTTCTTTGACTACAGGAATTTGTAAATGATCATACGTATCTTCACTGAGTTAAACACCTATTTGGTCCTTAACCTATTGATTTGTTTTCCTTTTGATCCTTAACCTATTTTGGTTTTCCTTTTGGTCCTTGATGTACCTAGGTGCAGGATAAAGTGGTCCTTAACCTATTTTAGTTTTCCTTTTGGTCCTTGATGTACCTATTTGCAGGACAAAGTGGTCCTTGACCTATTTTGGTTTTCGTTTCGGTCAACAAGCCATGTCGACGATTTTAAGGACCACTTTGTCCGGCAAATAGGTACATCAAGGACCAAAAGGAAAACTAAAATAGGTTAAGGACCACTTTATCCTGCAACTAGGTACATCAAGGTCCAAAAGGAAAACCAAAATAGGTTAAGGACCAAAAGGAAAACAACTCAATAGGTTAAGGACCAAATAGGTGCTTAACTCGTACCTTCACTGGAGTTATTCTGTAAGAATGGTGCACTTAGATCCAACCAATAATTATGAAAAGGATCAAATAAAAAAGCGGGTCACTTATGAAGGCAATAAAATTGAGATATTCCAAACTTGACGAAGATTTGTCACAGTGTGTTGTATACAGAGACTAACCTCGCGATTAGTCTTGAGCATATCTTGGCCAACCACCAGTATGGTTAACTGCTTATTCATCATTTATGTTTCCAAGTGTACCTGGCAGCAAGTTACAATAACAATGTCAGTGCAAGTTCTTTAATATGCAAGGTACCATGTCATTCAAGTTGTACAAAAATTTCAGATAAGTGAGGAGCAGAAAATGTAACAGCAGTAACCCTGCACTATTGGGGTGATAAAAAATAATCATACAAATGAAAAAATAAAATAAAATCTTACAGCTGTTAATACCGAATACTTAAGTTTGCCGAAAGACACGTTTGAAATTTGAAAGCACACTTCAAAACACAATTAAGATTTTACCTACACCACACTATCCTACCCCTTCATTGTAAACAAAATTATATTATTTGTTGGCTCTATAGATCTTCATTTTCATATCTTTGCACGGAACATAGAATTATTACGGATGGATGTGGTCTGCAACAATTAAATTTCAGATTGTAAGAAATTAAATCAGATGAGAATAGCATTAACATGTGCAAAGTACGACCACTCCATCTAGACTCTTTCTTATGTTGCAAACTTTATTTTCTGAAGTATATAAATACTCTTATATGTTAATTAACAATAACAAACTAACGCAACATTTCATTCGCAAGAAGCATGTCAAGTAGAAACATAAAGAATTCGGGCAAAGGATTATAGAGGCATATGATAAAACATGTTGGGATTTTTAACAATGCTAAATTAACAAAAAGAAAAAAAGAAAAAAACTTCAATCTGAAATTCCAACAAACTGAGCAAAGAGCAAGGCCGAAGCATCAACACCAGCATTGTGAAACAACCACGCAAAATGTCACTGCTGCCACATCTTACCTCTTTTCACATTCAACACGGGCACCACCACTTCCCTCTCACCTTCATTTTTTCCTCATTTTGTTTTCTAACCACCAAGCGTACCTGCAACCAAATCCCAACATTGTAAAATCAGGAGAACGATAAAACAATTGACAAAAGTGAGAATCAAAGATAACTATATTAAAAACTCAACTATTTGAAGGTCTAGACAGCATTATCTTGGCCTTCCCTTGAATCTCTCCATTCAACAGCTTTCCAGTTATGATTCTGTGTCTCTTTAAGAATCCAGTGAGGTGGATCCAACCGGATTCAATTTCCTTTAATTCAACATTTGCAGAAGTAGGCCTCTGAAGAATCGTTTTGGTTGAGCATATGGATGATGATATAGACCTCCGTTGAGGCTAAGGTTTGAGAGTTGTTGGCTGATTTTGTCAGGATTTCACCTGTCTGGCCAATAACAATCAGTTAAAAATTAAAACTGTCAGCTTTCTATATTTCTTTCTATATTTGATTGCTTATAATAAACAAAGATTAACTTCTAACAGACCTAGAGAGGGAGTCCCTCCGGTCAATTGCCTAACCCTGCCAAGCCATAGCAAACCTTGGGGACCCACTAAGCTGAGCAGGAGATTCACTGCCCCCAGAAGGAAAAAAGGCCACCACGTGCTTGGCTTCTTGAAGCCATTCTTGAGTTAACTTACTAGTTACACTTATGGTGCTACTATCAAAATCGATATCTTTCTCATTGTCATCCTCTTCCATCCGATCTCTGCCACTTAGGAATACACTTTCTTCTCATTGTTAACTGTTCCAAAGAGCATGTCATTCAAGAAATCAGTGAGGTCGGGAACATGTTCTTGCTTTTTTATCACAACCCAAAAAGAGGCGATACTTTGCTTTCATTTGATAATTTTCTGTTAAATCGGCCTTGATGCATTGGTTGCATGCAAAGGAAGAGAGATTGTGAGGTGTTAATTTTGTTCTTGGTTAGCTGAGAACACCAAGAGAGGATTGGGTGACTGACTACACTGCAGTCCGACGCACCAACGGTTCAGATTTAATCTTCCACACATGGTGGTTCTATTGGTAGGAGTGTGTGGGTCAAGAGACTATCATATCCTTTATGAGAGATCAAAAGGCCCAAAAGAGGACTTTGCACAGGCCCCGGATCCCTGAGATGCGCATAAATTTACACAAACAAACCAATTTACTGACAAACTGGAAAAGAAAACACATGCATTCAACAGTTCTCTTGAATCCACTCAAAATCTTGGATAGGCATATGAATTTGGGGAAAACCCACAATTGAACTTAGTTGTCCAAACTAGTGACCTTAATTTCCAAAATGAATGAAAGTCTGAGTAACCTAGTGAAGCCAATGCACGTTATAATTGCAATGTTTTCAGTGAACTGAAAACACCAATATCAACATAAATGCTATAGCTGTCCTCACCATAGGGAAACTAGTACCAAATATTACTCTCTCCATACTCCTATAACTATCGCTTTAAGCAATCTGTGCTACTTTTTTGTACACTGCTTGTATCATTGATAGAGTTGTACTAAGATTATTTCTTAATTAAAAAAGGTGACACTTATTTTGGTACGGACAAAAAAGAACAGCACAACATTTACTGTGGGACGGATGAAATATTAAAGTGTGCCCCATGGAGAAAACTTCATAGCTCGGCAACTGTTCCATATTTACCATCCAAACACAGCTGCAAATGACTTGAGTTTTAGAGTGACTGCCAAGACACCCTAAAGACAAATCCACTCCTATTAGAGGTTTCCAACTACTGGGTAAATAGTACCCCTCCGTCCCAAAATGAATGTCCAAATTTTCTCTTGATCAAGAGAAAATTTGGACATTCATTCTGGGACAGAAGTCGTAGTAAGGATTGGTCTTTAGTCAACCAAGAGTACAGTTTGGTTTCCATAGGGTACAACACACCATATATCTCTATCTCTTACCTAATAGCCACTTGATCCCTTCAATCTGCAACATCTTTCTTGTTTACTTGCTCTTTCCAAAGCCTAAGGAGACAGGTAAAACAAATTACCTCTTTCTCTGATCAATATTAGACATTAAAAGTCAAAAAAGAATCAAGCTGCGGCCAATCAATAATTATATAAAATATCCCAGAAATATTCCCAACGTCCAACATAAGGATATACAAACATGTACATGTATCTACAGAATATTCATCAAGCCAAGTCAAACATCAAACTAACTACCAAACACAAATATCTCAAAATCCCCTGTTTTGTTTATAATTAGATAATATTACCCAGATTAGCCCCACCCTTTGAACATATTTTAGAGCCAAATTCATCATCTGAAAAGCAATATACTAATACATTCTCTCTAAGCAATATTTAGCTGGCAGGTGTGTCTGTTTGAATTTGTCTTCCCCTATTCAAAAATTACCCTTTTAGAGGAGTTCTATATTTAATTTATTTGTTGAAGAAAAAGGAGGAAAAAAACAGATGGTGACCTCATAAACCTTGAGTCACATCTCTATAAAAGCCAACCCAAGGTGCATTAGTAGGTCCATCTTCAAACAAGAGAACAGAGTCACACAGAAATCACAATTCACAAAGCTTAGTTCTTCACTTGGCTTAGAGGTTTCATTCAAAGGGATCAATGGCAAATTCTGGAATTCTTGTGGCTTCACTTCTGCTTTCATTTTTTGTCACGACTTGCTACGGTGTAACCTTCTCTACCCTCCAAAGGACCCTCCTCGTGACTTCTTCCGTAAAGCAAGGACAAGGTACAAATCCCATCTATGTCTATCTATCTAGAATCTAGCCTCTCCTCTTAAAGAAGAAATCCATTTTTTACAAACATAGGTAGATGCTGTATACATGTGAACTGTTTAGATATGCTAACTGGGGTAATAATCTAATCATAAAGTTGTACCAAAAGAAGAAAGATAATATTGATATTTCAATTGCAGTTTTAAAATCGGGAGAAGACAAGATAACAGTGACATGGTCATTAAACCAGACTTTCCCATCTGGGACGGACTCAGCCTACAAGACAGTGAAGGTCAAGCTCTGTTATGCACCTGTTAGTCAGGTTGATCGAGCTTGGAGGACAACTGTAGACACCCTAGCCAAAGATAAGACCTGCCAATTCAAGATTGTTAACAGGCCTTACACTCCCACCAACAACTCCTTCACTTGGACTATTGAGAGGAGTACACCCTCAGCAACCTACTTTGTGAGGGCATATGCCTTCAATTCTGAAGACGTTCAGGTTGGATACGGGCAGACCACAGATGCTCAGAAAAAAACAAATTTGTTTGAGATCCAGGCAATCACAGGGCGCCATGTGTCGCTGGATATTGCATCGGTCTGCTTCTCTGCTTTCTCTATTCTGTCCTTGGCTGGCTTCTTTTACATGGAGAAAAGAAAGGCCAGATTGTCTCAACAAAAATAAGGGGGCAACATGCTTACCTAATGAGTAAACTTTACGATTAAAAGCATTTGTTTGTTTTCTAAATTAGGCGTCTTTACGACAGTCAGTCATCGTGAATGGGATCTGTATCTGCTGATGTAATCATAATACGTAATGGAAGGGTTAATCTGGGAAAGATATTTGTAATACGTGTATGACTGCCGCTACTTGTGGATGGATATAGAAATTTTTGTTTGCTTGTTTATTATAAAGGAAATACTCCTTCCGTCCATAACAACTTGCACCAAAGAAATTAAGGAGATAGTATATATACTATATATATATATATGTTCAAAAGTAATGTGAGCGGGAAATAGGTTGTGAGTATGATGATTTGGAAGCCGGATCCACAATTTAAGTGTCCGAGTATGACAAGTGGGGTACGTTAGTTAAAAATAAAAATTGGACGTTTTAGAAAAGGGGACTTACCACTGGGACACCCAAAAAGGGAATTGGTGCAAGTTGTTATGGGACGGAGGGAGTATATATACTATAAATTATTGTTTGCTATAGCAGCAAGCCTAAGGGATAAGTATGTGAATGAGGTCAACCAATAAGACTGAACAGGGAGTATAACTGAAGCAAGCAATGGATGAACAAGTAGAATTATTAGACATAATAAAATGGCACAATTGTAAGCTAAGGCACAAGCATAATATGAGGTATGTGCCAGACGGATTACTTTTGGTACTGTATGAAAGTATCATGTGGGATCAGAAAGAGCAGTAAGAACCGTACCAGATTAGTATACTCGTACGTACCTTTTAATGGTAATAGCATGACTTTGAAGTTGCTAGCTTCTGAGCTCTATCTCGAGGAAAAAAAAAAACAGAGATCTTGCTGCCTGCTGATATTCTACAGATGAATGAACCTAGTTCGTGATAAAATCCTCCTCAGTATTGGGCATAGATAAACAAATTTACGCATGAAAATAAGATTGAGCAGCAGATATGCCGAGATCTCTACTCTAGGATTACAGAAATGTTACAATAAGCGTGATCGTTAAAACTAGAATTTTCAGTAATAGAAGCAACTTTGTGCAGATACAAGCTGCAATCATGAATGATATGATGGACAGACTATTAGATATCTCAAACTAATATATAAATTAACTTTCCTAAAATTATTTCGATGTTGCTCTTTGGAGCAAAAATCATCAATATTGTTTCCGAACTAAGCATGAAAGTGAGCTTTTGGTGCTACAACTTCTGAATTGCTCTACAGGGCTCATTTACTCCCTCCGTCCCGGACTAAGGTTCTTAGTTTGACTTTACACGGAGATTAAGAAAAAGTAAATGTTGTATGAAAAGTAAAGTAGGGGGAAGTAGGAGAGAGAAAGTGGGTGAAGAGTTTTTGTTGTGAGAATGACAAGTTGGTCCCATTGTCCATTTTAGGTAATAAAGCAACTAAGAACCTTAGTCTGGGACAAACCAAAAAGGAAAGTAAGAACCTTAGTCTGGGACGGAGGGAGTATAATGTGTGTACTGGGTGATTAATTTGTGCAGTCAAATCCAAAGATCACCTAGTCACCATTACGGCACCATATCTGTAACACATATTACCCTGTTGATATCAAATGTGTCACCTATCTTACAGTGTCAAACATATGTACCGTTTTTAAATTGGATGAATGGTGTCTTCATTAGGCCACGTCTTTTTCTACTATTCATGTCAAAATTATTCCTTGATAGAGCTCGTTGCTTATGCAGTGGACTCAACACGTCCATTCCCAACTGAGCCTACAGTAAAAGCTACTATGCTCCAGAACACAACAAACAACGTAATAGTACTATACTACTGTAAGAGCTACTAAGCTAGATATATAGAGTGGAGAGGGATGGGGGGGAGAACATCTTCCCAACAATCTTCACTCATTCATTTGGTGTCGCAGCATTTGGAGCCAGTAAGTTAATCCGTCCGTCCCTAGATAACTGTCTTTCTTCTCGTGATCATGAAAATTTTGAAAACTCATTTTGATACCAGGGAGTAATTCATAAAATATTTCGTAAAGTAAGAATCTCCCTCTGAGTATCCACTTTTATATTTGAAGGATATTTAAAGAAGATTGACATTAAAACAATTTTAGTAGCAAATATAATAAGATTATAGTGTTGCAAGTATGAATTGGAATATGATATTCCCTCTGTCCTAGAAAGATAGTCACAATTTAGTTTTGGTGGTCAACGGAATCGAACTTTAACAAATCTTTCATGAAAATCCATTTATTACCAATGAATTATTAAACAAATACAATGGATAAGCCATTGAATACTATCAAAAGCAAATTCAAAAGAATATATTAAGATAAATTAGATTGATATTAATGTTTGGTCAAAGTTCAAATATGTTGACCATCAAAAATAAAGTGAGAATTCATTCCAGAAGGAGGGAGTATTTGGTAAAAAATAAATTTAGTAACTTTCTAGATAGTGGAAAATTAGACACACGTTTACGAACACATTACTGACAACCTACGCACAGAGTAGTCTTTAGAAATTTTGGTATTCAAGTAAGTGACCAGCATGTAAGTTTTCATTTAGAGATTGATGCACATATGGGGTCGAAATTCAGGATACAAAAGTTGATACCATAAACCACTTATTCATTTGATCATCCCAACCACAACAACAACAAGGACTTAAGTCTCAAAATGATTTAGAGTCGGCTGACATGAATCTTTATATGGAATTGTTAATTAAAAATGGTGAGGGAAAAGAATGCGAAAGAAGAAATACGTGCGAAGAAATTCGGAAAACAAAAAAAACAACCAAATATAGGAAGGAAAAATAAACTAATATTAAACCCCCCATAATCCACATGAATTTTCGCCCTCCACTCATATAGATTTCAATCACCCTTATCAATGTTTTCTTGAGCCTTCCTCTACCTCTCACCATATTATCACTTCTCCACTCTTCAGGCCTCCTAACATGTGCATGACATGGTCTCCGTCTCACAAGACCAAACCGCTTTAACTGATTCTCCCTCATCTTATCTTCAATTGGTGCAACTCCTACTTTAACCCTAATCACCTCATTGCTTAACCAGTCTTTTCTTACATCCCACCCATGAAATTAGGCCTTGCGTCCGTTGAAGACGATATGAGGGAAAATTGTTTAAGATGGTTTGGTCATGTGAGACGGAGACCATGTCATGCACTGAGTAGGAGGCCTCAAGAGTGGAGAAGTGATAATATGGTGAGGGGTAGAGGAAGGCCTAAGAAAAGATGTGAGGTGGTCACCCCATTTCTATATAATACTCCATATCATAGCGAAAGATATTGTTATGATGGCAAATCAATCTACGTGTAAGTCTCATTTTCCACATTAAATGGTATATCTATTAATCATAGCAATATATACTAATCACATTTTAAGTGTTAGTCTCATTTCCCACATTAAATGGTATCTATTAATCATAGCAATCTATACTAATCACACAGGATTAGTCTTCGGTAAATCATGAAAAAACAGTACAAGTGTACAGAGGTCCGCTATCTAGATAAGAACTGAAAGAAAACACAGCAGTAAATTTCTGTAATCAAAGCTATTTGTATCCAATAAATAAAAATAAAAAAGTGAAATACCTTTTGCCCTTACAGCTACTCTCAGAGGCCAAAAAAGGTTTTCGGGGATCTTATTTAATTAAACAAGCTTAAAGGCAATAATTCATCTTCTGAAATGAAATATCCTAGTACACCCTTTAAAAGTAATGCTAACCATCTTTTGTCAATCTTCAAAGGCTGGCAGATGGGTATTGTCTGACTTTTTCTGGTTGACATTACAGAATGTCCCTATCAATAAGAGGGTTGTCCTTTGCTTAGTAATTTGACCCTTTATTCACATCTATATAAACCAAATCAAAGTTCATCACCTTCATTCATTCTCATTATCTGATAACAATCATATAGCTTCTTAGCTTTCTCGACTTAAGTTTGTTAGCTGGTGATTTACACGATAGGCTCAATGGAAGTTTCCAGTTATCTCGTGGCCTCAATTATGTTTTCTTGTTTTGCAATGAATTGCTATGGTGTTACTTTCTCTTCCCTGCCAAGGACACTGTCAGTCACTGCTTCACCTACACAAGGGCAAGGTATGAATCCCATCACTTCATAAGCGTGGTGTGTGTGTGTGTGTGTGTTTAGTCTTACCACATTAAGCTAATTTTTAATTAGTTTATTGACTTTAAATTGCAGTTCTAAAATCTGGGGAAGATCATATAACAGTGATATGGTCATTAAACCAGACATTCCCAACTGGGACAGACTCAACATACAAGGCAGTAAAGGTCAAGCTCTGTTATGCACCGGTTAGTCAGATGGACCGAGCTTGGAGAAAAACAGTAGACACCCTAACCAAAGATAAAACCTGCCAATTCAAGATTGTTAACAGGCCTTACAATCCCTCGAACAACTCCTTCACTTGGAGTATAGAGAGGAGTACACCCTCAGCAACCTACTTTGTGAGGGCATATGCCTTCAATTCTGATGATGTTCAGGTTGGATACGGGCAGACCACAGATGCTCACAAGACCACAAACTTGTTCGAGATCCAGGCAATCACTGGCCGCCATGTGTCCCTTGATATTGCATCGGTGTGTTTCTCTGCTTTCTCTATTCTGTCCTTGGCTGGTTTCTTTTACATAGAGAAACGAAAGGCAAGACTGTCTCAACAAAAATGAGATGGGGAACGAACTTATATGATACGGTGGCTTACTTCAAGTAATGGGCGAACGCATTTGCTTCTTTTTTAATTATGTTGTATTAGGGGGACCAATCTTTGGTTCATTGCTCATGGGTGATGCGACCATATGACTTTTGTAGAGGATATGGAAATAGAAGAAAGTGACCCTTACAAAGGGTTAGCCTGTGAAACACTAAATGGATGGTAGGAGTATGTTTCTTGTGCACGGATATAGAAATGCGTGTTTGTCTCTTCAAATTGTCTTGTTCAGTAAAATTATCATTCAACTATAGATGGAAACCTTAGAGATGAGAATGTGAATCTGAATTCAACAACAAATAATCTATTCAACACGATCCAAGGTAGCCTTCCTCCTAGCCGTATGGAACATGTAGATAGAAGTCCAGAGTGCATGTAGTTTTCTAATCGTTAGGAGTATTCATTTTGTGGTTGTAGTGCAAAGGGCAAGGTCTGTCACTTGTAGTTCATTCCTAATTTACATTTATTTGAGAAAGCTGTGAGTTGAGAACAAGGTGTCTACTGGACAGGGGATGATGTATATCAGAAGCAATGGGTGACTTAAAAGTATGATTGTAAGATAAGACAACAGAAACGTAAGCTTGAATAAATAATGCATATATTCATATATTGTGCCGTACAATTTCAATAGGGTACAACATGAAAGCAAAAGATGATAGTGCAAATAACATACCAGATGAAGCAGACTTAACGTACTGTCTATAGGAGGAAAAACATGACTTGAAAATGAGGTACCTTAATTAGTCCATGATGAATGGATGAAGCCATTCCGATCCAAGAGCTTTGTGCCTGTGTTTGAACTGAATAAGCTGATGTATCCATCCTTCATAATCTCATTGCTTTCCATCAAACCGATAACCTCTCTATCATCACCAGTGCAATAGGAGGCCATCTCAAGGCTCCTTTTTCCTCTGATTGCCATTTAATACTATCTCAAATTCGTTTACAATGGTATTAATTTGTCTGTTGGGTGAGCTAAAACCCACATTTCCCATTGAACAAATTTCTGCCAAGAAGATGCTGAGAAAGGAGAATAACATGTGATTGGCACTGATTAGTAAAAAGGGAGATAGGAGAGCGATGGGGATGACGTTTTTAAGGATGACGTTGGGAAGTGGTGGCGCCGTAAGAGGACATGCTCAAAGAGTAAGCAGGCAGCGGTTAAATTGTTAGAGGACCGTTTGTAGGTGCAAGTACATTTTATTTTTTATTAAAGAAAAATACATGTTTCTGATCACGGAAAGATGTACTTTTTGATCAACTATATTACATCATTCCAATTATGAAAAATGCATTTTTCAGTTTAAAGAAAGACATCTTTCTTAATTTACTACACCATATCTTTCTAATTAAGAAAATTATGTTTTTAATTAGATTAACTTTTTTTTTCAATTAACTAAAGCATGTAACATTAGCAGAAATCTACTTCATAATAAAGTTTCCTCACACTAGGGATAATCATTTTATTCTCATACATGAATATATTCCACATCCTTCAAAACAAGAATGAGATAGTACACATGCAGATTCACTCCAACATCTACGGAGTGAAAACCATATCTGTACTTTTCAATCGATCGGTGCCGACTAGTGATAACCTATCAGCAAAAAGATCTACATACCCGTATGAATCAGTTCCTGGAGGGCACTCTAAAGCAGCTTCAAGGACTCGATGGTGTACCCCGTAGGAGTCGATTGAATATCCCCCTTTATGACCATGACCCGCTATACAAACTTTCACACAATTGTACCTATGAATTACATCCAGTACTTCATCATAATTCCACAAAAGCGCCTCACGAGATGAAGACGTAGGATCTAAAGGAATATGACAACAAACGACCACTTTTTGATTTAATTGTGTTGCATCCTCAAGGATACCATCCAACCATTCTAACTGTACTGACCCAACTGCTCCATTGAATTTGAGAAACCTTCGCTCAAGTTCCACCAATCCCTCTGGACTGTTCTTATCAGCATTTGGATTCTTCTCTGTAAGAAAATTTACAGCCTTCAATGTGTGTGGATGATCCTTAGGCCAACCAAAAGCACTGATATCATAACCATCAAGAACAACAAATCTGTACTCGGGAATTGGAGAAAAATCATAGTAAGCACGCTCATCTGTACTGGGCATTTTGAGCAATGGGAGCAATTTCTTGCGGGGGAGATTGTAGAGACAATGATTGCCAATCATATGATAAGTAGGGCCATCAAAGATCTCAAACTCGTTCACGACTTTCTTAACAGCATTCAGAGATTGGTCTTTCGGGCAAAACCCGTCAACAATGTCCCCAAAATTGAGCACAAATTTGAGTTTCTGATGTTTGTTCCAGTTCTGGACTGCCCTTTGCAATACAAGAATGCTATGTCGGTAATACCTGGGAACACCCTTGAATGAGCGGCCATCAGGAATGTCAGCATATTGAACATCTGATATGACCCCAAAAGAAAGCAAAGGCTTCTTCCCTTGTGAAACTAATGCATTTACAGAGCCCATTGCCCGCTAGCATATATCCTGTCCACAAAAAATTGTCATCAGAAGCGTGCATATAAATGAGGGGCAACTTTCCCAATTTGATTTAGAAACAAAAATATAACTAGTGCAAATTTTGTCAAAAATATTTTAAATCAAGTATTTAGAATAAATAAAAAACTTGACCCATACACAAGAATTATTTTGCCTCCTTTTAATTATTGAAAATGATATCGCCCCCGTTTCAAAAAATTCCTGCTCCGCCATTAGATGTATGTGTGCAGCATATGTTGCCCTACACCACAATGCCTATCAACTGAATTGCATTGTCTTGACTTATATAGCAATGCAAAGACCTTCAAATGCATTTCCGATAAATCATATAGATACACCAGGCTTGACCAGTATAAGAAAATTGATTTGTGATAACAATGTAAAAATTAGTGTTAGATCAGCATCAATTTTGACTTATTTTATTTGATCCATAAGAAATTAGTTCCATAAATTTTTAGAAACAAACTTGCCCTAATTTTTGTGGAGAACAATAAATAAAGGTACAAATTGCAGATAAATGATGATCAAGTGAAGAAAAAGTAATGTAAATAAACAAGAAAGGGAACAATAATGGGTATAAAACTTCAAATGAGTAGAAAAAAAATAGAAGATAGACGTACACGAAAACGAAGGGTCGCCCTCCGAACGAAAATGGTGATGAACTTTGCCTGCCTGCTAAATCCGGAGGGCGGGTTAGAGAGTGAGGGTGTGGTGGAACGCGACTAAATTTTGCAATACAAAAATGAATAACAATAGCGGAAAAAATCATAAAAACTTGCTCACAAAATTCTAACGGTAAAGATTTTATTGGTGTTTTTAATTGTGGGGTAGTTCTATTATTGATGCAACCACTAAAATATCGTCACTTCATATTGTATGCAAGATTTTGTAACTTTATTTTGTGTGCCCTAGCTCTAGAAAAATTGCCCCCTTTACTTGCTTTTCTCACTCAGATAAGCCCAATTCCTTGTTTGATTAATCGCATTCTCTTTCTTTTTGGAAGAGAAATAGTATTTGTTTTTTCTTTTTAATACTCCCTCCGTCCCAAAACAGCTTTCACCATTTTTGAAAAGCACGGGAATTAATAAAATGTGTAAGAAAAGTGGGTGGTGTGAGAGGGAAGGAGAGAGAAAGTGGGGTAGAGAATATTAAATTGATAGTTGTTGTGAGTAGAGAGGAGAGAGAAGTAGTGGGAATCTTTTCCATTTTGGGAAAGTGAGACTTACCAATGGGACACTCAAAAAGGAAATATGTGAAAGGTGTTTTGGGACGGAGGGAGTACTCCTCTGGTCAAAAATAACTTTCGCTTTTGGTCAATCAGATGTAAATTTGACCAATAATTTAAATAAAAAATAATGACGCTAATAAAAATCTAAATTTTGTCATTGTATTATAATTAATAATACTTTTAATAAAAAAAATAGATTTTTATTAGGATCAATATTTTTTGTTTAAATTTATTGGTCAAACTTACATATATTTGACCAAAAGTAACGGTTATTTTAGAAGAGAGGGAGTATGGAAGAGCGGAAGATCCAGACAGAGTTCGAAGCCCCTCACTTGCTGTAAGCTGTAACTTTGAAATGTTGTAGTTGACAAAAAACATGGAGATAAAAAATTGTTTATACACTAGTACATGTAAAAATTGCAATAAAGAGTTTCTAATTTAGAAACTGACATCTGTTTTTCAAGAAAGAAAGTGCTAGACATTTATTTAGGGACGGCAGGTATATGTAATATACTTCCAAAACAATCTTCTCACTTTTTTTGTTGTTATTATAATGTGCATTGAGCAATAATTTTAAGTTGATTTGACCATCTTAATAAAAATCTTAATAAAAACTTCTTATTGATAGTACTTACTCTAGCCACAAATATAAGTAAGAAAAAAAAATTGTTTTCCTAAAATATAAGCAAATTTCATCATTTACAATATAAAACTCATTAAATATAACTATATTTAATATTAGTTTTTTTTTTTCCAGAAATGCCCCCAATCAGTTACTCATTGTATAATAATAATAATAAGGGGCACAAATTAGAACCAGAAATTAAAAAGATACTAGATGTGAGTAAAAAAAATGGTGTATAAATTTTTTTTTAAAAAATAGTCATGGAATATGTGTTGTGGATATAAAAAGTGAGGAAGAGAAAGTAGAGTTAAAAAGTGTGAAGATATTTGCTATGGGGAGAACAAGTATCTCGTATTGAATGAAGAAAAATCATAAAATTTCATATTTTAAGTAATGTAACATATCAATAATAAAACCAAAAAAAATGAGAAATTTATACCTGCTAAGGGAGTATTTAACAGTTCCCTTGTTTAACTACTATGAGATGTTCTGACGTACCTGTAACCTGTATGGACAACCGGAAAAAACTGCACCTAAAAATTGTTTCAAAATACAGGGAAAGTATTTCGTGTACCATTCTCAAGGCATTATTGACTTGACTTTAACTTGGCTCAACAAATTAATTTGCAGAATCTTACAACTTTATAGTGAGACATACTTATTCTATAAATCAATTAATTTCAACTTATTCAATCAATTTTGAAAAATAACACATGCTGAAAATGTATACAACAACAAAAAATCCCTATAATGAAAACTTGCATGTCATCCCCCCACCCTCCACCCTCCAAAAAAGAAGGCTGATGTCGACTCAAACCACATGGTGGAAGTCACATTCCAGTCATCTTGACGACACGGTATTTGATTTCTCCGTATAAGAGAAGACTTGGCTCAATGAGGCATAATCTATTTGCCCTTCAACTGTAGCAACGATGAAGGATTTCACCGATGAGCTTTTCTGGCAGCTTCTTTGTAGCCTGCAATTATAAAAGAAAGAAAAAAAGGGAGCCCCCGTGAAATAAACCACAAACACTTGTACCAGTGATGAGAAAGGAGGCAGTGTCAAGGAACTAACCTGAAAATGTCGCATGTGCAGGATTGGCTCACAGCCAACATCTGCAACCAGCTTCCCATTTGTGGTCAGCAGACTGAATCGTTCGGCTTCATAAGTTGAAAGACTGTCTTTGTTGTCAGGCAGACCATTGCAAACTTTGAGGAGGGAGCTAAGTGTATTCATCTGGTAGACCAATATGATAACAATATGAGACACGTACATGAAACCTTGGAAAACACTTCAAGAAATCAAACGACTAGTCATATGCTGCAGAAACTTCAGCTGAAAGTATAACCAGAAGATGCAGAATATTCAGTGACCAATGGGTGACTAACGGGCTGTTTGATAGCTCTGATTCAGCCTCATCTAAATCTTCTACTTATGGTTTTCTTTCCTCCTTTCTTTCTTTTGCAAGCTGTAGTTAAGGTTTGCTAGAGGATAGTGATTTCTCCAAGGATCGTGAGTGACGATTGATGGATATTGGCCGGAGTATTCGTCGAAGGAGAGGAATGAAGGGGAATTCGCACCTCAGTTAGTTCTTTCCTCTCTCTCTTTCCCTCTATCAACATCTTCCCACGCCCACTTGCTTCAAAGCCCTAATTTAATGTTTCTAAGATCTTGATTTGAAATATAAGGTTGATATCATTTTACTGCAAAATGGAATCCAATTTGATTACCAGTTGATATCATTTTGTCGTGGGCCAAAAAGTTGATGGTTGAAATGGCTAATTTAAGTGACCACTGTTATTTGGATTTTTCACAGGTTTTAAGAAAGACAGTTATTACAATAACTTAATGATGAAAGTAACAAATTTAACTTTATTTACTAGTCAATTCTCCTACATTACTCCACTTAATAAACCAAGTAATATAGTGAAACACGTTTCAACGCAAGGGTAAAAGAGGAACTTGAATGCTTTTAACTTAAAAGCGACAGTTATCTAGTACCAAAATTTTTTGACCAAAAGCGACAAAATTTTGTCCAAAAGTGACAACAATTTTGGACCGGACGGAGTAATAAAAATTCTTGTCAGAAAGTTAAACATCTATAAAACATATGATGGTCAACCTAGGAATGAAAATAGCCTACATCTCATTGTACCACACAGCCACAATTTTGTCTACAACCTTTTTTTTAAAACCATTTTCTCTAAATCCTGATCAACTAGTTTCTTGTCACTCATATGCTCCCTCTGCCCCAAAATGAAAGTCAGTTTTTGTTCTTGATCAAGAACAATAACGGACATTCATTTTGGGACAGAGGGAGTAACATTCATGCCATGAACAGCATCTGAAGGTAAAGTTTGCCAAAATAAAATAAAAATAACATGCTGTATAATATAACTCCAAAAGTATATACTAACCTTCATGTACGGGCAGGAGGCACAGCCACCATGAAGAGAACAACCCTCTCCACCAGCTACTCCAGGTATAACAGGAACATTCATAAAATCCCCCATTTCACCCAAACTCAAGCCAGCAGACGAAGTTTTTGTCACTGATTCTGATGAGACAGGAAACACAATCTCAACGCTAACTTTTGTTTCCTTAGAAGAAGATTGTGCAGCACCTAATAATTGGCGAACTGCGGCAACAATTGAAGTCACCATTCCTGACTCCGTACCCAACACAAACTGAAGATGGTCATCGACATCTCTATCTAATGCCTCTTGTAACCTTTTTCTAATGAAATCTAATATGTTTTGAGTTGAACCAACAACTCCCATGCCTCGCCTCTTAGCCTCCATTGCAAGAGAAAACATTTCGCCAGGGACCTCAAAGTGAGCAGTTAAGAATGCATCACAATACATATCGTTTATCCTCTCCACGACTTCATGCCCAAAGAGGTGATGTACAATGCATGTTCCATCCTGGTAGAGCAAAAACTAGTCATGACATAATGCATGATACTCAATAGACTTTAGCAAGGCAATACCAGTTATCTTTTCTTTGTAGTGTGTGAAGAAAGCAGAAAAATATGTAGAACAATTATCCGTACTCAAGAAAATATGCAGCCTTTTCAAAAGAGCTTCTTAGCAAGCGCAAGTAAAAGGTAAAAAAACATCTTGGATTTCATTTGCATCATTGAGGTCTCAACTTAAAATATTCTACCTGACCAATTATTCGTGAATATTCTGATAATAGAGAAGGCTAATAGAAACCTTTACATATCTACTAACTGACGATTAGTTAGCCCTGCAACAGATATTGCTCATCTAAATGTTGGTTGCCAGCTAGGAAACCACTTTTTAGGTAAGTAATCCTGTCTATAGAGAAGAGGAGCAAAACCTTCTGCCTAGGGTTAAAGGTCCACTTTGTGGCAAAAAAGTAATATTAGTGAACCTGAACTAAAACGCAAGTAAAGATGGTATCCGTGCAGTGATATTCTAATAAAGAAATTCAATAAATATTAGCCTAGCAACAGAGCAATAGTGCCAAATGGTTGTTTCCAAAAGGTCGCAACTAAATATGGAGTGATTTCTAGTCATTCCCAAAACAACTCATGCATCGAATTCTGAGTGTGCAAACTGATGTATTCCCGGATATGTCTTCCTGTCTTGGCCAGGTCACTGCACCTAATAAAATGTATATATTCTCAAGAATACTGATCAAGAATAAAAACCAAATTTACCTGATAATAGTGAAGTCGAGGCAGCAATGCTTTAATTGAGTTTTGGCTGTGCTCTGGATGAATTTTAGCAATTTCTTCATCAGTCATCACTGTCATCTGTTTGAACAACTCCATGATGTTTGCACCCATGTATGAATCAGGACCATAGTATACATTTAGATTAGGCACTTCAGCAAATGCCTGCAGCAGGAAACATATTTGGCTTGCATTAATAGGAAGGAAGAATAAACACACCCACATGATATGGTATTGCAAATCATTAATTTCTGTGGAGAAGTAAAAGCACCTGCAAGATGGTTTGCACAACATTGGAAGAAGTACAGGTTATTGTAGGCATGAGTTCATGAGTGTGAGCTTTTGTTTCTAGTGAAGTATTTATGTAGACAACATGCAACGAGGGAGAAGAAGTAGCAGCTCCCGCAAGATAACCCGTATAAGCTGGACTAGCTGCAGCATCTGCCAAGGAGCAACCAATGCGTTCATTGGACATCCTGTATACACCAACCTGTAACAAAAAGATCTGCAGCTTTAGATACCTAAGAAAAAATACTATTAACAATCAAAATGAAGATGAACGAAGTGTGATCTATCTATCACAAAATAGCCAGAAGAACACAGTAGCAATATCTTCTCAGATGATCTAGTTAAAAGATCAAGATTTATTCATTATTCTGGCTCTTCTATGAATGAGCTCGTGAGCTTGGTATTCAAGATTTAGAGCCCTTAATCTAGAAGACTTTACAGGTGATGAACTGTTCCCAACTTAATATATGAAAACAAATCTAGGAATACCAAGAATAAATATCATTAAACATGTTAACAATATAGTGGTAATCTTGAAGACTATAGCCAATGGCATATCCAACTTTTTAGTTCATGTGGTGCAACAAAAGTAAGGAAATAAGTATTCTAAATTATTTGCGTCTATATATCAAGCACCTTATAATAATTTACTGGATAGCATATTCTTAATTCTATGCAGCTTTATTTTATTGAAAACGTGTGAGTCTTTTTAGCTCAGAAAATGCAATATTTCCATTACAAATTCTATAACCATAAAGGAGTCAAGTAGGTCCTTATGAAAACTTTGGCTAGTTGGGTACACCAAGGGAGTCGAAGCTACTAAATATTATTGCGTCAAGAGGCACAGGCAGTACTCTAGTTCATCTCTATATCTAACGACTCTTTCAAAGATAATATTATATTATTTGAATTAAGACCTGCAATTGCAACCAGCAAGTATGAATTGGCGATTGAAAATGAGGGCAGAAAGTCATTGCCTGGTAAAAGCCAAAAAGGGCAAAACCATATAAAGCAAAATCATTATAACCCCTGACAAATCCCTCTCAGACTATTTATCAGCTAACCACTTTACAATTTATCAAAGCCGTCTAACAAGCTTATATCATCACTTGTCCTAGATACCGCGCATTACGAAAATCATACTTGTAATAATCTAAGGAATAAGTTTGATAAACAAATAACATATTTCTTGCCTCAGGTTTAGGATTTAAGCTTGTAATATAACGATTCTATTACATTCACCTCCCTCCTGAATGAAAATCATTTTCTCTGAACTGTAAATGGACAAGACCCATAATATTAATCACTTCACAAAAAAAGATAGAGAACCCATCATAGAAAGTCAATCGTTTACAAACTACCAGAGACACTATATTTAATACTAGTTTTTTTTCTGGACACTATCTTTAATATTAGTTGGACCCATCTTCCTGCAGACTGACTAAGCCACCTCAAACTAGAATGTGGACATCACCTACACATTGGCAGAAATGCCTTCTAACTCCTTTAGCGAAATCTAAAATCAAAAACTGCCAGATTTCTGGAAGGATGTCTAGAAGCAGCAGAAAGTGTTTTATGTAGAGTAACACTAATCTCAAAAGGCAGATTATGCATTGAATTACTCATAGGTTAAACATGATAAGTAATATGCTACTTAAGTAATAAGACAGAGGGTGCATAGGTATTCACCTCCGGAAAGCCTGCCTGATCAAGGATCGCACGGACATTTTCTGACATAAAGTCCACCCCCAAAACAGTAATAAATTTGCATCCCGCTTTTGCCATATTGACAGCACTATCTGCCATGACCAATGAATCAGATATATGAATGTGAGGCCAGAGCTTCTGTGCAGCGGTCAAAACACCTTGGACCTCAGGGTCCATGTAGAAATGTGCAACAATGCCAATTTCCTTTTCCTCGAGCAAATTGGCAAGTTCTTGAACTTTTAAGTCATCAGGGAACAAAAACCTTGCCTGCACAAAAACTACAGTGAAACTTAGGACTGAAAAGAGGAATTAAACTTCGTGAGAGTAATGTACGGAGAAGAATGTTTCCGATATGAATGCTATAGAACTAATACCAACTCATAAGAGCTCCGCTCTATCAGTCTATGATGACATGGAGATCGTAATGGACTGACATAGTGGTTCACTACAATCATAGTCATGATATAAACCAATGAAAGGGAAGTTACCCATAATCATTTATAACGATAAGAAAAGGAGTGAGATGGTATGGCTAGGCGGCATCACTGTTTCGCCCTGCTCGCCTGGTGAATACTAATTTATATTTTTTAAGAACTAAATTTCAGGTTCATATACTAATACTAGTTAGTGACACATCACCAGCAATGAAGAAGTGTTGTAAAGAAGAGAGATAAGGAAGAGAGGGGTTCTGCCTTAAAAGAAAAACAGATAATGGTGAAACAGTAGAGAGCAAACTAGCCAATAGTTATACAGGAAGCAAGGGAGAAACACCACCAAATAGTCATATTTCATTGTCACTAGCTATCAATCTCACAACAAGCCTAACATATATAAATAGGCTACAAGAGAGATGATTAAATAATGACAATAAATATATCCTAAGAATGTATGACACAAAAAAGAAACACTTAAACAAACATATAAATGGGACCCATAGTTGTCCTGAAACCACTTAGAATTCATCACAACCCACTTCATAGAAGAACAGAAATTTGTTATGCAGTAAATGGCTATGCTATCCTCTAAAATACTCCCTCCGTACCACAATGAGTCTACCTGTAAAGTATTGCAACTGCACACTAATATATTATAGTTGGCAAATGTTCATCTAGAAAAATTATAGAGAAAGGAATGTCATGAGGGAAAGGGACATTTACAAAACATGACGCTCATGTGGAGTATAGTGTATATGTATACAATGGAGTTCATAGTTATTAAAGGCCCAAGGCGCACCAAGGCGCAAAAGGTGTGCCCGGAGCCTAGGCGCGCTTTTGATAACTATGGTGCGTCCCATAGTTATTAAAGGCCCAAGGCGCAAAAGGTGTGCCCGGAGCCTAGGCGCTCCTAGGCGGGCTTTTGATAACTATGATGGAGTTGAATACTATTTTATCAGATAACCTCCATAGTTCTGATATTTTGACATTGAACATTTGCGCCTTTCAAGTTTGAGGATCATCATAACACAGGCAAGAACATGGTTATTTCTAAGACTTATGAGTTCGTTAATAATGACCAAGTCACCTTCACAAGTGCATTCAAAAACACAAATATTTTTGGGGTAAAATTTATATAACAATGGAAACAATCAGCTCACCTGAGCTTCAGCATAGCTCCCTTTTGCTTGTATACCATCGGCAGTAACCACCAGAGATGGGAAGGGCTCGCCAAAAGACTTCCCTTCTTTTTCTGCCAGGATAGCCTTGGTCCTCTTCTGCATACTAATCAACACATTATGCCACGTATTCACCCTCGAATCAACACGCCCATGCACACCACCAACACTCAAATCCCCCAAATCCTCTGTCCTCAAAGCCAACACCTCCTCAGGCGCTGCCCCATCGAGCACTGAAATCAAGCAGGCACAGAACCCCTTAGTAATCTCAGAATCGCTATCGGCCAAAAACCTCATCCTACCCTCCACATCCATTCTGGCTTTCAGCCATACCTGAGCCGTACACCCCATAACACGATTCTCAGTAACCTTAAGCGAATCTTCAAGCGGAGGAAGAAGGCTGGCGTAGTGCAACAAGCGCTTGACGCGGTCAATCGACTGGGGAATGGATTGGAATTCGGAGACGAGACGTTGGAGTTTAGTGCTCGAAAAATCAGAAGTCTGCGACGGGGAAATGGTGACGGCAGAACAGGAAAATGAGGAACTAGGGTTTCGAGAATTGAGCTTAAGATCGGGGTGCATGGATTTGAAGGGCTTGAAGGAGGTGAATGAAGGACGAGAGAACTTGGTGGTGGAGTTAGGGTTTGGTAATTTGGAGAAGCGAGAGACGGAGGAAGAGGAAGAAGCTTTCATGGCTACGAGTGCAGAATCCATGGCCGGAGGGGACGATCACCGGCGATAAATCTAAGAGATATATGCCGCCAAGTACTCCTCGAACGATGAACCTCGTGGGGTGGTAAAGAAAAGAGATTGGAGCAGAGAGAATTAATAAAATAAATTTTGCGGAAATGACGAAATAGGTCAAAGTTAAGGAGCGATATATCAAAATCACGCGCCAAGGGTAGCAGGCAAACTGGCGGCGTTCCTATTTTCTATTCAACAGCTTTTCAAATTTCGCTACCCTACCATTTTCCGTTGTTTAAAATTACACTTGATTAAGAATTACGTAGTACTACTTTTTAATATCCATTTTAAAATAGAGAGTAATTCAAATAATAATTATGTCAATACTCCTCGAAATAATTATCCTTCTTTGTTTTTTAGGAATTTGACTGGTAAAAGTGAGATTTATTATCATTAATTATCTGCTTAACATCATTTCACTAATAAAAATGCAAAAATTCAAATATAATATTAAATTACATTTGAAGAGTTTTTTAATTTGAATTTAAAAAATTATAGTATTAATATTTTTGGATGAAAATAATATGTAAATGTGTGATGGTTCTCGAATTGATTAGTGCTGGAAAAAGATTGGGTAACACAACACCCACTCATTAGTCCAAAAATGGTAAAATCTAGCTGATTTTCCTAAGTAAGAGCATCAACAGTGGTAAAAGCTCTTTGGAAAGCTTTTTAAAATTTTAATATGTCAAATCACTTTTAAACTATATGAAAAAGCTTTCTAAAAACTTTCACAGTGGTAGATCTTTTTCATTACTTAGAGAGATGGTGAGTATTAATGCAAAACTACATGAAAGAGCTATTTCCACAAAGAGCAACTCTTTAGCCAAATAGCTCTTTAAAGAGTTTCACAATGGTAAAAAACTCTTTCACAAAAATAAAAAGCTTCTAAAAAGCTCCCATTGTGGATGCTATAAGGGTGTGCGAGACAATGTAGGAAGAAATTACAGGAAAGAAACGAAATTACATAATAAACTACTAAATAGAATTAAAACAGAAATTGAGAATAGCAAACCGAAACCGATAATAGCTTCTTTGTGCCAAGCCGTGTGTTAAAAACATTGTCCTTAAGACTTATTCGTCCTCTCACCAATGGTGCTAGAGGTTGTTGATTAACGCTAGTCTCCCAGGATAACTCGCACGAACCGGACTATTCCCAGCACCTTGAGACTCCGGCGAATTGTCTTGTGCCTGGACAGTATCACCACCAAATGCAATATAGGAGGCCAAAGGAAGAGATGATAAAGAAATGCAACGAAATGATGGATGTGGATATTGTTGGAACACTTTTTGTGTATCTTTTGTGTTACTTCTATATCTCATCACAAATGGTTGTTGCTCCTTTTATAATCCAACCAAGAACCATTCAATCTCTTAAATTAATCAAATGATAAACTCAATCCATAAGTCTTTATTAATTTCGGAGATAAGGCTAGCCACTTGACATTCTAGTTCAAATGAGATGAACTAGTTATTTGACATTCTAGTTCAAATGGGATGAATCATTTTCCCAACTTCAAGCCTTAAAGTCTTATTCATCCAAACACAAAATTGAACAAATAAATACATTATCTCAATTTTCTCATGGAGCTAAACACAAACCCACAATTAATTTTGTCATTTGACAAAATATATATCACGGAAATAAATCATATTTCCTTCACAAAATACACATTTTTCCATCAAGACATACCAAAAAATTCAAGAATCGTACCAAAATTAAAAATATTGTATCGAAAATATCAACACTGAGGATATCATTAAGTGTGTGTTACTTAGTTTTAATAGACTTGGAGTTTTAGTTATGATTTTGGTTTAATGTTAAAGTACCAAACTGATATCTCATCCCGAACCGTTAAATTTGAAATATGTCATTATATATATATATATATATATATATATGCTCAAATGAGAACCAAAATAAAACGAGAACCGTGAGAACCAAGCATACTAGATTAGACACAAAATCAAGAGTCAAGATTATAGATACAGTAGACACAGTAGCTAGGGCTGTGCAGAAAAAAAACAGAACCGGACCAGACCAATAGAACCGGGCCAGGCCGATTTAATAGTGTTGGTCTGGTTCTGGTTCCAAATTTCCATAAAAACCGATTTATTGGTTCGGTTCCAGTTTTGATAAATATTTTTACGGTTCTGGATGGACCGGACCAATCATAACATATATAAATATTATATTATTACAGTATTACTAATACTTGCATAGTCCTATGGAGTACGGACTACTAAGAAAACCTTATTTCACAAAATCCGCTAACCCTATCTCTCTCTCTCAACTTCTATCTTAAAGAATCAGCCTCTCGATCACCATGGCTCCATCTGTAGCGCCTTCACCACCGTGACTTCGACACCGGACATCCTAGCCTCACCATGAAAATTCTAAAGTTGTTGTATTAACTATTTTTCCCCATTAAGTTTTTTTTTTTGTTTTAGTTCTTCTATCTTTGAAGTGAAAGATTCATAACTTTGTTTTGAATACGTGTAAAACTCCTTACAGTTTACTTTGCCTTGTTGAGAGTTTGAGACCAATGTTTATAGTTTTTGGTGTGTATAGTGTTAGAACATGGCTTGCATCACAAGTCATTTAGTATTTCCATTCATAAACTCATGATTATAATGTTAATATAAAGTGTAGTAAATTACAATAAATGTGTAGAATTTCTGAGATGTAATTTATCTATTTATAATGGGCAAAATAGTAAACTAACATCACTTAGGTTGAAAGGGTGTAGTCCCTAAATGAAATGCCCCTTTGTCTTGTATATATAAGGTCTTCCATCAACCCTTAAGACATACTACATTCTTACTTTCTCTCCTAAATAATCTTCATATTGTTAGAAGTACTTGAGAAATTAAAAGCACTCATCATTTAGAAGATCTTCATCCCCTACATCTTCTTCTTCTTCGTCTTATTTCTCCCTACAACATCAATCATGGATTCAACAGGTAACGCTTTCGCCTTCATCTCTTTCTCAAACTTATTCCAGAATAGAGTATGGCATTCAAGGGATTAAAATTGTTCCAACATATAGATGTATTTCTTGAGGTAAAAAATTGTATACTAAGTAGAACCGGAGAACCGGACTGGAACCGGACCAATAGGACCGGACCAATGACATCGGTTTTGTAATTTTTTGGTCTGGTTCTGGTTCTAAATTTTTACATAACCGTATAATTGGTCTGGTTCCGGTTTTGTAAAATTTTAACAAAAACCGGACCGTGAACACCCCTAACAATAGCTAATTTTCAAATACACTTGGATACAATAGCTATTTAAGCACTGTATCCAAGTGCAATATTCAAAATTTAGGTACGGTATCCAAGTGTATCTACTGTATCTAAGTTGTTAGATTAATTTGAAATTGCTAGGATTATGTACTTAAGTATGTGAAAGGTTAGATGTTTGGATTTATTTTGAACTTATTTTGATCATGTAAATTTAATATCTCTTTGCATTGAAGTCTAAAGTGGTTTAATGTTTTAGAATGCATGTAGATCATCATGTACATAGCATTTTTCATTTGACATCTTTTTTATTTAGACTTGTTAGCTTCAGCATGGTTGTCGAGGCATCAAATCAAATTCTGAACCGATCAATTCCGAAACAAAGAACTGATGGAACCGTACCATATAAAAAAAAATCATTACATTTTAAAATTTTATGTACGGAATATATACGATTCGGTTGCCGTATTACTCCAATATCGAACCGTCTCGTGACATACTCAACCCTAAATAGTTTTTTGAAATTAACTAAATCATTAAATAATTGTTGTTGTTTAGAATTTGGCCACGAAGATTCTAAGGTCATTGACCGTCCACCATAAGTAATTTTATTCCTGGCTTTATTTGAGTGGTTGAAATATCATGTATTTCAAGTGTTTTCAACAACAGGCGGAGTCGGATTTGTTTCTAAAGAAGAGCAAAAAAAAAATACTCCATCCGTTTCATAATACATGATTTTTTAGGAGCAATTTTTCGTTCCAAAATATTTGACGTTTTTCTATTACCAAGAAAGGATTACTTTTGTTTACCTATTATACCCTTATTCATTAATTGTGAACTATTTCTCGTATAACCATTTAAATGCATAAGTAATTGCATTAGTAAAACATTTTACTTGAAAAACAATCAAATTATCAATTGCGAGGAAAGTCCGAGAATATCTTCTTGGCCAATTTTCTTGACTAAAAAACAATCAAGGAAAGCTCTCCTCCGAGTCCTCCCCCAATCTTGCACTTTACCTCTCTCTTTCTCTGCTCTTTCTTCCATTCCAAACAAATATCTTCATTTATAATATCTGACTAACTTTTAAGTTTTAACAATTTCGAAAAAAAATCTTTAAAGATTTCAAGACATTTGATTGATAGTAGTACTTTTTTAGACCCAAAGTAAAGTCATGCTTTAATTTTTATAGGTAAATTGATTGAATTTTGACCAATATTTTATAAATTTTAATAATATTTATCAAATTGTAAAAATTATTATTAATAGCATTCTTTATAGTTATATTAATATAAATGTCTTGAATTTCACTACGATTATTAATATCTTATACTCCCTCCGTCTCGGAGTAAGAGTCCTACCCCTCATTTGCACGCTTATTAATAAATATTGGAAGTGATGTAAATGTTGTGAGTGTAAAAGTAAAGTAGGAGAGAGAATGAGTGGGAGAGAATAGTGAATTGATTGGTGTTGTGAGTATAAAAGTAAAATAGGAGAGAGAATGAGGGGGTGAATAGTAAAGATTTTTTGCCATTTTAGGAATAGAACTCTTACTCTGGAACGTACCAAAATGGAAATTAGGACTCTTACTCTGGGACGGAGAGAGTAACATTTTTTTAAGTGATGAATGTAGTATTTTTCATCGGTGAAGACCCACATAAGCGGCCATCTAGTGCATAGAACAACTATTTGGGCGTTGTTCTAGTTTAATTTGAGTCTCCGGTTCGAGACCTGAGAACACCGAGTTTAATTTGAGTCTCCGGTTCGAGACCTGAGAACACCGTTGTGCTTGTTAGGGAGAGCTTTACTGCTCATAGATCCTACTCAGCTCAAGTCCAGACCGAATCGGATGACTAAGGGGGAAAAGCGACGAATTTAACGTCAAAGTGGTACGTTAGTTTTCATTTATGACTCTTGGCATTCCTTAAAGGCTAAAGGCCATTCTCTTAAGTTACTTTTGGTTTGACATTGACACAAATGTAAGGTACTGGCTAGCTTAGTGGTACAAGGAAAATAAGAGGTGCCAAAATGCCTTCTCATAAAATCAAAACTACTCCAATTTTGTGGTTTAAGTTTGTTCTGGGTTGGTCTCCTGTAAAACATGTTTTTCCTAATGGTTAGGAAAAACGTGTTTTTCAAAACCTCCAGAAGACTTTATATTGATATCTAGAAGGCTTTATAATGATATCCAGGACCCTTCTAGCTATCACTTTCAAAGGTTTTGGCTATCAATCTCATATCCAGAAGGCTTTATATTGATATCCAGAACCAGAGAAACCTTCTGGCTATCACTTTTAAAGGTTCTGCTATCAATCTCATATCCAGAAGGCTTTATATTGATATCCAGTACCCATCTGGCTATCACTTTCAAAGGTTCTGTCTATCAATCTCATATCCAGAAGCCTTTATATTGATATCCAGAACCGTTAAAAGTTCTGATTATTTACAAAAATGCCACCGCGTTTTTTGAAAACACATTTTTCCTATGAGTTAGGAAAAACGCGTTTTTCCCAAAGATTTTGTGTTTGTTCTGAGGGTTTAATAACTGAGACTGATAAATTGACTCTACTGGTAGTCCAAAGAGCACTTGTATTAAAGAGATGAGTGAATGAGGTTGTCATTCAACATTTCATACACCCCAAGTATTATAAATTCAGTACTTCATCTCCATCCGTACAAAACGAACGTCAATCTTTTATGTTCAATAACCGAGATATCTTTTAAATGTCGATTTATATGCAATTTTATTAACTTTGAGTTATAATATATGAGGGCATACTAAAAAACTAAATCAAATTTATTTTTACCTAAGTTCAGAAATACCAATGAGAATTATGGCATTTTCTTGAGTTCATCCCTGAATAACGAGTCAGCCAAGGGGCATTTGGCAGGTGGCACCAGAATATCTTGACCAGGAGATGCATTTGGGGTCATTTTGCTGGAGCTGTTATCAGGGATATGGTTGGAGGACTATCGGGTACGTGCTGTGCTTGGAGAGGTTCAAGAATCCTGAACCGGGAGGATTTTACCTGCTCGGAGAGGTTCAATAAGTTCATGGATCCTGAACCGGCAGGATTTTAACCACCCGGAAATACGATAACCTAGCACTTTTAGCCAAGACAAATTCTTCAGTGCGGCCGTCTCACGCCATGCGACGGGCGCGTGAGACGGACGCGCTCCCTCCCTCGCGTCGCTGGCTTTAAAAAAAAAAAAAAAAAAAACCTCCAAAATTTTTAAAATGCTATATCTTGAGATTTTGAAGTCGAAAAAAAAATCTAAAAATACCGGTGTGTTCGTCTCGACAAGACGAACAAAACTACATAGGTCATGATATATTTTGATTTTTTTTTTAAAAAAAAAATAATTTTAACACACAAAAAAATCGGGCTGCTCGTTCCTGAGAAGTAACACGTTCTTATGAAGAAAGTAACAAGTTGGTCTTAAAAAAGTAACACTTTATTGTATGTTATAACAGCAGTTTTACAAACAAATAAAAAATGGTTTTGCATTTCCATTGTTACTTTCTCAATAAAAAATTGTTACATTTCATATATAATGTTACATTAAGGAATATAAACTGTTACAATTGAGAAAAAAAATGTTACATTCATTTTTTATAAAATGTAACATTAGTTTAGTTGTCAATCCTATGTTATTTTCGGAGAAAAAAAATGTTACATTTGAAAAAATGAGTGTTACATTCCCTTATAAAAAGTGTTACATTAATTTAGTTGTCAATCTTTATGTTATCTTTATCTATTGTAGCAAAATTGTGGTACATTTTTTTTAAAAAAAGTGTTACATTTGAATAAAAAAGTGTTACATTTTGTTATAATAAGTGTTACTTTTGTTGAAGGCAAAAAAGTATGGGTGGTACATTTGAAAAAAAAAAGTGTTACATTTGAAAAAAGAATGCTACATTCCTTTATAAAAAGTGTTACATTAATTTAGTCGTTAATTTTTATGTTATCTTTAATCTATTGCATCAAAATTGTGGTACATTTTTGAAAAAAAAAAGTGTTACATTTAAAAAAAACAAAAGTGTTACATTTCGTTATAAGAAGTGTTACTTTTGGTGGGTGGAAAAAAGGTTGTGGGAAAAAAAAAAAAAAAAAAAAAAAAAAAAAAAGGTATGTGGGCGGTGCGGCCGCCGCACACTAGACTAGCCCTTTAGCCAATGGTTGCACCGGATATAACCCTATTTATAGACCAACCACATTCTATTATGCAACGCTTTATCCAGAATACAATGACATCTACAATCAGCATAGTACACCAAATAGTAACCAAAATCCATTTTCTAATTTTGATTTTACTCTACGAAAATGTGTACTGAGAATCTGTATTCTTGCAAATCTTGGAAATTTTCTTTGCACCCTTCGGACCAAAGACTTAAAATTCCATTGTTTTATGAAGAATTTTTCATTTCAGTGGAGGATCAAGGGAGAATTAAATAAACTTAACTAGTTATAATCACTGAAAAGTTGCACGGGAACCTTACACATTAAATAATCATTAGTAAACTCGCTAGGAAAAGAGAAATTGTGACAACACGATAAAGGAAAAATAAAAATAAAAACAAAAACATTAATAGTCGTACAAGAGATGCAAGTTGGGGCAGAACGCTCTCAAAAAGTTACGTATTTACACCCGACCATTCTCCCGGCCCCAGCGGTCGTCTTCCAGCTTCAGTGCTTGTCTTCCCTCTTAACAATGGCATAGAGGTGATACCATGGTCAGCACCAGCATATACTCCCTGTCAATTAACACACGGCATCAACGTCTCCTAGATCAATACGAGCAAACCAACACATTTAGAGGAGGAGATTTAAGTTGTTGACTAAGATCTCCTGAGATAATCCCTAGTGAAAAATGGGTGTCTCAAAGCCTCTCGGGCGGCAAGCCTCTCATTAGGATCATATCTCAGAAGCCCTTGTAATAGATGAATTAGGTCCCCAGCTGAATGGTCTACATGCTGCATAACTAGGTTCTGCAATAAAAAATAGAGATTAAAACTAATTCCTCCCCTGGATAAACAACAATATACTGCGAGACAACGATTGAAAAAATAAAAATAAAAAAATACCTGAAGGCGAGGCAACTTCAGGACAGCTTTGATACTGTCTCTAGAGGTAGCACCCTCGGGCCAGTCTAACCTACCCTTTCGTACATACTTCTCCGCATGTCGACTGAATGAGGAAAAGAGAGATTTAGTCAACCAACAAATTTAGTGGATACTTGAGTGCAATATAGAAAGTAGTACTGTATAACATACTCTGCTCTCTTCAGCATGTGCTGTGGCAATGGACCAAGGACCCTCTCCATCATGGCAAGGTGCTCCAAGTTCTCGTGGGTTTGGAACAAAGCTTCACCCTGTTCATATACAAAAAAGTTAGCCAACTCTAAACGCATTTCATTAACAGAGCTATATGATGCTCATTGTTTGATATGAAAACGCACCGAACAAAGCTCCACCAAGATGCATCCAACACTCCAAACATCACAAGGGTAGCTCCATCCATGTCCTGTTTGTTTAGATGATCATGGGAAGTTGATAAGTTAGGCACTGCTAAAGATAGTTGAGAGGTAGAATTTTATCAACTTAGATTCACAAAGAGAAAACACATTCAACAAGACAGGAAACCAAAAATCGGATGTACAGACACTAGCTTAATATGACAAGCCTAATACAGAGCATGTGTTTAGACTTTGAAAGGAAAATCTATCCCTCCATACCTAGAATAACTTCAGGAGCTCGGTAGTGACGTGTCGACACAATGTATGTCTGGTCTTGACGATCATAAGTTGTACTGCCAAAATCAATCACTTTGATTGCACTTGATTTTGGAACTCTTTTGTAGTAGCTATCCTTAGGCGATCGTGAAGAACCCTGTCAAAGAAACAAACGATTCAATCAAACAATAAGCTTGTTAAAATACAACCGTAAAGAGGCAAAACCTGAAACGTGAAACGTGATCAAGCCAAAAAACTCAAAGATCAAACCATACCTTGTAATCGGGTACTTTGATATACTCCGGAGACACGAGGAGAATGTTCTCAGGTTTCAAATCAGTATGAATGAGTTGTAAATCATGCATGACTGCAAAATTTAAATGAGATTTTTTTTTAATAATCAACTAACATGCAAGTAGTAAACACTAAACACACCAACAACATATCAATTGATGCAAGTTAAACTAAAAAATGTCCTAGCATTCAAAGAGAAAAAACGGTTTTGAAATGCCAATCAATGCGATCAAGTAACTTAAAGAAAAGGAAATATGAAAAACTAGCAAAAGTAATTACTACACACATGCTACACACTCCAAGAGTTGCCTGCCAATCTCGCGAACTAGATCAATGGGAAGTGAGCGATAATTGTTTTTGCGTAGAAAATCATATAAGCTTGGTCCAAGCTTCTCAAAAACCTGTTAAGACCATTTGAATCCATCGAGAGATCTTTAACCCCCATAATATTTGTTAAATTGGGGAAATGAATCCACCATGTCAATTATGTACTTACAATACAGATATGGTTACGATAGTCAAACCAGTTCCTTAATTGCACACAACTGCAAGGAATAAGCCAATTCAACAACAGGCACAACTAAGAGAAGAAAGTCGTGATAAAAAGAAGCAGATTAGTAAGAAACCATTTAGCAAATAACTCACCGGTTGCCACCCTTGTCATGCTTTCCAAGCTGTTGCAGAACATCAATTTCAATCATAGCAGCCTCACGATATTTCTTAATACCACGAACAATTTTGATAGCAACCATTTCTTTCCTTTCCTTGTCCCAGCATTCTAATACTTGACCAAAAGTTCCTGTATAGGTTAGAAAGTAAGCTACATTGCACATCAGAAACAGCAACATATTCAAATAAATTCATATTACAAGGCTCACCTTCACCCATTTTGCTGTGAATTTTATCTGCAGATAGAAGAGAAACAGAGAAAAGAGACAAATAAGAATCAAGTGGATGGTAACTAACCAACATAATAAAAACCCCAGTCTGATAACACAAATAGCTGTTTGAATGGTATTATATGTGCTTCACGTGAAGCAACATGATGCCAAACAAAGTGGATATTGCAGTCACTAACGGAAACGTTAGAAAAAGGTTCTAAGAAAGTTGTAAGATTCCTAAAACTAACAGAGTTCAAGAACAACAAATGCAACTAATCATGAATGCTTAAGAAATTATGCATGCGGAAACATCAATAAAATATTATATTTTGATGGTGGTAAAGGGTAGTTACAGCGAGGAGTTAGGTTATCTCCAACTGCAAACATATAATGCCCATCTTTATCATCTTCACGCCATGGGGGAGAACCATTTCGAGCCACTTTCTTAACAAACAGAGAGGAACTAGTATTGCTTGAAGGTGCCACCGAAGGTGCATAGCTTGTCACATTCCCAACCTCTTGTCCACAATACAATCCTATCTGAGCCTACACACAGGCATCCATTCACGTTCCATTTAATATACATAATTATTTTTTCTTACCATTCTGATACCTAATAACTGAGCCAAAAACTAGATCAATCATCAAGGTCAGGCTAATAACCAGTACAAGAAAAGCTTATGCCTTCAGGTCAAAGTGGGAAAAACAGCTATCAACTCGGTAACATTCTAAAAAAAAAAAAAAAGCTAAATCACAGATAATCAGGAAACTGCAAATCACAGCACATAGTCATCCCCATCTAGAAAAAAATGTTACTCCCTCTGTCCCTAAATGAGTGTCCAAATTTCATTTTAAGGGACACTGAAAATCACAACTTTTTGAACAATTTGGTAACAACGATTCATATATAGTCTTGTAATCTCCTTTCCAAACCTTTAGTTTTGCACGTATAAAGAAACCGGTGAAAAAAAATTCGAAAAAAAAAAATTAGGGAGAAAGTTATGTTAAAAAAAGACACTCATTTAGGGACAAATATTTCTTGAAAATGGACACTCATTTAGGGACAGAGGGAGTAATTCTTTTAAAGCAACTTATCCAGATATACCCCCACTGTAGCTTCCATAAAGAAAATAAGTTACTCCAATGCCCAACATAACCCTTACCAAACAACACAACACCCTCAAACAATTCAAAAGCGTAACATTAAAAACGACTTTAAGAATATAGATTGCCCAGCAAAACAATTTGGAAGTGATAAATATACTTTTTTAAATATGATAAATATCACCCATCTATATGCCTGTCCAATCGGATTAATTGGAAGGACTTGCAATTATAAACCAATCCATTCAAAACAGAGTTATTGTCTCATGCATATATAAATATTTTCTACGATAAAATATAATACAAAAAAACTAGACAAGGATAAACTCCAATCGAAACTCTTTGACAAATACAGTATTGTAAATTTACATGAATATCAAGTATTAAAACAATTTCGTAGACAAATTTAAGAGAATATACATGTCACCAAAAATCGATTAAAAAAAAAACTACAAATTTGACTATGCAATTCAACTATGTTGACAGAAAATTTTAGGGCTAAACAAAAAATAAGGCTTCGACTAAATCCGCAGAAGTAACCAATAAAAATAATTTGAAAGCTGCAGATCTGACCATAAAAATCAATAATCCATATAAAAAACACAAATTAACAAATCGACGAAAGAAATCGGGTAATTTTCCGTTACCTGTCCGGACGAATATTTAAATATCAGTCGATCTAGCAAAACAAATCCAAAAAATAACAAATGAAATCGAAAAGACAGCATAAAACTAGATCGGATCTAATACCTTAGCCGCTTGGGGAACGTCATCCCAACCCAAACGCTGCCTCTTTCTCGGTCGGAGGTCCATGTGTGTCATCGGAAACTCGGTTACGCGTTCCATCTCCATGATCGGAACAGAATTCTCAGAAATCAAGATCTGCAAAAGTCGAAAAACGGCAAAGAAAAACGAAGATTGAATGAATGAAAGAAAGAAGTCGTCCACAAGATAGATCTGATTGTTGAGGAGACGTAACCCTAATATTAGCGTTGAGTTAGTTTAGAGAGAATCGGACCGTCCACGTGGTGTGACTCTTAACCCTGGTTTGTTCTGATATCCTGGCTTTTCCAGTTTTGTCCTGGCTACTCGTAACTATAGTTAAACTGTGGGCCTGAATTTTGACCCTGATTACTTCTGCTCAAAGCAAATTGTGAAGTTTTTTTCGTCAAATCAAGACTTTGAAGCGTAAAATAGTTGTCGGTTAAAATTTTGGGGCAACTCCCATTTAGTCCCTCATTAGAATCTAAATTACCACCTAGTCCAAGGTATTTTCAATATTACCACCTAGTCCAAGGGATATTAAAAAGGCATGAATGTCCTTACTAAATAACTGGAAATTACATGATTACCCCTCCCTCCTCAACCTTTCACCTTCTCACCGGTCAACAACTTTGACCGACCGGCCACCACCTCCGGCCGACCACCACCTCCGGCAACCTTTTTCCGGCCACCTTTTCCGGCCACCTTTTTCCGGCACCTTTTCCGGCAATATTTTCCGGCCACCATTTTCCGGCCACCTTTTCCGGCGACATTTTCCGGCGACCGTCTCCGGCGAGCTTTCCGGCAAAAATTTTCGGCGGCCATTTCCGGCCACCCTTTTCCGGCGACCACCTCCGGCCACCGGTTTCCGGCGGCCACCTCCGACCACCATTTTCCGACCACCGCTTTCCGGCAACCACCTCCGTCCACCGTTTTCCGGTGACCGCCTCCGACCACCATTTTCCGGCGACCATATTCTGGCCACCATTTCCGGCCACCAAACAACTGTGAACTAATCAGTAAGTTCACAGTTGTCAACAAAACTACTAAGAACACAATCGAATCCGGCGACCACCAACTCCGGCGACCAAACAACTGTGAACTAATCAGTAAGTTCACAGTTGTTTAAGAACAAGTTCACAATTGTTCTAAAACAAGTTTACAGTTATTCCAAGAACAAATTCAAACATTAAAAAAAAAAAAAAAACTATTTTTTTTCGAGAACAAGTTCATAGTTGTAAGTTCGCAATTGTAAGTTTGCAATTGTAAGTTCGCAATTATTTCAAAAACAAGTTTGCAATTGTAAGTTCGCACTTGTTCCAAGAACAAATTCTCATTTATAAAAAAAAATTACTATTTGTTTAAAAGAAAAAGTTCACAGTTGTAAGTTCGCACTTGTTCCAAGAACAAGTTCGTACTTGTTCCAAAAACAAGTTCGCAATTGTTCCAAGAACAAGTTCGCAATTGTTTCAATAACAAGTTCGCACTTGTTCCAAAATCAAGTTCGCAATTGTAAGTTCGCAATTGTTTCTATAACAAGTTCGCACTTGTTCCAAAAACAAGTTCGCAATTGTAAGTTCGCACTTCTTCTAACAAGTTCACAGTTGTAAGTTCACAATTGTAAGTTCGCAAATGTTAGCTCGCAATTGTAAGTTCGCAATTGTTCCAATAACAAATTCACAGTTGTACTCTCATTTCCCAAACAACAACAAAAAAAAAAAAAAAAAAAAAAAAAACAACAACAAACAAACCGACTTTGAGGGAAGTCGCCGGAGCTAGCGGTGACCGAAGAAAGAGTGGGGGAGGGGTGACCGGTGACAGAGAAGGAGTTGCAGGTTCGCCATTGAGAGAGAGAGAGGTGAGGGCTAGATCTGTAATTGCCGGAGGTGGGGAGGGGTGAACGAAGATGGTGTAAGGGTGGCCGGTGACGGAGAAGGAGCTGCAGGGTCGCCGGGGTTAGGGGAGGGATGGGGTCGCCGGAGTTGGCCAGCGATGGTGAGATGGCTGGGCGATTTGGTTGAATCTGAACAGTTGGCCGGCTGGAGCTTGTTGGGTTGAGAGGGTGAGGGACGCATTTGGGTCGGGGAGGGAGGGTCGCCAAGGTTAGGTAGAATGTCGCCGGAGATAGGGGTAGCGATTTTTTTTGGGTTTTTTCCAGTTCGGCCGTCGGCCATATCTCCGGCACCGGACATATTTTGGAAGATCCCAACGGTGGAAAGTAGCGTTTAGGTGTTGCGAACTCCCTCCAGAAATTTGAAGACGATCCAACGGTTCAATCATCGGGAATCGCGTTTTTACAGTCCGAATTCTGGAGGTGCAGTTTTTTGTTTTTGATTCGGATTTTGGCATCTTGGCCGGAATTTTTCGACGGTTGTTGGCTCGTGGTTGTCGCCTAGAACTCCTCTAGGTTCAGCCATGGCTAAGGAGGGCGTTGGTACTGGGAGAAGGTCGCCGGAGATAGGGGAGATGAGGGGTCGCCGAAGGTGGGGGATGGAGGAGAGTGAAAACGCAGTGTGATGGTCGCCGGGGTTCGGAAATCGAGGGGAAAGGTCACCGGAGGTGAAGAGGAAGGGTCGCCGGCGATGGGGAAGGGAAAGGTCGCCGGAGGTGGCCGGATGGGGTCGCCGGAGGTGGGGATGGAGAAGAGAGAGAAAGCAGTGAAAGAAAGTAGAGAGAGAACGCAATTTGCGTTTGAATGTGAGGAGAGGGGAGGGGTTTCTGTTTTAATTGAAAATAAGGGGTAGTTTCGGGATTCTATAATTTTAATGGACTAGATGGGAATATTCAAAATGTGCGTGGACTACATGGTAATATTGAAAATGTGCGTGGACTAGGTTGTAATTTAGCTTAGAATGGGGGACCCTACGGTAATTTTCTCTAAAAATTTTTGACGGAATTTGTTAAACAGTCGGTTAAAAAGCATGTATCATGCACGTGACTAGCATAATTGAGTAGTTTAAACTTGGAAATGGGAATAAGGATAGCCCGGGTCGGGCCGACCCGTGTTTGATCAAAGCACGCCTGTGATGTGTGAGCCCGCGGAATAAACCCGGTCCGACCCTCTTGCAAGTCCCTGGCCTGGCCGCCCTTAAACCCTTAAGTTTTACCCAACAGGTTTTAACAGGCTTTAATTTTTAAAATTTGAGAAATACCAAAAAATACAAAAAGAAAATATGAAAAACATTACTAATTTAATTTGTAATTTAGTAAAAATATAAATGGCGTAATAATATAGTATATTGTTAAAGCAAATTAAAATAGTTAAATAAATTTAAAATTTAATGAATAAAATTGTTAAAATATTAACATGCTCCATTTATTGAATAAAATTATTAAAACATTATATTTACTCCATCGTTTTTCCCTGCTTTCGAATCCCGAGTTTTTTAAAGAGAAAAGCGGAGAGAAAATAAAGGAATTTTTTCCCTCTTTTCAAATCCTCCCAAAAAATGAGAAGATGTAAGAGGAAAGAAAATCAAAGCTGGAGATATTTTTCATAAACCCGATTTTACCCTCTCATTCTATTCATATCTCACGCATCCTCACATGAAAAAACCCTCCGGTCCGTCATATCTCTTCCGTTCTCAACTACGACAATGGAGGCGCTTCAAGCTGTTGCCGAATATCTGCACTTCAGCGGCGTTTAAGGAGTTGATTCAGTTCCACACAAAGATCACAAAACCCCTAATTTCAATTTCAAGATAAAAAAACGGCCAGTTGATAGGGTTAATTTTGATAAGGGTTAAGAGTTTTGAGAATTGGAGGAGAAGAATAAAACGAAACAAACCCAGTAGATGGTGGGAGAAAGAAGGAGAAAAGGAAAAAAGTAAAGGCTTGAAGGTGTAGACTGTAGAGAGAAAGGAAGCGGGCATCAGCTCTTGATTTTGCTTTCTAAAGGTTGTAAATATTTGGGTTATTGGGTTTGATTTAGATGTTGGATATTGCAACAAGACTTTGGCAAGATTTCAATTTGGCTTCAACCATACTCCCTCCGTCCTACCCGAATTAGGATTTTTAGGTTGGGCACGGGGATTAAGGAAAGAGTGTTAGTGGAGTAGGTATTGTGAGTATGAAAAGTAAAGTAAAAGGGAGAAAGTGGGGTAGAGAATAATGAGTGGAAAGTTGTTGTGAGTGTGAATGTGAATGTGGGTCCCATTAAATAAAACATTTCCATTTTTGGGTTGTCCTAATTCGAATGGGACACCCAAAATAAAAATTTGTCCTCATTCGAATGGGACGGAGGGAGTATATGTGTTGGGATAATGCCTTTGAATGTGGGACGCCATGTTAGAGGATTGTACAACAGGGATCTCGTAATGCTAAGACAGAGAGCAGAAAAGAAGACAAAGCAAAGGAGGAACAGCTGTTACACGAGTCGTGTACTGATGCACAAGTGGCTACACGAGTCTGAAAGTGGACTTGTTCTACACGAGTCGTGTAGATTTACACGAGTCGTGTAATGCGGCAGCTTTTGGCCCGGTTTGCGCAGAAAGAGCAGAAAACGTGGGTTTTTCCTTTGGGACTCAAATTTAGGACTCCTTATGTCTTTAGAGTTAGGTTATGACTAGTATAAATAGAGGCTATCATCCTAACAAGAAAAGAGGTTGAAAAACACAGATTGCTCAGAGAAGATCAATAATTCTAGATCTAGGGTTTTAGCACAGTCAGGAATTTTGTGACCAAAATTCGTGCTAGCATAGATTAGTGTGATCTTGTAATCGTTTCTCCAGATTGATAATAATATTCTCTCTCCTCCCCGTGGACGTAGCCAAGTTGGTGAACCACGTAAATCTGTGTTCTTGTGATTGCTTTATTTTCTCATCAAGTCTTGTTCAATTGCTCTAACAAGTTGTATCAGAGCTCTGGTTTATCAGAGCTTTGGTTCGTGGTTGGAGGTTCAGGGATTCCGCTGCAGAGAACAAGAAGATGGGTTAAGGAGCAGATTCGATCGACAAGTTCAATGGGAAGAATAGTTTTTCTCTCTGGCAGATCAAGATGAAGGCTTTGTTGGTAGACAAAGATTTATGGGAACCGTTGGAGATTGCAATCAGGGATCGTAAGGATCCCAAGGGTAAGGCAGTCACCACAGAAGGTACAGCAGAACAGTCAGAAAAGGACAAGATAGCAGCAGCGAAGGAGGTGGCAGCATTGAAGAAGTTAGATCAGAAGGCTCACGCCAAGATCATCAGACAGTTGGATGATGAGATCCTAACCAATGTTGCAGGAACAGAATCCGGAAGCGATCTTTGGTTAAAGTTGGAAGATATGTACATGACACGTTCATTGACCAACAAGTTATACCTGAAGAAGAAGCTATATGATTGTCGTATGACTGAAGGTACGCCCATAAATGATCATCTTGACAGATTTACTTCTGCATTACTTGAACTACGTAATATAGGAGTAGTTGTTGATGACGAGGATGCAGCCTTGCAGCTTTTAGTATCTTTACCTATGTCTTATGAACATTATGTCGATTCGTGCATAAACCCTAAAGATGGGATCTCTCTAGAGGAAGTGAAAACTTCTCTCAAGACGAGGGAATTGCGCTGAAAGGCGAGTGGGAATAAGACAGGTACCCAGTCATCAGGTTTGGTTGCTAGTAGTAGCAACAGCAGGGGTTCTAGTGGGAGGAAGAACAATCAAGTTAATTCTTCACACAAGAAGGGTTCGAAACCTGGGGATATCTGTAATTTCTGGAAAGAGAAGGGGCATTAGAAGTTCGACTGTCCCAGAAGGAAGCAAGGCAAGGCACCAGTCACAGCAGAGGCCATGACGGCTAGAGATTGCAGTTCAGATGAGGATTATGCTCTAGTAACATCAGAATCAGCATGCGCATCTGATGCGTGGATTCTTGATTCAGGAGCGTCTTATCATATCAGTCCTAGGAGAGAATGGTTTACCGGTTATAGGCAGATAGTTGGCGGTGATATAAGCATGGCTAACAGTGAAGTCTGCATGGTTATCGGTATTGGTTCGATCAAGGTCAGGACTCATGATGGTAGGGTTGTCACTTTGAACGAGGTTCGACACGTTCCGCATATGACGAAGAATCTGATTTCTCTTAGTCAGTTAGACAGCAAAGGGTTCAGTTTTAAAGGTAAAGGTGGAGCAGTTAGTGTCTGTAACGGTTCAGAAGTGATGCTGATAGGTCTTAAGCGGGGCTCCTTGTATTTCCTCCAAGGAAAAACGCTTGCAGAGTCGACTATGGCTGCATCAGAAGGGGTGAACGAGGGAGATATGTCTAAGATGTGGCACATCAGTCTCGGTCACATGAGCACTCGAGAGATGCATGAGTTGACTAACAGAGATCTTCTTTATGGCCTTAAGATCAAGGATCTTAAAGGCGTTCTGGATTACATCCACTCAGAGTATTGGGGACCTTCACGTCAGGGATTTCTAAGGGGGCACAGATATGTCTTGTCTATGGTTGATGATTACTTGAGGAGGCCTTGGGTGGTTATCATGGAGCACAAGAATGGGGTCCTAAGGAATTTCAAGGACTGGAAGACAGTAGTGGAGAACCAGACAGAGAAGGAGATCAAGAAGCTCCGGACATATAATGGTTTGGAGTTCTGCAGTACTGAGTTCGATTCGTTTTGCAGAGAGGTGGAGGTTTCGAGACATCTCACCAGTAGAGGCACGCCACAGCAGAATGGTGTAGCAGAACGAATGAATCAAACATGGCTTGTGGGAGCGTTGTGCATGCTCTCCAATGCAGAGTTGTCTAAACATTTCTGGGCAGAAGCGCTTAGTACAACATGTTACTTGATTAATCATGGACTTCATACCGGTATTGGCCTCAAAGTTTCCTATGAGGTATGGACTGGTAAATCCATAATTGTTTCAAGTGTTGGCAGTGTTGATAAACAGGTGGAGCAACAAGATACTGAAGAGTTAGTTGTACCACAGTCAGATGTTGAAAAACAGGTGGAGCAACAAGATACTGAAGAGTTAGTTGTCCCACAGTCAGATGTTGATCATGATCCACCAACAGAGACAGAGATTGAAGCACCAGAAAGTTCAAGTTCAGTTCCTGAAGAACATGGGTTAGCACAAGGAAGGTCTAGAAGAGCTAGTTTCGGGAAGCCTCCAGAGAGGTATGGATTTGAAGACATGGTGTCTTATGCACTACAGGTTGCTGAGGAAGTGGAGCCCGATCTTTCGGAACCTTCTACTTTCAAGGAAGCAGTTACATGTTCAGAGTCATCTCAGTGGTATGCAGCTATGGGTGATGAGATAGAGTCTCTTCATAAGAATCAAACTTGGGAGTTAACCAAAAGGCCAGAAGGCAGAAAGATTGTGACTTCCAAGTGGATCTTCAAGAAAAAGGAAGGTATGTCACTGGCAGAAGGGGTTAAGTATAAAGCTCGCGTTGTTGCAAGGGGTTTCACACAGAGAGAAGGGGTGGAATATAATGAGATCTTCTCACCAGTGGTCAGACACACTTTGATCAGAGTGTTGCTAGCAATAGTAGCACAAAGGGATTTGGAGCTTGAGCAACTAGACGTCAAGACAGTTTTCTTGCATAGAGAGTTGGAGGAAGAGATATACATGACACAGCCGGAAGGATTCCAAGTTCCTGCTAAGGAAGATTATGTTTGTAGGTTGAAGAAGTCTTTGTATGGACTTAAGCAGTCGCCTAGGCAGTGGTACAAGAGGTTTGACAGCTATATGACAGAGATCGGATACACGAGGAGCCCGTATGATTGTTGTGTGTATCACAATAAGTTGGTAGATGGTTCGTACATCTATTTGGTGCTCTATGTAGATGATATGTTGATAGCAGCAGTCAAGAAGTCAGAGATTCAGAAGCTGAAAGGCTTATTGTCCGCAGAGTTTGAGATGAAGGATTTGGGTAGCGCGAAGAAAATTCTGGGTATGGAGATTTATAGAGACAGAGCCAAACGAAAACTGTTCTTATCCCAGAAATGTTACATCAAGAAAGTTTTAGATAGGTTTGGTATGTCAACAGCTAAGGCTATAGATACTCCGAGTGCAGCGAATGCACGGTTGTCAGTCGCGTTTGGGCCCAAGTCGGTTGAGGAGAAAGAGTATATAGCTCGAGTACCCTATGCTAGTGCAGTTGGTAGTTTGATGTATGATATGGTGTGCACTAGGCCGGATCTTGCACAGGCAGTTAGTGTTGTTAGTCGGTTCATGGGTAATCCGGGTAAGGAATATTGGCAGGCTGTGAAGCAGATCTTTAGGTATCTTAGAGGTACCAGTGACGTCGGTCTCATCTATGGAGGTGGAGTAGAATGTGCAGTAGAGGGGTTCTCAGATTCAAACTATTCAGGTGATGTTGATACAAGAAGATCGATGATCGGATATGTATTTACACTTGGTGGGTCGGTTGTCAGTTGGAAGGCTACATTGCAGGCGACAGTGATGTTGTCTACAACAAAGGTAGAATACATGGCATTGACAGAGTCAGCTAAGAAAGGAATATGGTTAAAGGGATTGATCAACGATCTTGGGATACATTAGGATCAGGCTATTATTTATTGTGATAGTTTGAGCACGATTTGTTTGGCCAAGGATCAAGTTCATCATGAGAGGACCAAGCACATTGATGTCAGATATCATTTCCTAAGGGATGAGAAACGGGTAAAGGTGAAGAAGGTAGGGACGGCGGACAACCCTGCAGATATGTTCACAAAACCCGTGACGGGAAGCAAGTTCCAACATTGTTTGGACTTGCTTAATGTTCGCAGCTATTAGATAACAGAAGAGGCGAGGGGGGGAGAAAAGGTTTGTTGTCATGGAGATTCAAAGTCAAGGTGGAGATTGTTGGGATAATGCCTTTGAATGTGGGACGCCATGTTAGAGGATTGTACAACAGGGGATCTTGTAATGCCAAGACCGAGCAGAAAAGAAGACAAAGCAAAGGAGGAACTGCTGTTACACGTGTCGTGTACTGATGCACGAGTGGCTACACGAGTCTGAAAGTGGACTTGTTCTACACGAGTCGTGTAGATTTACACGAGTCGTGTAATGCGGCAGCTTTTGGCCCAGTTTGCGCAGAAAGAGCAGAAAACGTGGGTTTTCCTTTGGGACTCAAATTTAGGACTCCTTATGTCTTTAGGGTTAGGTTATGACTAGTATAAATAGAGGCTATCATCCTAACAAGAAAAGAGGTTGAAAAACACAGATTGCTCAGAGAAGATCAATAATTCTAGATCTAGGGTTTTAGCCCAGTCAGGAATTTTGTGACCAAAATTCGTGCTAGCATAGATTAGTGTGATCTTGTAATCATTTCTCCAGATTTATAATAATATTCTCTCCCCTCCCCGTGGACGTAGCCAAGTTGGTGAACCACGTAAATCTGTGTTCTTGTGATTGCTTTATTTTCTCATCAAGTCTTGTTCAATTGCTCTAACAATATGTTTTGTGCAAAGATCTCATGCTCCACAATAGATGTTGATCATTGCAGATATGAACAATGATCAAACCCACTATAATTTCACTCGAGCTATTGAATCAACAATCAGAGAAAGAGAGATTGACAATGTCCAACCATGTTCCGTGCAAAAGTAATGCTTTTTCTTTATGTATAAATGAGGATACAAATGTATTTTTCTTTTAATTTTCTATCATTTCATCTCAAAACTGTGGAGCATGGGAAAAGAAGGTTGAGTGTTTTCATTATTTTCTCTCATAACTAGGGAGCACCTTAGAGGAAACTAAATTCTCTTGCCTCCCCTTCCCTCCACTTCCTTTCTTTTCTCTCATTTAAAAACTCGGGAGCGGGCCCTAAATATTTTGGTCTTTATTTCCTTTTACCCCTTAGATTAGACTTTCCTTTATTATTCAAATTCAAATATTAATTTTTTTCGATAGCAAAAAACACATAATTGCATTAATAATATTAAATAAGACGGAATTCCACAAATAACGGAAGCTCGTCCAAAATGTAAACATTGCAATTAAGATCTACACATGAATAGCCTAACATCTCTCGATTAATGATGGCCAATCCCGAACCAAATCTTCAGTGAATTTCCGTCGGAACTATAACATGTGATGCGCAAATGTTTCTCCAAGTAAAACACATACCATGTACCATAAGGCATAAGAAAATAATGACACATGTTCATGCTTGTTTAACTATATATACTCCATATGTCCCTCAAAACGATAGTTCCATAATCCCCTTTTCTGTATGTTCCAAAAATTAGTCTCATTTCTATAATATAGGCTTTTAAATCACTTGATTTTCAATACTTATAATGTAAACTTAATATGTTTGAAAAATCAAACGAAACTATCATTTGAGACTGAGGTAGTATACTAACATAAGAATCATCCAAAACTATTTGCCACTTACATGCTTGCCTCCAACGCATGCAAAAAAAAAAAAAAAAACTTTTCCTCCAAATTACTTCCTCCGCCCCACCTCACTTGAGACTTAAGAGGTGGGCACAATAACTAAGGAAAAAGAATAAAATAAGGAAAATGTGTGATAGAAAATGAAGAGAAAGAATAAGTGGGGTTAATAGTAGGTTGGTTGAATGAATTGTGCGGTGGAAAATGAAGAGAGATAATGAGTGGGTGGGTTAGATTGAATATAAAATTATAAAAAATTACCATTTTAGGAAGTCTCAAGTGAAATAAGACGGACCAAAATAGAAATAAGTCTCAAGTGAGATGGGACGAAGTGAGTATACAATTGGGTAGTATCTTTCTTTAGGAAAATGTTTATGTTCATGTTTCTCTGTTTTTATTGTTCCATTCAGAGAGTAGCTGTCAGGGATATACTCCATGCAATAAATCCTTCATGCGGTACAGATGAGAGAACCGTTAGACTTTTTTGGAAATGCCTCTTCAGATTTCATTTGCAATGGAAGGTGTGGTAAATCTCGCAACTTAGACAATCCCTACCAACCATAGTCATGGTATTTGTGTGTCACGGACATGTGTGGTTGACTCGGGCTCGGTTGGGAAAGTGGAACGGACCCGTGCGCACGAGAAGGGCATAAGAGCGCCAATCAAGTTGCATCTTGATCCATTCCGGGTTTTAGGGTTATTGAAATGTGCACGAGGTCAAGTGCGTGTATTGTGAGGTCTTTCTATGTTTCCTTTTGAGTCAAAAATAGGAATTTTCAATTTGTCTTAATATCATGAGCAAGAGTATTAACAAGTTATGCACAAGATATGAACAAGTAGTAAACAAGTAATTTGTACAAGACGTTGAACAAGTAAAAATTTTGGAAAATCAAACTTTGTACATGAAGATTGTGCACAATCAAAGGTTTTGAAACCAAACATTTTATGAAAAAATTATGCACAACAAGGTTTTGAAAACCAACATTTTATGGCAAAAATTGTGCATAACCGAGGCTTTGAAAAAAAACAAGTTTTTACATGGAAAATCAAGGCTTATGTGCACATACAAGAGGTTGTAATTTACAGAACCTGGACAATATGATGCAGGGGACCATCAGAATGTTTCTGCCCTACAAGAAATGTTAATTTTGAAACATTCTATGGGCCCAGCCAAACCATCCGTACGGCTGGTTGAGGAGGATTACTAGTTTTTGCAATTTTTCAGTTTATGATTCATCTAGCCCCAGTTTATGGTGCTTCCACAACAGTCTCACTTCCATAATACAAAACAGAAGCACAAAACACACAAAAAATGCACATAAAGTCTACAAACGGGGACGGGAGTTTGACCTACACAAGGATGTTCCCAAATCTTCTAAAAAGAAGTTTGAAAACACCTATTCCCCAGCAAAGTCGCCACTATAAGATACCCGTAGGATCGCGAACATTTTTAAAAGTCCCACATAAATCAAACACAAAACATCTTAAGACTTAATGGAGTCGCCACATTTATTAATTTAAAAACCCAATGAATGAAAATGTGAGTTCGGAGGTCACGTTACGTCTTGGGAAGAACGTTTCATGGTTCACCCAATCCGCCTCAGAAAACCGAGTCTCCCTAACTTTGTTGACCAAAAATATGCAAAGTGTGTGTGTGTGTATTTGGAAAGGATAAACTATAACTTAATAGACTGCGTGAACCAGTTAACAAAAAGGGACTGAACTGCAACAAACTTAACAGAAATTGACTAAAAACATAAATAAGTCCTCTGACCAAACCATCTGTACGGATGGTTAGGGTCATCCCTGGGATTTTTCAGTTCCATAAAAAACATTTCAGTTCCAGGCAGAAACAGAACATTCTGCTGAAACTGGACATAACTGTTTTAATATCAGTTTATGATTATGTACATAAACAATAAATGTATACATTCCTATGCCTTTGACCATCAATTTGTACACCAAAACAAGGATTTTGGGCATGATCAAGGCAATCATTGGAGGGATAATGGGAAATGTGATGAACATGGCTTTGAGCCAAGGCAAACATTTGGATGAGTAAAGATCATGACTTTCCCACCCAAATGAGCCTTTTATGAAGGGTTAAACCTTTGGGACAACAAAATCAACACTTGGATGATTAAATATTGAAACTTTAGCATTCAAGTGTGATGTATGAAGGCTAAATCAAGGTTTGGATGAATAAAGATCAAAACTTTCATGGTCAATAATCAACAAGAACAACATAAAGGTACAGACTTTCACCATTAAAATGGATCGTCAAGCAAAGGTAAATACTTTATGGTAACAAGCTATGATCATCCTTTGATTTTAACCTTTAATCACACATAAAATGTGAAGGCATCATGGAATCACTTCATGGCTTGGATCCAAGTAATATAAATGTAAAGACTTGTAATGTAAAAACTAGTAAATGTAATGACTTGAAAGTAAATGAACAAAATAGACAAGATGAACAAAAGAGAAATGGATGGTCAAGAAGAGATGGGGGAGAAGGTGGCTTTACCTAGCTTGGTTAGGCCAATCTTCCTCTATTTCCTACACTCAAGTGTTTGGGACTATTTATGTAGAGTTTCTTTACTCTCAAACTGTTTTCCCCCTCTGAAATGATAAGCATGGGTCTCAATTTATAGGGACCTGGAGGACCTAAACCATCCGTACGGCTGGTCTTTCCCCATGGGCAAACCATCCGTACGGACAGTCTTGGCGAGAATCTGGAACTTTCTTCTTTTTATTCCAGATTGGTCATAAGGTTTTTTGTTTATTCCTATGAGGTCCTAGCTTATCAGATTTATCCCTAGATAGTACTAAGATTACCTCTAACTTGCCTTTTAAAGGGGTTGAGCCTGGATTGGGGTACTTACACAACTAACAACGGCCTTTTGGCCTAATGGTATTAGGTGGGTGCGTAAGGGCTTCCCTTGAAGGGGAGGTTCTGGGTTCGATTCTCTCTTGGGAGAAATTGTAGAGAACCTTTAGTTTCGTAACCCCATAGGGGTTGGCTGTGCAGCTACAAGTGATCATTCAGATAGCACGACGTCTATGGCAAGAGGACTACTAGATGGCGCAAGGGCGTCTATGACAAGAAAACTAATATATGGTGCAAGGACGTCTATGAAGGATTTCAACATCAACTTGTAGAATCAGATATCATTCGATGTAATAGGTTCGACAATGGTGAAACTCCATAGGAACTTGTAATAGGCAGGTTATAGATTGACAGGGCTTTAGATAAGACTGTAATAGATTGCATAGGAATTTGTAAACGATGGCAATTGCCTTGAAATGAATGATATAGTTCATCTGTTAAAAAAATGTCAACTTTGATTAGATAATATGTGTATAATCGTGACCTATGCATAAAGATCATTTTTTGGCTTTGAATGTAAGTAGGCTGAGAAGAAAGTACATGTAGAGAGGTGGAGAAAGAGAAATTCAAATGATGAATATTTTCATAAGCAAGTTTGTTCTGATTCGTGATATAGATTTGATGTAAGATAGAGTATACATTGTCGATTCCGTGTCAGTTTAATTACATGATTATTTCATTGCTACCTGTCCTATCATTGTATTCCGTTTTATTGATACGCATATTGATTGTTCTGTCCGATTTGATAATTGCTTTGCTATTGAAATTGATTCGAAAAGTATTGATTTTATCGAAAGCATGCTATGTGTTTTGATTCTCAAAGAAATTAGATTTGTTATATGGAATGGTTCTAATGTAGCTAATTATGTGACGGTCGGAATGGATTTTTGTTATTATGATTGTGTTGGTTCGGCTCCGAGTGTGGGCACCAACAATTGAGATTGAGTTCATGTAAGATTCTTAAACCACTGGACGCGAACATAATTAGTGCATCAAACTGTGAAATATGATCGATTAGTTTTCGATTTATGAAAATTTGAGTCTTATTGGTATATCCATATTTATAATTTTATGGACTGTGTTATTTGATAATTGTGTTCCTTTGGCTTCTGTGATACTGTGTATCCCCTTTCTTACTGAGCCCCCCAGCTCACCCCCCTCCAGTTTTAGTTTTACACGTCCTTACAAATTTGTGGTTCTCATTTGAGCACCTATATATATATACTCCCTCCGTCACTCTTTAACTTACAAATTTTGAGTTGGACACATTATTTAAGGAAAAAGTGAAAAAATTGATGTGTTGTGAGTGTAGATAGTTGAGTGGGAAAGATAAAGTGGGGTAGAGAATAGTATGTGGATAGTTGTTGTGAGTATGACAAGTGGGTCCCATTATTTTAAAAGTATTAAAACATTTCCTTTTTGTGACTTTGTATATTAAAAAGGGACAACCAAAATTGTAAATTTTGAAGATTAAATAGGGACGAAGGGAGTATATATATATATATATATATATATATATATATATATATGTATATGTGTGTGTGTGTGTGTGTGTGTGTGTGTATGTGCTCAAATGAGAACCACAACTGCGTGAGAACCGTGAGAACCAAGCATAACCATTGGATTAGAATCAAAATCAAAGGTCCAGATTATAGATACATTGGATACACTTGGATACAATACATGAATTTTGATATTGCACTTGGATAAATTAGCTAAATAAGTACTGTACCCAAGTGTTGCACGTGGATACAGTAAGTTAGAAACTAATGTATCCAATTGTATTTTTTGAAAATTAGCTACTGTATCCAAGTGTATCAAATGTATCTATAATCCGGACCCTTGATTTTGTATTTAATCAAACGGTTATGATTTTTTCTCACGGTTCTCATGTAAAATAATTTTCACAAGAGCGCGACCCTATAAAAGGTGTAGCTCTCATCGTGAAAATTTATATTGTAGCAAATTTGTCTTAAAATAAATGATATTCCTTCCATTCCGATTTAAGGTTCTTACTTTGACTATGCACGGAGATTAGTAAAAGGCCAGCATATGTTTAGCCCCCTTAAGTTTACACCAAATCCCACTTTGCCACCTCGAACGAAATTTGTCCCAGATTGGTACCCAATGTTAAAATTATCCCACTTTGCCCCCCCCCCAGATCTTAACGTCTGTTAGAAATTTAACAGAATAAGTAACGAATGGACTAGTGTGTAATGATTATTAGTTTTTAAGGGTCAAAATGCAAAGTTTTAAATATAAAGTACTAAAAATTTATTTCCTTTTTCTAAATAATTAACATTATCTTAAATTTGCTATAATTAATATTTCTTGAAAATAATGCTAATTTTCAAGCAAAAATATTTTTTTTAAAAATAATATATATTTTTTTAAATAAAAATTTAGTACAATTTTTTCCCAAACATTTAGCTTTGCACGTATAAAGAGACCGGTGATTTTTTTTAAATTATTTAGGGGCAAAGTTATGGTAAAAAAAGACACTCATTTTGGGACGAATCTATATAATATATAATACCACGGTCTCATTCTCATTCCACAAGCAGCCACGTGGATTTATGACGTGGAAGTCCACGTGGCTGTCTCCTATTGGCTAATGTATTTCAAATTTTATTTAAAGAATTTAAAGAATTTACTAACCTCTTATTTATTCCTAACCTAATATAACCAGGAAATTAAAATTCAAAACAGTGTTTAATGATAAAAAACGGCTGTCATAACTTTAGAATTCAAATCAGTGTAGTATTTAAGGAGATAATGTTAAAATCAATCTATTATCTATTATAATGTTAATCACAACCTAATTGATTCCTAACCTTATATAACCACCGATTTAAAATTCAAATCAGTGTATATTTAAGGAGATAATTTCATAATCTTTGCCTATCCTAATTTAAATAACCTCTTATTTATTCCTAACCTAATATAACCAGCAAATTAAAATTCAAAACAGTGTTTAATGATAAAAAAAAACGGCTGTCATAAGTTTAGAATTCAAATCAGTGTAGTATTTAAGGAGATAATGTTAAAATCAATCTATTATCTATTATAATGTTAATCACAACCTAATTGATTCCTAACCTTATATAACCAATGATTGAAAATTCAAATCAGTGTATATTTAAGGAGATAATTTCATAATATTTGCCTATCCTAATTTAAATAACCTCTTATTTATTTCTAACCTAATATAACCAGCAAATTAAAATTCAAAACAGTGTTTAATGATAAAAAATGGCTGTCATAACTTTAAAATTCAAACCAGTGTAGTATTTAAGGATATAATGTTAAAATCAATCTATGGAAGACATTGTGCTCGGCCTTACGATGTAACGACCCTAAAACCCGTCCCAATTTATTTTATATTTTTGAGGATTTTAATTTGACATTATATGTGCATTTTATGTGTTGCATCATATTTTATGATTTGCACATCTTACTTGATTATTTGTGTTATTTACTTAGTTAGTAGTTGTTGGTCCCAGAGGGCAACAAGGGTATAGAACCGCTAGAGGGGGGGTGAATAGCGGTCCAAAACTTTTTCCAAAATACCATTAAAATCAACCGAGTACTTATCAGTTTGGCCAACTGCGGTTCAAAGCACAAGAACCGAACTGATAAAATGCACATCAAAGTTTGCGGTTTGGCCAAATAGGATAGTTAAAGAGTTGGGCGGTTTGATTCAGGTTGAGAAAACACTATGATGCCACTGAATAGTTAAACTTATAGTTCAAAGGAAAACACAATTCATCTTTCAAGTCATTTTGTATATGGAGACAAGTTAAAGACTACAAACAAGAAAGATAAATACCAAGACAGAAAATAAAGATCAAACACACAAATGGAAGAGGTTCGTTCTTAAATGAACTACGTCCTCTACCTAGATGGTTAGTCTAGGATTTTTTTAATAGCTATGAGACTTGTATTAATTTAGAGGAGGTTTTACAAGATGAATATAATAAATCGGGTGTGTGTGTGGAAAGAAATCAAATGCTCTAAGTATCTAAATGATGGTTGAGCAAATGGAAGTCTTTCGGTGTAAAGGCTGAGTATGAAAGGTTGTTAGGCTTGAAGCTTTGATGAAGAAAACTGGGTTTGCTAAGGAGATGGTTTGAAGATATGAATATCTGGGTTTGAATCTTCAAAGCAAACTTGAATACTTGGGAATGAATCTCTTGAAGCTCAGCAACCTTCATTGATGAGGAATGAAGGCTATTTATAGGCAATGCACCCTTGTGACCGTTTGGTAAAGATTTGATTAAAATCTCCGGGTACAATTTGCTGTCGAAATCCCATTAGATGAGCTGTCATTTTCGTCCTTTGATTTGTCTTGTAGTCCTAGGTAGTTGTAGCACCACTACCTGACATCCGTCCTTTGTGGCAGAAAGGACTAACGGTAAACAATTCAAATTGCTTGGACAAAACCGACATTCCTTGCAGTAACTCCAAGTTTAACTTAGAGTTATTTTGACATGACATAAAATATTCCTTTACGGTTGAAAAGAGAATATTTGTCTAAGGAATAAATGACATTTCTTTAATTCTTCAATAACTGCACTGCGGTTCCACCAGGCATAGGAGCGGATTGAAGGATGAACTTGATGGGCGGTTTCATCAAAGCCATATACTGCGGTTTGATGAAGGACTTAAGGTTCCATGCTGGCGACTCGAAGACGACGGCTTGAGACACTAAACCGCGAGGAGTAAAACCGAACTATACTCAGCCTAGACAAACAAAAATCTAGAAATGGACTTATCTAAAAATTGAAGTAAAACTTCATTACATGCGGTCCTAAAGTCCATAAAAGACATGTGGCATGGATCAATCAAATTAAGGTGGGTGTACTAACAATGAATCCTAACAGTAGTAATAATGGTTAAGGGAGTTAATTGAATAACTTGAAACTATAGGGGTTTAATTGTTCAAAACAAAACTTGGGTGACCAATTTATAAAAAAGGGTAAAGATTTTTATAAAATCATGTTTATCCTCCCATCTCTCTCCCTCTGTGTTTACAAATTGAAAAGCAACATTTTCTACGTTTTCTCTAGGTTGAAGACGAAGGGAGTAAGTTCATCCTATTTTAATTTTTTATCTTTTTAATTATTTCTCCGTTTTAAAATCTAATTATATAAAAATGATCAGGGCGTTGAGTAGGTCATTTCTACCCGAACAAAATATATTTCTGCGATACTTTTTCGGGAAATAGGTAAGTTACTAATTCTCCTTAAATAGTAAAATGGTCATATATTTGCTATATGTGTGATATGTGGTGAAATTATTGTGAAAAGAATATATGTGATACTTGTTTATTTGGGACAAAGGGAGTATAATTATACTGGGTAAGTGACTTGGTTTGTATGCAAGGATGACTTGGTTTGTATGCAAGGATGTATATGGAGTATGTTTATATACCTGAGAATGTTAGTATAAGTGTTTGAAAGTATACTCCTACTCGTGGGACGGTAAAATATTAACTTGAGTTAAATGTTAAATAAGTATATTATAAAATTTATACTATTATTCATGGGACGGGGAAATGAATGAAAGTATCCCTAAATGAGTATACTAGTATATTAGAAAAATTATACTTATACTTTTGGGACGGTAAAATATTTAAATGGAATAAAAGAAAATTATTCTATTATTTGTGGGACGGTAAAAAGAATGAAATAAAATTGAAAGTAATGTTTTGGGATGGTTGTTGCACTCCTGGTAATAGTATAAGTGTTAGTAAGTTATACTCCTACGCTTGGGACAGATGAATTTGGCTTGCAGGAGAAATTTGGGAATTTTGAGTCTGGCTCATGGGCGACCTCCCACAACTACTGAAAGGTTTGGTCTGGGACAGAGTGTTTTGGGCGACCGCCCAGTCTGGTTTTGGGCGACCGCCCATAAATGTTGAAAAGTTGAGTTGTTCCATTTCAAGTGATTTAAAGTTCAATCTTGGTCTAGGTCTTAGGTGATATCCTAGAGTACCTAGAGGGTTGTTGTGGAACACCCTAGTGTTTGAAATTTGTTCCTTTGTGAACATAAGAGTTGTGAAATTTGACTAAATATTAATTGGATTTAGTTGAACATCTTTTGGTGTGGTTTGGATTGGTTCATCTTTGTGATGTGTTTGGCTTGATTCCCTACTTTGGAATCATTGCCCTAGGTTGTTGTTTAAGCAAGTATTTATTACAGTGCTTTGTTTGAAAGTCCAGCTGGTTTTGTTTTATCGAGTGGAGGTGGAAAGGATTATAGTGACACACAGTCAAGTTCACTATAAGGCTTTTCCACTGAACCTTTTTTCTAATCGAGTGGAGGTGGAAGGATTATAGTGGCACACAGCCAAGTTCACTATAAAGCTTTTCCACTGAACCTATTTTCCCTAGTCCAGATTGGCTTTGGATGGGATGAGTTAGCTCCCATGAGTGAGCATTTGGGTTATGACTTTGTGTCATATTTCCCCTGTTGTTACTTTGGTTCTTATGGTTATGGTTTGGTTTTTGGGATCCCGGCTTCAGCTCTTTGATGCTGCTCAGTTGATACCTCTCAGATGGTTATATGTTTTATTCGAGAACCTTGGCTAATGTTCTTTCGGTAAACCTTGACTAAGTATCCTTGTGAGTGTTACATCGTTGTATGTGTGGTATTATGAGTTGGCTTTACGTCTCATGCTATGTGCTATGTGATGCTTATGATATTGTTTGTTATACTTATCATTTTAGCATGAAGCGTAGTTGCATTTTAGTAGCTTACTGAGATTCATTCTCACCCCTTATTTGTTTACTGTTTTAGATAAAGGCGAGTCCAGGGGATAGGACACTTTGGCACGGGAGGACGTTAAAGTGGTAAGAGTTGGGATTTGTTTAGTAAAGGCTACATTACATAGATGTAATACCTTTTGGGTAGAGTTTCCGTGACTTCATCATTCTGTAGCACCATTATTTTGGATAATGTTAGTGTATGTACATTTGTATAGAAGTTTGTAAGCCTTCGGGCTAAGTACTTTCGTATGTGAAAGAGTTTGTTTGAAAGTTAAATGAAGTCTTTGAACTTCGAGTGTGGATTTTGTTAAACTTTATTAAAGTATATTTCAAATTTTTTTCTAAAAGTGTTTTATAACGTCTTCCAACCGTGTCCCGAGCGTGGGGCCAAGTAGGACCACGGGTCTGGGGCGCGACATACGAAGTAGGAGAAAGATAGTTCTTCCAGTGGCTTCGAGCGGTATTGCTTCGTTACTTCTTCCAAGAGGTAGGACTGCCTCCAGATTTGGTATACCTATACAGGTTGATGAGAGCTCAACTTGCAGCAAGATCAAGCCAGGTTCTGAAGTGTGTGGACTCCTGAAAGAAACAAAGCTCATAATTTAGTATGAAGCTCCAATGACCCACAAGCACTGTTTTGAGGCGCTTGACAGGAGTTTGAGGGACATTATGCGTATGCCACAAGGTCGATGCTCGGATAAGCCTTTCGGTGGGTTAGTTATTGTGTTCGGAGGAGATTTCAGACAAATATTACCTGTAGTCCCTAAAGGAAGCAGACATGATATTATACATGCTGCAATCAGTTCCTCTAGAATTTGGAATTCGTGTGAGGTGCTTAAGTTGACAAAAAACATGAGATTGCAGGTAAAATCATCTATATAAAAATATTAATATTTTGGCTTTTCTGTATATTTAATTGTTTATTATTCTAATTAAAATCATTGCCTAAATGCAGGTCGGTTCGTCTATTTCTGAAGCTAGCGACACCAAAAGTTTTACGGAATGGATATTGCAGGTTGGAGATGGGGTTGCCGGTGATGAAAATGATGGAGAAACTGAGATTAAATTGCCGGATGATATTCTGATAAGATATGCAAGTAATCCGATTGCAACTATCGTGGAAAGCACGTACCCTGACATATTGCATAATATGCATATTGATGGATTTTTTCAAAATAGAGTTGTTCTAGCACCAACGAATAGTAGACATTATCAATGATTATGTGTTGTCGTTGTTGCCCGGTAAAGAAGTGGAATATATGAGCTCAGATGGTATCAGCAAGGAAGACGGGGACATTCCATGCCACGAGGATGTATTTTCTATCGAGTTTCTTAATACGATAAAATTCTTCGGATTGTCGAACCACGTCGTTAAACTAAAGGTTGGGTGTATGGTCATGCTGCTTAGGAATATTGATCAAGCTTCATAGTTATGTAATGGAACCAGAATGATGGTTACAAATCTTGGAAAGCATATAGTCGAAGCAAAATTGTTGTCAGGAAAGAATGCTGGCATGAAGGTGTTTATTCCTCGAATGATCATGAGCCCATCAGATCTTACAAAATTTCCCGTAAAGTTTCAACGCAAACAATTTCCTTTGTCTGTCTGCTTTGGGATGACTATAAATAAGAGTCAGGGGCAATCACTCTCACACGTTGGGCTCTACCTTCCTCGACCCGTATTCAGCCATGGTCAATTGTATGTAGAAATCTCCAGAGTCACTAGCAAAAAAGGGCTTAAAGTTTTGATTGGAGGAAAGTATGGTCAGACGCATGATACAACGACAAATGTGGTGTATAAAGAAGTTTTCCACAAGTTATGAGGTAACGTTGATTAATAATACTCCCCCTGTCCCGAAATGATAGTCCAACTTTTTTTTTGTTACCACAAAGGAACTTTGTGCAATAACTATGTCTACTTTTAATTGTCCTAATTAAAATTTCTAAATTGTTATTAATACACAATTATCAATACTAACAATACCAATTTTTAGATTCTCCTAAAGATAATGAAGAAGAGTCAGTATAAAATTAGCATGCCTAGTGTTGATAGGTCCTTAGTGAGTCTAAGAGCACTAAGGAGTAAGGTGTAGCCTTCTGTAACGAGTTAAAGTATCTTTTACTTTTCATGATTCCTTCAGATTTTCTGTTTTGTTGGTCAGAGTTGGATAAAGTCTTCTAAGTTCCATTTCTAATTTTATTTGTGTGAAGGTTGTTGATTGATCGTCCACAATGTATAAAGGGGAACAATACTTGATAGTGGTTGCTGGGTTGCTGATAATTTTGGGTGGGGATGGATGTTGATGGAGGGAGTAGTTCAGAACATTTCACAGAAGCTCGAACCATTCCAATTCGTTCAGGGCGGTCAAAAGGTAAGTCTTGATTTTTGTTCTTCTTTTGGGTCTTTTTAGTTGATTGCCTTGTGCTTTCTCTGTTAGTGAGAAATTCATAGGGAATGGTAAAATGATAAGTGAAAGAAATTGGAAAATGTATAGAAATCCAATGAGCTTTGAATTTTTTATACAAGTTTATCACTCTTGTTTTTTTTACTACTATCAGAACAAGGAATTCTATGAAAGTGAGAATAAAAAAAAAAAAAAAAAAAAAAAAGAGAGAGAAAAGGAACTCCATGTCCCCATAACCGTAGACCATAAAGAAGCTGGATAAACCACCCTATCCTTTAACCAATCTTGAGGCAAATACAGATAACTGAAAAAATAAAATTATGTCCTTGACAAATACTAACAACACATTCAGTGCTCATTTGATATGAGATTATCAAAATACTGTATCTCTCATGCATAATAAAGAATGTCTTTTTGAAAATTTTTAAACATTCATTTTAAGAAAATTTTCAAATATTCATTTTAAGACGGAGGGAGTATATACATTTCTATTTGGTTTATAGGTAGTCAGGTAGGTTTCGTTTGAAGTTTATAGTCAGGTTCTGTTTGAAGTTTTTGAAGGATATGATGACCGGGTGATGAAACTAATTTTAATGTTTTTCTTAACAGCGTTTAACATGTGGCATCTACAACGGTTCGTTGATTGCAACAACAACAACAACATTGTTCACAAGGCATGTTTGGAAACATGCCACAAAATGCTAGGAGTAAACAACTTGCTACAGTAGTGAATATTGTGTGTAACCTTCAAGTTTATGGCAGTGTCAGGTTGTGTTTTTTATAATTGTTGTTGTCACTTTAGAGTAATCAGATTGATGCTATTACAAAGCTTCATTAATGGAAATGTTGTTAAAAAAAAATAAAAAAATAGATAAATGTTTATGTTTGTTGGTAATTTGAAGTCCATAGCGGCCATATAAGTTGAATTGATTAAATTTGCTTTCAATCAAAAATGCAATACAAGGTATCGTGTAAATAACGCTACCTTTAACACAACGCCACCATTAACACCTATCGAATCTAACTATTGGTATTGCCATTTCAAGAGACCTTCAACATTTCAGTAAATGGCATTGATGCTTGCAACTTGCGTGTAAGTCATATAAACAATTAGATGTATATTAACGGAAGACGTTAATGAAATTTTGAATATAATTTTTTTTAGTTGTTTATTTCTCTATTTTTGAATATAATTTTTTTATGAAAACGGTTGATATCACTTCTTTCTAAAAAGCGATGGTGGTAGGAATAAAATAAAATTTATTAACTAAATTTATGTTATATTTTTGAAAAATTACATTTTTGATTTATTTATTCTTATCTTATTATTTTTATGCCCCCGTCGAATTTCGACGGGTTACTCACTAGTATTTCTTGAAAATAGACAGTCATTTAGGGACATGGGGATTATAATGTTTTATTTTTTAAAACATAAAATTCTTAAAAATATTAGGATTTAAAAGTTTTATTTTATATTTTTGAAAATATAAATAAAACATAACTATGTTTTTTAGATTTTTTTTTTATTTTTTGAAATAATTTTATTTAAGAAAATAAAAAAAAAACGTACTAAATTTTTATTTAAAAAAAAATATATAATAATTTTTAAAAAATATTTTTGCTTAAAAATTAGTATTATTTTTAAGAAATATTAATTATAGCAAATATAAGATAATGTTAATTATTTGGAAAAAAAAATAAATTTTTAGTACTTTATATTTAAAACTTTGCATTTTGACCCTTAAAACTAATAATCATTACAAACTAGTCCATTAGTTACCTATTCTGTTAAATTTCTAACAGTCGTTAAGATCTGGGGGGCAAAGTGGGATAATTTTAACATTGAGTACCAATTTGGGACAAATTTCGTTCGAGGTGGCAAAGTGGGATTTGGTGTAAACTTAAGGAGGCTAAACACATTTTGGCCTTAGTAAAAAGTAAGAAAAGTAAAGTTTGAGAGAGAAAGTGGATATGAAGTTTTTGTTGTGAGAATGACAAGTGAGTCTCATTTATTTTAAGTAATAAAGTAAAGTAAAAACCTTAATTTGAAACAGACCAAAAAGAAAAGTAATAATTTTAAAGAGGGGGAGAGAGAGAGAGAGAGAGTATTTTTTAAATGATATTTTAGCAATATTTTCCTCATTTTATTATAGACAAAAAAAAAAATATTAATAAAAATACATTTTTTTTAAAAAAAATATATATAATCTATTACTATATTAAAGGAAGGTTTTTGTGATTTTCCTCACTTTTAAGGGTATTTACGTAATTGTGCAGGCCTCCCCTAACTAGAGCCGTCAATTCGGGACCGTCCCGTCCCGCTATATATATGGGACGGGACAATATATTCTTGTTAGTACCCGACCTGAAAATGAGTTTATTAGGACTTTCCCAAAAATACAAGGACTTTATAGGAATTAGAAGACCTTGCAAAGACTTGTCCCGGATTCCCGAAATATCTCATTTATGGCAAAATCTATCAAAATAGGTAGTAAATGGTTTCCTTAAAACCATGCAGAAACCCTAGCTTAAGAATCAAGTCAGCCAGCAGAATTGGCCACGCGGCCAACCTTGCTACGCGTCGACCTTGGCCACGCGGCCACTCTTGTCGCCGGCTTCAATCATGGCCAGGCGGCCACCTTTGCGCCGGATGATCTGGACCATCAGATCCTCCCATCAGTTTACTACATAAACCAATCCCCTGCTATTGGTTTAGTGTCCGATTTTGAGAGCTCTAAGTCCGAATTTTGGAGTTCTTAAACACAATTTTCTCCCTAATTAAGCATTCAAACACTCTAGAAGATCCAAGGTTTATTTCTTGCCAACATAGGTAAGTTTTCTAACCTTTTCTTCATGTTCTTACATCATTTTTAATGTAGATCTTTTATATTCATGTTCTTACATGTTTATTCATAAGTTTCTTCATATGCTTTGCATGTTCATTCATATGTTCATAATATGTTCTTCGCATGTTCTTCGTGTTCATAGATTAAAACCTTATTTATGCTATATTTAGGGTTGTGATCTTCATAATTACATGTTATTTCATAGCCGATGATGATCTAGGGTTCATCAACCCGAGGATGATCTAGGAACTATTTCTAAACCCTAATCTTTAGGTAATTCCCCCCTCATTATGCATGATCCCGATTCTTCTGCCTATTCTAATTCTCTGCGAACTACGCTGACCTGAGCTTCTCACATTGAGAGGAACGTAGGCAATCTTCGGATCCGGTCTAAATCACTAACACACTACTAACACATTCATCATGATAGAAAGACCGATCAATTCGGGCAATAGGAGTGATAACGTTCAATATTCTTCTCTTGTTGTAATTTGACCCCGAACCCACCAAAAATGCTTTTTTCAATGTTTTGGCTTTAATTAAAATGGCGTGGCGACTCTCATAATTTTAATGTCGTTAAGAATATTCCCTTTGTAAATAATAATAATCACAAGATACTTCCCATGCGTCGCTTCATCGGAAAGGGGTATTCACAGTGGCGACTCTGCTGGGGAATGCTTTGAAACTTTTTCAAACTTAGTGGGTCTAACTTTCGTCACATCATGATGCTTGCCATGTTTACACATGCACACACTTGCCATGTTTACACATGCACACACCTGCCATGTTTACACATGCACACACCTGCCATGTTTACACATGCACACCCGCCATGTTTACACATGCACACACCTGCCATGTTTACACATACACACTTGCCATGTTTTCACGTGCCCCCTACTGTTAAGCCATGTTTACGCATGCACCCGCGCACTCCGCCATGTTAATACTTGTACCTTGTACCTTGTACCATGTACCCTTGTTATCTTCGCTTTAGTATTAGGGTCAAACAAAATTCTGCTATGCTCCCTTGTACACTATGCTTTCTCTCTCTCTCTCATGCATTGCATTGCATCATCCTAACATTAAAAACTTCTTTCTTTTCTCCTTAAAAAAGAATTAGTTTTTACTGCACACTACCACTAGTCCGTGTCAGCACTGCACAGGTCCCCATTACCCGGAGTATTCGATGTGCAGGAATTTGTGCACTACTGTCGCACTCTTTTCGAGTCACTCGTCTATTCCACTCACCGTATACGGTGGGAACCTTTTACCTAACCCGTGTCAACCCACACTAGTATAGGTAACACACCTAGGTTTTGACCGGTTGGTTTGGCTAGCTTTTTCTTAATAGTCAATTAACGTGCTGTCTATGTCGAGTTATCCCCAAGTCAATGATGAATCGAGATCTTTGAGAGAAAGTGCACAAAAAAGTGATTTCCCTACAAGGGACGTGCCATGGTGAGATGAGTGTTTATTGTCAAGATCTCCGTTCATCATTAACTTACGTAGGATGCAACATAGACATCACGTTAAATGCCTTTAAGGAAGGGTTAGTCGTAGGATCCGATGGTTGGTGGAAGCCGCTTGCCCTATAGGACCCTCGCCCAAATTGTCAGTTTGGGGATGTGCAATACAGGTGAAAAACGAGGGGTCTATAGACGTAGTGATGGCCTCCACTAATCATAGTCTTCTAACTAGTTGCGAAAAAGGGGTACCCCTTCCAACCAATTAGGATGTAAATAATGTATGTTTTTGTAAATTAAAATATACTTTGCATGAGCCTTCCCCCTCTCCTAAAAGCTTCATTGCCCTTCAACCTTTCAGCAAAGCAAGTTTGGATCCGTTCGGGGGGTCGACTACAACGTGAAGCTTCTACTCCGTCCACGTTCTCAGTCTCGTCATCAGCAATGTCAACTCCCGCTTCAGCTTCAGCCTCTGCTCCTCCTACTAGTGCCGCCGAGCTCAACACTGAGTCTACTCTCAATGGTATTCCCCCAAGCCTCCAGAACTTCCTCGCCAGTCTCGAAGCCAAGATCAAGCATCTCGAGGAAAGTAACAAGACTTTGGAAGACCAGAACCAACAGTTGAGGGGCCACATTCAACAAAAGGGAACTAAACTGGTGCCCGATGGTGATAATTTCATTTATGTCGAGGATGAAGAGGTCAATACTGTAACACCCATCGAATTTCTTGTTAAATATTTGACATATTTGTTAAATACTTGAACTTGCATATTATGTGCTAGTTTTATTTGGGTTAAATCTTTAACTGCTTTAAATAGTTAAGGTGGTTAAATGTCTAGTTTTGACTTTTGGGTCATTTGTGAAAATTTGACTTTAGGGGCCTTTTTGTTAAAAGTGAAACTTGAGGGGCCTAAGTGCAATTGTTTGAAAGTTTCAAAGTATATCTTGTTGATTGCTTTACTGAGAAAGCAATTCTCATTCTTCTCGTTCTCCCACTGTTCTAAAACATAGGGTTAAAAGTTTTTCCTATTCTCGACTCCTCGAGCTTAATTATCCCTCCGTTCTTGATTCTGATCCCGGATTAATATCCGTGGCGTTGAATAGAGCGTTCCAGGCCGAACAGAAATAAGTTTGGGTCAACTTGAATTTTGACTAGGTAAGTTATTAGCTCCCCTTGCCTGTAATAACATGCATAAATGTTATTCTTGATACTTGTGAATGTTAATTTTGTGTTTGGGACAATTCTTGTGGTACTTGTAATTGTGGGACAAAGGGAGTATATCCTACTATGTAAAGTAAGGAAATTAAAATGAAAGAATTGGTTTTAAGCTTGTTAGTGCATCCTGGGAGTGTTAAAAATGTTAGTAAAAGTTACTCCTACGCTTGGGACGGAGAATTCTAAGTCTGGGAAGAAATTGGGTTTTTGCAGATTTTGGCCTTGGGCGACCGCCCATGGGTCTTTGGGCGACCGCCCACTAAGGCAGAGATTTTGGTTCTGAAATTGTGATCTTGGGCGACCGCCCAGGATGGGGTTGGGCGACCGCCCAAAACCCCTGTTGCACAATAGTTGTTCAAACTAAATGGAGATGAAACCTTACCTCTCCTAAGGCATATAGCCTTGGTATAAGATGTCCTAGCAAGTGTAATTGTACCTTTTGGGGGCATTAGAGCTTAGTCTTGAACAGTAATACTTATAGAACTCAAATGAGAACTTAAGTATAAGAGTAGCATCTCTTCTTTATGTCTTGAAAGTGCTATGAACAAGCACTAATGTGTTATACTTGTTGTGAAACCAATGATTGTGCACCTTAGAGGCATTAGCATAAGGTCTTAGACTTGAACATCCTAAGAATAGGATTGGAATTTTGTAAGAGTAAATGTATAACTCTTATACTTGTTTGAATGTCCAAAGATTGGGATATAATTTGAAGTATAAGACATTAAAATCTTGTACGTGACTTGAACATCCAAAGAATTGGATTATAACTTGAATATAAGATAATAAAATCTTGTACTTGGCTTGACACCAATACATATGTATGATAGTGAACTTGAAAGTGCTATGAACAAGCACTAACGTGTATGAGACATGTTCTTGTTGTGTATGTGCAAACATTGCATACATTTGCTTGATATAAGGTGACTTCTTGATTACTTGAAGCATGTTTCTTGTTGAGCTAGTCCACTACTTTTGGATTGGTTCTTCTCCCGTAGTTCAAGTAAATATCTACTTGTACCTTCTTGTGTGAGTCCAGCTGGTTCTCCTTGCTTGTTCGAAAATATATAGGTTCACGCTTGTCGCGAGAGCTGGGGCTTAAGTGACAATCGGGTCCCTATGTATTTCCGCTTGACCCCTTACTACCGGCCATAGTAAGGGCATAGCTTCCTTAGTTGGAGCAATAAGCCTGACTTAAGTGAATGCTAAACTCTTGTCTTGATCACCTCGTGAATATTCATGAGTCGTGATATTGGGAATGACACTGGTTACCGGGTCTTCTGATACATACTGAATAATCAGTTCCTGTTATTGATCGTGATTGTCAAAGTAATACAAGCTACGACAACAATGGTATTCTTGGGAGGAATAAGGAAGGAAGCAATATCCTTATAACTTGCTTGATTAGCTTTATGTGCTACTTGATGAGTGGATTATCCTCTCATATACTTGTTACTTGATGATACTTGATATATGATTATTTGAGTATCTACTTGAATTGCATGATAACATGTCATGTAGTTGCATCTAATAGCTTACTGAGATTTATCTCACCCTTTATTTGTTTCCCCCCCCCCCAGGAAAGGAAGGATAGTGCGCAGTGAGCCTCGACATAGTTGGGAGCTTACTTCGCAGGTCGTGATTATTTTGGGGCTTGTGTCCTTTTACACTTGGTGAGGACGATGTATTGGGTTGTATAACTCCTTATTTTGGGGTAGACAGTCTTGTTCAGTTCTTGTTGTCACTAGACATCTTGTATAGTACTCTTAATGCCAGCTTATGTGCTAGGCATGTTTCCGCTGTGTATGTAATTAGTTTGGTTTTAAATTTTTTTGTCTAGAACTCGTGTTGTGAGCTAGTATAGCTCCTTACTCTAGAGTATATATATCATGTCAGTTTGTTAAACAAATGTCATTAAGTTTCTTGTTCCTCGTTAGGCACTCCCATCCAGGTTCGAGGTTCTATTAGGGGATCCCGGGACCTGGGGGCGTGTCAGGTTGGTATCAGAGCTACCCTGGTTTAGCTACCTTGTTTAGCTACCTTGGTTTGCTCTAAGTTTGGATAGGGTCTATGGCCTAGGTATGGGTGAGTCTTGGGGGTGTTATTAATAACGCTGAGTGTTTACCTACAGGTACAATGAGTTCTGAAGGTACAAGTGGTAGTAATCAGCTGAGATCTATAACTCCTCAAGAAGAAATGGTTGATAATGTAGACTGGGATTATCCTAATCGCCTTACAAGGTTCTTGAAGCTGAAACCTCGTAGTTTTGATGGGGAATTTGATGCTAAGAAGGCAGAGGAGTGGATTGAGAGTATTGAAAAGATCTTTACAGCCTTGAGATGTGCAGGTGGTGATAAGGTAACCTTTGCAACCTTTAAACTTGAGAAAGCCGCTGAACATTGGTGGCAAGTGTTGAGTAAAAGCTGGGAACTGGAAGGTGTACCACAGACATGGGAGAATTTTCTTAAAGCATTCAAGTCACAGTTTATTCCAACAGTAGTCCAAGACAGAAAGGAAATGGAATTTCTTAATCTGGAGCAAGGAATTCTGACAGTCGGGCAATACTCAACCAAGTTCACAGAATTGGCGAGGTATTGTGATCACTTAGTTCCAAATGAAGCTAAGAAGGCACAGAGGTTTGTTAAAGGGTTAAGGACTGAGTATAGGAAGCAACTTCTTTCTCTACAGCTCACTAGCTATCAGCAAGCAGTGGAGAAGGCTTATACTATTGAAAATGATATTGAAGAACACAAGGTGAAGTTGGGAACAACCATGACTGGTCGTGTATCAGAGAAAACTCAGGGATCTGGTTCTAAAGGTGGTAAATCTGGCCGCCAAGATCGTCGATTCCGACAGTCAACCGAAAGCAAAGGTAGTGTATCAACTGGTTCGAGGACAACAGTCCAAGGTTCCAGGAAAGTATGTGGGTTTTGTTCGAAAGAAGGCCATTCTGAAGACAAGTGTTGGCAAAAGCAAGGAAAGTGTTTATTGTGTGGTGAAGTGGGGCATTTTGCTAGAAATTGTCCTAAAAATAGAGGAAATCAAGTTGGGGGTGCAAGTCAACCAGCTTCAGGTTCCAAGAGAGATAGTGGGGGTCGACCAAAAGTTCAGGATCGAGTGTTTGCTCTAGATCAGCAGGGTGTAGCTGAGTCTTCTGCGGTCATAGGAGGTATTATATTACTTTTTAGTACGAGAGCGCGAGTCTTGATAGATCCAGGCTCATCTCATTCTTATGTGGCATCTCATTTTGTGTCGCATTTGCATGTTCTTCCTGATTCTATGCCTTATGTGCTAGAAGTATCTTCCCCTATGGGAGATTGCATGTTTACTTCTGAGGTTTACAAGAAATGTGAGATTCTTGTGGGTGATCATGCCCTTCTTGCTGACCTAGTCGTGTTACCTATAAGGGACTTTGACGTGATTCTTGGCATGGATTGGCTATATGTGCATCATGCATCTGTTGATTGTTATAGAAAAGTAGTAACTTTTTCTATTCCTGGTTTGCCTGATTTTACCTTTGAAGGTGATAGGCCTTTATGTGCTATACATGTTATTTTTGCTTTAAAAGCTAGAAAACTTTTATCTCGTGGTTGTGCCGGGTATCTCGCATGTGTGCTTGATCAGCGTTTATCTGTTCCCAAGATGGAGGATATTCCTGTTGTGTCTGAATTTTCAGATGTGTTCTCTTCTGAGTATAGCATGCCACCTGATCGAGAGCTTGAGTTCTGTATTGAGTTATTACCAGGTACAGCACCAATCTCTAAAGCACCTTATAGAATGGCTCCAGCTGAGTTGAGAGAGTTGAAAACACAGCTTGAGGAATTGCTTGAAAGGGGCTTTATCAGGCCAAGTGTATCACCGTGGGGTGCACCAGTGTTATTTGTCAAAAAGAAAGATGGGACTCTGCGATTGTGTATTGATTACAGAGATCTTAATCAGGTAACTATCAAGAACAAATATCCGTTACCTCATATTGATGACTTGTTTGATCAGCTTCAGGGTTCAGTAGTGTATTCGAAGCTTGACTTGAGAAGTGGTTATCATCAGTTGAAAATCAGATCTGAGGATATACCAAAGACAGCTTTCCGTACCAGGTATGGGCATTATGAGTTTATTGTTATGCCATTCGGTTTGACAAATGCTCCAGCTGTATTTATGGATTTGATGAACCGTATATTCAAGCCATATCTTGATTGTTTCGTGGTGGTATTTATTGATGATATTCTCGTATATTCTAAATCACGGGCTGAGCATGAACAACATCTCAGGGTGGTATTGCAAGTTCTTCGTGAGAAACAATTATTTGCAAAATTCAGCAAATGTGCTTTCTGGTTAGAAGAAGTTTCATTCTTGGGGCATGTTGTGTCTGCTACTGGTATTGCAGTAGATCCTTCCAAAGTTGAAGCAGTTGTACACTGGAAGAGGCCAACTACAGTGACTGAAATCCGTAGTTTCTTGGGCTTGGCTAGTTATTATCGGAGGTTCATTGAGGGATTCTCCAAGATTGCTACTCCATTGACTAATATGACTCGAAAGGCTATTTCTTTTGAGTGGAATGACAAATGCGAAGCAAGTTTTCAGGAGTTGAAAAGGCGTTTGACTACAGCTCCAGTCTTGGCTTTGCCTAATGGTTCTGAGCATTTCATGGTTTATACTGATGCTTCTAAAGAATGATTGGGTTGTGTTCTGATGCAAGATGGCAAGGTAATAGCTTATGCTTCTCGAAAATTATCTCCTTATGAAAAGAATTATCCTACTCATGATATAGAGTTGGCTGCGATTATTTTTGCTTTGCATAAATGGAGGCATTACTTGTATGGAACCAAATTTGAAGTCTTTACCGATCATAAAAGTTTGAAGTACTTGTTTTCTCAAAAAGAGCTTAACATGAGGCAACGTAGATGGATGGAGAAATTGAAGGATCATGATTGTACTATCCTTTATCATCCAGGAAAGGCAAATGTTGTGGCAGATGCACTGAGCAGAAAGATTTATATTTCTTGCCTGATGATTCGTGAATGGAAGATGTTCGAAGACTTATGTGATTGGAGTCCTTGTGAATCAAATCATGGAGTTATCTTTGCTAATATAAAAGCTACTTCAGACTTGCTCCAACAGATCAAAGAAGCTCAGGTAATTGATTCTGAATTACAGAAAATCATTAGTGGAATGAATGAAGGAAAGCAACCAGATTTTTCTTTTAGTAGTGATGGAATTCTTACCTTCCGAGGTCGAGTTTGTATTCCAGTTGATCCTGAGATAAAGAAGAAAGTTCTTGAAGAGGCTCACAAAGCCAAGTATACTATTCATCCTGGAAGCACTAAAATGTACCAAGACTTGAAGAAACATTTCTGGTGGAACAATATGAAAAGAGAAATTGCTGAGTATGTATCCAAATGTTTGACTTGTCAACAAGTAAAGGTGGAACATCAACGTCCAGCAGGTTTGTTGCAACCATTGGAAATTCCAGAGTGGAAATGGGAGCATATTACTATGGATTTTGTGACTGGTTTGCCACGTACCAGACGAGGCCATGATGCTGTTTGGGTTATAGTGGACAGGTTGACTAAATCAGCTCACTTCTTGTCTGTTTCCATGGGATATTCATTATCCCAGTTGGCATCTTTGTATGTTCAGGAGATAATCCGACTGCATGGGGTTCCTGTGAGTATTGTATCTGACAGAGCTCCTCGTTTTACTTCTCGATTCTGGCAGGCTCTTCAGGGTGCCATGGGTACTAAATTGAATTTCAGTACTGCTTTTCATCCTCAATCTGATGGGCAATCTGAGAGACTTATACAGATTCTTGAGGATATGTTACGTGCTTGTGTTATTGATTTCAAAGGCAGTTGGGATACTCATCTTCCTTTAGCTGAGTTTGCTTATAATAACAGTTATCAGTCTAGCATTGAAATGGCTCCATATGAGGCTCTTTATGGCAGAAAATGTCGATCTCCTATATGCTGGGATGAAGTGGGAGAAGCTAGACTCTTGGGTCCTGAAATGGTTCAACAATCAGTTGAGAGTGTGAAACTCATTCGAGATAGATTGCGCACAGCTCAGAGTAGACAAAAGAGTTATGCAGATCATCGTAGAAGGGATCTTGAATTCCAGGTAGGTGACTTTGTATTTTTGAAGGTCTCTCCTCGTAGAGGTATAAAGATATTTGGGAAGAAAGGAAAGTTATCTCCTCGTTATATAGGTCCATTTGAGATTCTTGAAAGAGTTGGTAAGTTGGCTTATAGAGTGGCTTTACCTCCTTCTTTATCGGGTATTCATGATGTATTCCATGTATCTATGCTTCGCAAGTATATGGCAGATGAATCACATGTTCTTGAGTATGAGGCTATTCCATTTCAGCCTGATTTGTCTTATGAGGAACAACCTGTTGAAATTCTTGACTGGAAAGAGCAAGTTTTGCGTACCAAAAAGATTCCTATTGTGAAGGTCCTTTGGAGGAATCATGAAATTGAAGAGGCTACTTGGGAAACCGAGAAAGAGATGCGAGATAAATACCCGAGCCTATTTGAAAACTTTGGTAAGTAAAATTCGTGGGCGATTTTTCTTTAAGGTGGGGAGGATGTAACACCCATCGAATTTCTTGTTAAATATTTGACATATTTGTTAAATACTTGAACTTGCATATTATGTGCTAGTTTTATTTGGGTTAAATCTTTAACTGCTTTAAATAGTTAAGGTGGTTAAATGTCTAGTTTTGACTTTTGGGTCATTTGTGAAAATTTGACTTTAGGGGCCTTTTTGTTAAAAGTGAAACTTGAGGGGCCTAAGTGCAATTGTTTAAAAGTTTCAAAGTATATCTTGTTGATTGCTTTACTGAGAAAGCAATTCTCATTCTTCTCGTTCTCCCTCTGTTCTAAAACCTAGGGTTAAAAGTTTTCCCTATTCTCGACTCCTCGAGCTTAATTATCCCTCCGTTCTTGATTCTGATCCCGGATTAATATTCGTGGCGTTGAATAGAGCGTTCCAGGCCGAACAGAAATAAGTTTGGGTCAACTTGAATTTTGACTAGGTAAGTTATTAGCTCCCCCTTGCCTGTAATAACATGCATAAATGTTATTCTTGATACTTGTGAATGTTAATTTTGTGTTTGGGACAATTCTTGTGGTACTTGTAATTGTGGGACAAAGGGAGTATATCCTACTATGTAAAGTAAGGAAATTAAAATGAAAGAATTGGTTTTAAGCTTGTTAGTGCATCCTGGGAGTGTTAAAAATGTTAGTAAAAGTTACTCCTACGCTTGGGACGGAGAATTCTAAGTCTGGGAAGAAATTGGGTTTTTGCAGATTTTGGCCTTGGGCGACCGCCCATGGGTCTTTGGGCGACCGCCCACTAAGGCAGAGATTTTGGTTCTGAAATTGTGATCTTGGGCGACCGCCCAAAACCCCTGTTGCACAATAGTTGTTCAAAATAAATGGAGATGAAACCTTACCTCTCCTAAGGCATATAGCCTTGGTATAAGATGTCCTAGCAAGTGTAATTGTACCTTTTGGGGGCATTAGAGCTTAGTCTTGAACAGTAATACTTATAGAACTCAAATGAGAACTTAAGTATAAGAGTAGCATCTCTTCTTTATGTCTTGAAAGTGCTATGAACAAGCACTAATGTGTTATACTTGTTGTGAAACCAATGATTGTGCACCTTAGAGGCATTAGCATAAGGTCTTAGACTTGAACATCCTAAGAATAGGATTGGAATTTTGTAAGAGTAAATGTATAACTCTTATACTTGTTTGAATGTCCAAAGATTGTGATATAATTTGAAGTATAAGACATTAAAATCTTGTACGTGACTTGAACATCCAAAGAATTGGATTATAACTTGAATATAAGATAATAAAATCTTGTACTTGGCTTGACACCAATACATATGTATGGTAGTGAACTTGAAAGTGCTATGAACAAGCACTAACGTGTATGAGACATGTTCTTGTTGTGTATGTGCAAACATTACATACATTTGCTTGATACAAGGTGACTTCTTGATTACTTGAAGCATGTTTCTTGTTGAGCTAGTCCACTACTTTTGGATTGGTTCTTCTCCCGTAGTTCAAGTAAATATCTACTTGTACCTTCTTGTGTGAGTCCAGCTGGTTCTCCTTGCTTGTTCGAAAATATATAGGTTCACGCTTGTCGCGAGAGCTGGGGCTTAAGTGACAATCGGGTCCCTATGTATTTCCGCTTGACCCCTTACTACCGGCCATAGTAAGGGCATAACTTCCTTAGTTGGAGCAATAAGCCTGACTTAAGTGAATGCTAAACTCTTGTCTTGATCACCTCGTGAATATTCATGAGTCGTGATATTGGGAATGACACTGGTTACCGGGTCTTCTGATACATACTGAATAATCAGTTCCTGTTATTGATCGTGATTGTCAAAGTAATACAAGCTACGACAACAATGGTATTCTTGGGAGGAATAAGGAAGGAAGCAATATCCTTATAACTTGCTTGATTAGCTTTATGTGCTACTTGATGAGTGGATTATCCTCTCATATACTTGTTACTTGATGATACTTGATATATGATTATTTGAGTATCTACTTGAATTGCATGATAACATGTCATGTAGTTGCATCTAATAGCTTACTGAGATTTATCTCACCCTTTATTTGTTTCCCCCCCCCCCCCAGGAAAGGAAGGATAGTGCGCAGTGAGGCTCGACATAGTTGGGAGCTTACTTCGCAGGTCGTGATTATTTTGGGGCTTGTGTCCTTTTACACTTGGTGAGGACGATGTATTGGGTTGTATAACTCCTTATTTTGGGGTAGACAGTCTTGTTCAGTTCTTGTTGTCACTAGACATCTTGTATAGTACTCTTAATGCCAGCTTATGTGCTAGGCATGTTTCCGCTGTGTATGTAATAAGTTTGGTTTTAAATTTTCTTGTCTAGAACTCGTGTTGTGAGCTAGTATAGCTCCTTACTCTAGAGTATATATATCATGTCAGTTTGTTAAACAAATGTCATTAAGTTTCTTGTTAAGTTTCTTGTTCCTCGTTAGGCACTCCCATCCAGGTTCGAGGTTCTATTAGGGGATCCCGGGACCTGGGGGCGTGTCAAATACCAACTGTCCCCCCAACACCAATGCCACTGCCTTCCCATTCCCAAGTTACCGCAATGTTCCACCTCCTTCTCTATACACCCAACAAGGTTTCACTACCATGAGCAAGAACAAGGCTGTCTATGAACCTTCCCCTGAACTGCTTGGTGGCTGCCTCTCTGCTAGCAAACTACCCGCACCCTCGTTGCCTCTGAGTATTGGGATGGCCGATGCTACTACTTCCACTACTCCTCCCGTCATTCTGTCAGAATCTATACCCGACATCTCCAATCACCCTGTGGTCACGGCCATGCAAGAGCAAATGCGTAAGTTGATCGAGACCGTGGATAAGCAAAGTGCACCGACTACCAAGACAATCAACCCTAGCTAAGTGGGGGCTCTCCCCAAGGATTTCAAGATGCCTAAGGTGGCAATGTTTCATGGTGACTCGTGTCCTAAGACTCATTTGGATAGTTATGTGTTGGCCATGAGGGCTCGTGACTGCACCAACGAACAAATGGCTCGCGTATTCCATAGCACTTTAGATGGTATAGCTCTGCGTTGGTTCTTGGGGCTAGAACCAAGCGAGAGGCAAACTTGGGATCAAATCAGCGCCATTTTCTGTGAGAAGTATCAAGCTAACTTGGATTGGCACGTGAATCGAACAGATCTTGAGAACACTATGCAAAAGCCCTGCGAGGCTATTTATGATTTTTACAAGAGGTGGAATCATCGGTTGTGCGAGGTCCAATACCCATCAAAAGCAAAGGAACAAAAGCAGATTTTCTACAAGTGCTTGCTACCGGAGATGAAAGCAGCTATAGGTAATGGTTACTTCCCTGATTTGCGGGAAATGGTTGACGCCGGAGTAAGGTACGAAGTAGGGTTCACTGGGATTGTGCCGCCAAAGGAAAGTCCAAAGACCAACAACAACAACTCCTTCCGCTACAAGGCTCCTACTGCGCCTGCGCCTCCTAGGGGTGGAAAGGAGGCCGTCGGCCAAGTGAATATGGTCCAGAAAGAGGTCCCGCTAGATGTCCAAGCCGTAACAAGGAATGGGGCTCCACAACAGAGGGAGCATTTTGATGATTTTGGTATGCCCATGGGGAAGGTCTTTGACGTGTTAGTCAAGAGAGGTCTTATCAAGCCTTTAGAAAATTACCAACCCGCCTACCCAAGAAGTGATTTGGACGCCTCCAAGTTCTGCAAGTATCACAAGCACATCGGGCACACAACGGATGGTTGTATTCAATTGAAGCGCGTAGTTCAAGGGTTGATCAATGACAAGAAGATTGAGAAGCCGAAGGGTCCTAATGTGGTGAATAACCCTCTTCCTAACAATGGGGGTGGGGTGAATATGGTGCAAACATGCGAGATCAGTATCCTAGAGCTCATGGATGCCTTTGACAAGATAGGGCTTACGATGGTGGATATCTTCATGGCATTGGTGACGTTAGAAATTCTCGAACCATTAGAAGGACACCTTCCCCGCCTTGGTTGCGATTTGTCAAAGTTCTGCCACTACCACAAGTGCACCGGTCACACTACCGAAGAATGCTTTGAACTCAAGAAAGCCGTGCAAGAGCTCATCCACAAGGGAGTTGTCGAAGACCCTAGAGATTATGTAGCTAGCAATGTACTCATGGTAGAACTTAGTGAGATCACTGATCCGGCCGAGCCTTTTGTGGCGGACTGTGATGAGGTGGGTTGTATTTCAATGACTAATAATAAAGAACCTTCTTGCTACTTGTTGTCTTTAGAAGAACTAGTGAGTGAAGTAGAATCTCTAGAGGAAGAGAGTCCCAAACCCTCTCAACCTCTTTCTTGGGCCGAAATCTTCGAGGAGGCCGAAAAGACCGAAGTTTCGCCCCCTTGTCCTGACACGCCATTGTCTTTGGAGGAGCTACGTGCAGAAGTTTGTCTCCTTACGAGATCCGGTCAAGTGTACCAATCCGACCCAAAGGGTGCAAAGAAAATCTTTGGGAAGGAACCCGAGCAAGCCGACCTAGACAAAGAAGACCCTATCCTCACTCAACTCAAACAAACCCAAGCCCATATTTTACTATGGTCCCTACTCACCTCCTCCCTAGCCCATCGCTTCATGCTCGAGCAAAACCTCGCCGCCACCATGGTACCATCCACTACTACCCCGGAGGACGTCACCCACATGATTGGTAATATCCACTATGGAAACATCATCACTTTCTCGGTGCTAGACAAGCCAGTGTTCGGAGTTGATCATAATGAGCCTTTATACATCACTGTCGAGGTAAATGGCAAGAAAATTCCCCGTGTATTCATTGATAATGGTTCTGCTATTAATATCCTGTCCTCAAGGATGATGGATGTGGTTGGTGTTCATGGTGTTGATTTACGCCCATCCAAGCAAACCATCAAAGCTTATGACTCTACATGCCGCGCCGTGATAGGCAAAGCCACCTTGCCCATTACCATCGGAACAAAGATCCTACCAACCGACTTCCACGTCATAGACATCCCCGCAACCTTCTCACTCCTCCTTGGCCGGCCATGGTTACATCAATCGGGCGCTGTCCCATCTTCCCTGCACCAGTGTGTGAAGTTTCAATCTGGTAATGAAGTGACCATCATCTACAGCGATCTCGTAACTGCCCAAGGGACGGACACCAAGGGCGTTCCTGTCTTACAGATTCAGCATGGGGAAGAGAGCCGACTCTTCAATGGCTTTGAAATAGTGGCTCAGGCACAGATTTGCACCATCGACCTCACCAAAACAACGGATAAAGTGGCACCTGTTGTCAAGATACTGCGTAATATGGGCTTCGTACCGGGGCTGGGGCTAGGTAAGTGCTTGCAAGGTCCCACAAGTCTGGTTAAAGAGATCGATCACCGGGGATTGTTCGGTCTTGGATACACCCTTACTCTTGAAGATAAGATGGAGCAACAAAGGATAGAATTGCTTAAAAAGATGAAGCTTCCCTACAAAAAGCCTGAAATGCGGCCATACCGCCTGTCCCTGAATAGCTACTTTGTCAGGGAAGGCGAAGAGTTTTCGTGTTTTGAGTTCGCCGAGCCATGGATTGACCACACCGGGAAGTTGCAGAAAGGGTTCGAGATTTTCAGAGATGTGGAATTCGATCGGTCCAACATGAAGCTGACTTACATGGAATATGACAAAGCCACGGGCAGAGTTAGAACCATCAGGCATGAGTACTCCACCAAGGTTGCAGATGACTTGGCAGATCAACTTGAAGCCGCAACCCTTGACAAGCCAGCAATAGAAGCCGCAGAAACTTCGAGTTTGACTGAGACGTGGGACGGCCAATATCTGCTTCAACATCTGGGTAATCTGGGGCTGCACGAAGACATGGTTGCCGTCATTGGAGACGATTCTGAAGATAAGGTGGACCCAAGGACATTGGTGGTACCCATGGGGGACAAGCTCAAGAATTGGGGCATCATTGGGGGACCTATAGCTACTCCGGAATTTATGGTGGGAACACTGGGGCTTACTCCTTCTCCTGTCACCACTCCTGCAGCATCTCCTGTCACTCACCCAAAATCCCCGTCCCCAGAGTCTAGTGTTTTACATTTCGAATTTGAGTCTTCCTCTAAGTCTGACGACCTTACGTCCGAAGACTATGATCTTGTTGCAAACGTTATATTCCCTTTTGCCATGAATGAAACCCTCGACCTTTCCGAGTATCCCTCCATAGTCACTCTTTTAACTGATAAATTGGCTAATAGTCAAACTAATGACATACACTTAGTTAATAATGATTCATTAGAAGAGGCAGACACAGACACATTAAATGATGAATACATTAAAGAAATCTCAGAACAGGTTATTAATCAAAAGGAATCTCGAGCCCAAGCTGCCGATGAGGTGTTAACGTGCGTGAATTTGGGAACCAAAGCCGAGCCTAAGGAAACGCAGATCGGAAGCTTTTTCAGCGGAGCCGAAAGGGAAACACTGATTGAGCTACTCAGAGAATATGTGGATGTGTTCGCATGGTCTTATAAAGACATGCCGGGGCTTGACAACTCGATCGTAGAGCACAGAATCCCGACAGCACCAGACGCTAAGGCAGTCAAACAGAAGCTGTGCCGCATTAAGCCGGAATGGTCTTTGCAAGTGAAGGAAGAGCTCGAGAAGCTACTCCGTGTGGGTTTCATCAGGGTGATCAAGTATCCAACTTGGTTATCAAATCTGGTGACTGTCAAGAAACCCAACGGTAAAGTCAGAGTATGTGTGGATTTTCGGGATCTCAACAAAGCTACGCCGAAGGATGACTTCCCCTTGCCAAATATCGAAATGTTGGTGGACGGGACCGCCCATTATGAGGTCAAGTCGTTTGTTGATGGGTTTGCCGGCTATAACCAGATCGAGACAACCGAGGAGGACCAAGAAGCGACCCCCTCCACAAACTCGTGGAGGACCATCAGTCGGCGAGTTCGAGCCGTGTTGAGAATGCAGCCTCCTCGAAACAAAGCCGAAAAGGAAGAACTCGTCAAGTTATTGCAACACCTCAACCATTTTACAACAGTGGGGGAGCCGACACTCAGAGAAATAGAAAGGGCCCGCGACCAAGAATGGAGTTCGAGATGTGAGTTCGCATAACGCTGCCTCAAGGAGTACCTCGCGAATACCCCAATCCTGCACCCGGCACATGGGAATGAACTTCAGACCCCAACACCAACGACAGAATCGTGGCCCTCGCGCTAGGAGAAGGAAATCAGTGAAAAAATGCAAAGATTTTTGGAAAAATACCCCCTCTCAGTCCCCCGCTACACAAGAATAGGGACCCCTTTCGTAAAATTGTTCGACCAATTAAGACAAATGGGCAAGATGCAACCACTAGGAGAACATTCACTCCTCTCCGAATTACCACCCCTTCAACTATTTGAACCTACCAAAAGTTGCTCTTACCACCAAGACGAAGGCCATGACACCAACGACTGTGTCGCCCTACAAAGAAAAATCCAAGGCTTGATGGACGAGAACATGCTCACCGGCGTGAGAGGATTTTGGTTCTATAGAGAAAACGAAAACTTAGAACTCCTCGGTTGCTACGAAATCGAGCCTTATGCGAGGAACAGCTCAGAGATACTCTCGCACCTGACTGCAGAAACTATTCAAGGCATCTCAAGAGACATAGGGGATTTGAAGCAACGCGTCGACGCAATGACCAAAGCTCGAGGCGCGCCACAAGACTAGTCAGAATGGCAGATTTGGATGGCAACCCGTTCAAGGAACCAGTCAATCTCAGCAAGCTCAGACGCTACTACAACTAGTATCCCCCCTCCTAAAAAAAAATGTTTACTACGCAAAAAGAAGCCCGATAGACTGAAAACCCGCAAAGGGCGGTCTATGCAAAATAAGGGTGCGTACAAAGCTCGCTAGATCGAAAACCCGCAAGGGCGGTCTAGGCAAAAGTTAGAGCATTCCCCCTTCTATCTTCCCTTTCTCTAAAATCATTCTAGTCCGACTGGAGTGAACTACGGTGACCTGAGCCCCTTAGTCCTATTTGTAAAAGGGGAACGTAGGCAGCCTTTCAAAAGGTGCGGTCTAAAAAATAAATAAACATACAAATCTTGTGAAGCAATAAAGATAGAAGTTGTATTTTCTGAAAGCAAAAACTTTTATTTTCATAGTCATTGCATGTTAACACTTATTTGATGAGTCTAAGCTTGACATACTTTTTGAATAAATAACCTATTCTGAAATTGAAACTAAAGCAAAAGTAAATTAAATTAAAAAACTAATGTGTTTGCAACGACTATGGAAGGATCCTTAGAATTACTCCTTAGTACCACTCGTGCCTTCGGTCTCTTTCTTCTTGCTTTGACCACGGCGAATCTTTTTCTTGTTAGGGTTCTCGCAAAACCTCCTCTCAAATTCACTAACCCCTTTAGCTTTGACACTAGGAGTCTCCCCATCCTTTCTCTTCCTTGAAGTCCCCGCTCCATCTCCATTAGCCATGCTCTGGCTCCTCTTCCTCTCATAGGCCATCGCCTCCTTCATCCTCAACGAACAACTAGGAGCACAGGATGCCAAAATAGTGCCCCTTAGGGTCTCTAGAGTCTGCTCCGCTTGCCCAAGTCTCTCCATAAACCAATCCAAATACTCCCGTGATAGGTAGGTGTTGTTGGAGCGTGTGATGAGAGTCCTATGGCTAAAACCGGCCTCGCCCCACATTTGAGAAAGGAGAACCGAAGCGCTATCATCCAAATGAAGTATGCCAAAAGGAAAACGGGTCCTCTCCTCATCCCAACCCTCGGGGATGGTTTGCACTAGACCATACTGACGGAGTACTCTAGCAGGGTAGTAAAAAGTGGTCCCAGAAAATGACGGAACTTTAATCATGTGCAGTCCCACTTGCTTCTCCCTCACAGATTAATGTGCCAATGGGGCACCACCCACTTGATGTCATCGGTCACCATCTCCGCCAAGTACCTCTCCCAACCCTTGAGGGTCATGCCCTCGAACCTCTCTTCCATACCTCTAATACGGTGCATCCATGGGGCCACCGCCGAAGAAACCGCTGGCTTGTTCACTCGGAGCCTTTCTTGCAACCACATAGTCAAAAGTCTATCACTGCCGCACGGCATCCCGCCATAAACCGCAAGATGAGGAATCCCACAAATGAGCTCCCCAAGGATGGACGGTACAATGTCATGTCCCGAACGAGCCGCATTCACCATGGTCAAACATCCCTCACTAGCACATCCGACTTCGGAAGGGAACAGAATAGAAGCAAATAAACACAAGGCAAGATGGTCCAAAGAACGGTCTGAGGTCACATCCGCGTGCATGAAGTGCCTTGGCATCCAAGAAAGGTCGACGTAACCACCTCTAGCATACTTACCAATGTCATCTGCGGGCACACCAAAGGTTATCAACTTGTCATGCAAAGAAATAAGATCAAAGGGCAATGCAAGTGTACCCTTCCCTTCACAACCGCAAAGCGCCTTGATGTCTTCATAAGTGGGTATCATCTCATTAAAAGAAAAGTTGAAAACATGAAGAGTGTTGTTCCAAAACTTCCCACAAGCTTGCAAGAGGTTAGTGTTGGAGTTCATGTGCAAGAATGACCAAAGACACTTGATCCCATAGCGTTTCTCAAACTTCCTACGACAAGGACCGGATATCTTGGCAACCCACTTCTCCAAAGATGTTATGAAAGCTCCTTTTTCAAGTCTAGAAAGCCTTGCATTGTGATCCATAGCAAAAGAAGAGCAAGTTGATGATTGGAACTCAAAATTGGCCAAAAAAGCTGCTGGTACGAAGTTGAATAGGACACAAACTCCCATTAAATACTACACAACCTCCGATCCTTGCCAGGAAAAGGAAAACCGGAGGCGGCGCAGGACTTGGCCATGCGGCCACATATGCTCTTGGTCACGCGGCCGATGTTGTCCTTGGCCAGGCGGCCAACTTTGCTCCGGGTCTTGCCATGGCCATGCGGCCAACATTGCTCCGGGCCTTGCCATGGCCATGCGGCCAACATCGCCCCATGCAGAAAATCCAGTTTGTTTCCTCCCACTCCGTAACGGATCCATGCAACTACGTACCTGCCCCGTCCCGTGGCTCATGCACTGTATAAAATTAGGAACATTTGTAAAATAACTAGTTTGCACAAGTAGGCTCCCACAATAAAATTGCATTTTAGAACATAATATACATACATGCATTTTGTACATCTATTCTATACATACATATCCCTCTGCTCTCTACTAGCTAACAGTGTAGGAAATAAAGATGGAGAGATGGGCCCCGCCTAATCAGAATCCTCCTCCGTGGTGTCTCCACGCCGCGCTAAAGCTCGAGAGCTACCGGCACCCGAACTCCGTCCCCGGACCGCTCGACCACCAGTGTGAGAAGAGCCCGCACCATTCGGAGACCGTTCTCGATGTTGGGGTGAAGCAACGTCATCCCTCTAGCAAGTACATGAATGGTACGCCTCCCTCAGTAAGCGCATCAACACGTTCTCCCACCGAGCTGAACGGATATATGCCTCCCGAGTCACCTGAAAGGGAAACCAAGGCAAATGATTACAATGCAGAAAGAAATAAGTGTGTGCAAACATGACTAATATAAAGCACAAAGCCGTACCCCAGCATCGGGCGGAGGAATGAATGTCTCCTCAACAAGATCTGCATCAGTCGGCTCCAAGCTAAGCTCCACCTCCCGGCCGCCCCTCATCACTCTCACGCTACTCGAGCGAAGGGGCATGTCAACCAAAGGCCGACTCCGACCAACATACCGGGCCGAGCTCGATCCCTCTCCCGATAGCATCCTAGCCCGAACCTGAGGGCTGATCAGCCGTGTCCGCACGTAGCCAGCATAGTCATCACTCCCTCTGTAATGCTCTGCCGGAGTGGGAGCCAAGAAAGTCGCCAACCTCGCGGGAAGGAGCATATCCCGAGGAGGGTCATAAGGAGCCCACGGTAACGCACCAGCCCTGTGCTGACGAACCACCCTCTCTCCGAGATACATGGCCTCCCCGGTGAGACCCACAAGCAGAACCCTAGAAGCGGTCAACTCCACCACATAGGGACCCACCAAAGCCTCATTGGCCGGACTGCATGGGTAAAATCTAACCCCGACAGGCTCAGACATCGCAAACACCCTCCTCAGATCAGCAGCATCCACCGTCTTCCTATCCCGGTTTCTACGGGGAGGAGCCCTGTTGCCCTTGCACCAGTACGACATGATGGGAACAACCTTGTTGGCACTCATCACCAACTGAAAAGGGGCGACACCAAATATCTCGTACACCCAAGCCTGTGCATACAATGAAAGAGACATTTCAGACCAAAGGATAGAGCAGAAATCTCAACAATGTGAAAAAGAAGGGTAGTCAAGAGCATACCTTAAAGGCAAACTGAAACCCGTCAAAGGCCAACGAGCTAGCCCTCGAGCAATGGTCCAAAGCCCGGTAAATCTCAGCCAAACCGGCTCCACCCCAAGAAATCCCACCGACTAGGTCCAAGTCCACAAGAGCCCCTAGCAGTGAGTACCGGCAGACAGTAGCCCCACTGAGAAACAAGATCTCTGAAAAGCTGTACCATAAGAACAGCCGGACCAAACAATCCAAATCATACTCCCCCTACCAAAGGCCTCAATAGCCACCTCCACCAAACGGTTCACCTTCCCGGCCTCCACTCCATAACCCTTGACACCTCCCCCCAGATCAGTGTCAACTCCCAACAGAGCCCGCCTATAGTCCGGCCGCTCCGCCAAGCTCTCATCAAAAGGCAAAGGGGTAGCAGTAAACCTCAACCCCGTGATAGCCGCGAAATCCGTCGGCGTGATGGTAATCTCTCCCCAACTAAAGTGGAAGGTATGGGTGGTATCCCACCAGAACTCCCTGCATACCTCTATCACCGCTGCCACCTTCAGGGTGCCCCCAACCATGTGGACACTGTCAAAAAATGGGCCAAACCCCATAGCCTCCATCCGAGCACGCAAACCGCCCGGTCCCTCCGGCAGAGACGCCCACAGTTTGCCCACAGTCACCGTGGACCCACGAGCCTTGATCCTCTGCAGGTAAACACAGCACAGGTATGTTACCATTCTAGCAATTTACAATTCTAGCAATTTAAATTCTAGCATTCCATTATTCTGGCATTTCACACTATGTATAAAACATACAAATGTGCGAGAAAGAGAGGAGTGAAAATTCGAAATTTACCTCTCGCATCTCCGGAAGCCACATCGACCAATGTCGCTCAGAGTCGATGTAAAAATCATAATTTTGGTCGAACGTAGACCGCAGCAGATTATCGCGATAATTCCGAGTCGCGGCTCGTGGTCTCAAACCGCCCCATGGAATCAAGGGCGCCGCTTCAAAACCCGCTCTCGGGTCAACCCCTACATTTCCCTCGCCCTGAGCATCACCATGCCCCTCTCCTTGTTGCTCTTGTTGTGGAAGCATATACCCACCTTGGCCCGGAAAATCCCTGAATAAAGCCTCATTGATCCAATCTGCCATAGCTTCAAGAAATATGTGAAATGAAGTCTTCAAGATTATCAAAATCCAAGCTTTCTCTCTCTAAAAACTCAATTTTATCTCTCTAACTCGTCAACAATGGAGGAAGGAAGAAGAAGAAAGAAGAAAGAAGGAAAAGAGGGAGGGTTTCTGGTGATGTGACCAAGGAGTCAGCCCGACGGCTACCTTGGCCACGCGGCCACTTATGCGCTAGCAATCCCAGCCGTCGGATCAGCGATCCGCGTGAAGGAGATCTGACCACTCAGCGGTCTTGGCCACGCGGCCACTATTGCAATTCAGTGTGTTTGGCCACGCGGCCAACCTTGTCCCTTCAGATAAAATTCCATTTTCCCCTGATCTTTTCCCCTTAATTCATTTTAAATGCCCTTAGCACTATTTTGACTAATATTCGTTACCTTTGGGTACGGAAAGCCCCTTAAAATTTCCATTCTTCACCGAATATTTGCTTAGGATTCGTATGGTTGTAGAGACTTCGGCGCCTCTATGACATACGTATCCTTGATCGATCGTGGTTGGTAGAAGCCTTGGCGTTTCTGTTTGCGAGAGATCCAGCATCTATTATTAGGATTCGTATGGTTGTAGAGACTTCGGCGCCTCTATAACATACGTATCCTTGATCGATCGTGGTTGGCAGAAGCCTCGGCGTTTCTGTCTGCGAGAGATCCGGCATCTATTATTAGGATTTTCATGATCGTAGAGACTTCGGCGCCTCTATGACATACGCATCCCAGAGTGATCGCGATTGGCAGAAGCCTCGGCGTTTCTGTTCGCGAGAGATCCAACATCTATTACTTTAGCGCAATCGGCAGGAGCCCTGGCGATCCTGATTGCGTTTACCATTCCATCTTGGGATTATTTAGACAACGTAGTCTTTATTTTTCCCAAATAACTTCATTGCTTATGAATGTTCGTTCTTCATACAAGATAGTATCCGTAGGTTTATTATCCGCAGCAGAAGTTCGATGTCTCGTCTTTCCCCAATAGCTCTGAACTACGACCGGCTTGATTCCTCTGAGGATACGTAGGAAACCTAGAAAGGTTCAGCCACCCGACTGACGCGGTCATCATGCATTTTCCCCAGCAGAAGACGTTGCTCCCCATCAGAGGACAGCCATTCCCAATTTCCCATCAGATTTGAACTACGTTTGGCTTGATTCCCCCGCGGATACGTAGGTCACCTGTCAAGGTTCAGCCGTTCCCTTACCTTTCATCTGTTTTGAAACTCATGTTTCAGACGGATCCTTCTTTTATCGTCGACCCCACATTGCCTTGCAAGAAGCGTCGCCGAGGGGCTACTGTTAGTACCCGACCTGAAAATGAGTTTATTAGGACTTTCCCAAAAATACAAGGACTTTATAGGAATTAGAAGACCTTGCAAAGACTTGTCCCGGATTCCCGAAATATCTCATTTATGGCAAAATCTATCAAAACAGGTAGTAAATGGTTTCCTTAAAACCATGCAGAAACCCTAGCTTAAGAATCAAGTCAGCCAGCAGAATTGGCCACGCGGCCAACCTTGCTACGCGTCGACCTTGGTCACGCGGCCACTCTTGTTGCCGGCTTCAATCATGGCCAGGCGGCCACCTTTGCGCCGGATGATCTGGACCATCAGATCCTCCCATCAGTTTACTATATAAACCAATCCCCTGCTATTGGTTTAGTGTCCGATTTTGAGAGCTCTAAGTCCGAATTTTGGAGTTCTTAAACACAATTTTTTCCCTAATTAAGCATTCAAACACTCTAGAAGATCCAAGGTTTATTTCTTGCCAACATAGGTAAGTTTTCTAACCTTTTCTTCATGTTCTTACATCATTTTTAATGTAGATCTTTTATATTCATGTTCTTACATGTTTATTCATAAGTTTCTTCATATGCTTTGCATGTTCATTCATATGTTCATAATATGTTCTTCGCATGTTCTTCGTGTTCATAGATTAAAACCTTATTTATGCTATATTTAGGGTTGTGATCTTCATAATTACATGTTATTTCATAGCCGATGGTGATCTAGGGTTCATCAACCCGAGGATGATCTAGGAACTATTTCTAAACCCTAATCTTTAGGTAATTCCCCCTCATTATGCATGATCCCGATTCTTCTGCCTATTCTAATTCTCTGCGAACTACGCTGACCTGAGCTTCTCACATTGAGATGAACGTAGGCAATCTTCGGATCCGGTCTAAATCACTAACACACTACTAACACATTCATCATGATAGAAAGACCGATCAATTCGGGCAATAGGAGTGATAACGTTCAATATTCTTCTCTTGTTGTAATTTGACCCCCGAACCCACCAAAAATGTTTTTTTTTTCAATGTTTTGGCTTTAATTAAAACGGCGTGGCGACTCTCATAATTTTAATGTCGTTAAGAATATTTCCTTTGTAAATAATAATAATCACAAGATACTTCCCATGCGTCGCTTCATCGGAAAGAAGGTATTCACAATTCTTATACCGAAAAAATGTGGGACTATTCGGGACGTCCCGTATAGAACGCTGGACAAAACGGGATGGGATGGGACATCCCGTATTTTTTTGAAAAATGTTGGATGCTGTTCTAATTCAGTAAAAAAATCTTTGGGACGGATTACTTCCGTTACCCAAAGCATGGAGGGCCAGTACTGTTAGCATAACACCTTCCTCCGCCTTTCAATTTTAGGTAGCTCCTGTCGATGCATAACCCGGGGCATAGCTTAGTGGTTAAGGAGGGGGACATAAGTTGTTGAGCTGGAGGCATAGAGTGTGAGTTCGATTCCTGGTGGGAGCAATTAGTGCCAGGGCCGTGCAACCGTAAGTCCTGGCACAACGGAGCTCTCCGGGCTCTTTTCCGGGGTCGGACCTTCTATTGTGTTATCAGTTGACATGTGCTCAAACCCTGGCTACTGATGCACATCCCGCGATTTAACGGGTGGTAGGGAAGAGGGACCGGAACTACTACCCCCAGGAGTAGTTGGCGGAGCTAGGCCGAGCAACCGTAAGTCTGGCGAAGTTGGTGAACCTGGGCATCAAAAAAAAAAAAAAAAAAGAAAAAGAAAAAGAAAAAGAAAGGATAATTCAAACAATGAAAGTATCCACTATCAACGGTGTTACTATGAAAAGTATTGTATACTCCCTCCGTTTCGGGTAAGTTGCAACATGGAAGGGGAAGCACAAAAATTAAGAAATAAAATAATAAGTGGTTGGGAAGAAGAGAGAGAATGAGTGGAGAATAATGAGTGGTTGGGAGGAAGAGAGAGAATGAGTGGAAGATTATAAAAGTAATAAAGAGTTTCTTTATTTGGCAATGTTGCAACTTAAGTGGAATGCCTAAAATGGCAAATTGTTGCAACTTACCCGGAACGGAGGGATTATAATGCAATTTATTGTACTCCTTCCGTCCCAAAATGATCTTCCCATTTGACTATTCAATTATTACGAGAATGTTGGAAAATTTCAGCAAAAAATTATTATAGTTGTAGATCGAGATGGATGAATTGTGTGATCAACCAAGTTTCAGTTTATGCCATGTTGAGATTTATGTGTCACTATAGTAAAATTTTCATAGTTCAGTGCCGAAATTACTTCCAAGTTGGGAACTATTTACACGCTTTCATAGTTCAGTGCCGAAAGTGGGACGGGATGGGACGGGACTATTATGTTATTTTGAGTGATGGAACTTGAAAAATTGACATTTTTTTATCCGGTGATCGCGTCAACATATCCCGTCTTTGTCCCGAATTGTCCCGCGTCCCGAGGTGATTTGGGATGGGACGGGGTATTTACGTCCCGCGATAAATTGGTCCCGTCCCGTCCCGTATAGTTGGCGGGACATCATAGTTTTGTCCCGTCCCGTCCCGTTGTCCCGAATTGACTGCTCTACCCCTAACTACACGTGTATTGCTTATCCCCTTTTTATGAAACACGTGTCTAATAAGTGTAACAATTTCCTCCCTAACTAGCGGGTAACCCGTGCTCTGCACGGGAAACCAATACTATGTCTTAAAAAATATTTTAGCTATAGTTAACTAATATAGTAATCATCATTTTAACTAATACTATTAATAATAAAAATTAATCTATATGATTACTATTATTATAATAACTATTATAATTAATTAATACTATTGATAGTAATAGTTAATATATATTAATAACAATGATTAATCTATATAATAATAATTATTAATATAATTATTATAATTAAATAATATTATTAATAGTAATGGTTAATTGATACAGTAACTATTATGATTAATATTAAAAATTAATAATCTAACTTATTTAATTAACTAATACTAATAATAGTAACAGTTAATGTATGTAGCCTATTATAGTTAACCAATACTATTAATAGTAAAAAATAACTTATAAAGTAACTATTATGGTTAACTAATCTATCTATATAATATGTAAAGCCAGAAACAATTCTAGCCCTTCAGCCCGCCACGTGGAAATGTGACATGGAATTCCACGTGGCACCATTCAATTGGTTGGCTTATTTTGATGCTTACTCAATCTATATATCTATATAATATGTAAAGCCAGAAACAATTCTAGCCCTCTCAGCCCGCCCCGTGGAAATGTGACGTGGAATTCCACGTGGCACCATTCAATTGGTTGGCTTATTTTGATTCTTACTCAATTTTAAAAAAAATCAGATCCTAAAATTTCGGCAATACTATATTCGAATTTTTTTGGAAACAAAATTACCAAAACGTAAAATTTGATGCTTACTCAATTTTTTTTTTAATAAAAACAGATCCTAAAATTTCGGCAATACTATATTTGAATTTTTTGGAAACAAAAAAATTAACAAAGCGTAAAATTTGATGCTTACTCAATTTAAAAAAAAAAAAAACAGATCCTAAAATTTCGGTAATACTATATTCGAATTTTTTGGAAACAAAATTAACAAAACGTAAAATTTGATGCTTACTGAATTAAAAAAAAAAAAAAAAAAAATCAGATCCTAAAATTTCGGCAATACTATATTCAAATTTTTTGGAAACAAAAAATTAACAAAACGTAAAATTTGATGCTTACTAATTTTTTTTAAAAAAAGAACGATCCTAAAATTTCGGCAATACTATATTCGATTTTTTTGGAAACAAAATTAACAAAACGTAAAATTTGATGCTTACTCAATTTAAAAATAAATAAATAAAAATCAGATCCTAAACTTTCGGCAATACTATATTCAAATTTTTTGGAAAAAAAATTAACAAAACGTAAATTAATATTTTAATCATCTTCTTAATGAGATTTCTTACCGTAATTAAAATGCAAAGAGTTCAATTTTAAATTTCAAAATTCAAATACACAAAATCTTTTCCGTAAATACTGCAAATTTCGACTAAGACAAAAATACAGTAAATTTGAATTTTAAATTTCAAATTTCAAAGCTTTTAGGATTGTATCAAATATAGGACATGATATATTTACATTATATTAGGATATACTATATCTTTTGCCTATTCTATTCAGTATATCTCTTTTCATTCACGTTCTTTCTCTTTCATTTTTCCCAGCTAGTGTTTTTCAGACGAGCAATATTTTTAAGCCATCTAAAGGTAATTTTATCTTGGCTTTAACAATGTGTTAATTTTTAAGGCTGAGATTTCAACGGAAAAATACATAGCCTGGTTTTTTTTCCCTTTCGAGTATGTAGTGTGTTTGTGTTCCCCTATTCCTGTATGTTCACAATACTTGAATATTTTAAGTTAATTATTCTTAATTTTTTGTTCTCAGGTTTTCCAACAGGTTAATATGTTCAAGAAATTAGAGGTAATTGTGATGCCCTTTTTTTTTACCAACTGTGTTTCCAGTTTTGCTTTTGTTGTTTTTGATTTCTACGATGTGTGTACCCCTACTGCTCCAACCTTTTTCAGTCTGTTTATTTCTGATGAACTACTATAATTCAGTGGAGAAGAAACCATGTTAACTCAGTTGCCTTTGGTGAATCAAATAACTAATGGCAAAAATGAGTTCCTTGGCAAAAATGATAGTCTTTGGTCTTTTTTTGCCATTGGGGTCCTCAAAAACTTTAATTTTTATTTTTCTTTTTTGAAAGACCTCAAAACTCACCTCAATTTTTCTCTAACCCTTACATATATACTCCCTCCGTTTCATGTGAATTGAGACTTATTTCTATTTTCGTCCGTTTCACCTCAATTGAGACTGCCCAAAATGGTAAACTTTTTAATATTTTATATTCACCCAACCCCACCCATTTAACCCCACTAATTCTCTCTCTTCATTTTCCACCACTCATTTTATCCAACCAACACTACTATTTATCCCACTCATTCTCTCTCTTCATATTCCACCACACAGTCACTACTTTCTCTTAATTATTGTGCCCTTTTTTTTAGTCTCAATTCACGTGAAACGGAGGGAGTATACACTTTATTTTAAAATTACTACGCTCTTAGGAAGTGATTTCAACGGAAAAAGACACAGCCTTGGATTTCAACGGAGGCGTATTTGGCGATTGAGGTTAGGAGAGCGGGATTTTGATCAACTCAGCGGCTAAACCACGGACACCCATTTTCATCGATTTTAACAGGTATCTACTTTCTCATCTCCTTTCAATTGTCAATACCTTCAAATGTAAGTCCCTAAATATGAAGGATTTAGATGTAAGGCTAAATTTAACCACCAAATAAATAGGTGAAGCTGATATTTTACTTCAGGGGATTAGATGGCGGGCCTTTTCAGGGTTTCTGAATGTATGAATGTATACTTTTAAATTGATAGTTATATAGTTTACAATTCAGTTCATGATTCTACAATGGACATCCGTGAGTATGGGGATATCATCAATTAGTGTAAATTTTTGTTTGGTTAACGCACACCAACTGTTTGTAATTATGTCTGAACCATGTTTAGATGGTGATATTCTCCCATTCTTGTATTTACCACAAGTTGTAGTCTGGTGTAACTTCAATCTAATTACAATCTTAATAAGCATAAATTCCCCTACACTCAAAATGTTCTCTTGCAAACTCATAACATCAAAATTATGAAAAACATCACCCTAAGTGGTGCAGATAATTTAACATCTCCTTCATGTGCTAAGGTGCAAGGCTGCATCAGAGAAGCATCGAAATAAATTCCCCGATAATATGTTTCGTCATTCATGTTCAAGTTTCAATCTATATGTCTGATATTTCAATTTCATGTCGAAGTTTTTTTTTTTTTTTTTTAAGACGGCTATGGATAAAGCTTTTGGTAAAAAGCAAAATCAACAGACAAGTGAAGATATGGAGCTGAGACCAATAACACCCGTTTGTAATCGCAGAGCTACATTCTCAGACATTACTAATCGTAAGTTTTCTATATAGTTTCTATCTTATTGTCAGCTATCGTTCTCTAATTCCTAAAACAATCAATTTATAAAAAAAAAATGATGTTTTAGCCTAAGAACTATTACTTGATTTCAATGTCTATGCAATTTCCAGAATATTGTCACCTAAATAGTTATGTTTTTAAATTTTAGAACATAGGCACTTTTTAAGTAAAGACCTGATCACAATTTACATACTTCATGTGCAGGTGAAAGCCAATCAATGACCACACCATTGCCTATTTCTTCCATTATGAACAGTGAGAATTTTCATATTTTACTAATCTATACGAAAAACTTTGTATACATATCTTACTCTTTTTTTTTTTTCCGTAGCTTCCACAACAATGAGTACTAATCCAACAAGCTTAGAAGACGTGGTAGGACAGTCAGTCAAAGTTTGGGTGGTTTACAATCTCTTAAAAGAAGATTGGATATTGATTACTATAATGTTCGGAATCGACAACAGGGAAATGAAAATATTTCTCCAAACAACCAACCCATTACTATTTCACATTCCCTCATCAATTTTAACCATCCTATTTCCATCCCATTTTTTACTCCATTTACCCCTTCTGGCTTATTGTAAACCCAATCACCTACTCATCAAACTTTTCTCTCAAAATTCAAACACCACATTGTGATCAAGGCCAAAGCTTTGTTGATACAGTACACTAAATGGACGTAATTGTAAGTTGAAAGATATTAAGGCGGCTAGGACTGTTCTGGGAACTGACCAACTGTGTGAACAACTGTGTATTCAAACGTGCTAACAGTTGTTCAGACAGTTGTCTTAACAGTTATCAGATATGCAGCGGAAAATAAAGAACTTAATAACAATTAAAACTTCAGCAAGAATACTTGCTGGAAACTTTCATATATTAAAAGCGATTTGCAGAGTACAAATCGAATGAAAGAAAACAAAAATATCAAAAGAACAAATCGATCTAAATCTCTAGACCGTACTAAAACACCCAATACCTTAGAGTTCTTTTTCCAAAGAACACCTAAGAAAATAAGACTCTCTCAAGAACTTAATTCTCTCAATGTATTGCACGGAATCAGTCATCATTAAAGAGGAAGTCGGCTTGTATTTAAACAAAGCTTTGCCGCACCCTTGCACTCCAAGAGATCCTTCTTTCCATATGAGAGTCTTCCTAAAATAAAACACCTAAAAATATATCCACCTACCAAAGATAAGAATTAGTATGTTAGTCAAATAAATAAAACTAAGATTTAAAATACATATTTACATATATTATCTACATAATCAGAATCACAAAGATACTCTAAGAAAAAAGACGAGTATACCCATACTCTTCAATCTCCCCATATCTTTGTGTTTCTGAACAAAACCTGCAAAAAATAATAAAAACATATTTCCCAAGAACAATATATAACCAGCTAGAACAGAAAATAAAAAACTGTCAAAGTTTTTACAAACCCCCAAAAAAAATAAACAAAAACAAACTTTAAAGTCCAGAATATAGGTCTTCACCAAGAACTTCATCTTCAACCGCAGTGGCTATGTCCCTTTCGAAAGAAAATTCCAGATCATCATCTTGAGTCCCACTTGGACCAGAACTACCATAGCTCCTGCATTTTCTCCCCCTGCAACAGCTCCCCCTGCATTTGATCCAGCTCCAGGTCCAGCTCTAACATCTCCCCCTTCATTCACGTTCACGTTCTCTCCCCCTTTTTGTTTAGAACCATGCAACGCTCGGCGAAGCTCAACTAGAGTTTGTTCCAGTCCTGATACAATGATCTGTTTGGCTAATATATCAGCCTTGTGAGCAGTTATCTGACTACTGACTGAATCAATCTAAGCCTGCAGAATAGCTAGAGAAGAATCTGATGGATGAACTGATGGCTGAACTGGAGGAATAGATGCATTGGCAGATGTCCTGTCAACAGGAGTGTCAACTGGCATAGGCCAGTCATTGAAACGATTCAGAGTAAACATGGTTTTGGGTTGGACAATCTTAGGAGGAAGAGAGATAAAATCATCATCTGGATTAGCAGAAATCCCATGAACACCCAGAAGAGCTGAAATCAAGCAGGGATGAGGTAGACGGTATGGAGAATCAGGGGATTCAGAATAACTCACAATAGTCTCAAAAATTTCAGAGCCCAGATTAAATTTATTTACTCCAATTTGATACAGAAGGAGAGACTGCTCTTTAGTCATAATAGAAGGTTGGGATGAGGGTTTCCAGTTGGTGACCATGAGGTGGTGAAGACAATTGAAACGGCGGGAAAGAGAAGTGGACCAAAGATCTGAAGGCCAAGCTAATACAGACTGACCGGTAATGGTCCTAACGGCCTCATCAACATCTTGAGGAATATCAGAGAGAGGAGTGTTTGGAGTTTCAAGAAAAGCATTGATTGACTGAGGAGAGAACTCTATCACCTTATCCCTAATGAAGGTGCGATGGAAATTTGGGGATTCCGACAGAGCCACATATCGTGAAAGATTGTCATAAAACTCAGTCACTACTTGACGAGAGAAAGCTTTAGCAAATGATAGAGATTTTAACAGATTTCTTTCACTCAGAAAATCAACCAAGAACAACTTTCCAAATATTCGATCATCCTTTATCCTCTCAATAGAAAATTTTCTTTTGAAATATTTCGAAAAACGCTCAGCAGAAGAGGGATAATAAAATTTGGGATCATGGGGAAGGTCCAGATTAAAGGGGACACTGGGTATGACCATAGAAAATTTACGTACCCGTTTTAATTTTCTAGCCAAACCCCTTGACTGTCCAACTGTAGGCTGAGATGAACCTACAGTTTTCCTCACAGTTGACCTGTCAGATGCCTTGACCCCAAAAGATGGCTACTGACGAACACGGCGTGGGCCCTCTGGTTCGGATGGGGTTTCCTCAGACTCAACCTCAACGTCCTTGTCACTAGAATCGTCATGCTGAGATGTGGACCCCTCTTCTTGCATGGAAGTTTCCGAAACCTTCCTTTTGGCACTTTGGGTTTGAGCCCTAGAAGTGATCGGAGATGAAGAAGACGTATGAGGTTTTTTGAACGGAGTACCTTTTCTTGACAATCTAGACCTTGTTGCCCGGAACAGAGTCACCACCGGCACATCTTCATCAAAATCGTCGGCATTAGTTGCCGGCGCCGGAGAAGACGGAGGGGCTTCCTCCTCCGATTCTGGCAAAATCAACCGGCGGCGAGTAACTGCTGTCCCTTTTGCTCTCTTCCCTTCAGCCTCCATTTGAGCGCGAGCTACCTCCGGCTTAAAAGACCCAGATGAGGCGCCGGTACCTAGTGAGTTCAACCGGCTTGATCGGCGAGACCCAGAGGCCATAACCTTACGAGCTTGTGTAAGTGCAGAGACTTGATGAGGGTCTTCAACATTAATCTCCACCTCGGGCAAACCCAGGAACCTCGGATCAATTTGTAGGTCCGATTGGGGGCAATTCACCAAATCGGTAACCATGGCATTACAGGAGGAGAGAGCTGGAGCTGATGACGACGATGCTTCCATGGAGATTTCCTGCACAAACTACAAACACAAACCCGGAGTAATGACATTTGAACAGTGAATAGAGAGAGAAACGAGATAATTCTAATGAAGAGGGAGAGAGAGTAGATGACAGCACTTATGAGGGAGGAGATGTGTCCTTACAGTTGACAAGACAAGAATAGTTTCCAGGAGGGGAAGAACTCAGACACAACCTGGTGCACTGAATGAGGGAGAAAACAAATTGTGGTTCCTTTTTAGTGCTGGACACCCCTTAAAAATCCAAATAAGACTGGGATTGTGATTTCACAAGTGAGATCTTGATAAACATTGTGAAAATCTAAGTTACTCAGAATAAATCTTGCCATATTTCCACAAAATCCTTTGTTCCACAAAAAAAATCACTCCCTGCATGAAACTTGAACATCACGTTATTGGATTATCGATAAACACATGAAATCACTAAATATGTAACAAGAAGGAGAACAGTTCAATTTGCTGATATAAATACGAAAGAAAAAAAAAACTTAAGGAAAATATGCCTAAACACACAAGTGAAGATTGTTTCAATTTGGGTGTGACATAGTATGATCAACTCAGTTCTTGACTCGGTTCCAACACACAGAAATTCAATGAGATTCACCTTCAATCATGTAGCCTCTAGAACATTCCCATTTTAAGGCTTATGACTAAGAATTAGCTGCGGAGAGGAGCTATCCGCTCTCTCAATACAGTGTTACACTGATTCCCAAGTTATGTTTTGAAACACTTCAGCTTTTTGCTTAAATGGGTAGTAACTTCAAAGATTGGAGGCAGCTTGTTTTCCCCGCAACAAAATTAAATGCCCACTCCATGATAAACAACACGCAGGAATTAGCATGGCAAATTTTATTACCATGCTAAGAAGGGTCTCACATTTAAGGGTCAAAACACAGAGTCAAGGAACTAGAAGAAGAACAAGTGATCACAAGAGACAATCGTGCTAGAATGAATGCATTTTTTTTTATGTTAACTGTATTATACCATTATACAGAAATGCAGACAGTTGTCCGCATAGTTGTGCAGTCAACTGGTAACACACAATCCGAGAGACTTCTTAAGGGAAGAAAATCTCTCGAAATCCAACGCTTTAGTAAATATATCAGCAAGTTGATCCGTTGTAATTACATGTTCCAAAGTAATGATTTTTTGTTCAACGAGATCTCTAATAAAATGATGTCTAATATCTATGTGCTTGGTTCGAGAGTGTTGTACAGGATTCTTGGCAATGTTCTGAGCACTTAGACTATCACAATATACCATCAAGGTTTCACTTTTAAGACCATAATCTTTTATCATTTGATTCATCCACAATAATTGGGTACAACAGCTACCAACTGCGATGTATTCAGATTCAGCAGTTGATAAAGAAACACAGTTTTGTTTCTTACTAAACCAAGACACAAGATTATTCCCAAGATAAAAACACCCACTCGTGGTGTTTTTTCTATCATCAGTGCTCCCAGCCCAGTCTGAATCACTAAACCCAACTAGATTCGTGTTTGTGTCCCTCGTATAGCTTAACCCCAGAGTTGTGGTACCACTCACATATCTAATTATACGTTTAACTGCAGTTAAGTGGGATACCTTGGGGTCAGCCTGATACCTAGCACAGAGGCAGACACTAAACATGATATCGGGGCGGCTCGCTGTAAGGTACAGCAAGCTGCCTATCATACTCCGGTAGAGAGTTTGGTCAACACTTTCTCCATCCTCATCTTTAAACAATTTTTGAGAGGATCCCATGGGAGTTTTCAAATGAGAAGCATTCTCGAGGCCGAATTTTTTGACCAAATTTTTGGCATACTTTGATTGGGAGATTGACATTCCTTCATTAGTTTGAGATATTTGTAGACCAAGAAAGAATTTCAATTCCCCAACCATGCTCATTTCAAATGTGGATGTCATACTCTCAGTAAACATGTTAAGCATAGTTTTAGAAGTAGACCCAAAGACTATGTCATCCACATAAATCTGGGCCACGAGAATATCCCTTTTGCTTTTCAAAATAAACAAAGTTTTATCAACCTATCCCCTTTTAAAGCCAATTTGAATAAGGTGCTCTGTCAGTCTTCCATACCAAGCACGTGGGGCTTGTTTCAGACCATAGAGTGCCTTTTTCAACTTAAAAACATGATTTGGCTTATGGGGATCCTCAAACCCCTTTGGTTGCTCAACAAACACTTCCTCATTTAAAAAACCATTTAGGAACGCACTTTTTACATCCATTTGATGTAGAGTGATTTTTAAATAGCATGAGATTGCTAATAGCAGTCTAATGGACTCAATGCGGGCTACCGGGGCAAAAGTCTCATCAAAGTCCACACCCTCTAATTGAGTGTAACCCTGAGCCACTAGACGTGCTTTGTTCCTTATAATTTTGCATTGTTCATCAGATTTATTCTTAAATATCCACTTGGTCCCAATAACATTGATGTTAGAGGGCCTAGGGACCAAGACCCAAACTTCATTCTTTTCAAATTGGATCAATTCCTCTTGCATGGCGTTGATCCAATTATCATCATTCAAAGCTTCAGACACATTTTTGGGCTCATAATCAGCCACAAAACAGCAAGAGTTTACCTGATGATATGCGGAATTCATGCATATTAAGCCGGCCAATTCCCGGTAATTGATTCTCTTACCTCTTATTTTTCTTTCTGCATTCACCCCCCAATTACTTGGGAAGTTGGGTGGTCTTCCTGAATCCTTGAAGATGGATCATTACCGATGCTCTCCTGATCTCTATCGATTTCAGAATCTGAACCAGAATCGACTACTATTTGACCATCTGATGGGTTAACTGACTGTTCATCCTGTCTGTCAGTTGTTCTCACAGTTTGTGTTTCTACAGATTCTTTGGCATTCTGTGGTTCAGATTCATCATTAACCTGCTCATGCTCCCAGGTGCAACCTGAAACATTATCCTCAGCGGTTTTGACATTAAGATCAGTAGCATCATCAAATATAACATTTATAGATTCCATAATTGTCTTAGTTTTCAAATTATAGACTCTATAAGCTCTACTATTCTGAGAATATCCAATGAAAATGGCCTTTGTCACTTTTAGAATCGAACTTAGAGAGATACTCACGGTCATTTAGAATGTAGCAAATGCATCCAAATACATGGAAATATTTGACCGTGGGTTTCTTTACAAGTAAAATTTCGTAGGGTGTCTTGGTACTTCCAATTCTTAGGAAGACACGATTCCCTATGTGACAAGCCGTATTAACTGCTTCAGCCCAAAATTTCTTAGACAAGTTTTTAGCACTCAACATGACTCTGGCCATTTCTTGTAATGTGCGATTTTTCCTTTCCGCTACTCCATTTTGTTGAGGAGTTTTGGGGGCTGAGAATTCATGAGTAATTCCCTTTGAATCGCAAAATGATGAAAAAACAGAGTTTTCAAATTCAGTACCATGATCAGATCTAATCCTAATGGCTTTTAAACCATAGAGATTTTTCACTTTCTTGTACCAAATTTTAAACTCTTCAATTGTGTTGGATTTTTCCCTCAAAAAAATGACCCAAGTATAACGAGAAAAATCATCCACGCACATAAAACAATATTTCTTTCGAGACATGCTTTCTACTTCCATTGGACCCATTAAATCAGTGTGTATCAACTCAAGACACTTAGAAGTTCCAAAAGTTTGAACCTTTTTGTGACCAGACTTTATTTGTTTTCCTTTTTGACATGGTCCACACACACTTAATTTTTTCAAATCCAATTTTGGTAAACCTTTGGCTGCCCCAAATTTAATCAACTCACTTATTTTTCTCTCACTGGCATGTCCAAGTTTTTGATGCCAAATTTCAAGTTCATTTGATTTTGCAGACAAACAAGATTCATGTTCACCAATTTTATAACAATTATCGGATGACCAAATGCCTGACATAACACACACACTTTTGGAATCAAAAACTTCACATTTTGACTTATCAAACCGAACAAACAGGTCATCGTCACATAACAGACTAATGCTGATCATGTTTGACTTAAGCCCATCAACAAGCAAAACATCGTGCAAGTTGGGCAAACCATTAACATTTAACATACCTTTGCCGATTACCTGACCTTTTGCACCTCCACCAAAGTTGACTTTTCCACCATTGAAGGCTTCATAGTCCTTGAGATTCTCACGAGCACCTGTCATATGGCGAGAATAGCCACTGTCGAAGTACCATCCTTCTTCCACACTACTTTTGAAAGAGGTAAGAGCCACTTTGCATTGCTGATTGTCCTTTTTTACCCATGCCTTTCTTACCTGCTGCTGCTGACTGGGCACTTGACTGGGCAACTAATTGTTAGATTGTGCCCACAGTTGTCTGCTCAAGTGGCTGTTGTTCTTGTCTAGCCCGAGTTCCTGTTTCAATTTAAAACAAAATGGACGAATGTGTCCAGGTGCAAAACAATGGTGACACACGTATCTCCTTTTTCTGTTTCTCTTATTTTTATGAGGAAAGACGTGATTAGCACTCAATCTCTCATGGTTTTTCGAACTACCTTCACCTTCTTTAACAAACACTGGATTTCTATAGCCTAGACCTGATTTTCCTTGGTTCCCCATGTTCAGAACCTCTTCCAATTTTGCCTTACCAGTGTTAAACTTTATGATAGCATTAGTTTCCTTTTCAAGTTCCCTCTTATAGTTTTCACTCTCATTGTCTTTCTTGGTAAGCATGACTTCTAACCTAGCTATGGAGTCCTTTTGATTATCACTTTCACTTGACAACCTCTCATTCTCAGATTTGATTTTCAAAATTTTAGAGGTGAGTTTTTCATTTACCTTCTTGAATTCTTTGAGTTGTTCCATTCTCTTGGACCAATCTGCGAACAACTCAACATAGTTCTCATGTAGTTCCTCATATGTAAGGAAATCGTCCTCATCCTGCTTTGATTCATCAGCTTTACCTGCACATGTGGAATTCAAGCAAGTATATTCATTTACTTCTTCTGTGCTGACACTTGACTGTTCATCGTCACTGTCAGATTCACTGTCATATTCACTATCACTATGACTCGCATAAACACACGATTTTCTTTCAGAATTCGAAGATGAAGGAGGTGATGATTTCAGAAAAGATGTTTCATGAATAATTAATCTCCTTCTAAGTTCCATGAAACTCATGTTTTCTATATCATAGAATTCTTTTAACACAGAAATTATCACATCGAAACCTCTTGGAATGGATGTTATCACCTTGTTTACAAGTCTAGCATTAGAAAATGATTCCCCTAATACTTCCAACTCATACACAATTTTTTCTATTGTTTCAGTAAAATCAATTATTGTTTCACTCTCCTTCATTTTTTCTATTAGTCTCAATGTATTACACGGAATCAGTCATCATTAAAGAGGAAGTCGGCTTGTATTTAAACAAAGCTTTGCCGCACCCTTGCACTCCAAGAGATCCTTCTTTCCATATGAGAGTCTTCCTAAAATAAAACACCTAAAAATATATCCACTTACCAAAGATAAGCATTAGTATGATAGTCAAATAAATAAAACTAAGATTTAAAATACATATTTACATATATTATCTATATATTCTTTCTAAAAATCCAGTCTGGTTTTCAAAGGTTCGGCCACCTTAACAAAGGTTCAGCCCTGGTCTAACGAAAAATTATTTACAATTCAGTCGGGTGTGGCTGAACCATATCCTATGGTTAACTGGGGTGTGGCCAAACCTTAACATATGGTTCGTCATTCATATTCAAGTTTCAATCTATATGTCTGATATTTCAATTTCATGTCGAAGTTTTTTTTTTTTTTTTTTTTTTTTTAAGACGGCTATGGATAAAGCTTTTGGTAAAAAGCAAAATCAACAGACAAGTGAAGATATGGAGCTGAGACCAATAACACCCGTTTGTAATCGCAGAGCTACATTCTCAGACATTACTAATCGTAAGTTTTTATATAGTTTCTATCTTATTGTCAGCTATCGTTCTCTAATTCCTAAAACAATCAATTTATATATAAAAAAAAATGATGTTTTAGCCTAAGAACTATTACTTGATTTCAATGTCTATGCAATTTCCAGAATATTGTCACCTAAATAGTTATGTTTTTAAATTTTAGAACATAGGCACTTTATAAGTAAAGATCTTATCACAATTTACATACTTCATGTGCAGGTGAAAGCCAATCAATGACCACACCATTTCCTATTTCTTCCATTATGAACAGTGAGAATTTTCATATTTTACTAATCTATACGAAAACTGTAAACTTTGTATACATATCTTACTCTTTTTTTTCCGTAGCTTCCACAACAATGAGTACTAATCCAACAAGCTTAGAAGTTAGAAGACGTGCTAGGACAGTCAGTCAAAGTTTGGGTGGTTTACAATCTCTTAAAAGAAGATTGGATATTGATTACTATAATGTTCGGAATCGACAACAGGGAAATGAAAATATTTCTCCAAATGATGATGTGAATTCGAGTCAAGTATTGGGCCCAACAAACTTCGAATTGAGAAGACGTGGTAGGCGAGTTAACCAAAATGTAGTTTTACGATCACCTAACAAAAACTTGAATGTTGATCACTTCAATTCTGAAATTCAACACCAAAGAAATGAGAGCTGTAACTACAGGTACAAAATTACGGAATATTAAAAATTTCTAATTTTCACTGTTTTAAATTCTTTTTTGAGCTTTATTTATTATGTTATAAAATTATCATTATATCATGTTATTACATTTTTCAATATTTTTTCAAGATTCTGTGCGATTACAAGATTCTGTGAGGACTGAATCACAAAATAATTGGCCAACAAATGAGAAAGTTAAGACGAGAACATCACGAGGTAATAATTGATATTAATAAATTGCAGGAATGTTTTTGTATTTCAATTGTTGATTATTTTTTAGTAATGACCATAATTCGTCCCCTGACTTTATTTAATCAGCAGGTGGAAGTCAATTAGTGACGCGAACATTTCATACGAGTAACATTACGAAGGGTAAGAATGTTAATATTTTGAATGGTTTGGAAAATTTTGAGTCATATACTTAAATATAATACGCGTTTTCAAAGTTAACAAATTCGTCTATTCATGTTAACATAAGGCAAACACTTGAGAGAGTTGTGATTAATTAAACTATACTCGATTAGTGTTTTGAATGATGTCATAATTAATTTCACTATATTTCTTTCAGGTTTTACTCCGACCATCGGCAATCATTTAATTCGACCGCTATTTCCTACATATAATCTTATGAATGGTAAAAACGTAATTATGTATTTTCAGATATTTTATACTTTAACTATTGTTATAGCTTTAGTAATCATTATTACTCATTTTTTTTGTACTAACCATATTATCACCTGACTTTATTTAATCAGTAGGTGGAAGTAAATTAGTGACGCCAACATTTCCTATGAGTAAAATTATGAACGGTAAGGCTAATTTGACGATTTTTAATGGTTTGGGAAATTTTGAGTCATATATATAATATGGTTTTTCAACTTTAACAATAGCCTTTATTAATGTTTACCTAACTCAAACACTTAAAATAGTTGTGATTCCAGAATGTTGAACTATTCTCAATAAGCGTGTTTCATGATGTCATAATTACTTTCATTATATTCTATCAGGTCTCACTCCGACCATTGGTAGTCATTTAATTCGACCGGTAACACCTACATATAATCTTATGAATGGCAAGATTTTAATTGTGCGTTTTCAAATAATTTATACTATAATCATTATTTTAGAATCACTAATCATAATTATTCATTTTTTTTTCTAGCTACAACATCAACTGTCACTACCTCAACAATAATGGAAGCTAGAAGAGCTGTTAGTACACTTAGCCAAAGTAGTGATCCTTTGCAATTCGTCTCTTAGATATTTTGAGTGAGACAGGGATGCAAGGGAGTAGACCGAGCCAGTTTCCTATGGAACAAAACGTTAAGCTGCTGCGTGATGATGAAACAAAAGAAGTTGATGCCGGGTTGTATCGGCGGCTCGTGGGTAGACTCCTGTACCTCACAGTTACACGTCCCGACATAACATTTGCTGTTAACATCCTCAGTTAGTTCCTAAGTCATCCGAAACAGTCACACCTAGATGCTGCTTTTCGAGTCCTTCGGTATTTGAAGTCTTCACCAGGACAAGGTGTTTTTCTTCCGTCCCACGGCAGTCTTGAATTAGAGGCTTATTGTGACGCAGATTGAGGTGGGTGTGCAATGACAAGGCGATAGAGTTCTGGCTATTTTATTACTCTTGGTGGAGCGCCTATTTCATGGCGAACCAATAAAACAGTCTGTAGTGGCAAGGTCATCCGCCGAGGCGGAATATAGATCCATGGCAACAACCGTGTGCAAAATTGTATGGTTACGTTGGCTCCTTTGTGATTTTCAAGCCACACAAAGTAGTCCAACCCCGTTGTTCTGTGATAATCAAGCTGCCAGACACATTACCACTAATCCAGTTTTTCACGAACGGACAAAGCATGTCGAAATGGATTGTCATTTTGTGCGGGAAAGAGTAGAGCTCAAAGAAATTGAGCCGCGTGCTATTTCAACAGGAAATCAAGTTGCAGATGTATTTACTAAAGCACTTGGGACGGATCGATTTCAATTTCTACTTGGCAAGTTGGGTGTTCGCAACCTTCACGGTCCAACTTGAGGGAGAGTGTTGAATATTGTTATTCCGTAGTTACCCTTCGTGTAGGCTGGTGGAATATCATTTTGTTTAGGAAACTATCAAGGGAAGATATACTAGTTTGTTTAGGAGATAGAGTATATCACAGTCCTTATTTTAGGAGGAGATATCTTTCTCAAATCTCAAGGGAATATTGATTCAGCTTGTACGTATTGTATAAAACCCAATTCGGGTGTTGTGAATAAAAACGTGTGCTTGATATAGGCTCCGTTTGTTTCACGGAAAATAGCTTCCGGAAAACGATTTCTTGGAAAATGTTTTCCGGAAAACGATTTTTTGGAAAATGTTTTCCGAAAAATGTAATTTCCACTGTTTGGTGAATTTTAAGAAAATGCTTTCCGGAAAACTTTTTTAGATAAATTTATTTTTGATCACCTAGAGTATATATTAAAAGAAATAATCAATAAATTAGTCATTATCTCTAATTATAAAGTAAAATGGAAATGTAGTTTTGTAATTATAATGGACTAAAGTTAATAATTTAACATATTGCAAAATATTCATAAAAATAAAATATTTTTAGACATTTTTTAATTAACTGGGTATATTTAAAAAATAATTTTTGTAAAACAAAAATTGGAGTTAAAACAACAATTGAAGTGTTAGCATTTTCCGGAAAACGTTTTCCTTAGGTGGAGGTAAGGAAAACGTTTTCCTTAGGAATGGAGGAAAACCACTTCCTCGGAAAACATTTTCCCCATTTTCCGGTGTTTAACAAACACCGGAAAATGGGGAAAATGTTTTCCGAAAGTTGTTTTCCACCAAACAAACGGAGCCTTAGCAATGTGTGCTGAATGGAAATGAGCGTTGAAACTATTGTATTGTAGATGGTCACATGGAAAGGAGTTGAAATTTGCAAGGTGGACTGAACTCCACGTGGATGATATGATTATTGTCTCACTATTTCAAGATCGTTTGGCGTAAGAAACAGAAATACAAATCCGGAAGAGTGTTGTCATGTAGATAAGATAGATGCGAATAATGTGATCGATTAATTTTAAGTCGGCAATCTGTATTAATAAAATACACAAATGAGACAAAAATTAATTAGATCGAAAAATGTCAGCAGATTGTATTAATCAAATAGCACGCAAATGAGATTGAACTAGTTGAGATATTGTCAAAATTGATAGGTACTCCTTTCGTTCAATATTAAGTTTTTTTTTTTTTTTTTTTTGTCTCAGATTAAGGTTTTTAATTGTTTATTACTTAAAATAATGGACAATGAGACCCACTTGTCATTCTCACGACAAAAACTTTCTACCCACTTTCTCACTCCTACTATCTACTACATTACTTTTCCTACTCACAACATTTACTTTTTCTTAATCTTTGTGTAAAGTAAAACTAAGAACCTTAGTCCGGAATTGAGGGAATATGTAAAGTTGAAGTCATCTCGTAATTGGGTGAGATTTATATATGGCCAATAATCCAAATCTTGTGTAAGGACGTGCTTGACTAGGGATGGTAACGGGGCGGATACGGGGCGGGTTTGATCAAAACCGTACCCGCTCCTCAAGGAACTCCCCTTATACCGAACCCGCCCCGCCAACTAGTAAACCCGTATCCGCCTCGCCCCGTCTCGTATGGTTCATAATCACAATTTTTTTTGGGGCTTTAGCCCAACCTTTAAAGAATCCAACAACCCAAGAATATACAATTACAACATTGTATCAAATTTAAGTCAAATCTAATAATTTCAACCATATCATTCACACCCAAAGTATATAATTACAACACATTTATAGTGATTTACTGTAACGACCCCAAAAATCAGTTTTATTTATTTTATAATTATTTTATATTTTTGAGAATTTTAAATTTAAAATTATGTGTGCATTTTATTTGTTGCATCATATTAAATGAATTTGCACATCTTATATGATTATTTGAGTTAGTTAAAATGTTAGTAGTAAAGTTTATTTGGGGAGTTAAGTTGTTAGTGGGAAATTATGGGGGTTTTATTGAAAGTGTAGTTGAGGGGTTAGGTGTTAAAAATGGAAGTGGAGGGACTTAAATGAAAAAAATTGAAATTAGCCAAAACCCATCCTTGTCAACCCTCCCTCTCCATGCGCAGTATACTCACCCACCAATTTTCTTAAGTTGTTTCCTCCATTGTTGAAGAAAGGAGAAAAGGGTAAGTTTGGTTCTTGTTTATTTTCCCTATTTTAATTTACTACTCCATTTTCAAATCTAATTATATATAAATGTTCAGGGAGTTGAATAGATCATATCTACCGAACAATATATTTTTCTTGACTCGTTTCCGAAAAATAGGTAAGTTACTAATCCCCCCTTTAAATGTTAAAATGGTCATAAGTATGCTATATATGCTTTATATGTTATAAAATAATGTTTTGGGTATATTTTTATATACTTGTAATTTTGGGACGGAGGGAGTAGTAAAACTTGTTATAGACTTGTTATTTGTGGGAAATGGGTGAAGTAGTTTTGGTTTTGGGGGAGTATGAAAGGATGCAACCTTATATATGCTTTATATATTATACTCCTACCCGTGGGACGGTAAAATAATATCTTTAGTTAAAGGTTAAATAAATGTATTATAAAATTATACTATTACTTATGGGACGGGGAAAGAAGTGAAAGTATCCTAAAGTGGGTATATTAGTATATTAAAAATTATAATGATACTTGTGAAACGGAGGGAGTAGTACTAAATTATTGCATGTGGGAAATGTTAATACAAATGGGTGTTGTAGTATTGGGAAAGTATAGTAATGTTGTTGTACATAATAAAATGGATATAAACATGTTATATATGCTTAGTAGGTTGTGAAATAATGTTTTGGTATGTTTTATTTATAATTGTGAATTTGGGACAAAGGGAGTAGGAAAGAACTTGTTACATAAGCTTATTATGGTTGAGATTGCTATAGGAGTTGGTGTTAATATTGTTCTTAGGCTGAGTTTAGCCTTTGTGTAAGTTGTAGATGTTAAGAGTTGCAAGTATTAGTGAAATTTGGGTTGTGAAATAAAAGGAGTGAACGTGGGTAAGTTTTTGGTCTGCCAGGTGATGTGGGCGGCCGCCCAAAAATGGGCGTGCGGCCGCACATCTATCTGAAGGGTTTTCTTCTTGGGACAGAGCATTTTGGGCGGCCGCACAGCCCTGTTTGGGCGACCGCCCAGTTGTCTGAAAAGTTTAGAGTTTTTCAAACTTAGGGATTTAGAGGTCAATCTTAGTCTAGTTTTTGGGGAGTGTCCTAAAGTACTTAGATAATTGTTGTGGATCACTAAAGTGGTAGAATTGGTTCCTTTGTGAACACAAGTGTTGTGAAATGTAAATAATGGATTAAGTGAGTATTGTTGAACATTTTGTAATGTGTTGAATGGTTCATTATGGTAGAGTTGGTCTTTTGTAATCAAGTTTGAATTAATGTGATTGTTGGATGGATTGTGTGATGACTTAATGTCAATATGGTGCATACTATTATGAAAACGTGTTTACTTCTCTAAGATGAGCTTGTGTGGTTCCCTACTTTGGAATCATACCCCGTTTGTTGTTTAAGCAAGTTTTCTTTGCTTCGGTTGTGTCTAAAGTCCAGCTGGTACTTTTGTGTGTGTTGGGCAGTGATAGGGATTATAATGGTCTCCGAGCCAAGTACATTATAAGGCTCCTATCATTGGTTTTCTATTTTTAACCCCCTTCCTTAGGCCAAAGGTTGGGCACTTTGGGTTATGACTTTGTGTCATTTTCCCCCCGTTGTTGTTGTTGTTGTTGTTTGGTTCCGGAACCCGTTTCAGCTCTTCGATGCTGCTCAGTTGATGCCTCTCAGATGGCTATTGTTTGGTTTGAGAACCTTGGCTCAGTATCCACGTATGAGTGTTTATTTCCGCTTTATGTGTTGCATGATGAGTTGGTCGTTATTTCCAACCGGTATGGGACGGTTGGCGATAGGGAGCCTCTCATATTATGTGCTATGTGCTATATGATCATTTGTGGTATTGTTCCTTTATGTTTCTCATATTAGCATGTAATGTAGTTGCATTTTAGTAACTTACTGAGATTTATTCTCACCCCTTATTTGTTTACCGTTTTAGATAAGAAGGAGTCCAGGGAATAGGTCACGGCACAGGGAGGACGTTGGTAAAGAGATATTTGGTAAGACTTTTGGGAAGTGATGTGTATAAAGGATACATTATGTAAATGTAATACCTTTAGGGTAGTGTACCTGTGACTCAGTTATTTGTATCATCTCTTTTAGTAGGTGTGCGTGTTTGTAAATTTTATAAGTAAAGTTTGTTATAGCCAAGTGGCTAAGTACTCATTTGAGAAAGTTTGTTTTGTGACTTAAAGTCATGTTTTGGTAACGTGTTGGTTGTGTGAACCTTTTTATGAAAATATATTTCGAAAAATTTTCTTAGAGTTGCTTTACGACGTCTTCCTCGCGTGTCCCGGGCGTGGGGCCAAGTAGGACCACGGGTCGGGGCGCGACAGTTGGTATCAGAGCTAGGTTGTAGATGGTCTAGAATGACTAAATGACCTAGGAGGGTAGTTGTGTATAGGGTAAGTAACGTTGAGAGTTTTATGCAGGTACTTATTGAAAATGGTTGGCACCGAAGGGAATCAGTCAGGGCCTTCAGGGTCGGGTAACGCTAGAGAAGAGGTTCGAGCACTGTTCCAAGGTATGTTTGAAGCTGTCATGAAAATCATTGACGATATAGAGGAGCATAAAACCAAGATTGAAACCTCATATGTGACAAAACGAGGAGAACAGGTAAAACCGCAACCCCAGCGTGGAGATAGTAGAGAACATCAAGGAACACCTTCGCAAGCTAGGGTATCTTTTCAAGGACCGCATAATAGAGAAACTCGAAGTAAACGAATATGTAACTACTGTCAAAGGATGGGACATTTAGAAGAAAAATGTTGGAAAAAGCAAGGCAAATGTTTGAGTTGTGGTCAGTTGGGTCACTTTCAGAAGAGTTGCTTTAGATTTAAGAATCAGTTATCGGGAAATGCAGCTGGGTCATCTCGGGGCCAAAAGAGGGATGCTTCAGGAAAGGTTAAGGTGCAAGATCGTGTTTCTTCCATCAATCAACAACAGATTTCAGATTCTTCTAATGTGACTGGAGGTATAATTTCTATGTCTAGTTTGAGAGCACACACACTTATAGACCCTGGCTCTTCGCATACTTGTGTGTTTGTGCATTGTGCTTCTTGATTGCATGTGTCTTCTGAGTTTTTACCTTATGTGTTAGATGTGTCTTCCTAAGGGGGAGTGTTAGAGGACCGATAAAGTGCCGTATACTTGTGATGTGCGTATTCATGGGCATGTTTTATTTGCCGGTTTAGTGAAGTTGTCATCACAAGATTTTGATGTTATGATGGTGGAATTTTATATGCTAGTGTGTTTTAGTTAAGCATGGTATATATATGTGTTTAGCTTTCATGCTATTTATGCATTAAGAAATTTGTAAATTGTTGTTGCAAGCTTGTGCCTGGTAGTTAGTTTATGGAGTTAGTAGTGAAAAATTTGCATTTAAATTGAAAGATATCTTTTCCTTGTGAGATTTTAAATTTATTTCCCTTGAGTGGTACTTGTTCTTGAGGAGAACCTTGGGTGATCTTGAATGGTTGGGTGCTATGTTTGAGCAACATCAGAGATCAGTAATTGTTTAGTGATTGATTTGAAGTGATTGTCATTTGTTGAGAATTTTAGTTGATTATATTTCAAAGATGGCTTTTATATCAGGTATGGACATCATGAATGGTGGTTATATAGTTTGAATTCTCATCTGATTCAGTGGTATTGTTGGATACGTTGAATTGTATAAGTAGTCCTAGTCTGAGTTCTTTGAGAGCGGTAGCAGTTTGTAAAATCAGGGCAGAATGTCTTCATGTTAGAGGATATATTATTTTGAGGAAAGTTTCAACTCAGGCATAGGGTTGAGGATTTATTGATGGATTTCTAAGGTAGCTACACTGTTAACTGCATAGCACAGAAAGATGCACTATCTCGATGGATTGGTAAGAGTGAACGAGTTTAATTGTTGCGAGTGTTAATTGATGAATCGAGAGTTGATGACAACTTCAGTATTGATATTTCTTAATGGATTTAACTAGTATTACAGTTATCTAGAGGATATGATTAGTGTTACTAATTTTTAGTGGATATGTCAAGCTTACCCTTATAGTGGATTTGATAAATTCATTATTCATAGAGATGCCTTAAAGAGTGATTGAGATGTTCATTGCTTCAGGATGGTACGGTAACAATGTGTGCTTTGAGAAGATTAATTCCTTATCAACAAAATTATCCTACCCATAATTTGAGATTTATTGCGATTATACATCCATTGCATTAGTTAATGACTTTGATGGAGTTAGATTTGAAGTGTTTACCATATTATATCATCGGGAAATGTATTGTGTTAGAGGATTCATTAACTTATAGTTCATGGGTGATAAAACTAAATGGGGAATGTTAGAGGAATTAACACTTTGGAGTCTTCGTGAGTTGAGACATGGTGTGACTTTGCGATTGTGAAAGCTTTAAATTTCTACTCTATTGAATAATATCAACTATCGAAAATTACTCGTGGAATGAATAATGACAGACAATAAGATTTTGTTCGTGGCTAGTGATGGAATTTTAACTTCTATAGCAGAGTATGTAGTCAACACTTAGTGGAATTAAACATGTATAACGGAGTTCAACTATAGATACTTGAAGGGATATACAAGACCAATTTAATTATGAATCCAAGTAGAAGTAGAGTATTGAGATAAATTCGAGGAGTTATCTTTAATTGTTTGATGCGAGGAATTCTAAGTATTCAACTAAGTCCTTGAGTTGTGAATAATCTGGAAGTAGATTATCAGTTGTTATTTATTTGTTCAGAAGATAGTTCGATTTTATGGATGTCTGCGAGCATGGTATTAAATATGGGTTCTTCATTTACATCTTGATTTTGGCAAGCATTTCAGAAGGCCTGGGGTTCGGAATTGAGACTTAGTATGACTTTCACCCTCAGTCAGATGGTCAGTTAGAAATAACCATTCAGATTCTTGAGAACTTGTTTAGTTGATTCTAAGAATTCGAGGGATATACCTTTACTTCTCGTGGAGTTGTTTAATATGTCAAGTTCTTTTGAGATTTTGGAAAGAGCTAGAGGTTGAGTTTATCGTCCTGTGTTACTTCCTTCTCTCAACGAGGTTGATAATGAGTTCCATCTGTTGATGCCACGCAATTGTGTTTATGATTCTGCTCCGATATGTCTAAAGTTGTAGAGGATATTGAACTCAGTGTGAAGCTTCGGGATTGGAATGAAAGTAAGTGTCTTGGTTGTTCGAGAATGGAGGTAAGCAATCCTAAAAATTCGGGTCGAATTTTCTTTAAGGGGGAGTGAGTGTAACGACCCCAAAAATCAGTTTTATTTATTTTATAATTATTTTATATTTTTGAGAATTTTAAATTTAAAATTATGTGTGCATTTTATTTGTTGCATCATATTAAATGAATTTGCACATCTTATATGATTATTTGAGTTAGTTAAAATGTTAGTAGTAAAGTTTATTTGGGGAGTTAAGTTGTTAGTGGGAAATTATGGGGGTTTTATTGAAAGTGTAGTTGAGGGGTTAGGTGTTAAAAATGGAAGTGGAGGGACTTAAATGAAAAAAATTGAAATTAGCCAAAACCCATCCTTGTCAACCCTCCCTCTCCATGCGCAGTATACTCACCCACCAATTTTCTTAAGTTGTTTCCTCCATTGTTGAAGAAAGGAGAAAAGGGTAAGTTTGGTTCTTGTTTATTTTCCCTATTTTAATTTACTACTCCATTTTCAAATCTAATTATATATAAATGTTCAGGGAGTTGAATAGATCATATCTACCGAACAATATATTTTTCTTGACTCGTTTCCGAAAAATAGGTAAGTTACTAATCCCCCCTTTAAATGTTAAAATGGTCATAAGTATGCTATATATGCTTTATATGTTATAAAATAATGTTTTGGGTATATTTTTATATACTTGTAATTTTGGGACGGAGGGAGTAGTAAAACTTGTTATAGACTTGTTATTTGTGGGAAATGGGTGAAGTAGTTTTGGTTTTGGGGGAGTATGAAAGGATGCAACCTTATATATGCTTTATATATTATACTCCTACCCGTGGGACGGTAAAATAATATCTTTAGTTAAAGGTTAAATAAATGTATTATAAAATTATACTATTACTTATGGGACGGGGAAAGAAGTGAAAGTATCCTAAAGTGGGTATATTAGTATATTAAAAATTATAATGATACTTGTGAAACGGAGGGAGTAGTACTAAATTATTGCATGTGGGAAATGTTAATACAAATGGGTGTTGTAGTATTGGGAAAGTATAGTAATGTTGTTGTACATAATAAAATGGATATAAACATGTTATATATGCTTAGTAGGTTGTGAAATAATGTTTGGTATGTTTTATTTATAATTGTGAATTTGGGACAAAGGGAGTAGGAAAGAACTTGTTACATAAGCTTATTATGGTTGAGATTGCTATAGGAGTTGGTGTTAATATTGTTCTTAGGCTGAGTTTAGCCTTTGTGTAAGTTGTAGATGTTAAGAGTTGCAAGTATTAGTGAAATTTGGGTTGTGAAATAAAAGGAGTGAACGTGGGTAAGTTTTTGGTCTGCCAGGTGATGTGGGCGGCCGCCCAAAAATGGGCGTGCGGCCGCACATCTATCTGAAGGGTTTTCTTCTTGGGACAGAGCATTTTGGGCGGCCGCACAGCCCTGTTTGGGCGACCGCCCAGTTGTCTGAAAAGTTTAGAGTTTTTCAAACTTAGGGATTTAGAGGTCAATCTTAGTCTAGTTTTTGGGGAGTGTCCTAAAGTACTTAGATAATTGTTGTGGATCACTAAAGTGGTAGAATTGGTTCCTTTGTGAACACAAGTGTTGTGAAATGTAAATAATGGATTAAGTGAGTATTGTTGAACATTTTGTAATGTGTTGAATGGTTCATTATGGTAGAGTTGGTCTTTTGTAATCAAGTTTGAATTAATGTGATTGTTGGATGGATTGTGTGATGACTTAATGTCAATATGGTGCATACTATTATGAAAACGTGTTTACTTCTCTAAGATGAGCTTGTGTGGTTCCCTACTTTGGAATCATACCCCGTTTGTTGTTTAAGCAAGTTTTCTTTGCTTCGGTTGTGTCTAAAGTCCAGCTGGTACTTTTGTGTGTGTTGGGCAGTGATAGGGATTATAATGGTCTCCGAGCCAAGTACATTATAAGGCTCCTATCATTGGTTTCCCATTTTTAACCCCCTTCCTTAGGCCAAAGGTTGGGCACTTTGGGTTATGACTTTGTGTCATTTTCCCCCCGTTGTTGTTGTTGTTGTTGTTTGGTTCCGGAACCCGTTTCAGCTCTTCGATGCTGCTCAGTTGATGCCTCTCAGATGGCTATTGTTTGGTTTGAGAACCTTGGCTCAGTATCCACGTATGAGTGTTTATTTCCGCTTTATGTGTTGCATGATGAGTTGGTCGTTATTTCCAACCGGTATGGGACGGTTGGCGATAGGGAGCCTCTCATATTATGTGCTATGTGCTATATGATCATTTGTGGTATTGTTCCTTTATGTTTCTCATATTAGCATGTAATGTAGTTGCATTTTAGTAACTTACTGAGATTTATTCTCACCCCTTATTTGTTTACCGTTTTAGATAAGAAGGAGTCCAGGGAATAGGTCACGGCACAGGGAGGACGTTGGTAAAGAGATATTTGGTAAGACTTTTGGGAAGTGATGTGTATAAAGGATACATTATGTAAATGTAATACCTTTAGGGTAGTGTACCTGTGACTCAGTTATTTGTATCATCTCTTTTAGTAGGTGTGCGTGTTTGTAAATTTTATAAGTAAAGTTTGTTATAGCCAAGTGGCTAAGTACTCATTTGAGAAAGTTTGTTTTGTGACTTAAAGTCATGTTTTGGTAACGTGTTGGTTGTGTGAACCTTTTTATGAAAATATATTTCGAAAAATTTTCTTAGAGTTGCTTTACGACGTCTTCCTCGCGTGTCCCGGGCGTGGGGCCAAGTAGGACCACGGGTCGGGGCGCGACATTTACTACATATATTAGTATACGGGGCGGGGCCCCGCGGGTTGGGGTGTGCAACCAAACCCGCAACCCGTCGGGTTTTGAAAAAAGATTACCAAACCCGCCCCGCTGCAGTGCGGACTGTCCCGGATACGGAGCGGGTTCAGATAGATTGCCATCCCTATGCTTGACTCTATAATATTTTGCCATAATTATATAAAAATCTGGTTAGAAGTTGCTGCCAGGAACACAATGTTGACATCCACACTACTCTATTTTCTCCCCTTGTTCATATTGCCTGTTTTTCTTTTCAAACGGTTCCCGGCTGTGAAAAATTCCGGCAAAACCTCGCCACCATCTCCCCGGAAGCTCCCAATTATAGGAAACCTACACCAACTCGGGTCGAGTCCCCATCGCTCCCTCCAAGCCTTAGCTCAAAACACGGACCGTTAATGCTTCTTCACCTAGGCAGTGTACCCTCTGTTTTCGCCTCGTCTGCTGACGCAGCCCGAGAAATCATGAAAACCCATGATTCACTCTTCCTAAACAGACCCAAAACCACCATTATAAAGAGGCTTATTTATAATTATAGGGACATAACTTTCAGTCCGTACGGGGAATATTGGAGACAAGTGAAAAGCATTGCTGTGATCCATCTTTTAAGTCAGAAAATGGTTCAGTCATTTAGGCGTGTCAGAGAAGAAGAAACGGAGATTATGATTGAAAATATTGCTTCTTCGGGTTCGTCGCCGGTGAATTTGAGCGATTTGTTTGTGTCGCTGACAAATAATGTCGTTTGCAGGGTGGCGTTTGGGCGGACGTACGGTGGGAAGAAGTTTAAGGGGCTTTTGGAGGATTTTGTGGAGTTGTTGGGTGTTTTTAGAGCTGGGAATTTTATCCCTTGGCTGTTTTGGTTGGATTATTTGAATGGGTTGAATGCTAGAGTGGAAAAAGTTGCTAAGGAATTTGATGATTTTGTAGAGAATGTTGTTGAAGAACACATGGACAGGAGCGTTAGAGACGCGAAAATTGATGCCGAGGGTGGAGAAGGTTCGGACGGAAAAGATTTTGTGGACATTTTGCTGGAATTTCAATGCGAAAATACGCTAGGATTTCCTATTGAGAGGGATACCATCAAGGCTCTTATCATGGTAACAACTTAATTTCTCTGTTTATTTCATTTCTATTGAACTTTTGAAGGTTTCTTCTAACGTCTTAATTTATTACTTGATGAGTTTATGCGTTATTTATATTCATGTTAGCTGACCCCAAATTATTCTGAAAATTGTTGTCCTTGAAGGATATGTTTGCTGCTGGGACGGAAACTACATTCACAACACTTGAATGGACAATGACTCACAACACTTGAATGGACAATGACGGAGCTTTTAAGACACCCTAAAGTAGTGAAAAAGTTGCAGGACGAAGTGAGAGATATTGGTCGAGGCAAATCCAAAATCACCGAAGATGATTTAGAAAGCATGAACTATCTAAAAGCCGTAATCAAAGAGTCTTTCAGAATCCATCCTCCATTTCCACTACTCATTCCTCGCGAATCAACACAGGACGCCAAGATAATGGGGTACCACATTGAAGCTGGGACGCAAGTGTTCATTAACGTGTGGGCTATCGGAAGAGACCCGTCGGTTTGGGAAGATCCCGAGGAGTTTAAGCCGGAGAGGTTCTTGGATAGTAGTATTGATTATAAAGGGTTTCATTTTGAGCTGATTCCATTTGGGGGGGGACGGAGAGGGTGTCCCGGGATTAGTTTTGCAATGAATATAATTGAGCTGGCTGTTGCAAATCTGGTGCATAAGTTTGATTTGGCGGTGGCTGGTGGAGGAAGGGTGGAGGATTTGGACATGAGTGAGACTGCTGGGATTACTGTCCACCGGAAGTCTCCTTTGCTGGTGGTTGCAACCCCGGCCTAGCTACAATTATATCGGTTAAGGATATTAGAATCCTTCTTTAATTACAATTGTATATTTCCTATTGTTTATATTATTTACTTTCCTAATAGCATTGCTATTGTATAGTTTCCTTTTTTCTTATATAACTAGAATAGCTGGAGAGTACTCCACCCTCTTGTATAAATACCCTACTCATATGATCAATAATACTTGAGTCTTTCATACAATATTATTTGAGTCTCTCATATCAATTATCTCTCTTCATGTATGATTGGCTCCGACTATCTCTTTCTCTGATCCTTGCTACCAACGACCTCAGAAACCTCTCTCCCCCTCTAATCCTTGACATGGTATCAGAGCATTGATCCATAATGGGACTTCTCCTCCAAAAACTCTACCCTACCCTAGCTTCCGCCTCTCCTTCTTTCATACCACCACGGTAAACCTTAACCTTATACCGTCCCACCATAATTTTTTTTCTTTTAGCCTTAACATTCTTCCCAACCCAAGCCAAACCCACCGCCCAACCCCAAACCTAATTTTTTTTTAACAACCAGGTACTCCATGTTTCTCATATTTCAACCACTCTGGCCATGACCCTGCAACCCCATTCACAAAAACATTATTCTTTTTTGTTTTGTCTTGCTCTACCATATCCCTTCAACCATGAAAAGTTGTTTCTTTCATGGTCAAACACAAAACACACCATCTTCATCCTGCCACCTCTACCACAACCACCCAACCGACCTCCAACTCCCTACATTTTTTCCCCAAGCTACGCCCACAAAACCCATTTTTTTTCTTGCATACCCGATCATTCTAAACTCCAAGCCTGCCCACCGTCCTCAACTCGGTGCCGCCCCACCCCTTGTAGCAATTAACCACCAACCTGCCCCGGCTGAACCAAACCCCTGCTCACCTAACCCCTTACCCCGTCTCGCGATGTTAATGCATCCACCCGTCTCGCGACGTTAATGCCTCCAACCGTCTAGCGACGTAAAAGCCCGAACCCATCTTGCGACGTTAACGCCTTACTCCGTCTCGCGACGTTAATGCCTTACTCCGTCTCGCGACGTAAAAGCCTTACCCGTCTCGCGACGTAAAAGCCTTAACCCGTCTCGCGACGTAAAAGCCTCCACCTGTCTCGCGACGTTAAAGCCTCCACCCATCTCGCGACGTAAAAGCCTTACCCCCGTCTCACGACGTAAAAGCCTTACCCCCGTCTCGTGACGTAAAAGCCTTAGACGTCCACTTCATAGGGTGAAAACCCTACTTGTACAAATGTAAAGATCATGGCAACATCAACCACAACCGGGATCACATCAACCAACTCACTTCAACAACCCGGTTCATCTCATCACTTTCCAATATTGGACTCTCCTATCGGTCGTCCATCTTGCGGGGGCATGTTAAGGATATTAGAATCCTTCTTTAATTACAATTGTATATTTCCTATTGTTTATATTATTTACTTTCCTAATAGCATTGCTATTGTATAGTTTCCTTTTTCCTTATGTAACTAGAATAGCTTGGAGAGTACTCCACCCTCTTGTATAAATACCCTACTCATATGATCAATAATACTTGAGTCTTTCATATAATATTATTTGAGTCTCTCATATCAATTATCTCTCTTCATGTATGATTGGCTCCGACTATCTCTTTCTCTGATCCTTGCTACCAACGACCTCAGAAACCTCTCTCCCCCTCCAATCCTTGACAATATCTGTTCAAATTTTCAGTGCCTACTAGCTCAAAAATGTTCAGCTTTTGAGATGACATTCGACTCCGAATGATTGTCCATCTAGGTAGTAGTATACTCCCTCAGTTCTCAAAATGATCTTCACATTTACTATTCAATTTTTTTGTTAGTGTACATACTTGTGCCACAATTGTTGACAATTGTGGTTGCATATCTTGACTAATCTCATGGTGACCCACAAGCCTCCGTAGCCGTATCACCGCCAAGCCACCAACAGCACACCGGCAAGATCAACACTAGCCTCATGCCTAGGATTTCCTTTCTAACTTTTCTGTATCTTATTTGTATAAATAGCCTTCACTACGTTGTATCAAATACACAATTTTTATCTCATCTTCATTCAATATATCATGGAAATCTCCTACCATTTCAACATGGTATCAGAGCTACCAATTCATTTGCGTAGTTCTTCAGTTATCTTCTACCGTTAATCATTGTCATCTGAAACATTCACATTCTAAACCCATTTTGCAATTTCAGAAATCAACACACACATTCTTACCTCATTTTTTTTTTAATTCTTCCTTGGCATTGACCCATCAAACAGACTTGTAATTCATTCTCAAAATCTGTTTGCTCCAGAATTTGTGAAGTTTCCAGCAATTCCGCTTTCCAACGAATAAAATTTATTCAGTCTGCTATCTCTCTTCCAGCCTTTATTTTCTCTCTCTTGAGGAAGTTCAATTTTACTTCCTTTGGGATAAGAGAAGCACCATAAGTCAACTTAGGTTGATAAAGAAGCTGACATACTCAACTCTGTACACCACCATTCTTTAAAAGCCTGCCACATTACCCTTATTTCATTTTAAAATTTTGTCCCATTGTTGAGAAATTATTTATTTCTCATTTATTATAGTCATTCATTAGTTCATTAAAAATGGACAATTCTGACCTTATTCATCCTATACATCCCATTTTAGATGGCTCAAATTACGTACCATGGGTACAAGCTATGTCCTCTTTCCTTAAAGGAAAGAAACTGTGGAGGCTTATCACCAGAGATATTGTAGAGCCGGTTCGCGCTGACGACGAAGAAAAGTCAAAGTTTGCTGAGCGTCTTGAGGAATGGGATAGTAAAAATCATCTCATCATTACTGCATTCCGAACATCATCTGTTCCTTCGATCAACCTTCAGTTCGGTCGTTTTCAAACTGCTAAGAAACTTTGGGATTTCTTAGAAAGTCGGTATACAACCTTCGATCTTGCTCATCAATACCAGTTGTTTAGTTCGCTTCATCATTTGAAACAGGAACCTGGGGAGTCTATCCAAAACTTCGTTTCCCGTATGGAGTCAATTTGGGACCAACTTGCTACCTCTGAGCCAATATGGAAATGTAATGATGATGCTGAATCATTCACTTTTTATCGTGATAATCAGCGAGTGGTCCAATTCCTCATGACTCTTACAACTGATTTTTAGCCCGTACGAGCCAGTCTTTTTCATCGCAGTCCATTGCCTACCATGGACAGTGCAGTAACCGAACACATTTCAGAAGAAACCCATCTTGGCGGTCTAAAACCATAACGAATTGATGCAGTTCTTGCAACGCATTCTTTTAGATCCAACCAACAAGGGTCTAAAATTTTTCAATCAATGTAGGACTCCAAATTTTGTTGTTATTGTCACGCTAACGATCATGGTTTTGTAGAATGTCCAACACGAAAGTGCATATTCTGCAACAAGAAAGGAACAGGGCACCATCCTACAAATTGTCTAAGCAATCCCGACAAGTTGCCAGCAACCTACAAACCTAAGGGAAATCATTTCAAGTTTGGGAATCAAACATCCAATCATTCCGCTGCTACCACTATTGACTCTGAGTCTCCCACAGAGATATGTTCCTCTAATTCTGCTCAAGATCTACCTCTTGCTAGCAACACAGTTCATGAACTTCAAGCTCTTTTGACTAAGATGTTGTCCATTTCTGGTACTCCTTCTTCCACTGTCATGTCAACCACTTCAGGTAAATCCTCATGGTTCTTTGACTCTGCATGTTGCAATCATATGACTTCTTATCCAACACTTTTCAGTATAAAAAATGCTTGTTATCGAGCACCTCCAATACGCACAGCTGATGGATCAGTCATGCATGTTAGTCATGTTGGGAATATCAACACTGATAATGCATCCCTTTCAAACACATATCTCATTCCCAAGCTCACTCTTAACCTCATTTCTGTTGGACAATTGTGTGAACTTGGTCTTGATGTTATTTTCTCTCGTAATGGTTGTCGTGTGTAGGATCCGCAGATAGGGAAAATCCTTGGGACAGGCCGTAAGATTGGACGACTGTATGAGCTCACAAACCTTCAATCCTCTTATCCACCTTCTACTCCAGAACATGTTGTAGCATCTTCCCCTTCTTGTTCTCCCTTTAGTCTTTGGCATTCGCGTTTAGGTCATACTTCTCTTAGTCGTCTACGTAGCTTAGCGTCAACTGGTAAGTTAGGTCCAGTGAAAGACGAACAAGTAGACTGCTTATCATGTCAGCTTGCCAAACACACTGCCTTACCTTTCTATAATAGTGAGTCTGTGTCCACAACTCCTTTCGATCTTATTCATTTTGATGTATGGGGCCCGTCTACCAATATTACTATGGGTGGATCCAAGTACTTTGTGATATTTATTGATGATTATTCTCGTTTTACTTGGCTTTATCTCATAAAAAATCGCTCAGAAATTCAACAAATTTATTATGATTTTGCTCGGATAGTTAAAACCCAATTTTCTTGTCCTATCAAAGTTTTTCATGCAGATAATGCCATGGAATACAAAGAGACACATTTCCTAAATTTCCTTCGTGATAATGGGACGCTTCCTCATCGTTCATGCCCCCATACATCTCAACAAAATGGACGTGCTGAAAGAAAACACAGACACATTCTTGAAACTGTCCGTGCTTTATTGATTTCATCATCCTGCCTGAAAGATTTTGGGGTGAAGCTGCTCTTACTGCTGTTTACACAATTAATCGTGTTCCTTCTTCAGTTATTGGTAACCAAAGTCCTTATGAGCGGTTATATAAAGAATTGCCTAACTATAGTCTTTTACGAGTTTTTGGGAGTGCATGTTTTTTGTTATTGCCACTCCACGAAAGAAACAAACTAGAACCTCGTGCTCGTCTTTGTTGTTTTCTTGGGTATGGGATAGAGCATAAAGGGTATAGGTGTTGGGATCCCATTTCTAAACGTCTTCGTGTTTCCGGTCATGTTACTTTTTGGGAACACAAAACTTTTGCATCAATGTCTCAATTTCACTTCCCCCAGGGTTTTCTATACCATATTTTACTGATTCTTCAATTGAGCTCCTTTCAGATAATCTTGTTCCAGATTCTCCTTTTGAGCTAATCACAGATCCGTCTACATCGCCTATTGTCCATCCCGAGGTGCCCGCTGTGCCTGCTGATCCTACTACAACAAATGAGCATTTGGATAGCCCATGAGCATCCACTCCCCCTTCTCCAGCTCTAGAGTCTCCTCCTTTGTCCCCGCGTTATCCCACACGGGTAAGAGAACCACCAGCTCATCTTCGTGATTATCATTTCTTTTCTACTATTTCCTCGTTTGATGAGCCACAATCCTATAATGAAGCTAGTTCTAACCCTCTTTGGCAAGAAGCAATGAAAACAGAACTTGCTGCGTTGGAAAAGACTCATACATGGGATCTCGTTGATCTACCTCCCAGAAAGACTTCAGTTGGGTGTAGATGGGTTTATAAAATAAAAACTCTTTCAGATGGAAGCGTGGAACGTTATAAGGCTCGACTAGTGGCTAAAGGTTATTCTCAAGAGTACGGCATTGATTATGAGGAGACATTTGCCCCTGTTGCTTGACTTAGATCTGCAAGAAGTTTGCTTGCTGTTGCTGCCGCAAGAAAATGGGGCATCTTCCAAATGGACGTCAAGAATGCATTTCTTAATGGAGATCTTATTGAGGAAGTTTATATGAAACCACCTCCAGGTTATGTTCATCCACCACACAAAGTCTGTCGTCTACGTCGAGCGGTCTTAAACAAGCCCCTCCTGCTTGGTTTGCTAAATTAAGTTCAATAATTGGACGGTTTGGTTTTACATCCAGTGCTTATGACTCAGCTCTTTTTTCTGAAAAAGTCAGATCATGGTACTATTCTATTGTTCCTTTATGTTGATGACATGATCATAACTGGAAACGATCTGAAAGGTATTTCAGAGCTTAAGCACTTTCTGAACCAACAGTTTGAAATGAAAGATCTTAGTCCACTCAATTACTTTTTGGGACTTGAAGTTTATTCAGACGACAATGGATACTACTTGTCCCAAGAAAAGTACGCTTCTGACCTCATTGCTCGTGTTGGTTTGACAGATAGCAAAACTACATCGACTCCACTCGAGTATAATACTCGTCTCACTGCTCTCACAGGTTCGGTTCTTCCTGATGGAACATTATATAGACAACTGGTTGGGAGTCTAATATTTGTTACTGTCACTCGCTGTTTGTATTCGAGAAGGATGATCCTCGCTCGCCTTTTTGATTTAAGAGTCGCCACCATGTTGTTGAACGAAACACGAACCGTGAAATTCTTGAGTTCGGGGGTTAAGTTATGGATTGGGAAGGTCAAGGAGCACCCAATCCACCCAATCTAGGATGGGTCTTGCTTAGGTGTTTTTAATCAAATAACGAACAAGTAAAACAAATAAAGCCAATAATTAATTTCTTAATTATTGGAATGTCGGATCATGTGCTTCGAGATCATATCCATGAATTGGAGAGGCTCTAGGCTGATCCTTTTGATGGGATTACACTACTCTAAAACAAAGAATGAGAAAGCGTAGGAGTTTACCTAAAGCATTCTTGAGATTCCAATTGATGGCCTTGACTAAGGCCTTGATGATTCAAGAGTTTTATGATGATTTTGGCATGAAAAGATGGGTTTTTGATGGTGTTTTGGTGTGAGAGAGGAATAAAAACGGGATTCTTTTGGGAGAGGTTGATTTCAAAGTTGTTAACCTCGGTTAGGATGATTAGGAACCATTATGAGAGTCTAGGGTTGAAAGACTCTTTATTTATAGGTTTAGATTACTTAGAGACCAAGTCTGGAGGTGGAGAGGTTTAATTAGGTAAGGAAATCAGTAGGAAATCGCCTAGGAAGTCTCCTATTAGATATTCACCGGATTAGAAGAGTGTTGGCCAAGAAAGAGATCGAAACGGAGAAGGAAAGTGGATTCTGACTCGCAGACAGAGGAGATGTCTCGTACGAGACATTGATGTCTCGTACGAGGCATCCAGTGTTTTAAATACTGTTTTGTCCTTCTGTCAGTTTCATTTGTTCATTTTAGCCCCTGACTAACGAAGTCAATTAGAAACTTAATGAAATATGATGAAACTAACGAATTTTCATCCAAACACAAAGGCGAGACACAAGAGTAGTGTAATCATAAATTTGAGTTCAAAATGGGGCGTCAACAGAACCCCTTGGCGACGATTCTTATGGAAGAAGTAACGTCGTCGATAGAAAAGACACCATTTAGAACTTTGGGTATGTTCGTGCTAGAAAACTGCCTACGTATCCTCTGGAAAGGAATCAGACCAAGCGTAGTTCGACTCCGAAAAACACGCAAAACGATCGTTTGAGGTATTTTGAAAATCGGTTTGAAAGCAAGTTTTAGTAAGTAAAGTTTAGAGCTTAGAAAGTAACCCATACTGAGGAATCAATGTCCTTGACCCACTTATGAATATACCCTCTAGCTATTGATAGAGCGTCACGGTTGACGATGTATCTAGTTGTTGGGGAATATCCTCGATCAATCAGATCAGTTCATGGAGCTGATTGAAAGTACTGAATATTATCCTCGATCAATGCACCTACATTGAAAGTACTAGATCCTTAAATGTCCTTGATCAATGGCCGCAGCTGATTGAAAGTACTGAACATGTCCTCAATCAATTCATCATTGAAAGTACTGGACGATTTGATGTAGATTTCTGAATATCCTCGATCAATCAGATCAATTCATGGAGCTGATTGAAAGTACTGGACATTATCCTCGAGTTAAGTACCTATTTGGTCCCTGACCTTTGGACTTTTTTACAATCTCGTCCCTAACCAATATTCGTTTACAATTCAGTCCTCAGACTACCTACTTCGCTTACAATCTCATCATTCCGTCCCCTTTCCGTTAAAAATTCCGTTAAATGTGCTGAGTTGGACCGATGACTCACCAAAAACATGAGTTGGCACTACACTTGTTCAAAATTGGGTGATGTGGAAATGAAGAAAGGTTAAACTGTATATTCCTAAACTAAAGGATACCAAAAATAATTTACAAAGTATCTACAAAAGAAAGCTTAAGATTTAAAAACAATAATTATTTTATATTTCCTGAATATTAAAAATATATTTTCTCATATTTGTATAAAAATACTTGATATTAATAAATTTATTTACAAAATAAAAAATAAATTTACCATGTTACTCTATAAATAATGAATTTATCAAATATTTTTTCCAGATAATCAAATAGATTATATTTTTTTAAAGTAACTAATATTAGTTTTAATTATTGCTTAAAATTCCTTTTAAGATTAAAAAAATGAGATAATCTTTCCGGTACGGAGGGAGTAGTAATTACTGCACTTTCATTTAACACCATAGCACCACCACCTCCATCACCCCGTCACCCACCATAACTGTCACCGCCATTGCCTGTTCACCACCGGTACTAAGAGCACCACCACTATCAAACCACCACCGTCAAACCACCACCCACCGTAATTAAACCACCATCAAACCACCACCACCAATACATAAAAAAAAAACTGAAAAATCCATCTGAAATCAAAATCCAAATTCAGACCACCACGCCCAGCCACCACTTCCAAATGATAACCACCCCGGTTTCACCTCCATCAACCATTAACGCCGCCACCGCCACCGCCGCCACCAACCAACCACCATCATCACCAAATTAATCAAAACCCACTTTAAGAACAAAACCTCCCATCCATTATCATATACGAACGGATCTGGAGAAAGAGAGAAAAGAAATTTTTTTGTGGAGGAACTAAATCCCAGATTTGAAAAAGAAAAACGGAGAAGATGAGAAAGAAGACATAGCAATCATAGATGAAGGCAGAACGGAAGCCATAGTCGCCGGCCCGAAATTCCAGCGAACAAGTCCCTCCCATTTTTTCCGGCGAACAAGCCATTTTCTGATAAGTTGCCGGTGTTGGTGTTGGTGCCCTAGGCACGTTTGTTAAACATTGTATAAGTTATCATTTTATTCATAATGATAAAGAGATAATAAGATTATTATTATGGCTCGTGTTTGCTTATAATAATCTCCATCCCTAGAGCTTGTTAAGCACTAGTATAAAGGCTAAATGATCATGGGATGATCATGTTAGATTTATGGGTACTTGTTTGGAACAAGGTACTGGACATGACCCGCGGTATGAGATTTATGTCATGGTCGATGTCATATATAAATCTCATATTAGTTATGTCATTTGAATCCTTGGACATGAAGTTATTATAGTCTTCCACTTGATGAACATTATGTTTGACATATTCAAACGCTGCCTTAACACGGTAGTTATAAAGGGTATGATTGGCATGATTGGATTCACGTAGGGAAGAATAATAAGCCAAATGGATTTGTCCCTCTTCGGAGAGATGTCAAGCTTGGGCCCCTCGAAGGAATGATGTTGATGAAATGTTTGGCCAAACTCAAATGGATTGATTGGATCAATGTCATTTGGATTATCAACATATTCGGAATCGAGAAAGTATTGAACAATACAAGTTGACTTGTTGACCATGACTTGTGTTCAATGACATCGTGGACAAAGGGATTATGACATGTTCTAAAAGGAATGCGAACTTGTATCTAGTTATACTATTTGGGTAGGTATGACGGTTTGCTAGAACCTAATCATATCTTATGGTTTCATGTTTGAACCCATTGCCAACTTAGTATAATCCTAGAGGGTCACACACAATAGAACGAATCCTAAATAAGGACTATATTGGAAATTTGGAAAAATTGGATTTTTCTGGGCCTTTGGGCGACCGCCCAAATGGGGTGGGCGACCGCACAAGAACTTGGGCGGCCGCACACCTCAGTTTGGGCGGCCGCACAGTGCTGTCGGGGGCAGATTCCTAATTTGAATCGGAATCGAATTTTGGACGGGTTTTAACACAAGTTTCCTATTTGGAATAGGTCTTACTTGTGTATAAACATCAGAATTCGGCCATAACTCAGACCTAATGTTTGTGCAAGCCTCCAAAGAGTTTGAGAGAGTTTTATTTTGTTCTAAGAAATCCTAGATTGAAGAACAAAATTATACACAAAGAAAATTCCATATAGTTCATATTAATTGTGAAAACGTGTTTCATAATTTGGTCTAGCAACCAAGATCAAGTGTTCTTGATATTCGTTCGTGGTGTGGATACCGCTAGAGGGTGAAATTTATCATCTTCAAAGTTCGTGATTATTTCTATGATCGTGATCAAGTTTTCAAGTCTCTATCGAATTCAAGGTTGCAAAATCAAAGGCATCAAGGGTTAGTATTCTAGTATTCATATTGTTGTATTTGACTTAATCATATGAATGGATCTATGGGCTTTGGGTTTCATAAATTTTAAATGCTTAATTCCGCTGCGCATGTTGCTTGGAAACCCAACAGTGGTATCAGAGCCCCGTTCATATTGATTATTTCAATACTAGATCATGTTGTGTGTATATAAATTGTTTATGTGCCAAGCATGATATGAATATTGGATTATATGATGTTTATGTGTTATGTGATTTTATGTGGTTTATTGTTTTACAACTTTAATCGCACGATTCAATCGCAATAAATATTATGATGGATTCTGAATTGTTTGATTATTAATTCTGATTGGATCATGGTTTTAATAATCGGGGAAAGACAATTTTGAGACAAATTTTCGAACTTCAAAATTCCTTCTGATGCGTTTGGGCGACCGCACAAATCTCCCTGGGCGGCCGCACATGTTTGGGCGACCGCACAGTTCACTGATTCTGTTCTGATTTTGGTTAAAATTGGAATTTGGAATTTTCGAGAGGTGCAACCGAACCAGTAACAAAACCAGACCAGACTTGCTGATCTGGAATGGGCTTTGGGTAGTTGGTTTGAGTGTGGATCTTGGGGTTTGATTTTCCTATTTGTTTTAGTCTTGTTATTCTAAGATTGGTTCAAGGTTTGGATGGCTAATCTACGTTCATCGAGATTGTGTTTCCCAAACTTGATCGCAATCAAAGTTTCAAAGATAAAACGAAGTTAGAATTATGAAGAGTTCATAATTGCTAAAATTGAGAAACAAATTTCTTGATTCAATGATTGGAGATCCATGTGGAATTGTGAATGCAATTGGCCTACGTTCATCGAGACCATCTATTGCTTAGTTTCGGCCACATGGACTACTTTCTTGGTTTCTTGAATTAGTGCGGGATTGTGGTTGCCTAATGGTTTAGTTCGACCGCACTTCTTGTTGTCTTGATTTGGAGATAATAACCAAAGTTGAAATAGTCTCATCCTCATAATTATAGAGAAACTAATGACACATAAATGTTGTGCTTAAATTAATAGAGATTAATTTAGTGGCTAAACTTGATGCGTAACATGTTTATCTTGTGTGCTCATAAATGTGTTGTATGCTATATGGTGATGAACCTTCAAGAAAGTTTTAAGTCCTTTTTGCCACGCCATGATTAAAACACTTGTTAGTGCATGGGTGACTTTAATGTGGGTTCGCCCTAGCGAGGTGCATTAACTTTATCTATGTATGAGCAAGATGGATGATGTGGGCACGCCCTAGCGAGGCACATCAACCATGCGTTTAAAATGGTTAGACTTAATTGGGCGTCAAAACAGTTTTGGGCCTTAGGCAAAGATGAGATTAAACATGATTTTAAAATTGGATCCCTAAGAATCATATGAGATATGATTGACAAAAATTGTCTACCTAATTAATTTGATTTTGAGCGGTCCGCCTCCGTGGACTCAAAGTTAAATTAAAGTTGGATCTTAGCCCAATTTCAAAGAATCTCATAAAAAGATCTAAGAGTCATATGATATATGATTGACAGGGTTGTCTACCTAATTAATTTGATTTTGTGTAATCCGCCATAGCGGACTTAAAATTAAATTAAAGTTGGATCTTAGCCCATTTAAATTATATTATACATTGGATGTATAAGAAGGTTATATAATTTAGTGGGAGTGTTTTTGGAAAATACATTATTTATCTCTTTAATGAGATTGGTACTTGTAAAATTTTGGAAATTTTGCATAAGTTGTAGATAACAACTAAAATCATTGCGATTAATCCTTGATAAGGATAAGCTTCAAAAGAATGATACAAACTCCATGGATTGGATCCTGAGCCTAAGAATAGTTCTAAGGCAAGAAGATGGGTTGTACATTCTTGATGGGCCTATTCCTAAAAGAACCAAATGCCGGAATAGACAATCACGAGAATCATGAGTATGATTTTAGGAGTGTGAGTTGTCTTATGCTCACGATTATGTGCTCTTAAACTCCAACAAAGTTTGGAACTTGTGGAAGCCTATTAGATAGGCGTGGAGTTGAGTTACATGTTTCAAAGAGCAATCTAAGCAAGAGAGGTATAAAACCATTATTGCATTCACTTCTTGCAAAAGGAGTAAAGGGCAATAAGTGGAACCTCACACGCTTAAGATAATGACTACGTAGAGTATCTTGAGAAACTTGGGAGTCCAATTGGATTGGAGCTAGCCATGGATCTTATTCTTGATTCATTGCCTAAGAGTTATAATCACTTTGTGATGGACTATAACATGCTTAGAATGAATAAGAATTTCTTCGAGTTGCATTAACATGCTGAAAAACTGCGAAGATGAAGATATTGGAGAATGGTTCTCCAGAGCTCATGGTTCATAAGGAAAAGGGCCAAGTGCCAAAAGAAAGGTAAGACAAGAGTTGTCAAACCTAAAAGAAATAATTATGGTTAAAATAATAACTCTAATTGATGCAATTTGGTAAAAATGGCAATTGGATTGACCATTTAAAATTGTAGTCAAAATTCTGGATGATCAATAAAAGGAATGGTAGTGGGACTACCACTTGGGAATTTTATGTTATAAATTATTCTTTCTAAATTTAATTATTGGGTATTGGATACCAGAATAATTAGTAAAATGAAAGACTACTTATAGTAAAGTTTTATCTACAAACGGTAATGATGCAATGGTTGCAACATTGTTTGTAGAACACTTGTAAAGTGACTTTACTGATGAAGTAGAAAACATTATTTTGTTAAAAGATAATGAAGGATATTAATTTCTTGTTTGGAATAAGAAAAGTGCTTTATTTATTATGATTTACTTCATTGTGTTATCATATAAATAAATCTTATATCCTAAATCTTGAAGAACAAAGTAATAAAGGCTATAACATAAATAATTAAAATTCTTTATGCATTATTGTTTTGATCAAATAAATAAAAGATTCATATCTAAAATTCCATGGGACGGAATTTTAAGTCATATGATTTGGAATCACATGATTTATGCAAATCTTATTTACTTGGACCAAGACATCCTTTACCATGATTGGTAAAAGGCTAATATCTTAATTGACCTAATACATTTTGATGTGTATGGTGCATTAAGAAGCAATGCTAAAAGAATTTTTTTTATTATACTTGATAAAACTATTCAAAGATTCTGATTGGATCATGATGACGAATAATTGAACCAATGATTTGACAGTCATCATTAAAGTTGTGAAATGGTTTCACAAATTAACTTCACTAAGAACATCATTTTAAATGATGTGTCTGCATGGAAGTACAATAACCTTATTGGATATGGTTCATTAGATGATAAAGTCAAATTGATCTTCATTTATTAATTTTGGGGTTATGTATTACAAACCGCTGTAACTACACTAATTTGAATTCCATCAAAAGAGGTTAATTGGTGAAAGAAAACTCGGTTTGTCTTTCATAAAGATTTAAGATGGTGAGACCTTTTTGAAAGGAATTGTCTGGGACACACTCACATTTAAATCTAATAAATATACTTTCATGGGATATCCTAAGGAAACTTGAGGATAATAATTTTACTCATAAGAAACAAATGGTTTGTTGATTATGATGATACTTTTCTAGATAAATGGTTTATCTCTAAAAGAATCAGTGGGAGTAAAATGTATCTCGAATGGTTCGAGACCTAGAAAATATATATTTTACCCTAAGATGGAAGTTGAGCAAGTCTTCACAAGGGGTTGTGAAAATCCGTTCAAGATATACAAGTACTTGCACACATGATAAAATACAATCTATTAGAAGAAATATTGGATATTTCGAGATAGAAAGTATTGAGGTAAAGTTCATTTAGAATGAAGTATTTACCACCTATCAAAGATGCAATATCAACTCCACATTTAGATTAATGGCTTGGAGTCATAAAATCTAAAAGGCAATTCATGTATAATAATCAAGTTTGGAACTTGATCATTCTAACCTAAGGTGTAAAAACCAAAGGAGATGAATGACTTTTCTTGGAGAAAAACTTACATGGGTAGAAAGAAACTTATTAGAATTTTCATAGTCACATGTTCATATTTGGAATATGAAATTTGACAAAATGATGTCAAAACAAGCGTTCCTCAACGGGAACTCACTTAAGGATGTATTGAATACAACCTAAAGGTTTTGATAGTCAAGAAAATTCTAAAAAGGTATGAAAGTTGCGAAGATTCATTGGATGAATTGAAGCAAGCTTTTTGGAGTTGGGATCTCCGTTTTGATAAGTCATGGAGCTTGGCTTGATCAAGAACGAAGATGAATCTTGTATATACAAGAAGGTTAGTGGGAGCATGGTGCTATTCCTTATCTAATATGTGGATGACATATTGCTCATTGGAAACGACATTCCCACACTTTAATCTGTAAAAATTTGGTTAAGAAAGTGTTTCGCAATGAAGAATATGGATGAAGCTGCATATGTCCTTGGCATTAAGATCTATAGAGATAGATCGAAGAAGCTAATTGATTAAGCCAAAGTACATACATTGACAAAGTCATTAGAAGATTCCGCAAAGAAAATTCTAAGAGAGGACGGTTGTTAATGTTACATGGAGTTTCTCTATGCAAAGACTCAAATGTCTTAAGACAGATGATGAGCATGAGAGAATGGATGGGATGCCATTTGCTTCGACAATTGGATCCATTATACCATGATAAGTACTAAGCCAGATATATCTAAATGCTTGGAGCATGATGAGTAGATATCAATCCGCAACCGGTGAGAATCACTGGATGGCTGTGAAACAATTCTTAATGTACTTTAGAGGAACTAAAAGAATTGTTATGATCTATGGAGGGATGGAAGATGATCTCGTTGTATATGGGTACACGGATGCATGCTTCCAAACCAACAAAGATGATAAAAGATCGCAATTGAGTTTTATAAATAATAGTGAAGCTGTAAGTTGGAATGGTTCCAAGCAGAGTACAGTCACTAATTCTACGACTAAAATCTAAGTATATTGCTGCATTGGATGCTGCAAAGGAAGTTGTTTGGATTAAGAAGTTCATTGGTGAACTTAAGATGGTTCCTAGTATTGCTAATCCAATAGACCATATTAGTGATAATATTGGTGCTATTGAGCAAGCAAAGGAACCAAGGGCACATCCTAAACCCGAACACATACTTAGGCGTTCTCTTATCGTTCGAGAAATCGTTGATAAGGGAGACGTACGTATATGCAAAGCACCTACTAATGATAACGTTACGGACACGCTAAACAATGGGACTTCCACAAGCTAAACATGATGGTCATGTTAGGTCCATGGGTATAGGATACCTAGGGAATTGGGCCTAGGGCAAGTGGGAGATTGTTGGTGTTGGTGCCCTAGGCACGTTTGTTAAACGTTGTATAAGTTATCATTTTATTCATAATGATAAAGAGATAATAAGATTATTATTATGGCTCGTGTTTGCTTATAATAATCTCCGTCCCTAGAGCTTGTTAAGCACTAGTATAAAGGTTAAATGATCATGGGATGATCATGTTAGATTTATGGGTACTTGTTTGGAACAAGGTACTGGACATGACCCGCGGTATGAGATTTATGTCATGGTCGATGTCATATATAAATCTCATATTAGTTATGTCATTTGAATCCTTGGACATGAAGTTATTATAGTCTTCCACTTGATGAACATTATGTTTGACATATTCAAACGCTGCCTTAACACGGTAGTTATAAAGGGTATGATTGGCATGATTGGATTCACGTAGGGAAGAATAATAAGCCAAATGGATTTGTCCCTCTTCGGAGAGATGTCAAGCTTGGGCCCCTCGAAGGAATGATGTTGATGAAATGTTTGGCCAAACTCAAATGGATTGATTGGATCAATGTCATTTGGATTATCAACATATTCGGAATCGAGAAAGTATTGAACAATACAAGTTGACTTGTTGACCATGACTTGTGTTCAATGACATCGTGGACAAAGGGATTATGACATGTTCTAAAAGGAATGCGAACTTGTATCTAGTTATACTATTTGGGTAGGTATGACGGTTTGCTAGAACCTAATCATATCTTATGGTTTCATGTTTGAACCCATTGCCAACTTAGTATAATCCTAGAGGGTCACACACAATAGAACGAATCCTAAATAAGGACTATATTGGAAATTTGGAAAAATTGGATTTTTCTGGACCTTTGGGCGACCGCCCAAATGGGCTGGGCGACCGCACAAGAACTTGGGCGGCCGCACAGTGCTGTCGGGGGCAGATTCCTAATTTGAATCGGAATCGAATTTTGGACGGGTTTTAACACAAGTTTCCTATTTGGAATATGTCTTACTTGTGTATAAACATCAGAATTCGGCCATAACTCAGACCTAATGTTTGTGCAAGCCTCCAAAGAGTTTGAGAGAGTTTTATTTTGTTCTAAGAAATCCTAGATTGAAGAACAAAATTATACACAAAGAAAATTCCATATAGTTCATATTAATTGTGAAAACGTGTTTCATAATTTGGTCTAGCAACCAAGATCAAGTGTTCTTGATATTCGTTCGTGGTGTGGATACCGCTAGAGGGTGAAATTTATCATCTTCAAAGTTCGTGATTATTGCTATGATCGTGATCAAGTTTTCAAGTCTCTATCGAATTCAAGGTTGCAAAATCAAAGGCATCAAGGGTTAGTATTCTAGTATTCATATTGTTGTATTTGACTTAATCATATGAATGGATCTATGGGCTTTGGGTTTCATAAATTTTAAATGCTTAATTCCGCTACGCATGTTGCTTGGAAACCCAACAGCCGGGATCTGGAGAGATGAGGGAGGGAGTCGCCGGGATCTGGATTTTTTTGGAGGGTTTTTTCTACCCAGATTTGAGTTTGGGAGAGATGAGGGAGGAATGAGATGAAGAGGCGACGGCGGTAAGGGAGAGGGAGAGGGAGTACGGATCTGGTGTTTTGGAAGGAGGCAATGGGGGTCGCCGTTGTTGAGGTGAGGGAGTACGGGTCTGGTGAGGGATCGATGGCAGAGTTTGATTTGGGAGAGATGTGAGGGAGAGGGGATTTGTGAGAGAAGGAGGGGGGTTTTGTGACTGGAGTGTGATGAACTGGAGAGAGAAAGAGGGTTTTTTTTTTTTTTTTTTTATCTCAGTACAATTTTTTTTTCATTTATGGCCAAAAGTTTGATATTGTGCATTATCACCCCTTGTACTTCCACCTCAGCAATTTTTGATAACTTGTACAGCCAACTCAGCTTTTTATGTGCCACATATGCACATTTAACGGAATTTTTAACGGAAATGAGACGGAAGGATGAGATTGTAAGCGAAGTAGGTAGTCTGAGGACTGAATTGTAAACGAATATTGGTTAGGGACGAGATTGTAAAAAAGTCCAAAGGTCAGGGACCAAATAGGTACTTAACTCCATTATCCTCGATCAATTCATCATTGAAAGTACTGGATGCAGAATATCTTGATTTGATGTAGATTTGTAGACTATCCTGAATATCCTTGATCAATGGCCGAAGCTGATTGAAAGTAATGGACATTATCCTCGATCAATGGCCGCAGCTGATTGAAAGTACTAGATGCAGAACCTCTTGATTTGATGTTGGTTTGTAGAATATCCTGAATATCCTCGATCAATGGCCGAAGCTGATTGAAAGTACTGGACATTATCATCGACCAATGGCCGCAGCTGATTGAAAGTACTGGATGCAGAATCTCTTGATTTGATGTTGATTTGTAGACTTCTCAATACCCTCGATCAATCAGATCAGTTTATGGAGTTGATTGAAAGTACTGGATATTATCCTCGATCAATTCATCATTGAAAGTACTGGATGCAGAATATCTTGATTTGATGTAGATTTGTAGACTATCCTGAATATCCTCGATCAATGGCCGAAGCTGATTGAATGTACTGGAAATTATCCTCGATCGATGGCCGCAGCTGATTGAAAGTACTGGATGCAGAACCTCTTGATTTGATGTTGGTTTGTAGAATATCCTGAATATTCTCGATCAATGGCCGAAGCTGATTGAAAGTACTGGACATTATCCTTGATCAATGGCCGCAGCTGATTGAAAGTAATGGATGCAGAATCTCTTGATTTGATGTTGATTTGTAGACTTCTGAATATCCTCAATCAATCAGATCAGTTCATGGAGTTGATTGAAAGTACTGGATATTATCCTCGATCAATTCAACATTAAAAGTACTGGATGCAGATGTGTCTGAATTCTTGGGGGAATCATCTGATCATTGTTGATTTTTTTTTTTAGCATGGATTGGTTTTTGTGTACCTGTTCATACAACAAGTAGAACCTATTCCAGCAAGCAATTTAGCTTTGATTTTAGTTTGTAATTGGACTCATGTGGAGGTGACAAATTTATGTGCATGCCCGGTTGGTCAACCTTGGTGTAAGTAGTGTGAATAACATGGATTCATGATGGGATGTTTGCTGGTGATGAACTGTATGTGTTGATTTGTGTGTGTGTGGGGACCTGTGTTTGACAAGTTGAGACCTAATCAGGTTTTCTGCAGAGATGATGTGCTACGGAGTTTCTTTGATGGTTGTCTCGTGTGAGACTCGTTTGTCTTGTACAAGATGATCCGTCCAGATCGTTCCTTTAGTCATGTCGTTTCAAGGGAGACACCTATTTGTCCGACAACCAATGATATTGATCAATGTGAGACTCGTTTGTCTTGTTGACAACTCTAGAGTTCCATGTCCGAAAGTCTCCGGTGAAGGTGATGAGAGACGTGTTCTGTTCCCCCAAGTTTATCTCATGTGTGGTCTAAGTCAAGCCCCAAGAATCTTGTATGTTGTAGATGACCCCATGAACAGGCTTATGAGGCTGTTTGATTTGAAGAAGAGTGCTCTCCCGCTTGATTGATTTAAGGAAAGTTGAAGAAGATGATTTGAAGAATGTTCTCCCTATATATATATATATATATATGACGCACCCTCATTTTTTCCTAGACCGCCCTTTCGGGGTTTCAATCTAGCGGGCATCTCTTTAGCGTCTCTTTTTGATTTTTTTTTTTGACAGAGTATGTACTTGAAAATGACTCAGATGAGAGAGGAGAGTAGTTTTGTCTCTTATTATGGCATGACATGCAAGATTTTTAGGTGTGAAGGAGTTAGGCATTTTGGAAATCGACTTGGCTTTTGGGAGGTTGTTCCAAGCATCGACTCTTTGGGAATACCACACTATGTAGTGAAAGTAAGAGGCATAGTGGATAGCCCCTAGTGTGGATTTACTATGAGGAGTTCGCATCTTGATTAGGAATCGGCCGGGGAAGGAAAGGTTCAAAAGTCCTAGCTTTGATGCTTGGATTTGAAGAAAGTTTATGAGAGTGAGGAACAGGAAGCCCCTAGACTCGACAATGAACGCTACATGGCTCAAAGTACTAGAAAGATAGTTCTACCTTTAATGGACCATAGTATTTATTTTTTATGTCTTAAGTGTTTGTCCAGTTCATTTTTGCAAGTGAATCATCTAAAAATGTATTGACAAGTTTTGAGGAGAAGGCCTAATCATTAGTGCGCTCTTCGGATTTCTTCATGAGTGATATCTACGGATGATGGAGACGGTCTTCAAGTTAGGAGTCTCATTTTTTCTTCATTTGGATTTGATCTTCATTGTAGGAGAAGATAAGAGGCCTCATTTTTGACTTCATTGTGTGTGGTTGAAACTCTTTCTTTGTGGGGTTGTGAAAGCTTGAGTTTTATTTTTCCCTCTCAAAGCTTGAATTGAGTAGCCCCACTTTTGTTTGGGAATGATAATGCCTTTGACTTTCTTCCATTGTGGTCCTTAGACTTTTGACATGAGCGCGGTGATAGTAATGTGTAGCCCCTAGGCCTTCTCACTTGTTTAGACATTTCTATTATCAATTGCAAGGTTTTAGATTAATGACAATTATTGTTTGCAGATCCATTTCATGAATTAGAGAGAAATTCAAAAGGTAGAACAACCTTAGAGTAGTGTGTAGAAAAGGGGAATGACTTTTATTAATAACTAGAATTCAAAGCAGTCTCGATAGGTGACACAAACTAAGAAGGAGGGAAGATGGACTAGAATGATAGAACGATTCTTCGAGTTCATACTAGGAAATTAAAACCTATTCTATTTCTAAGGAGAAAGGGAGAGGATAGTTGTAGCCCCAAATTGGTTGATCTTGGTTTCTTCTTGAGGTTTCATTCTTCTTTGTGTAGCTAAGGGAGAGGGTTAATGATGACATTCAGTGCTTCAAGTTCCTTGTTGTCAATGAGATCTTGGATCACATCCTTCAAATGGTGAAAAGAGTTGGCGTCATGGCCGGTGGCTTTGTGGAACTTGCAGAAGAGGTGATGAGCATGATGAGGAGGGAGTTCCCTTGGTGTTGTAAGAGGACTTCTTGGTTTGATCTTTCCTTCCTTCATGAGGATGTCGAGGAGACCCTCTTGAGTAATATCTTTAAGCTTGTCATAGTGCCTTTATTTTCTCTCTCTTTTGGGAGGGGGAACAGCGGAGTACTTGCTCTTTCCTTGGTTGTTGAAAGTATTGACGGAGGTCACTTTGTCGTAGCATTCTTTTTGGGTTTGCAGACATGCTTGAAGTGTACAAATCTTACTTTCGTAATAATCACTTTGAGATTGGAGATGACCGTGAAGGATTGTGATTTCTTTCTCATAGTACTCCCTTTGGGTTCGTAAGCGAGTCATGAATTCTCCTTCCATTTTCCGCTTGAAGTCAGTGTATAGGGCAGTGTCGCCTACTTTGACCATTTGACTTACTTCCCTTTCTAGTCGAGTCTTGAGATCATGGGCCTCTTGCATAGACTTGGTGTCGGACATGGTGTCGGAAGAGTTTGGAACGATCTAGTTGCAATTCAGACGGACCTAAGCGTGTAGAAATTGTGTTAACCCAGATTAAGGTCCCAACATGTCGGTTTATGAGGTGTATAGGCTTAAGAGTGAGTGTAGGTTGACCAAACAAGCGTAGCACAGAAACTGATACAGACAGAAGAAGATGTCTCGTACGACACATCCCTTGTCTCGTACGAGGCATCCAGCACAGATCACAGATTTTCAGTTTTTAATCCTAATTTTGGTCGGACGAAACTTAATCCATTTTGGGGGGTTTCTATCTAATATCCTGGAATAGTGGATTATGTCACCCTAGAATATGAGCCCCTTGTTTTTCACCTGTATTGCACTCTCCCAAACGGACAATGTGGGCAAAGGTCTCATATTCTCATCGGAATCCACCATTCAATTTAGCCAAACCTAAGCGATTCCGTAATTATTTTGCACTTTGATAAACAACGCATTAATGCAATAAAATCTTATGAATTCTTGTAAGGGACAACCGAAAGGGACTTTGTCAAACGTAGGATATTGACGGCAAAAGAGACTAGACTCGAATCCTCGTAGAAAAATTCTCAATTTTGCCATCGCAATCCCTTGTCCAAGAATTTTTTTTTACCGAAGGGACATTCGTCAAGAATTCATGAAGGGAGGATTATAGATTGTATGAAAAGCGTTATCTTGGGCAAAGATTAAAACAATCCTAAAAATCAAACCGACCGGTCACAAGGATTGTCCTATTGACTATTATGTATGCATGAGGTTGATGCAGGGCTTACGGCTAAGGCTCCCCATGGGCACGATCATAGGAGCGTGGCATGGAGTGGGTACACCATCTTTGGAGAGACCGGCAAGGAAGTGCTGACCCATCCGTCCTCCGATTAGGACCCGGGTTTATAGGGTATGTAGTGCAATTAATCTACATGCGTGCATGTGTGTGAGAGTCAAGTTCTAGATGTCAAGGGAAAAAAAGAGTTTTTTTTTTAAAGCAATTAAAAGATTGACCGGACCAAAGTGGTTACCTACGTTTCCCTCAATCTTCAGAAAAAGAAAGAGAGACTCAGGTCAACGTAGTTCGAGTTTGCAAAAAAATTTTGAGAAGAGAAGGAACATATAAGCATGTAGGTGCACATAGAAAAGAGGGATATAAATACTCACAAGGCTTGAATTATTATCCATTAATGGGTGCAAAATAAACTAGGGGATGAGTAAAGTAGTCACCCCTAATTTATGCATTTTTTTTCATACTCCACTGCAAAAGATGTTAGTGCAAAAACAATACATGTATATAACATAAATTATTTATTGCACATATGGGGGCGGAGTAAATACAAGCAAAGAAAAGTTTTTTTTTTTAGTCCAGGGACTGATTTGTAGTTTTTTGAAAATTTAGGGATTGATATGCAATTCCTGAAGGAATGTCTCGTACGAGACATCAATGTCTCGTACGGGACATCTCTTCCGGAGCCCATATTCAAAACAGAGCAGTCAGAAAATTCACAGAAAAATTCAGAAAAAAAAAAATATATTTAGCAGAAAAATTACAGAGATTAAAAACACCTAATTTGCATGCAAGTCTAACCCACTTAAATGTATTCCCCAGCGGAGTCGCCACTGTTTGCATCCGAGAAGGAAGATCTTCGCTCGCCTTTTTGATTTGAGAGTCGCCACCATGTCGTTGAACGAAACACGGACCGTGAGATTCTTGAGTTCGGGGGTTAAGTTATGGATTGAGAAGGTCAAGGAGCACCCAATCCACCCAATTTAAGATTGGTCTTGCTTAGGTGTTTTTAATCAAATAAAGAACAAGTAAAACAAATAAAGCCAATAATTAATTTTTAATTATTGGAATGTCGGATCATGTGCTTCGAGACCATCACCATGGATTGGAGAGGCTCTAGGCTGATCCTTTTGATGGGATTACACTACTCTAAAACAAAGAATGAGATGAGAAGTAGAGATTAAAAGCGTAGGAGTTTACCTAAAGTGTTCTTGAGATTCCAATTGATGGCCTTGACTAAGGCCTTGATGATCCAAGAGTTTTATGATGATTTTGGCTTGAAAAGATGAGTTTTTGATGGTGTTTTGGTGTGAGGGAGGAATAAAAACGGGATTCCTTTGGGAGAGGCCGATTTCAAAGTTGTTAACCTCGATTAGGATGATTAGGAACCGTTAGGAAAGTCTAGGGTTGAAAGACTCTTTATTTATAGGTTTAGATTACTTAGAGACTAAGTCTGGAGGTGGAGAGGTTTAATTAGGTAAGGAAATCAGTAGGAAATCGCCTAGAAAGTCTCCTATTAGATATTCCCTGGATTAGGAGAGTGTTGGCTAAGAAAGAGATCGAAACGGAGAAGGAAAGTGGATTCTGACTCGCAGACAGATGAGATGTCTCGTACGAGGCATCCAGTGTTTTAAATACTGTTTTGTCCTTCTGTCAGTTTCATTTGTTCATTTTAACCCCTGACTAACTGCAACACCCCAAGTAATTAGTCAAAATTGTATGCATATGATTTATTATATGTGTGTGATCGATTTAAGTGTTTAGTTTACTTGGTTTGTTTTAGATTTGATATAAAATATGTTTGAACATAATGGTCCTGACATATCATTGATAATGATACAATAAAAATTAAAGTAGTAAATCTTGTTATGAATGCATATGACGGTCTAAAAATTTGTACAGGGCATATTGTAATTAGGTAAAAAGGAAATAAACAATTTTATAAAATTGTACTTGGTTGCGAAGGATACTGTGCTATGTTGCAATTAAATAGTTACATTTGCTTAGAATGGTACTCTTATTAATATTGCTTAAGTTATAAGGATAAAATTGTAATTAAGTAAATAAAAAAAAGAAAAATGCAAGATAATGAAGAGTTAGTGCTGAGTCATTGAAATGGGTTGAAGGGTGATACGTGTTGTTTCACTAAAATTTCTTTGTGGACATCAATTGTAGGCAAATACTCCCTCCGTCCCTCGTCCATCTCTAATTAGGATTTTTGGGTTGGGCACGGGGATTAAGGAAAAAGTGTTAGTGAAGTAGGTGTTGTGAGTATGAAAAGTGAAATAAGAGAGAAAGTGGGGTAGAGAATAATGAGTGGAAAATTGGTGTGAGTGTGAATGTGAGTCTCATTAAATAAAACACTCATTTTTTGGTTGTCCTAATTCGAATGAGATACCCAAAATAAAAATTTGTCCTAATTCGAGTGGGACGGAGAGAGTATATAAAGAAGGCAGGGAAGAGAGAAAGAGAAAAGAGGGAAATCACCTAAGTAGCCGTGTAGGGAGAAGAAGAAAATCAGTTAGTTTAGGACTTCTTTTGGTAAGTGGATGCGTCTATGCTAATTATGAAAGGAACCCATCTATTTGCGTATGTCTGAATGTGTAAATTCAATATGTGCTTGTTTGGGTGTGTTTGTGCGTGTAACTGTGTGTGTTTGCATTTGTATGAGTTTGTTAGTGTTAGGCAAAATTGATATGGTTTTGAAATGGGTTTTATTGGTGATTTGTTTGATTTGTTATTTTAGCTTTTAATTAGAAGTTTTTTTTTTTTTTTTTTTTTTTTTTTTTAATGCATAGAGTAGGTGAGAAGTTTAATTGAAATTATAAAATCAATGGAGCTGGGTTTGGTCTTTCAAGGTGGTAGAAGACAGATTTCGGAATTCAGAAATTAGTACTTGAGTTTATTATAATTCCAGTTTGGTCCCTTATAATGTTAAGAATACTTGTAATATTTGTTTTGATCATAACTTGGTCATTTTTAATCGGAATGAAGTGATTTTTGAGTCCAACTTGACTATTTTTTTAAGATATTGCCAATAGAATAGGGTTCAGAATCAAAAGAGTTTCATATTTTACCCAGAATATCTGTTTTTGCAGCTGTGTTCGATAACTAGACTTGAAATTCGCCTAAATTCGTAAAAATCATAATTAATTCACCCGGACTCGGAATCGAGTGATTCTTGAGTCTAAATTTACCTATTTTTCATGATCTTTCTTATGAAGTAATTGTTTCATATTAGTTCTGCATACTGAATCCCCAGAATTAGCATTTTTGTGGCTGCTGCAGTTTAAATTGGGCTGCGATTGATCAAATGTTAATAATTCATAGAAATTCTTACGAAATTGAAATTTGATGATTCATGAGTTCAGAGTACTATGTATATGTGCTGATTGTAGAAGGTTATTCTATATTTATTGCACATAAACTGTATACTTGTTATAACATTGATATGATATACTATTTTCGTTATTGTTTTAATGTACTTCAAATGGATACTAACTCTTGAACTATTTGTGCCCTTTTATATGTTAGATTGAACATATAGCTGAGTTGAGAATCGTGTTTTGGAGTAGCTTGGGTAGAGGTAAGGGTTCTCGCCAACCTAGAAGCCTTTCCTTTCTTTGGCATCGAAAGTATTGAAACACGTTTGCTTTGTTATTCGTATCGTCATTGGTTCAAGTTCTTTGACTCCATTGTTTATTCTGATTACTCTGCCATACACACTTTGAGTTTATTGTTATTGATTGATTGCCTCGCATATAGAGGACCCCAACACCGGTTGTTGTATTGTTATTGCGGCTCAGAGAGCAAAGTATCATCTGCAGTGATACTTTGAAGTTTGAGTCAACATTGTTATTGTTATTGTTATTGGGCATTTGGCCAACTCAAGTGTTATGGATTTGGCATCGGTTTCATTGTTATCGTTATTGTTACTCACTCCTTGGGATCAGGGAATCGGGGGTTATTTGATTGATGGTTGTCTATAAAGCTGTATTGATTGAACATGGATTCCATACACTGTCACAACCCTGTTGTTGACGGGTTTCCTTACTGGGCAATTTGTGCTCACCCTTTCGTCCCATATCTTCCCTTCCAGGCGGAGCTTAGTTGGAATCAGGAAGGCTTTGCGTTAGAGAGTTGGATCTAGAGTCGAAGTCATTTTGCTATGGTGGAAAGACTTGTATTTTGCTTATATGTATAATAACTTGTGTAAAGTTCTAAGGTTGTAGATATTGGTTTGTAATGTTGGGTTTTCGGTCTTGGGTTAGTAGCTCTGATGTACTAAACTTAAGCTTTTGTATTGTATAGTTTTTGTTTGGTTTGTTTATAAAATGAAGAAAAAAATTCAGGTCTCATCTTCGGTTTCAATCGATTGTCGTTTCGTTGGTCGCTCCTCGAGGTCGGTGCGACCGCGGATTTTGGGGCGTGACACTAACGGAGTCAGTTAGAAACTTAACGAAACATGACGAAACTAACAAATTTTTATCCAAACACAAAGGCAAGACACAAGAGTAGTATAATCGTAAATTTGAGTTCAAAATGGGGCGTCTACACTCGCCCAGACATTGCACATGCAGTTCATCTTGTGAGTCAGTTTATGAAATCTCCACGCTCCACTCATTATGCTGCAGCATATTCTCCGTTACATCAAAGGCACTATGTTTCATGGTCTTCACTTTTCCGCTCATTCACCTCTAGTATTACACGCTTACTCTGATGCTGATTGGGCTGGTGACCCAACAGATCTACGCTCTACCACTGGATTTTGTTTCTTTTTGGGCGATTCTCTTATTTCTTGGCGTAGTAAGAAGCAAACAGTGACTTCTAGGTCTAGCACTGAATCAGAATACCGGGCACTTGCTGATACTACTCAAGAACTTCTTAGCTTCGTTGGCTCTTAGAAGACATGGGTGTTACTCATGAGGGTGCTACCAATATATGTTGTGAGAACCGAAGTGCCATTCAAATTGCCCATAATGATGTTTTTCATGAGCGTACGAAACACATTGAAAATGATTGTCATTTTGTCCACCAACACATTGTTCGTGGTACTGTTCACCTTATATCAGTCTCATCAGCGGATCAAACTGCAGATATTTTCACTAAAACGCATCCACCGGGACGACTTCACGCTTTAATATCCAAACACAAGCTGTCCTCCCTTAAAACACCTTGAGTTTGCGGGGGGATGTTAGTGTACATACTTGTGCCACAATTGTTGACAATTGTGGTTGCAGATCTTGACTAATCTCACGGTGACCCACAAGCCTCCGTAGCCGTATCACCGCCAAGCCACCAAAAGCACACCGACAAGATCAACACTAGCCTCATGCCTAGGATTTCCTTTCTAACTTTTATGTATCTTATTTGTATAAATAGCCTTCACTACGTTGTATCAAATACACAATTTTTATCTCATCTTCATTCAATATATCATGGAGATATCCTACCATTTCAACACTTTTTAAGGATAGGAACACTTGCTTCACTAGCCATGTTGTGTTTATGAACATTTAAGCCTAAATTGTAGAAATGAGAAAAACTTTTTGGGTCAAAGAAAAATGGCAAATGAGAAGATCATTTTGGGACGGAGGGAGTATATAAAATGAATTTTAGTAATCTAATTGTAAGAAAGCCTTAAATGATTTGTTTAAAAAAAAATAGAGTTTTTAACGAGTTTATTGAGCCGATCTCGATCGAGCCGATCACGAACGAAACTCGTCAAGCTCACGAGTTGAGCTGGTTCAACTCGATAATTGACGAGTTAAAAATCCAGTTTGAACTCGAGGCGATATACGATTCGAGCTCATTCGAGTCGAGTTTTTTTTAATCGATATCGTGTCGAGTTCAAGTCGGCTCGAATAACAGCCTAGACAGAAGAGGGGAGGGAAATGGGAAGGCTTAAAAGATAATTCAAAGCTTAAAAAAAACATTTTTTAATAGTGTATCATAATTAATTTGGATTTGTTTTCTTTTTTTTTTTTTTTTTTTTTGAAAGCAAACAACACATAATTTTAATAAGATTTAAGAAGACGGCGTTCCACAAATGACGGAGGCTCGTCCATATTGTAATAGTTACAATTAAGATTTACACTTAGATTGCCTAACACATCTCGTATAATGAAAGCCAACCCCGAACCAAATCTCCAATGAATATGCTTGGGAACTATAACATGTGATGCCCAAATGCTTCTCCAAGTAATACTTGGACACGGTTCAACACTGGCCTTTAGGAAACCCTCGAACGGTAAAAATTTGGCTTTGAAAACACAAAAAAGTGACGCATTTGAGTTGGCAGTAAATGCGCAACAAAACATCACATCACAAGCATTGCACCAAGAACGAATATCAAAATCAATCTAAGGCTCTGACAGAGGATATAAGGCAGAGGCTCCCAATAAATGGGATAAGACAAAGGCTCCCAACAAAAGGGAGAAGACATATAATGGAACGAGAAGTAGGGCAACATGATTTATTCAACATTCTAACAAGACAAAACAAAACAAAAAAATCTACAAATCTAGAAATTAATTCAATCTAATTATTATTGAAAAGCAAGAAATTTCTCCTAATTTAAATATTAATCATTGATATTTGGACCCAGATTTTATACTGAAGGTACCTACTTGGTTTAGGTTTTTGCTTTGATTGTGGTTGAATCATGCTCAAACTAGACTCAATGATGTATCTCCATACAATGGAGCTTCATAGAGGACAATCAAGGAGCAACAATGATTAGAGAAGGCAAGACTGGATGAGGAGGCAGCATTAGCAATTACTACTTCAATTTTCGTTTATTTCTGCAAGCAAAATTTGACCTCACGTTTTCTTCATGCCCTTTGCATTGCTCTAACTTCCGTTTTCCTGTTACAGTAATTAGTCATGTTTTAAGATTTCGAGTTAATCATTTTCTTCATGACCTTTGCATTGATCACATTTACTACCCTGCATAATGAAAATTTTGCTAATGCTTCTTGCTTTTCTACAGTCTACAGTTGCAGCTGTTAGAGGACTGAGGAGCCAATTTTTACTACCTCTTCCAGAGTAGTGGCTGGGAAATTTACTTGCTCGTCAGTTTGAGGGGCGACATTCTAAGGGCACAGGCAAACTGTCAAATAAGCAGCGTGTTGAAACTCATTTTGATTTAGAGCTTCTTGCTGCTTTTATGATGCGTGATGTTCTTAATGCCATGCCAGGTGCTCTGAGCTCCTTTATTATATTTCTAGCGACTTTTTTTTTATATGATATTTAGTTCGAATTGAGCATTCTCTTCCTGTGAACATGAATACAGTACGAGTTAAAAGAGTATTGTATTATTCTCGTCAACCTTTTTGTGTGGTATCTAGCTCAAGATTTAAGCTTCAGGTTTAGTATATTCTATTCGTGTTCTCATCTGCTTGGCCAATGATATTGATTATAAACATTACAGAAGTTTAAAGATGGTCTGATATTTGTAGATGGTGGGAAACATTGCTTTCCCTGCATGTATTCAAAATAATGTTTGGCTCAATGTGATTGACAAATCTTGCCTGAACCTTGAATTGCTAGGTGCATCAAATTTTATGATGCAATGTCTGTGAAAATGGCAATTTCCCTCTCCAGTCACCTACTTCTTGGGCATCCTGTAATGGCTAAACCTTCATACGCAGAAAAAAACCTTGTCCAATTGAATGCTTCAGGTGCCGATCAGGTGGTCTCGCAGAAATTACCATCCAGAAAAGCTTTAATGTAATAGATGATGACTTGCTGTTGCGTACAAAGAAGTTTTGCAAGATCTCTAACAATATTGTGGTGATAATGTCATCATATTTACTTGAATTAATTGCCTTTAAAATTTATTTTCTTAAAATAATCTTCATAGTTATAGGAACTTTCTTTTGTTTGTTTAATTTTTTGGTCAAAGTATCACTCCGTGCGTTTAACGCACGCGTGTTACACTAGTTACCACACTTAAAAGATCTTTAAACGTAAGTATCTATAAGTATAGAGTACACCAAAAAGAATAACAGTAGAGTATTTAAAGCGTAGGCAATTAATGATTGAAAACTAAAATTTTGTGAGGTTTTGTCCAATAAAAATAAAAAAAGGTTAACATTAGCGCACATTATGAAATTTGGCCAAATATCAGTTGTAACAGTTGAGGTCGAATGGTAGCTTAAGTCAGTGAAGGGGTGGGGGTTCACGGTCGAATGGGAGAACCACGGGAATGGAGAAGGGAAAGTGCGGCAGGTTAGAGGGGGTATTGTGCGGCAGGTTAGAGAGGAGTATGCGGTCAAAGAAGTAGAAGGAAATGCGGTCAAGTTGCAGCAAGGTTGGAACAGAAGGTCTTAGTGGTAATTTCGTTATGAGACATCACCTGAAGAACATGTGAGGTTGTTGAAGCACGTAAAGAACTCGTGAGGTCGTTACAAGCACGTGACCACGTGACAAACTCGTGAGGTTGTTAGATCTGACAACCTGCACATGGGTCTAGTATAAATGAGGCACAAGAAGTGTGATCGAAGGGTGGATTGATATCGTTATTTCTTGTTTATCATTTTCGTAGGAGTAGCCCTAATTTAGCTTAATTCATAGTTTCATTGTATTCAGTTTATTAATTCTATAGCTTGAGTGTCGTTGATTCAATCGTAGTTTTCCCCAAATTACCCTTGTTGATTGTTCATCTGTTACATCGGTACCCATTTTTTTGCAATTAATTATTTGGCCAAATTTTAAAGGTTGACACTTAATTTAACTCCCCAATTCAGTTCATATTCAAATGACCTCACTTAACTTGTTATTTTCAATTTTCATCACCACAATTTTTAACATTTTAAAATGTCATAATTTTGACAGAATCGTTAAAAATTTAACAGGAGTTAGTCAATCTTCGTTAGCCGTACCTCAAGGTTTTGAGATTCACCGGTAACAAATCCATCCATCTCCTGCAAACCAATCGCCTAGTTAATCACCGCCTTCCTCAAATCCCTAACGTCGGCATCCACCTTACTGACGGAATCCAAAAATCCTCAAAACAACTTTCTGTACCTTCATCGCTGCCGCGGCTGGCTTCGACGGTTCCTCAGAGCCGACAAAATGGACAGGAATCGAAACAACCTTCGGCGATGGCGTCCGTGCTGTGCGAATTGGACAATTCATTTTCAAATTCGAAGATTCTTCTTTTCTGAAACGCTTTTTGGATCGAATGTGTTGTACTTGATTGTCATTTGATGGGAGAGAGAATAGAGATTGAGATTGAGATTGAGATTGCGAGAGGGATGTAGGGAGAATGTTTGAGAAACTGCTGCTGAGATATTTCTGAAAGGGCTCGGATACGTTTTGCCGTGAGGTGAGCATTTTTTTTTTTTATGCATTTTAAATGACTAGATGGTTTTTATATTTCCATGTGAATAGTGTAACACACCATGAAATCCAGGTGCATAATTTATTATTGGTCATTCTGGAAAAATATTGGTGGTGGTGGTGGTAGTGATGGTTAGTCAACGTGAGTACACTTGACTAGCTTTCAGTTACATTTTTGATGAAATTTAGACAAAATGATGACTTTTCAAATTGCAAGGCCGTACAATTAAAAGCAAAACTCTTACTCTGCGGCAGAGCACCACTGTTCCACTACTTTCAACCATTGAAAGAAAAAACTCATCTACCAACTGCCGCCTCAACATCACCGTCTTACCACCTTCAAAAAGTTTAAAACCAAATCTCACCACAGCACCGCCATCACACCACAGCACTCTAAACCACAAATATTGTGCATTTGAATGATTCCATATTGAAAACCATGCTAATTCTTTCTAGGGTGTTCTGAAAAAAGAGTTCAATGTCGAAATTTAAGGGGTGAATAGTAGTGGGTAGTTGTTGTGAGTGTGAAAAGTAAAGTACGAGAGAGAAAGTGGGTAAGAAATAGTAGTGGATAGTTGTTGTGAGTATGACAAGTGGGTCTCATTGAATAAAGAAATATATAAAATTTCCATTTAAGGAAAGTGTGACTTATCTGTTGGGATTTTGGCTCAAATTCTAATCCAAATTGGATTGTGAAAATCATGCGTAGGAATTTATTTCCTAATTGGACAAGAAGTGAGAAGATTGTTTCCTAATGCAAGTAGGAGAGGAATTTGTGAGTCCTTACGGGTGTAGGACAATGATTCCTTATTGTACTAAGAAAGAGTTTGAAGCTTTTATAAAGGGTGTGAGGGCTATTATTTTGTGTGTGCCTTGGTGGTGCCAAGAGGGGCTTCCCTTAGGAGAGAGTGTGAGGAAGAGGGGATTAGTGGGTGTGCTTCCCCTATACAAATAGGCTTTTCACCAATATGGGTTTTTTTTGGAGGGTTCTTTGTGTGTGTATTTTCAAGAATGTTGAGAAGGAGAGATACCTCCATTCTTGTAATACCAATTTGAGAGAGTAGTGAGTCTTTGCGAGTTTCTTGAAGAAAACTCTTCATCTTGTAATTCCATGATATTATAGGAAAAAATGATCGGTGTGGACGTGGCCCATTGATATTGGGGTGAACCACGTTAAATCTTGTGTCTTGTTCTTGTTTTTGTTGGGGAAATAGGGTTTGTTGATAATCTTGGATAATGATTGAATTGTGTATGTTCACTTTCCGAACAAAGTATTTCGACCCTTTATGCCTAGGTTACACGAAATCTTTGTATGGGATAAGACAATCAAGCAATCTGATTCTAGGCAAAGAGATCAGATCAAAACTTGGAGAATTTGTGTGTGTTTTCTATCTTTATTTGAGTCCAAATAATCTGTTTATAAACAGATTTTCGTCTGGAGCAGAAGAGAGACAATGGTTACATTCACAACAGTCATGACTGTCAACAGAAAGGGCACCTTTTCACTGATTCAGTGTCTGCTCGGCCGCGTCAAGGAAATGTGCTCGGCCGAGCAGGCCTTTTTCCGTGACTTCTGTTTACTTGTGAAAATCATGCTCGGCCGAGTTAAGGAAGTGCTCGGCCGAGAAACTCCTGTTTGGCCTGTCTCTTAATTTTCGGGTTTTGGTGGGAAACTGGCGGGAGATTATTTGGAACACCAAATATACTGTCTAGGTTTCGGGGCGGGACCCCAACAAGGGGCGCTGCCCCTTGACCCCGCAAGGGGGCGCAGCCCCCTTGACCCCTGCTTCTTTATCGTGGTCGAAAACATATTAACTCAAACGAGTGTGTACTCCACACTTTCCCTTACTCGTATCCGAGCAGAATATGAAATCGCATTGGTCTCTAGTAAATCACAATTACATAAAATCGTTGATGACACTAAAATCACCAACATTTCCCCCCATTTTAGTGTAATCCTCGATTTACTAATCATATAAATATATAATAAACATAACGAAACAAACGAATGCATAAATGAAAATGTTTTGCGATTGAATTTTCATCTTAGTATAATACACATTTCAAATACTCGAGAATCGGGGTGTCCTAACGATTGAACCCGTCAACTCATATGAATACCTGAAGATACTATACACATAAGTTTCTTACAACTCTCTAAAGTTTATTCCTGACACTATTACAAGCCATGTGTCCCTATCCATTAATGAACATATAGAAAGCCAAGTCCTAGCTTCTTGAAGCGGCAAAACTTCATGTTCACATAGGTAGTTCTTTTAGTCTTGCACCTGCATTTGCAATTTTTCAAAAGAACTATTAAGAAGATATTCTTCAACCTAACTATCACTTGCAGGTCTTGAACACATACCTTGGGAAACATAATAACATGTGCTCCAATCTCCATCTGTGAGCTTTCCACATTGAATTCAAGCTTCTAACGTTGTATTAGAAGGGAATTGGGTATCTCACAACTAGAGGATTAGATGGACTTTAATCCCATCCCTATTGATGACTTATTCACTAAGTCTCTAGCTAACCCCTTCGTCAAGTGGTCAGCTAAATTTTGTTGAGACCGAACAAACTCAACTGAAATCACTCCATTCATGATCAATTCACGAATCATACTATGTCTGACACCTAAGTGTCTAGACTTGCCATTATAAATCTGACTATAAGCCCTAGCCAATGTGGCTGCACTATCACAATGGATAGATATTGGCGATATCGGTTTTGGCCATAATGGAATCTCATATATCAAGTTTCGTAGCCATTCTGCTTCTTTACCAGCAGCAGCCAATGCTACGAACTCGGATTCCATAGTAGAATGAGTAATACATGTCTGCTTCTTGGAAGCCCATGAAATGGCCCCTCCTCCTAGCAAGAACACCCAGCCACTAGTAGAAGATGAATCTACTTGGTTGATCCAACTAGCATCTGAGTAACCTTCTAAAATAGAAGGTTGTCCAAAATAACACAAACAGTAATTCATAGTACCTTTTAAGTACTTGAACACTCTTGTTAAAGCATGCCAATGCTGTCTACTAGGATTACTAGTGAACCTGCTCAATCTTCCTACTGCATACGCAATATCAGGTCGAGTGCTTGTCATAGCATACATCAAACTGCCAATGGCTTTTGAGTATTCGAGCTGTGACACAGGTCTACCAGTATTTGGCATAAGTTTTTCAGCTGGATCCATAGGAGTACTGACTTTAGAACAATTATCACAATTAAACTTTTTGAGAATTTTCTCAATATAATGAGATTGTGTAATTGCAATTCCCTTGTTCAACCTTTTAATTTTTATGCCAAGAATTACATCGGCTTCTCCCATGTCCTTCATAGAGAATTTTGATGACAAAAGCTTCTTAGTTTTATCAACTACATTTTGGTCTGTGCCAAAAATTAGCATGTCATCTACATATAGACAGATGAATACACCTTTGCCGGATGCATCAAATTTGCTATATACACATTTGTCTGACTGATTTAATTCAAAACCATTGGACAAAACAACCTCATCAAACTTTTGATGCCACTGTTTAGGTGCTTGCTTCAGCTCATATAATGACTTAATTAACTTGCACACCTTATGCTCATTACCTGGCATAACAAATCCTTCAGGTTGCTTCATATACACTTCTTCTTCCAAATCACCATTTAAAAATGCTGTTTTGACATCCATTTGATGGATCAATAAATTGTGAATAGCTGCCAAAGCTATCAACAATCTAATAGTAGTGATACGAGCAACTGGTGCATAGGTATCGAAGTAATCGATTCCTTCCTTTTGTCTAAAGCCTTGGATTACCAATCGAGATTTAAACTTGTCAATTGTTCCATCGACTTTCATCTTCTTTTTGAAGATCCATTTGCACCCTAAAGGTTTACAACCTGGTGGTAAATCAGATAAGACCCAAGTATTATTTTCCATAATAGAACTAATCTCATCGTCTATTGCTTCTTTCCAAAAAGCAGCATCTCGCGATTTTATAGCTTCATCATAGGTTCTTGGATCCTCCTCTAAATTATAACAATAAGAGTATTGAGATTCAACCTGATCTCTTGATCCTTCAACTAAATATAGTTGAAAATCATCACCATATGATTTAGCTTTTCTTGCTCTTTTGCTTTTACGTGGCTCGGGTGTCTCACTTGGTGTATCATTTGAATGATCATCCCTTTGAGATACATCCGAATTTGGTATAATATCCTTTGGCCTAGGTATTGAAGAGAAACGATTCTCATCAAATATTGCATCTCTTGATTCTATAATTGTATTAATAGAAATGTACTTATTAGGTTCTATAACATATAACCTATATGCCTTGGAATGCTCAGCATATCCAACAAAGATGCAATCAATACCTTTTTCTCCCAACTTTTTCCTTTTAGGATCTGGAAGTCTAACCACAGCCCTACACCCCCAAACTCGCAAAAATGTCAAGTTGGGTCGTTTCTTATACCAAAGTTCATATGGGGTAATCTTGTTCCTTTTATTAGGAACCCTATTCAATAGATAGCAAGCCGTTAACATGGCTTCCCCCAAAACCCGTCACTCAAGCCTGAGTAAGATAACATGGCATTGACCATTTCTTCAAGAGTTCTATTTTTCCTTTCAGCCACACCATTTTGTTGTGGTGTATAAGGAGCCGTAGTTTCATGAATGATTCCTACGGATTGAAAGTATACAGGATCATAATATTCACCACCTCTATCTGTGCGTAAGGTTTTAATCAAGCCATTTTGTTGTAATTCAACTTCTGTTTTAAAAATTTTAAATTTATCCAGGGCTTCATCTTTTGCATGCAGCAAATAAACATAGCAAAACCTAGAGGCATCATCTATAAAAGTGACAATATACTTTTTATTTCCTAAAGATGGAGTTGCATGAAAATCACATAAATCACTATGTATTAATTCAAGTATTACAGAATTCCTTGTTATACTTTTAAATGGTTTCCTAGTGATTTTTGTTAACATGCAATTATTACATTTTCCAGTATCATTATTAATAGCAGGAATTAAACCACCTTTAGACATTTCAAGCATTCTTTTATAGTGCACATGTCCTAAACGAGCATGCCATAATGAGGAATAATCAACATTGGAATCAGTCATATAAACAGAACTAGAATCATTATGAACTTTATTTAAATTCAACATAAACATCCCATTGTTATAATAACCGAATCCTACAAAAACACCAGACTTTGATAAGATATACTTATCAGACTCATAAACTTGTTTATATCCACACTTGTTCAAAACAGGACCAGAAACTAAATTTTTCCGAAGTTTAGGTACATACAATACATTAAACAGAGTAACAGATTTTCCTGAACTAAATTCCAGCACCACATTTCCTCTTCCTTGAACGGGAGCAAAATGATCATCACCCATGTAGAGAACAGATTCGTCTTCCACCGATTCAAATGTTTTAAACCAGCAACGATCTTTACAAACATGGGTTGTGGCACCGGAATCAATCCACCACGCAACTGCATCATCCTGCACATAAAATGCTTCAGAAATTAGTGAAACGGAATATTTAATAAATCCATTCCATATATGTTCTAAATTCTGACCTTGGTCTTGGGTATGGTCCTTAGACCCCTTCCCCGAACCACTAGTGCTTGCGCCATCCTTCTTGTTCCCACTACGACAATCCCTCTTAAAGTGACCAGTTTTGCCACACCTCCAACATGCCACTTTAGGCTTCTTGTTGGGACCAGAATCATCGTTGTTATTGGAACCACGTTTCTTTCCTCTGTTTTTGCTATTGTTCCTTTTCTTTCCACCCTCCTCAAGCATATTCACCGAGGGTCCAGCAACTTCTTTTCCTTTTCCTTTGTCACTCTCTTGTGCCCTTAGATAATCCTCTATACGCAGGTGACTACCAAGTTGGACCAAAGACAGATCATCTTTACCATGTTTCAAGTTGTGTTTGAAATCCTTCCAGGAAGGAGGCAACTTGTCTATTATACTTGAAACAGATATTGCCTCGTCCATTTTCAAACCATGTTGTGTAAACTGTCCAAGGATTCTCAAGAGTTCATTGAATTGTTCCATGACAGGCCTTGATTCGACCATCTTGTAATTATTGAAATTACTTACGAGGACCTTCTTACTCGAAGCATCCTCTGCCATGTACTTGGATTCAAGAGAATCCCACAACTCCTTCGCAGATTCAACATTCTGATATATGTCAAAGAGAGAGTCAGACATACCATTCAATATATGCCCTCTGCAGATGTAGTCATCGTTCTCCCACTTCGATCTTCTCCTGACTGCTTCCAAATTATCGTCCTCCGACAATTCTGGCATGGGGGTAGACAGAACATACACCACCTTCAATGATGTCAGAAGGAAGTGCATCTTCTTCTGCCAACGTCTGAAATCATAGCCTTCAAATTTGTCCAACTTCCCAAAGTTGGTCGTCATCTCCTTCACAGTACTTCCTCCACCCATGATTATCACAGATTACTTTGTTCGTTTGTTGGGGAAATAGGGTTTGTTGATAATCTTGGATAATGATTGAATTGTCTATGTTCACTTTCCGAACAAAGTATTTCGACCCTTTATGCCTAGGTTACACGAAATCTTTGTATGGGATAAGACAATCAAGCAATCTGATTCTAGGCAAAGAGATCAGATCAAAACTTGGAGAATTTGTGTGTGTTTTTTTTTTTTTTTTTGAGTCCAAATAATCTGTTTATAAACAGATTTTCGTCTGGAGCAGAAGAAAGACAATGGTTACATTCACAACAGTCATGACTGTCAACAGAAAGGGCACCTTTTCACTGATTCAGTGTCTGCTCGGCCGCGTCAAGGAAATGTGCTCGGCCGAGCAGGCCTTTTTTCGTGACTTCTGTTTACTGTGAAAATCATGCTCGGCCGAGTTAAGGAAGTGCTCGGCCGAGCAACTCCTGTTTGGCCTGTCTCTTAATTTTCGGGTTTTGGTGGGAAACTGGCGGGAGATTATTTGGAACACTAAATATACTGTCTAGGTTTCGGGGCGGGACCCCAACAAGGGGCGCTGCCCCTTGACCCCGCAAGGGGGCGCAGCCCCCTTGACCCCTGCTTCTTTATCGTGGTCGAAAACATATTAACTCAAACGAGTGTGTACTCCACACTTTCCCTTACTCGTATCCGAGCAGAATATGAAATCGCATTGGTCTCTAGTAAATCACAATTTACATAAAATCGTTGATGACACTAAAATCACCAACAGTCACAGCATCAAATAGAATAAGTTGGAATTTGAGCAACCATGAATATCAAGATGATCAGAGATCAATATCCCAACCAGCATAAATCAGAAATGTCACTAACACCAACAATCACAAATAAGAACAAACTGTCTGGAAGATAGTTGCAGTAATATTAATGACATTAATAAAATTGCAACATCTTACATTCAAACTGAAAAAGAAGGGCACCTTTGTTATATACTAGTACAACACAAAGAATTATTTCTTTCTTTATTCACTTGCTAGAGCATCAACATAGAATAAGGTCACTAAGGCTACCATGCTATAATAACAATGGGAATACAAGTAATCAAAACTATAATTATAGTTTACACTTACATATCTTTGTGATTGTAGTCGCAAAATCAAGTAGAATAAGTTGAAATTTGCGCAACCATGAAATCAAGTCAATCACAGATTGATGTCCCAAACAGCATGAATCGGAAATGTCCCTAACACCAAAAAATCAAAAATCATAACAAACTGTATGCCTATGGCATATAGTTGCAGTAATATTAATGACATTAATAAAATTGCAACAGCTTACATTCAAACTGAACAAGAATGGTATTAGTACTAGGGCTTTGAGGCAGGGGCAGTTTGACTGCATAGGAGTCGGCGAGCTCAGCCACACAATGTCAAAACCAACAGATGAGATGTGAGCGGAATGAAATGTCTGAAATGTCCGAAATAAACCTACCATGAGTCCATGAGTTGTATGTTATAGTAGACTCATTTGATTCATTGAAATAAAGAGTTAGCAGAGTACCACTTGGTTGAATTCCAGCATAAGCTATGAAACAGTATTTAAAATTGTAAATGTTTGGTTGGGTTCTTACCCGGTGGGGAGAACATGGACGACGTTGTTTGAACATTCACAATTTTGATTGTTGTGAATGTTGTAGCCCATTTGGTTTCCTGAGTTGATTCTCGAGAAATGAGTTGTGCATTTTTTCTGTATCATTTTAACATATTTTTTTATCTGCCTTTTTCATGACTTGGTGTGTCTGCAGCTAAACTTTTACTGAATAAGCGATTGTCCTCAACATATATGGAGTAATAATGGTCAGGAGTAGTCATCTGCATCTGCGACATAAATGCTTAGCCACACGTTCAATCACTCAAGAAAATAACGAGAAGTAAAGAAATTTCTTACCCTTCTGTATCAAGAAACTTGGCCAAGCCACCACAGAACTTAACCAAGTAGAAGACAAGTTGTATGCAGCAGAACTAATTCTTTCTCCCCTAAACCTGCTGAAGCAATATGAAAAACAACGCAATTTTGCAGTAAACTATTGATCAAAACAACTACAGAACCCTCAATACTCAAGAGCAGAATGTAAGAAGGATGTCACAAGATTGAACTGTCTACAAAGAGCATGCCCAATTTCAATAACTCCTCCTCCTCCTCCCCCTCCTCCTCCTCCTCCCCCTCCCCCTCCCCCTCCCCCCCTCCTCCTCCTCCTCCCCCTCCTCCTCCTCCTCCCCTCCTCCTCCTCCTCCTCCTCCTCCTCTTCCTCCTCCTCCTCCTCTCCTCCTCCTCCTCCCAATCGTAACTTGGTCCGCACTTCTGGAATCTTACCACCTAGTGTATCATTCATTTGGCAACCAGATTAAGTAATTCTCCCCCATTCAAAATTACAAACAGCACCCTTACAGTTATGACAACAACAACAAAGCCTTGGTCGCAAAATAATTCGGGGTCGGCTAAATAGAATCCTCATATGTCATCATGATAGAAAAGATGTAAGAAAAAATAAGTTAAAAGAAGAAATAGGTGGTGTTGGGTGACTCTCAATTGTTCTTGGAAAAAGGAATCGGAAGACAGCGGTTTTGGGCGGCCGCCCATGGTGGTTCTGGGCGACCGCGCATGATGCTGGTGGTTTCGGAGCAGAACCTTCTGATGTTTTGGGCGATCGCGCAGAGTGGTTTTGGGCGGTCGCGCAATGTAGCGGACTGGGCTTGGTCGGCAAGTCTGGAAGGGCAGATTTAGGATAAATAATAAAACCCTTGTATAGGTCTCGTGTGCCGTCATATCCTTAAGTCAGAGAGAGATAGAAAAAGCTAGGGTTTCACTATATTGAGAGATTGTGAGATTGTGAGATTGTGTGATTGGTTTTCACCTTGTTTCTCCTTGTACTCTTGATTGTTATAGTGAATTGATTCTCCGTCGCCCGTGGACGTAGCCAAGTTGGTGAACCACGTAAAATCTCTTGTGTTCATCTATTTTTCGATTTTGTTTCGTTCTTGCTATTTGGTTATTTTGTGCTTTCATCTTTATCAATCTACCAATTGTGTTAGGGCCTAAAATCCTTACAATTGGTATCTAGAGCTCCGGTCTGTGGATCTTGTATTGCTTATTGGTAACGATGGAAGGGAAGTACGAAATTGAGAAATTCGATCGCAAGGTCAATTTCGGTTTATGGCAAGTGAAGATGCGAGCAATTTTGGTGGGTAAAAATTGTGTCAAGGCTTTGCTCGGGAAGGCGAGGAAGCCGGCAAGCTTGACGGATGAACAATTTGATGATATGGACGAGAAAGCTTTATCTCTCCTACACTTGAGTCTCAAAGATGAGGTATTGAGGGAGGTTGTGAGTGAGAAGACTGCGGCAGCGCTTTGGCTTAGGCTTGAGCAATTGTACATGACTAAGAGTATTATTAACAGGTTGCTACTATTGAAGAAACTCGAGGAGTGTAAACTCAAAACAGGTGAGTCTTTGGAGAATCTTGATGAGTTTGATGGCTTGGTCATGGACTTGAAGAATGTCGATGTCGTGATTGATGATGAGCAATTGGCGGTAAAATTGCTTTGTTCTCTACCTCCGGAATACATGCACTTTAGAGAGACATTATTGTATGGCAAGGATGAGATCTCTATGGAAGAGATCAAGAACGCTCTACTACAACGGGAAGTCATTGAGACGCACTTGACCTCAACAAGTGCTGAATCTCAAGGTGATGGGTTAGTAGCTAGAAGCGGCAGAAAGTCAAGGAAGGGTCAATCCGGTTCAAGTGAATGGAAAAAGAATGTGATATGTCATGGTTGAAAAGAGAAGGGACACATTAGAAGGTTTTGTCCAAACCAAGGGGATACAACCGTGAATACAAAGGGAGAAGCTGGAGTGGTGTTTGAACACACTAGTGATGACAGTGACTGTGATGCACTTACTGCTTGTGATTCGGGTACTGAAATTCGTGATAGTTGGATTTTGGATTCGGGTTGTTCTTATCATATTAGTCCCAACCGGGCATGGTTTTATTCATATAAGACTGCTGGTGGAGTAGTTTTGTTGGGGAATAATACTGCATGCAAGGTTATTGGTATTGGGACTATTAAGGTTAAGATGTTTGATGGAGTAGTGCGGAAATTACAGAATGCCAGGTATGTTCCAGAACTGAAGAAGAACCTGATTTCTCTAGGCACTTTGGATAGCCTTGGGTATAGTTTATCCATTGCGAATGGCGAACTATCGGCTATTAAAGGTGACTTGGTGGTATTGAAGGGAAAGAAGGTGGGGACATTGTACAAGCTTCTTGGGTCTACGGTTGTTGATGATGTGTCTATTGCAACGGGGTCAACGATTGAGGCGGAGGTTACTCAATCATAGGACATGACATTGGGTCATATTGGCTTGAATGGGATGACTAAAAAGGCTTGGTATTTGTTGTCACAAGCATTGTTAGGTACAGAATTTTGTGTGTAGGCGATTAGGATGACTGCTCACTTGGCTAATCGTACTCTAAATTCTGGTATTGGGATGAAGGATCTGTTGGATATGTGGTCAGGATCTCTAGGGGAATACTCAAAACTGCATATTTGTGGGTGTCCCGTGTATGCTTGTGAGAATAACAAATTGGTGCCAAGGGTCAAAGGATGTTCCTTTGTGGGCGATACTACTGGAGTGAAAGGATTCCGGTCATGGGATCCGATGGCATCTAAGTTCTTGACATGTAGAGATGTTGCTCTACTTCTCCGTGGAAAAGGGGGTCCTGCAGGACGGATGTATAAACAGGTGGAGTTAGCCGGAGATGATAAAGAAGTGGTGGAACTTGACTTAGATGTCAATGATGTGTCTGATGAAGCGACTCCAATTGATGCTCCAGTTCAAGAGGAGGAGACCAACAAGCAGGTGGAGACTACCATTGTTTTTGGTAGAGTTCGATATGGTTTGGAGGAGATGGTGACTTATGCATTGTCCGCTGCGAAAACAGTAAGTATGCATAAATTAATTTCTTTCAATGAAGAAATATTGTGTGATAAATCTGCTATGTGGTCGGTCGTTGGGAAAGAAGAGATGGTATCTCTTATTGAAAGTCAGACATGGGAATTTGTTATATCACCTCCAAAGAAGGTGTTAGTCAGTCACAAGTGGATCTACAAGTTCAAAGGTGGTACTCCAAGGTTTGGGGTAGACTACAATGATTTTATTTCACCAGTTGTTAGACACGTATCTATTCACAACTTGTTGAGCATTATGGCGATGCGAGATCTATTGCTTGAGGTGGAGATCTACATGGGCCGGCCTGAAGGGTTTGTTGTCGAGGGTAAGGATCATGTTTGCCTGTTAGAGAGGTCCTTGTATGATTTGGAGCAGTCAACTCGACAGTGCTATAAAAGGTTCGACACTTTTATTGTTACCCGTGCTTATGCTAGGAGTGGATATGATTGTTGTGTTTACTTGATGGTTTGCAGTGATGGCACATTGAGTTATCTTGTTTATGTCGATGGCATTCTTGTGGCTGCAATAGATATCAATGATGCTTACCAGGTGAAATGGTTATCTTCTTTAAATAGTCCCAAGTCTAAAGATGATGTGTCACGGATTCCGTACTCAAATGCTTGTGTGTGCATTGTGTATGGAAGGAGAAGTGATGGTTCTGTTGGGAATGGTGATTCAGATTGGGGCGGTAATCTTGTTGATAGAAAATTTACATTGAGGTATGTATTTTGTCTTGTTGGTTCCGCGGTTTTTTGGAAATATGGATTGCTGGATGTCACGGAGTTGTCTACTACCGAGACTGATTTTATGGCTATAACGAAGGTTGTCATTTTGACAAAGTTGATTGCTAAGTTCAAGAAGTTCTTGGACCTAGTTGGTGTTACTAGTCATTGATGCCCTTAGGGGCGGGGCGGCGGAGAGAGATAGGGATGTTCCCTTGGTTTACTAGCTTTTTCGGGATTGATCGTCAAGGTGGAGAATTGTTGGGTGACTCTCAATTGTTCTTGGAAAAAGGAATCGGAAGACAACAGTTTTGGGCGGCCGCCCATGGTGGTTCTAGGCGACCGCGCATGATGCTGGTTTCGGAGCAGAACCTTCTGATGTTTTGGGCGATCGCGCAGAGTGGTTCTGGGCGGTCGCGCAATGTAGCGGACTGGGCTTGGTCGACAAGTCTGGAAGGGCAGATTTAGGGTAAATAATAAAACCCTTGTATAGGTCTCGTGTGCCGTCATATCCTTGAGTCAGAGAGATAGAAAAAGCTAGGGTTTCACTATATTGAGAGATTGTGAGATTGTGTGATTGGTTTTCACCTTGTTTCTCCTTGTACTCTTGATTGTTATAGTGAATTGATTCTCCGTCGCCCGTGGACGTAGCCAAGTTGGTGAACCACGTAAAATCACTTGTGTTCATCTATTTTTCAATTTTGTTTCGTTCTTGCTATTTGGTTATTTTGTGCTTTCATCTTTATCAATCTAGCAATTGTGTTAGGGCCTAAAATCCTTACGGATGGGGATAAGTTAAACAAAATGAAAAGAAGAGGAGAAGAAAAAAGATTTTTTTTTAAAAAAAAATAGTGATAAGTAATCAAAAGATTAATTAAAGTTTTGACTACTTATGTTAGTGATTATAGTCACAGATTAATCAAGTAGAATAAGTTGGAATTTAAGTAACGATGAATATCAAGACGATCACAGATTAAATGTCTCGAAGAGCATGAATCAGAAATGTCACAAATCATAACAAACTTTCAGGCAGATAGTTGCAGTAATACTAATGACATTTATATAATTGGAACAGCTTATATTCAATATGAACAAGAAGGGTGTACTTGTACTAGTGGCCAATATAATCTTGTACATTGGATGTCAAGACTTGAGTTATCAAGTCCAGTAATATCTTTGACCAACAATACCATCCATGCAATAAAAACCACTAACTAGATAGAATGTGGTTTTGCAACAACCATCAATGGTGACTTCAAGTGGACAGTAATCCCACTGACTTCCGTCATGTCCAAATCCTCCCCTCTCCCTCCAGCAGGAAGCACAATATCAAACTTATGAATCACATTCGCCAACACTAGCTCAATTATGCTCATACTAAACTTGGTACCAGGGCAACCTCTTCGCCCAGAACCAAATGGAATCAACTCAAAGTCTAACCCTTTAACATCAATATTACTATCCATAAATCTCTCTGGCTTAAACTCCTCTGGATCTTCCCACGACTTTGGGTCTCTTCCAATGGCCCAAGCGTTGATATACGCCTGCGTGCCAGCTGGAATGTTGTAGCCCAATAATTCCACTTCTTGTGTTGATTCCCGAGGAACTAGCAGTGGAACAGGAGAATGTAGTCGCATAGACTCTTTGATTACGGCTTTTAAGTAGTGAAGTTTCTCAAGATCTTGTTCAGTTATATTAGATCTTCCATGGGCCATTCCTCTCACCTCATTTTGTAACTTTTTCTTAATTTCTGGGTGTCTTAACAACTCTGCCATTGTCCACTCTATCGCAGAGAAAACAGTATCTGTTCCCGCAGCAAATATATCCTGAATAAAACAAAAGTACTAGTATTTGATCAGCAATCCTAGCCTACCACTTATATTGGGATTTCTTGGTGAGTAAATGCTAACGCAGTGGATATTGATATCATATGCAATGTATAGATCACTTGCAAGAATGTTTATACCTCTTTGACATATTGTAACAACCCGAGCCCGTAGACCCGACTGCAACATAGGTACCACACACTAGGCCACCAAGCATCTCCAACATAGGAGGGTATGGGCCTTCTATATAGCATACTCAATTCCCACATATTTCCGATGTGGGATGGGGATATCACAATCTCCCCCACTCAAACACTTGCCGTCCCTGGCAAGATCAATCAATACTCAGAGCGGAACCCCGGTCTTAAAGCCTGCGGGCGAGCCCGGGGGTACGATCTGGGTATTGATTGACCTTGCCAGGGACGGCAAGGGTTTCAGTGGGGGAGATAGTGATATCCCCATCCCACATCGGAAATATGTGGGAATTGAGTATGTTATATAGAAGGCCCATACACTCCTACTAAGCAGCAAATCATCCATTAAACTTTTGGAGGCCTGTGATGGGTTGTGGTTGACCCAATTGAGGAGATGCTTGGTGGGCTAGTGTGTGGTACCAATGTTGCGGGTCAGGTCTACGGGCTCGGGTCATTACAAATGGTATCAGAGCGGACCCCTGGCTGTAAGGCTTACGAGCTCGCCCGGGGGGACGATCTGGGTTTTGATTGGGCCTTGCCAGGGACGGCAAGGATTTGAGTGGGGGAGATTGTGAAACCCCCATCCCACATCGGAAAGATATGGGCTTTGATTGTGATATACAAGCCTCCAGTATACTACCATTGAGCACCAATAACATCCATGGACTTTTGGGTGGGCCTGTGGTAAGCCCAGTGGACCCAGTTATTTGTGCTCAGTGGACCAGTGTGTGGTGCTTATGTAGCGAGTCGGGCTTGCGGGCTCGAGTCGTTACACATATATACAAACATATATATATATAGAATAGCGCTCCTGTGAGAACCATTTTCAATGAGAACCGTGAGAACCAATCATAACCGTTTAATTAAATACAAATCAAGGGATTATGGATACATTGGATACACTTGCTAATTTTCAAAAATTAAATTGGATACATTAGTTTTTAACCTACTGTATCCAAGTGCAATATCAAAATTTATGTATTGTATCCAAATGCATCCAATATATCTATAATCTGGACCCTTGATTTTGATTCTAATCTAATGGTTATGGTTGGTTCTCACGGTTCTCACGCAGTTGTGGTTCTCATTTGAGCACCTACCTATATATATATATATAGACACACACACACACACACATAAGTATATAAATATGAAGACCTAGCTAGCTCAATAGCTTAAATATTTTTTAGTAACTTATCAGCAATAGAAATTTTAAATAAAAAGTTAAAGGGAAGCTAGCAACTAAAACGTCGGAAATTGAAAGAAGACATTTTCCATACCAAAATGACAGCTTTGATGGTGTCCCTATCAATGGGAAATCCCATGGTGTTTTCACTTTGGATTTCCAGAAAAATGTCAACAAAATCTTGCCTTTCACCTTCATCTCCCACAAAACCACTAGCCTCTTTGCTCTTCCTGTTCAAGTGCTCTTCAACTACACCTTCAAGAAACTCATCAAGTTCTTTAGCATTTTTCTGCACTCTTGCATTCAAACCAGTAACAGCATCCACCCAGGACAGCCATGGAATGAAGTCCCCAACTCTAAAATAACCCAATAAAACCACAAATTCATGCAGAAGTTCCTTAAACTGCCTCCCACTGTATCTCCTCCCCAAGGCTACCCGACACACCACATTGTTCGTAAGTGTCATAAACAAATCGCTCAAATTTACCAGCGAAGAAGACGAAGAAGAATTAATATTTCTGATCTCGTCAATGAGAAGGGCCAGTTCTTCTTCTCTAACTTGTTGGAATGACTGAACACGTTTGTTGCTTAGAAGATGTAGCACAGCAATGCTCTTCGCCTTTCTCCAATATTCACCATAAGGAGCAAAAGCTATGTCGTTGTCATTATAAGTAAGTCTAGCTGGAATGCTTGCGTGAGGTCTACTAGAGAAGAATAAATCATGGGTTTTTAGGATTTCTCGAGCCACGTCAGCAGAAGAAGCAATAAGCACAGGTTTGCTGCCAAAGTGAAGAAGCATGAGTGAACCATGTTTCTTAGCCAAAGCCTGGAGAGAGCGATGGGGACTCGAACCTAGTTGGTGAAGGTTTCCTATAACTGGGAGCTTCCAAGGAGAAGGTGGTTCATTTCCACTTCGTTTGGGAGCAGCTAAATACGATTTGTAAAGAAACACCAACAAAACCAACAAGGAAAGAAGATAGGGAAGATATGATGACCTCAGTAGATTCAACATTGTTCTCAGCTGCAACTCACCAGTAATCTTTAATACGTACTTATACAAACACAGACTAATAATTTGTGTACATGGTGCACCACAAGTTCAAGTTAGTGGCCCTGCAGTCCCACATGGTTAAACTCCAAAATAGGCAAAGAAACAATGTTGATATATTAATCATTTAAGTGTGGCTGATTTCTTGCCTTCATCAAAATATTGAAAGGGATGTTTAAGCTTAGATTTACCACCCCTTTCATTGCAACATGATCGGAAGAGGCATTTTGAGATATCTAGAGTTATCTCATCACCACCTGAAGGGTCTATTCCAGATATAGTTTAGAGTCACTGATCTCTGAATGTAACAACATGATCCGAGGGAGTAATTTTGTACTATGGCAGAAACCTCCACGTACCAATTGCTTCGACACTAAAGCATGGTTATGCTTATTATCACCCACACAATGCTTCTGATGAAGTAATCGGAAGCATAGAGTTTGTGCCATAGAATAAAAAAAAAACGACACAATTAATTTTTTAACAATATATAACTATAGTTTTATCTACATTTGGATACTAAACCAAAGAACATGCACAATTTTATCTAAATAGTGTGTCTAGAAACAAATCAATTTACACGCACAAAAATTCTTAAACGACTACCACTGGAGTTATATTTGAGATTATTAGCAAACAATTATCCTCTAATTATTACTCCCTCCGTCCCAAAATACTTGCAGTTCTAGGGGAATTTTTTTGTCCCAAAATACTTGCAGTTTTACAGTTTTCCAAAAAACTTTGACACACTTAGTCTAAACTACCCTTATTTATGATTAGGTAGTTGTCATTGTAAAAGCATTCAATTGCCTAGATACTTGAAATATTCAAAGGGTAGTTTAGTCTATTTGAGTACTGATTGCTTTTCTTAATATGTGTGAGAAGTCCTATAACTACAAGTGTTTTGGGACGGAGGGAGTACATAATTGTAACATTTCCCAGGTTATGTTTTTATTCTGAGAATCCAAGTCCTTTTTAATGTTATATTGTGTAGTGTCCAGAAGTGAAGCTCTAGATTTGGACCTGTTTGTTACTTAATGCGACATGAGAGAAGGTAGAGAAGTCAATCTTGCTATAGCTCTCTCCATCGTAATAATGGAGAGGGCTTGAATATTCGACATAAAAGCATTGATGCTAGGCCATTTGGGCAGAAAAGTCGCAGTTTCATCAAACCTTTGAATTCGCACACTGACTACTTAAATCTAGCCCCAATTAACTAGTAGTCCCTAAAAGAAATCTGAATAGCGTATATTAGTAAAGTGAATGTCGATAATATAAGTAATCAAAACTACAGTAATAGTTTTGATTACTTATGTTAGTGATTGTGCAGTCACAGCATCAAGTAAGATACAACATCCAAAACAGTATAAAACAGAAATGTCCCTAATCACCAACAATCACAAATCAGAACAAACTGTCTGGCATATAGTTGCAGTAATATTAATATAATTGCAACAGATTACATTCAAAATGAACAAGAACGATGTAGTAGTACTAGGAATTTGAGGCAGGGACTAGGAATTTGAGGCAGGGGAAGTTTGACTTCAAAGGAGTCGGGCGAGCTCAGCCACACGAAGTCAAAACCAATGAATGAGATGTGTGCAGAATGAAATGCAGAACTAAGCCTACCATAAGTTGCATGTTATAGTAGACTAGTTACATATTATAATTCATGAGTTACATTTTATAGTAGGTTAATCCAATTGCCAAGCAGTCGGACTGCACATGCCCTAGATCCCAACTAGCAAAAATGTGGTGTTGCGACAACCATCAACGGTGACTTCTTGTGGACAGCAAGGCCATCTGCCTCAGTCATATCCAGATCCTCCACTCTCCCTCCACCTGGAAGTGCAACATCAAACTTATGCACCACATTTGCCAACACTAGCTCAATAATGTTCATACCAAATTTGATACCGGGGCAACCTCTTCGCCCGGCACCAAATGGAATCAACTCAAAGTCTAACCCTTTAATATCAATACTACTATCCATAAATCTCTCTGGATTAAACTCCTCTGGATCTGCCCACGACTTTGGGTCTCTTCCAATAGCCCAAGCATTGATATACGCATGCGTGCCTGCTGGAATTTTGTAGCCCAATAATTCTACTTCTTTCGTTGATTCTCGAGGAACGAGCAATGGAAGAGGAGGATGTAATCGCAACAACTCTTTGATTACGGATTTTAAGTAGTGAAATTTCTCAAAATCATCTTCTGTGATTTTAAATCTTCCCTGGGCTATTCCTCTCACCTCGCTCTGCAACGTTTTCATAACTTTCGGGTGTCTTAACTACTCTGCCATTGTCCACTCAATCGCTGTGAAAACAGTATCCGTTCCAGCAACAAACATATCTTGAATTAAATGAGAAGTAACTAATCAGCAGTCCTAGCCTACAACTTAATTATACCTCTTTGACATATACTCCCTCTGCCTCATAAAGATGTTTCCATTTGCCATTTTTGTTTGTCCCAGAAAGATGGTCGCATTTCCAAATTGTTAGGTTAAAATCATTGAACTTCTAAAATTGCCAACCAAGGAAGAAGAGGGAGAGAGGAGATGATGAGAGTCAAACCAGGGACGAAGAGGGCGTAATGGAGTTATAAGTAAACCTTGTTAAGGTCAGTAATGGAAATGAAAATTGGTTGTTAATATGTTTAAATAGTCAAGTGGGACCATCATTATAGGACAAAGGGAGTATATGAAGACCTAGCTGGCTCAATACCTTGAAAAGTTTTGAGTAAGTTATCAGCAAAAATTGAAGGAAGAAATTTTTCTTACCGAAACGACAGCTTTGATGGTGTCCCTATCAATAGTAAATCCCATGGTATTTTCACTTTGAATTTCCAGAAAAATGTCGACAAAATCTTGCCTTTCACCTTCATCACACACAACGCCAATAGCCTTTTTGCTCTTCCTGTTCAAGTGCTCTTCAACTACGCCTTCAAGAAACTCATCAAGTTCTTTAGCGCTTTTCTGCACTCTTGCATTCAAACCATTAATAGCGTCCACCCAGGAAAGCCATGGAATATAATCCCCAACTCTGACCAAACCCATTAAATCCCCAAGCTCATCAAAAAGTCTCTTAAACTTCCTCCCACTATAGTTCCTCCCCAAGGCTACCCGACACACTACATTGTTTATAAGTGTTATAACCAAATCACTCAAATTTACCAGCGAAGAAGACGAGGAAGAAGTGAAATTTCTGATCTCGTCAATCAGAAGGGTCATTTCTTCGTCTCTAACTTGTTGAAACGATTGAACCCTTTTGTTGCTTAGAAGCTGGAGCACAGCAATGCTCTTCACCTGTCTCCAATGTTCACCATAAGGAGCAAAAGCTACGTCCTTGGCATTATAAATAAGTCTGGCTGGAATGCTAGCTTGAGGTCTATTAGAGAAGGATAAATCATGAGTTTTTATAATTTCTCGAGCAACATCAGCCGAAGAAGCAATAAGCACGGGTTTACTGCCAAAGTGAAGAAGCATGAGTGAACCATGTTTTTTAGCCAATGCCTCGAGGGAGCGATGGGGACTCGAACCTATTTGGTGAAGGTTTCCTATAACTGGGAGCTTCCAAGGGGAAGGTGGTTGATTTTTATAAGGTTTGCGAGCAGCTAAAATCGATTTATAAAGAAACGCTAACAACACTAACAAGGAAAGAAGATAGGGAAGATATGACCTCAATAGTATCAACATTGTTCTTAGCTGTATGTAAACCAGTAGCTTTTGAGACATACTTATACAGCATACTGAGGCACAGGTCGGCTAATTATTCGGGTGTGAGCGGATGATATCCATGGTGCACAACAAGTTCAAGTCTCTGTCAGCAGTCCCACTTGGTTAAGCTCCAAAACAGGCAACGATGTTCACAATTCCACTTAGTGTGTGGTTGGTTCTTGCCTTCGTTTTTAGTCATAGCTTCTAGAATATGCGTGGAGATCAGAACCTGGTCCTGCTTGTTCTTACATGTGGACTGTTGTTTGCACATGGTATGCAAAAGATTGAAGGGGGTCTAAGCTGAGAGTTATGACACCTCTCATTCGTAGTCAACGCTTCTAGAAGATGATTAATTATTGAAAGAAATTAATGAAAAGAAGCATACTCCCTTCCTTCGTCCGTTCATGCAAAAGAAACCTGATTTTCCTATATGTCATTCAATTTGGACAAACATCACCTCTTTTGTGCATGACTCGTAAAAACAAAAAACATTCTTGTAAATCAATGAGATATACTCCCTCCGTCCATAACAATGTGCACAAACTTCCATTTTTGGCGTCTCATTGATAATGTTGGGATCGCTCACCAACAAGAGAAATTACAATAAGAGATAACAAAATACCCATGCACACAAAACTGTTGGTGATTTTAGTGTCATCAACGATTTTATGTAATTGTGATTTACTAGAAACCAATGCGATTTCATATTCTGCTCGGATACGAGTAAGGGAAAGTGTGGAGTACACACTCGTTTGAGTTAATATGTTTTCGACCACGATAAAGAAGCAGGGGTCAAGGGGGCTGCGCCCCCTTGCGGGGTCAAGGGGCAGCGCCCCTTGTTGGGGTCCCGCCCCGAAACCTAGACAGTATATTTGGTGTTCCAAATAATCTCCCGCCAGTTTCCCACCAAAACCCGAAAATTAAGAGACAGGCCAAACAGGAGTTGCTCGGCCGAGCACTTCCTTAACTCGGCCGAGCATGATTTTCACAAGTAAACAGAAGTCACGGAAAAAGGCCTGCTCGGCCTAGCACATTTCCTTGACGCGGCCGAGCAGACACTGAATCAGTGAAAAGGTGCCCTTTCTGTTGACAGTCATGACTGTTGTGAATGTAACCATTGTCTCTCTTCTGCTCCAGACGAAAATCTGTTTATAAACAGATTATTTGGACTCAAATAAAGATAGAAAACACACACAAATTCTCCAAGTTTTGATCTGATCTCTTTGCCTAGAATCAGATTGCTTGATTGTCTTATCCCATACAAAGATTTCGTGTAACCTAGGCATAAAGGGTCGAAATACTTTGTTCGGAAAGTGAACATACACAATTCAATCATTATCCAAGATTATCAACAAACCCTATTTCCCCAACAGTGACTGCAACTGCTAACTTAAGTAATCAAAACTATAGTTGTAGTTTCAGTTACTTACTGTATTGACATTCTCTTTACTAATATACGTTGATCAGATTTACTCTTAGTGACTACTATTTTTTTGTGGATAGCTTTAGATAATGTTTATGCGAATTTGGAGGCATTATGAAACTGTGACTTCTCTACCCAAATTACCTAGCGGCAATGCTTTTGTGTCGAGCATTCAATTCTACATAAATAATGAGGGAGAGAGCTATAGCAAGGTTGACTTACGGGTAAGAAAGGAAATCATCCACCCAAACATTTTCTTCTTCATCAATCGACCTCTCCACCTTAGCCCGTGTTGCATTAAATGGCAAATAGGTCCAAATCAAGAGCTTCACTTCTGGACACGGCACAGTTAACATTCAACGGTAGTCAGTTAAGAATTTTAAGTGCGTATGTATTGATTTATTTCTGGACACAGCATTAGATGAAATTGTTCAAGCAGTTTAGTTTAGCATCCAATTGTAGATAAAATATTTTCATATACTCCCTCCGTCCCAGCTCACTTGACACTTATGTCTATTTTGGTACGTCCCAGCTCATTTGACACTCCCCAAAATAACCTACTTTTTATAATTTTATATTCACTCTACCCCACCACTCATTCTCTCTCTTCATTTTCCACCACTCAATTTATTCAGCCAACACTACTATTTACCCCACTCATTCTCACTCTTCATTTTTTTACCACACATAAATTACGTCTCCTTAATTCCTGTGCCCACCTCTTAGGTGTCAAGTGAGGTGGGACGGAGGGAGTATTACTCAAGAAATAATTTTGCCGAATTTTTCCTTCTATGGCACAAACTCTATGCTTCTGGTCACTACATAAGAACTATGTGGGCGATTTGCATAACCATGCTTTATTTAAAGCAATCTATGCATGAAGGGTTTTTCCATTCTTGACAAAATTACACCATTGGATCCATTCAGATATCTGTCACTTTCTCTTTCTTAATTAGCTGTTCCATTCAGTGGTCAGTCACTTTCAACCATCTCTGCAATGACCCTTCAGGTTGTGATGAGAGAACTCTAAATATTTTGAAATGCCTCTTCATATCTGGTTGCAATGGAAGGTGTGGTAAATAAAAGCTTAGACATCCCTTTCAATATATTGGTAGATCTCCAAACCAATGTTGGCCATGCACATTGTCTCCACAGATTAACTGTGTAATGAAGGCAAGAAACCAGCCAACACTTTAAAAGTAAAATTTTCAACATTGTTTCTTTGCCTATTTTGGAGTTTAATCAAGTGGGGCAGCAGGGGTACTGACTTGAACTTGTGGTGCACCATGTACTTCACATACCCCAAATTCTTAATCCGTGCATCAGTATATTTGTATAAATACGTGTTAGAAATTACTGGTTTAGCTGCAGCTGAGAACAATGTTGAATCTATCGAGGTCATCTTATCTTCCCTATCTTCTTTCCTTGTTGGTTTTGTTGGCGTTTCTTTACAAATCGTTTTTCGCTGCTCGCAAAAAAAATGGAAGTAAACCACCTCCCCTTGGAAGCTCCCAGTTATAGGAAACCTTCACCAACTAGGTTCGAGTCCCCATCGCTCTCTTCAGGCATTAGCCAAGAAACATGGTTCACTCATGCTTCTTCACTTTGGCAGTAAACCCGTGCTTATTGCTTCTTCTGCAGAGGTCGCTCGAGCAATCATGAAAACCCATGATTTGTTCTTCTCTAGTAGACCTCAAGCAAGCATTCCAGCTAGACTTACTTATAATGCCAAGGACATAGCTTTTGCTCCTTATGGTGAATATTGGAGAAAGGCGAAGAGCATTGCTGTGCTCCAGCTTCTAAGCAACAAACGGGTTCAGTCATTCCAACAAGTTAGAGAAGAAGAAATGGCCGCTATGATTGACGAGATCAGAAATATCACTTCTTCTTCGTCTTCGTCACTGGTAAATATGAGCAATTTGTTTATGACACTTACGAACAATGTGGTGTGTCGGGTAGCCTTGGGGAGGACATACAGTGGGAGGCAGTTTAAGGAACTTCTGCATGAATTTGAGGTTTTAGTGGGTTATTTTAGAGTTGGGGACTTCATTCCATGGCTGTCCTGGGTGGATGCTGTTAATGGTTTAAATGCAAGAGTGCAGAAAAATGCTAAAGAACTTGATGAGATCCTTGAAGGGGTAGTTGAAGAGCACTTGAACAGGAAGAGCAGAGAGGCTAGTGGTTTTGCGGGCGATGAAGGTGAAAGGCAAGATTTTGTTGACATTTTTCTGGAAATTCAAAGTGAAAATACCATGGGATTTCCCATTGATAGGGACACCATCAAAGCTGTCATTTTGGTAAGGAAAATGTCGTCTTTCAATTTTCGACGTTTCAGTTGCTAGCTACCTTTCACTTTTTATTTTAAATTTCATTATTGCTGATAACTTACTCATAAATATTCAAGTTATTGAGCTAGCTAGGTCTTCATTTATATGTCAAAGAGGTACAAGTAATTTCGCCAGTGATCAATTCATCGCATATGATTTCGATATCCACTGCTTTAGTATTTACTCACCAAGAAATTACAATATAAGTGATACGCTAGGATTGCTGACTAAATACTAGTACTTTTTATTTATTCAGGATATATTTGCTGCGGGAACAGATACTGTTTTCACAGTGATAGAGTGGACAATGGCACAGTTGTTAAGACACCCAGAAGTTATGAAAAAGTTGCAGAGTGAGGTGAGAGAAATTGACCAGGGAAGATCTAAAATAAGGGAAGATGATTTTGAGAAACTTCACTACTTACAAGCCGTAATCAAAGAGTCTCTGCGACTACATTCTCCTGTTCCACTGCTCGTTCCTCGGGAATCAACCCAAGAAGTGGAATTATTGGGCTACAACATTCCAGCTGGTACGCAGGCATATATTAACGCTTGGGCTATTGGAAGAGACGCAAAGTCGTGGGAAGATCCAGAGGAGTTTAAGCCAGAGAGATTTATGGATAGTAGTATTGATGTTAAAGGGTTAGACTTTGAGTTGATTCCATTTGGTGCTGGGCGAAGAGGTTGCCCCGGTATCAAGTTTGGTATGAGCATCATTGAGCTAGTGTTGGCAAATGTGATGCATAAGTTTGATATTGCACTTCCTGGCGGAGGGAGAGGGGAGGATTTGGACATGACAGAAGTCGTTGGGATTACTGTCCACTTGAAGTCACCATTGATGGTTGTTGCAAAACCACATTCTATCTAATTAGTGGTTTTTATTGTACGGATGATATTGTTTGTCAAATATAATACTGGACTTGATAACCTTAAGTCTTGACATCCAATGTACAAGATCTATATTGGCCACTAGTACAAGTACCCTTCTTGTGACATTTCTGAATCATGCTTTCAAGACATTTGATCTGTTATCGTCTTGATATTCATTGTTGCTTACATTCCAACTTATTCTTCTTTGATTATTTCTGTGACTAATCACTAACATAAGTAGTCAAAACTATAATTATTCTTTTGATTACTTATTTCACTGACATTCATAACGAGTACTGTGATAAGCTTTTCTATAAGGAAGTACTCATACTAGTTATAAGAAGGAAAAAATGCACCAAAAGTACCTCAACTATAGGGGTTGTTTGGATTTAGTAACTTATCTCTTTTTTGACCCATGAAAAATACCTTAACTCTTTTTTTTGTGCAGCGGAGGCACCTATTGCTAACACCGTCCACTTTTTGCCGTTAAGTTATCATGTGCCACGCACATGACTAATTTTTTGAGGGTAAAAATGTCAAAACATAACAAGGATAGTGTGAGAACATTTTACAAAGACAAAGGGGTTTAAATAAATTTTTTACTTTTAAATAACCCCCTTCCCCTTCCCCTTCTCTTTCCCAGTCCTAGCCAAACCGCCACCCACCACCGCTCATGTCCAGGAACGGCAACCACCATCATCACCAGTTCACCACCACACTATTCGCCACCAACACCCAGCACTGCCCCTCACCACCGTCATTCACAGCCACCATCAAAATAACACCACCAGTCGGAACTACCATCACCACCAAAATCATCAGGAATTAAAACAAAAAAAGTCCAAGAATTAACAATGTACAAACCCAGATTGCATAATCCTTCAAACCCGCCCCCTCCCATGAAAAGTACAAAAAAAAATAAAAAAAAAATCAAATCTGACCTTAGAAAGCATCAATATCTGATTTATGCTTACAAACAATCAGAAGCCAACAATTAAAGCAACCCAAAATTAATTTCACAATCATTCGCAGTAGGCCAATTTAACACATGAAAATAAAGTAGGTACCTTGATGACTATAGTGGACTCCATATCAGATGAAGAGAGCGTTCCAAGTGAGCCGCCCAAATGTTTTTGCAGAAAAAGCCCTAACCCTAGAACTAAGAATGATCAATTGGGGTGCGAGTATTGGATAAATAATTCAACGATCGGACTGAAAGGCGGGGAAATGATCACAATCTCTCTCAAAGAGAACCCACGCGTCGCCGTCAGCCGCGTTCTTCTCCCTCTCTAATTTATCTCTCCTCCACTGCGTCGAACGAAATGTGTGTGTGTTCTTCGGTGTGTGAAACAGAAGAGGGGAAGAGGAAGGGGAAGGGGAGGGGGTTATTTGAAAGTTAAAAATTTATTTAAACCCCTTTGTCTTTGTAAAATGTTCTCACACTATCCTTGTTATGTTTTGACATTTTTACCCTAAAAAAATTAGTCATGTGCGTGGCACATGATAACTTAACGGCAAAAAGTGGACGGCGTTAGCAATAGGTACCTCCGCTGCACAAAAAAAGAGTTAAGGTATTTTTCATGGGTCAAAAAAGAGATAAGTTACTAAATCCAAACAACCCCTATAGTTCAGGTACTTTTGGTGCATTTTTTCCTAAGAAGAATATAGGGCAATTAATTTTTCATTCTGTCATAGTGAGGGAGCTGTTTATGATTACTTCATCTGGTTGCCGGATGAAAGATACAAGACTGTAAATTTCCCAAAGCTCAGACCACGAGACGATTGGGAAAAAGAAGAAGAGTAGGGTTCGAGAGTATGAGAAAATGGACGTGCCTTTGTAGACAGTTCAATCTCAGGAGATCCTTCTTACATTCTGCTCTTGAGTATTGAGGGTTTGTTTTGATCAATATGGAGTATTTTACTGCAATATTGTGTTGTTTTTCATAAAGCTTCAGCAGGTTCAGGGGAGAAAGAATTAATTCTGCTGCATACAACTTGACTGTTACTTGGTTAAGTTCTGTGGTGGATTGGCTAAGGTTCTTGATTCTGAAGGGCAAGGTTTGGTGGACATTCTGCTGGAAGTTTAAAGCGAAAACAAAATCGCAACTCCTATTGGTAGGAATGTCATCAATGCTTATCCTGGTAAGAAATTTCTTTTGCTTTCCTCTTGAGTGCTTGAGCACGTGGCTAAGCCTTTATGTCGCAGATGACTACTCCTGATCATTATTACTCCATATGCGTTGAGGTAGCAATCGCTTTTTCAGTATAGGTTTTAGTTGAAGACACCGGCAAGTCATGAAAAAGGTCAAAGTGAGAAAGGCAGATAAAAAATATATGTGAAGATGATATAGAAAAATGCAATACTCATTCCTCGAGAATCAGCTCAGGAAACCAAAACAATGGGCTGCAATATTTACAAATTATCAAAATTGTGAATGTGCAAACTACGTCGTCCATGTTCTCCCCACCCGGTAAGAACCCAACCAAACATTTACAATTTTAAATTTTGTTTCGTAACATATATTGGAATTCAACCAAGTGGTACGCTAACCTTTTATTATAATGAGTCAAACGAGTTTTTTTATTCTGTGTCCCCAGTATTAGTGATCATTCATTTTTGGATCGAAGAGAATGTATTTTAAGGCATGCTGTATGAAAAAGAAAGGTTTAAACAGAAAGGTTGACTATTGAAATTTCAGTTACATTTATGAATTCAGCGATGGTGAATGATGTTTAATTGGAACATGGTTTTCACAAGTTTCATTTGCCTTTGGTTTGACATATTACTAAAATGTTTTTACAAGATTACAAAATATCTTTATGTTTTACCCTCTGTTTTTCTTTTCCAGATTATAATTCTCCAAGTAAAGTTGTCCCTGGAGTGACTTTCTACCGCTTCGATGACCAAACATGATGTACTCTATCCTTTTCAAAGTAAGTGTCGAGTTTGACTTGTTAAATTTTTAAGAAACGTGTTTCACTTATTTGTACACTGTTTGTACTATGATACAATTGTGCCATATTTATGGCCTTCTGTAAATAAATGCAACATTTGTTAGGGACGAGTCAAAAAGGAAAATTTGACATTTATTTTGAACAAAACTAGTGTAAAATAAAGGTATTGCATTATGAAATATCTTATACATCAATCTAGATATCCTTTTCTTTTTTCTAGTTATACCGCATTTCTCTTGTGACATATGGCTACTCAAAGGTGTCATGGTTAAAATTTTTAATCTGTGTTGGTCCACACATCTTTAGAATTGAAATACTCTCTGTCCCGGAAATAAATGTCCTACTTTCCATTTCGTATGTCCCAAAATAAATGCCGTCTTACTAAAAATAGCGTATGAAGTTTGGTGATCTTCCTATACTACCCATTCTAATAGGCACAAGCATTGCAATGCCATAGGAGGTGTCACTCTACCCATATGAATAGATTGGAGTTTTTTGCAAAAGTGATATGCTTACTTTGTGCAATATATCAATTTGACTCGCGTAGTTTGGAAACATCAAATGTGGGTTGCGTACTTAATGTTTTGAAAATTTTGATGCCACTTTTTTAACACCCGTTAAAAACATAACAGGACATTCCATATAAGGAGTAAAAGTGTAAGGAATAAAACTTGAATGGCTAAATTAAAAAATACCGTGACCCCATCTCTGGTTACAACTCCAGACCAAACTCTCTCTCTCCATTGCAAGGCCCACACTCCAGTCCGCTGGCGGTTTTCAACTCAAACTCAGCGCCTCCATCTTCTCCGGCCACTCCCTCTGCACAGGCCCGATGACCGAGCCACTTCTCCACTCTAGCGCCGCACCAGATCCGGTTGCCACCCTCCACTACTCCGTCTACGCCTTCAATTCCGATCGCCAACACCTCCCACGCTCAGCTCCCAATCTCAGTTATTTCAGTTCATGAAGAGTTGTGCTTCACGTACTCTACGGGTCACTTTACAGAAGTTTGGAAAATTACTTGGTTCCTCATTCAATCATCCCACCGCCCGTAATCTGTACACAAAATCATAGATTTTTCCCCAAAAAATCATCCAAATTATTATCTACCACACCTTGCGAAGTGGATTTTTTAGAGAGAGAAAGACACAATTTTTATTTAACGTCTGCGCAATCGTCGGTGGATAACCGACGGTGGACCGGTGAAGACGTGGCAGAACCCATCTAATCTTTTGGTGTACTTCAACAAACCCAGGTCTTGCTTCTAATTCGTTGCTTACTCTTTCGGCTATGGCTTAGGGTTTATGATCAATTTTGGGGTTTGTCTCTGGGTGTGTTAATTTTTTCAATTTCATTCTCTCCTCGATAGTTGTTAAAGAAGGAGGTTATCTGCCTTAGTAGGAATTGTTTGCAGGGAAGAAGGAGGGCGGAATCCAGAGAGATTGGTGACTTTTCATCCGGATGCAAAAAGTCAACGATCCATCCCGACACTCGACAACATTCCGGCGACGCAAGGAGAGGGGGAGAGGCGACGGCGACGGCATATATGGATGGAGAAGAGATAGAACAGACGAGAAAGAGAGGGGCTGTGATCAACGCCGGAATTAATGGAGGAAAGGTTGGGGGTGAGAGTCTAGGATGGGGATGGGAGCGGAGTGTGAGAGAGGGAGATGTAAGGAATAAATATTTTTTGTTCACTCTCCTTACACTTTTACTCCTTATATGGAATGTCCCGTTATGTTTTTAACGGGTGTTAAAAATGTGGCATCAAAATTTTCAAAACATTAAGTACGCAACCCACATTTGATGTTTCCAAACTACGCGAGTCAAATTGATATATTGCACAAAGTACGCAGGTCACTTTTGAAAAAAACTCGAATAGATTGGGGCAATCAAGGAAACATAACTAAAGCTTAAAAACATTGACTTGTCCACTATGATATTTATTCCGGGACAGAGGGAGTAATTTATCAATGGAATTAATTGGCTACTACAGGATCTGACGATCCTTTTTTATGTAACTTCTGCCTAACCATAAGCAATTAAGAAACTTAATAAATCGGATGATTATGCTTAAGGACAAAATAGTAGTCAACGAGCTCACACAGGTGTAAAGAACGAACGTGGCTGCAGCTGATATAATTATTAACACTGTTTCCTAGTTTATTTTCGTGTTTAACCAAGTGGGACTGCAGGCACTAACTTGAAGAAGTTGTAAATTATTACTCTGTGCCTCAGTGTATATATGTGTTGCTCCAAGATTACTGGTTTAGTTGCATCTGATAACAATGCTGGATCTATTTAGTTCTTCATATCTTACCTATCTTCTTTCCTTGTTGGTTTTGTTGGCATTTCTATACAAATCGTTTTTCGCTGCCGGCAAACAAAATGGAAAAAAACCACCATCCCCTTGGAAGCTCCCAGTTATAGGAAACCTTCACCAACTAGGTTTGAGTCCTCATCGCTCTCTCCAGGCATTGGCTAAGAAACATGGTTCACTCATGCTTCTTCACTTTGGCAGTAAACCTGTACTTATTGCTTCTTCTGCTGATGTGGCTCGAGAAATCATGAAAACCCATGATTTATTCTTCTCTACTAGACCTCAAGCAAGCATTCCAGCTAGACTGACTTATAATGCCAAGGACATAGCTTTTGCTCCTTATGGTGAATATTGGAGACAGGTGAAGAGCATTGCGGTGCTCCAGCTTCTAAGCAACAAAAGGGTTCAATGAAGAAACGGCCCATCTGATTGACGAGATCAGGAAAATCATTTCTTCTTCCTCATCTTCTTCGCTGGTAAATTTTAGCGATTTAGTTATGACACTTACAAACAACGTAGTGTGTCGGGTAGCCTTGGGGAGGAAATACAGTGGGAGGAAGTTCAAGAAACTTCTGAATGAATTTATGGTTTTATTGGGTTATTTTAGAGTTGGGGACTTCATTCCATGGCTGTCCTGGATGGACGCTGTTACTGGTTTGAATACAAGGGTGCAGAAAAACGCTAAAGAACTTGATGAGTTTCTTGAAGGTTTAGTTGAAGAGCACTTATTGAACAGGAAGACAACAGAGGCCAGTGGTGTTGCGGGTGATGAAGGTCAAAAGCAAGATTTTGTTGACATCTTTCTGCAAGTTCAAAGTGAAAATACCATGGGATTCTCTGTTGATAGGGACACCATCAAAGGTGTCATTTTGGTAAGAAAATTTTCTTCCTTCAATTTCTAACGTTTCAGTTGCTAGCTACCTTTCATATTTTTATTTCTGTTTTCCTGATAACTTACTAGAAAATTCAAAATATTGAGCTATAAATAGTATTTACTCACCAAGAAAACACTATAAGTGGTAGGATAGGATTGCTGATTAATTACTGTACTTTTTATTTCATTCAGGATATATTTGCTGCTGGAACGGATACCGTTTTCACAGTGATTGAGTGGACAATGGCAGAGATGTTAAGACACCCACAAGTTATGAAAAAGTTGGAGAGCGAGGTGAGAGGAGGAATAGCCCAGGGAAAAACTAAAATCACAGAAGATGATTTGAGAAATTCCATTACTTAAAAGCCGTAATCAAAGAATCTCTGCGATTACATCCTCCTGGGCCACTGCTTGTTCCTCGAGAATCAACCCAAGATGTGGAATTATTGGGCTACAAAATTCCAGCTGGAACACAAGCGTATATTAATGCCTGGGCAATTGGAAGAGATCCATCATCATGGGAAGATCCAGAAGAGTTTAAGCCAGAGAGATTCATGGATAGTAGTATTGATTTCAAAGGGTTAGATTTTGAGTTGATCCCTTTTGGTGCTGGGAGAAGAGGTTGCCCCGGCATCAAATTTGGGATGAGCATAATTGAGCTAGTATTGGCAAATGTGGTGCATAAGTTTGATTTCACGCTGCCAGGCGGAGGGAGAGGTGAGGATTTGGACATGACAGAAGTCGGTGGGATTAGTGTCCACATGAAATCACCATTGATGGTTGTTGCAAAACTGCATTATAGCTAGTCAGATGTTTTTATTGTATGGTTGATATTGTTTGACTTGTCAACGATAATAACGGAGTGGACTACAGTAAGTTTTCACCATATAAGATCAACGTAAAGCACCCGTTTTGTTCATTTTGAATGTAAGATCATGCAACTTTATTAATGTCATTATCATTTCTGCAACTATCTTCCAGACAGTTTGTTCTGATTTGTGATTGTTGGTGTTAGGGACATTTTTTCGATTCATGCTGTTTGGAACATCAATCGGTGATTGTCTTGAGATATTTATGGTTGCACAAATTTAACTTATTCTACTTGATTTTGTCTACAATCACAAAGGTATGTAATTTAAACAACAATTATAGTTTTACTTACTTGTATTCCCTTTGTTATTATAGTAGAGATTTTGTGGTGGTCATCGGTCCCGTGGTTTTCCCTCTTCATATCGAAAAGGTTTACACGTAAAAATTGTTGGGGGTTCTGTGGTCGTTTTGATCAATATTGCATTTTTTGTTTTGTTTTTCACATTTCTTCAACAGGTTCGAGTTGGTTTTGGGGGAAACTAGTTCCTCCATAAGTTATAAAAAGTCTTGTTTTTTAACCCTTCTTAAATCTTAAAAGGCCTAAACCCTAAACATTAAACCTTAAACCCTAAACCCTAAACTTTAACCCCTATGAAAACAAGACTTTTTATAACTTATGGAGAAACCAGTTTCCCCCAAAATTTTCTCAAGCTCTTATCCTGGTAAGAAAGTTCTTTCGCTTTTCGTGATTTTCTTGACTAGTTGAACATGTGGCTAAGCGTTTATGTCGCTGATGACTACTCCTGGTTAGGGATGGCCAAAACCGGTTCCGGGCCCGGTTCCGGTTCGCCATATATGTGACCCTGAACCGGCCCGCGCTTACCCCGGTTCCGGTTGGCACAATCCGGTTCCGGTTAGGCTCCGGTTCCGGTACGGTTCCGGTCCGGTTCCGGTCCCCCCTTTAAAATTATTGAAAAACAAGGGATTTTCGGTACGGTTCCGGCTCCGGTTCCGGTCCGGTTCGCCATTTATGTGACCCTGAACCGGCCCGGATGCCTTGCGGTTCCGGTTTGTCCGGTTCCGGTTTCCTCCCCGGTTTGCTCCGGTTCCGGGCTTTTCCGGTCCGGTTTTACGGTTCCGGTCCGGTTTGGCCATCCCTACTCCTGGTCATTATTACTCCATATAGGTTGAGGAAGTTCTCACTGAGTCTCAATTTATAAAATTTGTTCAGTATCATATGTTGGAGTTCAGCCTAACTTTTTATTTTTGAATGAGTCAAATGATATCTTTGGAACTGTGTCTAGTAAAAGTTATCCCCGGATAATGCAACATTTATTTTGGGGCGAGTCGAGAAGGAAAATGTGACGTTTATTTAAATTTGGGAATTTAAAATTAATTAGGGATTGAAATTTGTTGGGTTAAAATAGGTATGTTGAAGTTGGTTATGATTTGAAATTTCATAGATTAAAATTTTGGGATTATGAACCCCGAGTAATTTCTCCTCCCTCTCCCGCTTTCTCTCAACAGTATGCTTAGAACTTACCTTTTCAACATCTTCTAATTACCATGCCTTCACTTCTGGAATTTGACCCTTTTTGTTTCTCTTCTTTGGCATTGGCTGAATTTTGGTACGTCCCAGCTCATTTGACACTCCCCAAAATTGCCTACTTTTTATAATTTTATATTCACTCTACCCCACCACTCATTCTCTCTCTTCATTTTCCACCACTCAATTTATTTAGCCAACACTACTATTTACCCCACTCATTCTCACTCTTCATTTTTTTACCACACATAAATTACTTCTCTTGAATTCCTGTGCCCACCTCTTAGGTGTCAAGTGAGGTGGGACGGAGGGAGTATTACTCAAGAAATAATTTTGCCGAATTTTTCCTTCTATGGCACAAACTCTATGCTTCTGGTCACTACATAAGAACTATGTGGGCGATTTGCATAACCATGCTTTATTTAAAGCAATCTATGCATGAAGGGTTTTTCCATTCTTGACAAAATTACACCATTGGATCCATTCAGATATCTGTCACTTTCTCTTTCTTAATTAGCTGTTCCATTCAGTGGTCAGTCACTTTCAACCATCTCTGCAATGACCCTTCAGGTTGTGATGAGAGAACTCTAAATATTTTGAAATGCCTCTTCATATCTGGTTGCAATGGAAGGTGTGGTAAATAAAAGCTTAGACATCCCTTTCAATATATTGGTAGATCTCCAAACCAATGTTGGCCATGCACATTGTCTCCACAGATTAACTGTGTAATGAAGGCAAGAAACCAGCCAACACTTTAAAAGTAAAATTTTCAACATTGTTTCTTTGCCTATTTTGGAGTTTAATCAAGTGGGGCAGCAGGGGTACTGACTTGAACTTGTGGTGCACCATGTACTTCACATACCCCAAATTCTTAATCCGTGCATCAGTATATTTGTATAATACGTGTTAGAAATTACTGGTTTAGCTGCAGCTGAGAACAATGTTGAATCTATCGAGGTCATCTTATCTTCCCTATCTTCTTTCCTTGTTGGTTTTGTTGGCGTTTCTTTACAAATCGTTTTTCGCTGCTCGCAAAAAAAATGGAAGTAAACCACCTTCCCCTTGGAAGCTCCCAGTTATAGGAAACCTTCACCAACTAGGTTCGAGTCCCCATCTCTCTCTTCAGGCATTAGCCAAGAAACATGGTTCGCTCATGCTTCTTCACTTTGGCAGTAAACCCGTGCTTATTGCTTCTTCTGCAGAGGTCGCTCGAGCAATCATGAAAACCCATGATTTGTTCTTCTCTAGTAGACCTCAAGCAAGCATTCCAGCTAGACTTACTTATAATGCCAAGGACATAGCTTTTGCTCCTTATGGTGAATATTGGAGAAAGGCGAAGAGCATTGCTGTGCTCCAGCTTCTAAGCAACAAACGGGTTCAGTCATTCCAACAAGTTAGAGAAGAAGAAATGGCCGCTATGATTGACGAGATCAGAAATATCACTTCTTCTTCGTCTTCGTCACTGGTAAATATGAGCAATTTGTTTATGACACTTACGAACAATGTGGTGTGTCGGGTAGCCTTGGGGAGGACATACAGTGGGAGGCAGTTTAAGGAACTTCTGCATGAATTTGTGGTTTTATTGGGTTATTTTAGAGTTGGGGACTTCATTCCATGGCTGTCCTGGGTGGATGCTGTTAATGGTTTAAATGCAAGAGTGCAGAAAAATGCTAAAGAACTTGATGAGATCCTTGAAGGGGTAGTTGAAGAGCACTTGAACAGGAAGAGCAGAGAGGCTAGTGGTTTTGCGGGCGATGAAGGTGAAAGGCAAGATTTTGTTGACATTTTTCTGGAAATTCAAAGTGAAAATACCATGGGATTTCCCATTGATAGGGACACCATCAAAGCTGTCATTTTGGTAAGGAAAATGTCGTCTTTCAATTTTCGACGTTTCAGTTGCTAGCTACCTTTCACTTTTTATTTTAAATTTCATTATTGCTGATAACTTACTCATAAATATTCAAGTTATTGAGCTAGCTAGGTCTTCATTTATATGTCAAAGAGGTACAAGTAATTTCGCCAGTGATCAATTCATCGCATATGATTTCGATATCCACTGCTTTAGTATTTACTCACCAAGAAATTACAATATAAGTGGTACGCTAGGATTGCTGACTAAATACTAGTACTTTTTATTTATTCAGGATATATTTGCTGCGGGAACAAATACTGTTTTCACAGTGATAGAGTGGACAATGGCAGAGTTGTTAAGACACCCAGAAGTTATGAAAAAGTTGAAGAGTGAGGTGAGAGGAATTGACCAGGGAAGATCTAAAATAAGTGAAGATGATTTTGAGAAACTTCACTACTTAAAAGCCGTAATCAAAGAGTCTCTGCGACTACATTCTCCTGTTCCACTGCTCGTTCCTCGGGAATCAACCCAAGAAGTGGAATTATTGGGCTACAACATTCCAGCTGGTACGCAGGCATATATTAACGCTTGGGCTATTGGAAGAGACCCAAAGTCGTGGGAAGATCCAGAGGAGTTTAAGCCAGAGCGATTTATGGATAGTAGTATTGATGTTAAAGGGTTAGACTTTGAGTTGATTCCATTTGGTGCTGGGCGAAGAGGTTGCCCCGGTATCAAGTTTGGTATGAGCATCATTGAGCTAGTGTTGGCAAATGTGATGCATAAGTTTGATATTGCGCGTCCTGGCGGAGGGAGGGGGGATGATTTGGACATGACAGAAGTCGTTTGGATTACTGTCCACTTGAAGTCACCATTGATGGTTGTTGCAAAACCACATTCTATCTAGTTAGTGGTTTTTATTGTACGGATGATATTGTTTGTCAAATATAATACTGGACTTAATAACCTCAAGTCTTGACATCCAATGTACAAGATCTATATTGGCCACTAGTACAAGTTGTCAAGGATTAGAGAAAGAGATAGTCGAAGCCAATCATACATGAAGTGAGATAATTGATATGAAAGACTCAAATATTATTATTGATGTATGCTAGTATTTATACAAGAGGGTGGAGTACTCTCCAAGCTATTCTAGTTATATAAGGAAACTATAAACTATAGAATAATAATTCTATTAGGAATGTAAATCAAATACTCTAAGAAAGTAAATAGTACAATGTCTAGGAAATATACAATTCTAACTATAGAAGGATTCTAATATCCTTAATATGCCCCCGCAAGATGGACGTCCAGAGGGAAAGACCAATCTTGGAAAGCGATGAGATGAACCGAGTTGATGAAGCGAGTTGATTTGATGTCGTCGCGAGACGGTCTTTGGCACTTTTACGTCCCAACCACGTCGTAGTGACGATTTTACGCTGGAATGACGTTTGCTTTGAACGTTTCATCGACTACGTCGCAAGACGATTTATGTCTCAACAAAGAATTTTTGGGTTTTGGTCACTACAAAGGCGAAATTGGTTGCTACTAAGGCAGAAGTTGGTTGCTACAAAGGCAAAAGTGGTTGCTACTAAGGCAAAATTAGTTGTTACGAAGGCAAAATTGATTTTGGTTTTTGTTGAAAGAAAAAGATGTTAAAAAAAATAAAGAGAAGAAGATAAAAAAATTGTGAAAAAAAAAAACTTCTTTTTTTTGCTAACGATTTTTTATTTTATTTTTTGGAAAAGATGACAGAGAGGGAAGAGGGTGAGTGGACAGATGGGTTGTAAACCAAACTGAATTAAGGGTTAAACAAGACCATGTGGGGGAGAAAACAAAAAAATTACGAATTTGTCTTGAAAAACTCAGAGTGATGGGTTTGGCTTCTTTGGTTGCAAGAAGAAAAGAGGAACAAGAAAAGAGAAAAAAAATAGGGTAGGACGGATCTTGCCAATTGTGGTGTAGAAGTAAGAGGCGGAAGCTAGTTTTGGGTAGGGTGGTTTTTGGTGGAGAAGTCCCATTATGGATCATAGCTCTGATACCATGACAAGGATTAGAAAAAGAGATAGTCGAAGCCAATCATATATGAAGAGAGATAATTGATATGAGAGACTCAAATATTATTATTGATGTATGCTAGTATTTATACAAGAGGGTGGAGTACTCTTCAAGCTATTCTAGTTACATAAGAAAACTATAAACTATAGAATAATAATCCTATTAGGAATGTAAATCAAATACTCTAGGAAAGTAAATAGTACAATGTCTAGGAAATATACAATTCTAACTATAGATGGATTCTAATATCCTTAATACAAGTACCCTTCTTGTGACATTTCTGAATCATGCTTTCGAGACATTTGATCTGTTATCGTCTTGATATTCATTGTTGCTTACATTCCAACTTATTCTTCTTTGATTATTTCTGTGACTAATCACTAACATAAGTAGTCAAAACTATAATTATTCTTTTGATTACTTATTTCACTGACATTCATAACAAGTACTGTGATAAGCTTTTCTATAAGGAAGTACTCAAACTAGTTATAAGAATATAGGGCAATTAATTTTTCATTCTGTCATAGTGAGGGAGCTATTTATGATTTTGAATGGGGAATTACTTCATCTGGTTGCCGGATGAAAGATACAAGACTGTAAATTTCCCAAAGCTCAGACCACGAGACGATTGGGAAAAAGAAGAAGAGTGTTTGTGATTTTAGTGTCATCAACGATTTTATGTAATTGGATTTACTAGAGACCAATGCGATCTCATATTAGGCTCGGATATGAGTAAGGGAAAGTGTGGAGTACACACTCATTTTGAGTCAATATGTTTTCGACCACGATAAAGAAGCAGGGGTCAAGGGGCAGCGCCCCTTGTTGGGGTCCCGCTCCCAACAGAGCGGGCGGGGGTCGAGGGGGAGCCGCCCCTCGCGGGGCTCGGGGCAGCGCCCCGAAACCTAAACGGTATTGTTGGTACTGCAATTAATCTCCCGCCAGTTTCCCCACCAAAACCCGCCAAAAACCAAGAGACACGATCAGTTAAATATTATGACTGTTGGGCCAACAGTCATGACTGTAAACAGTGCCTTTTACTGCAATCTCTTTATAATCTGATTTTGGATCTCAGTTTCATTCACGAAAAACCCTAACAATTCTCTGAGTTTTAATCTGCTTTCTTTGCCTAGATTCAGATTGTTTGATTGTCTTATCCCATATAAAGATTTCGTGTAACCCAGGCATTAAGGGGCGAAATACTTTATTCGGAAAGTGATTTAATTACAATTCGATCAATTATCCAGGATTATCAATTACCCTAACCTAAATTTTCTAACAAAGAGTAGGGTTCGAGAGTATGAGAAAATGGACGTGCCTTTGTAGACAGTTCAATCTCAGGAGATCCTTCTTACATTCTGCTCTTGAGTATTGAGGGTTTGTTTTGATCAATATGGAGTATTTTACTGCAATATTGTGTTGTTTTTCATAAAGCTTCAGCAGGTTCAGGGGAGAAAGAATTAATTCTGCTGCATACAACTTGACTGCTACTTGGTTAAGTTCTGTGGTGGATTGGCTAAGTTTCTTGATTCTGAAGGGCAAGGTTTGGTGGACATTCTGCTGGAAGTTTAAAGCGAAAACAAAATCGCAACTCCTATTGGTAGGAATGTCATCAATGCTTATCCTGGTAAGAAATTTCTTTTGCTTTCCTCTTGAGTGCTTGAGCACGTGGCTAAGCCTTTATGTCGCAGATGACTACTCCTGATCATTATTACTCCATATGCGTTGACGTAGCAATCGCTTATAGGTTTTAGTTGAAGACACCGGCAAGTCATGAAAAAGGTCAAAGTGATAAAAAAAAATATGTGAAGATGATATAGAAAAATGCAATACTCATTCCTCGAGAATCAACTCAGGAAACCAAAACAACGGGCTACAATATTTACAATTATCAAAATTGTGAATGTGCAAACTACGTCGTCCATGTTCTCCCCACCCGGTAAGAACCCAACCAAACATTTACAATTTTAAATATTGTTTCGTAACATATACTCCCTCCGTCCCAGCTCACTTAAGACTTTTTTGTTAAAACATGGCTTGCAAATGAAGTTATTTGGACCTTCCATTTATAAAATTATGATTATAATGTTAATATAAAGTGTAGTAAATAATAGTAAATATTGTGTAGAATTCCTGGATGTAATATTATCTATTTTTGATCGGCAAAGTGGTAATTTAACATCACTAAAGGTTGAAAGGGTGTAGTCCCTAAATGAGGTGCCTATTGGTTTCATATATAAAGGGTTCTCCATCAACCCTAGAAATCACTTCATTCATTATTTTTCTCTCCCAAATAATCTTCATATTGCTAGAGACATTAGAGAGAAAAGGCACTCATCATTTAGAAGAACTCCGTCCCCTTAATTCTTTTTTTTCTTCTTCTTCTTGTTCTCCCTACAACATCATTATGGATTCATCAGGTATTACGCTTCCGCCTTCATCTTCTTCTTCCTCAATCTTATTCTGAAATGAGCGTGGCATTCAGGGATATAAAGAATTGTTCCAACAATTGGTATCAGAGCCCGCTCATATTTTGGTTTAAGTTTGAGTTCCTTTCGGGAAAGCTTTTATGCTTTATTCGATTCATTTTTCCTGTTGAATCATCAAGTTTTGATGTTGATTAGGGACTCTAATTCATTCATAGAGTACTGATAATAATCATCTGAATTTAAGAAAATGGTTTGAAAAGTTTTGTTGAATGAACACAATGGTTCAAGTGTGACTATCCCTTCATAACATGGTTTTATGTTTAGTGCATTCCATGTGGATCTACATACTTGATTCCATTGTTTTAAAGCAAGATTATCCCTAAATAACATGGTTTTATATTGTAAAGAACATATCATGTGGATCTACTTGTTGTTCATCATTTTTTGGGATAAAATTTGGAAAAGTGCAGCAAAGCATGCATGAAACGGTGGCTTTAGCCCGGTCGGGTCTTATGTTCTGCTCGGTCGGGTCTTATGTTCTGCCCGGTCGGGTATTATAAGTTGTCCGGTCGCGCATGTACACTATTCACAGGTTTTTGCTTTTTCAAAGATGTTGCACAATTTTGTTCCTCTTTTGAACAAAACATACATTTTTTCAAACCCTAAGGCCTTGATTAATTATATGCTTTGACAATTTTATTCATTGTTTAAATAATATTGTCGCCTAAGTGATTTACGTTATTTAAACCCTAAAATTGTAAAGTGTTGGATGTTTAAGTTGATATGTGAATGGCTTGAATTTTCCAAAGAAGATCTTGACATTTGACTAAACTTGGGCATTCATGTGGTAACAAGTAAAATAAACATTAGGTTATTTTCTTAGGTACTTATGTCGGCCCAAAGAAAGATTAAGTATTTATTAAAATATAAGTTCAAATTACTTGTTGCCTAAGGCAATCATTTATGAGTCAACTCGCAATCCAAAGATTAGTTTTGATGTCATGTTGATTGTCTTGTTGATGGATTTCATTGATATAATTAATCATTATTTATTGTGTAGTTTCTTATTTATGTTTTGTATTCATTCTTGTTCTCAAAATTCCAACAAATTTGTTTATTGCTTCATCTGTAATTACTGCTATGAGTACCGTTGCAATGTGGGACTAATTATAAAACTTGGAAAACAAATAATTATAATCTTGGGCTATATAGAACTCGCATTAAGGGATCCGTTTCTCTTCTTATTGCTTGAGTGCTGAGAAGTGACACGCTCTAACCGCGTAAGCCTAATAATCATAAAGAATATTGTCCCGGAAACCTTTTGGACGGTGTCTCCGAGGATATTGATGCTACAAACATTCCTTGATACACCTGAGGAAACTTGTTTCCATAAGGTATAAAGGGTACCGGGAATTTAAGGGAGTACATTTTAGAAATAGTTCATCTATTAACAAAACGAAAAGGCACTTAGGTTAAGGATATCGGATGATATTCTTGTGCATTTAGTTTTAATCTTTCTTCCTTGGTTTGGTTGCTTTGAAGTTACCTATCAATGTTAAAAGGACAAGTGAAATATTAATGAATTACTTTCACTTATGACACAAGAAGAAGATAAGTTAAGAATAATTTAGAACTAAAGGTACTCATTTAGCATCTATATTTTCTCATGGGACAAGAGAAGAGGGAAAAAAACTGTGGTTGCAAGTAAAAAGAAGGGATCATCTCATGATCATAAAAAAAAAAAAAAAAAAAAATGTTTCTTTTGCAAGGACCTTACTAACATGAAGTTCGATTATCCTAAGTCTCACGCTTGGCGTGAGAGGTATATCATTTGGTCTTGTTTGTATTGTATTAAGGCTAATTTGGTTTCAGTTCCTACATTTACATGGTGATTGGATTTTGGTGCAACCAATCACATAAGGATGTTCAAGTAGGATTGCCTAAATTATCGAAGACCTAGTAAAGATGAAGAAATTCATCTATATGGAAACTAGGAATCCGGTTGGAGTTATAGGCATAAGGATCATTTAAATTATTGTTAAGTACTAAGTATTATTTTGTATTAAATAATATATTTATTGTACCATCATTTAAATGGAATTATGATATTTATCACAATATTGGACAAGGAAGGTCACTCTTGTTCATTAATAATAAGTGTGATCTCTATTTTAATTCCAAAGGTTGTTGGCACTAGTACTTTGTCAAGTATTCTTTCTTCACTTGACATTATTCAAACAATAAATGTGTCCCTTAATAATGAAACCAAAACTAGAAAGCAAAAGTTATCAAGTAAATTTTATTTTATTTTTCATTAAGGCATAGGCATTTGGGTCATATTTTCAAGAGGAAAATTGATAAGCTTATGTTAAAGAAAATCTTAAACAAACTTGATATTTTGGAAAATACTTTTGCATTAAATGCCTTAAAGGAAATTTACAAACATTAAAAGAATAGTATTCTCGAGAGTATCAAGTGTCTTTAAAACTAATACATATGAACATTGTGGGCCATTCATTATTCCTTCGTGGAAAGGTCAACAATAGTTATTACGTTTATAAATGACTACTCTCAATATGGATGCATTTATTACTTCATGCAAAGACTCAAGTTATGGACGTTTTCAAGTTTTATGAGGTCAAGTTGGAAATCAACTTTGAAAGACTATTAAGAACATTAGGTCCAATCATGATAGAGTATATCATGGTTGGAATGATTGTTAAAGGGAACAACGTCTAGGTCCTTTTTACTCGCTATTTTGAAGAGTGTGGGATTGTCTCCATCTACATTAAGCCGGGTACGCCTAGCATGAATGATGTACACAAGATACATGATAAAATCTTTAAGGAAATGGTAATAAGTAGGGGTGTAAACGGTTCGGTTTGGTTCGGTTTAAGCAAGTTTAGAGACCAAACCGGTATTCATCGGTTTGAAGAAATCTCAAACCGAACCAAACCATCAAATATTTCAAACTGAACCAAACCAAACCACCATAATATGGTTTGGTTCGGTCTGAACCGAGGTTTATTATCTCGGTTTAAACTATAGTTTAAACCACGGTTCAAACCATAATTCAAACCACCGTACTAACCATTGGTCAAACCACAGTTCGAATCATTAGTCAAACCATGGTTCAAATCAACTAAGTTGAGGAGTCTTTCCCCTTGGAAATATCCTCTGCAGCCACTCTTTATAATGTACTTCATCCCAACCTTTCTTCTCCTTCTCTATGTGGGATACATTACATATAACTTCCACAATACCCAAACACTCAAGCCTTTCCCCTCTTCCTACGCATAATTCTTCACTTCACTTCACCCTTGACACATTATTTATTTTCTCTCCAACAAAACCTTCCCCACAGCTTCTTTCTCTCTCTACTCCCCCTCAATAGGAGGAGATGTTAAGGAATCTATAAGGAGTTAAGGACCAACATGGAGGATTTTGTTGAAGAAACTCAACCTAGTGTTCTGGGAATTAAAAGGTAAGCAACAAACGTAACCGCATGAATTCCCTTATCACCACCTGCAATACCTACATCTCCGCCATTAACGCCGTCTGGGGAAAACTTCCAATCGAACGGCTTGTCTCTGGTGCCGGAAACAATGCGGGCGAACCGGTCTGCTGAAATTGGGGTGTTTTGCTGCTGAAAAATGTGTGATGCGAAGAGAGATTGGAAAAGCCCTAACAGATTCCGATTGTTAGGCGGGTAAATTGGAGAGGAACGGCTGTGGTTGGAGTGGAGAGGCGGAGGGAGTTGGAGCGGTGGCGATTGGTGGAATTGGAGATTCGGACTGAAGCTTCCATGGATATAGGGTTCTGATAAAGAAGAAGAGACATAGAGGGAGAGAAGGATTTCGCGACTTCGAGGAGAGTAGCGTAAGGGAGTTGCGTCTGGGATGGGAACCGACTTGGATCTGAATTGGGTTATGCTTTTTGAAAGGGGGAAGTTATATGTATCCCACATTGAGAAGGAAAGAAAGGGGGTGAGGCAGGAGGAAGATATAAATAGTCAGGTCATGGTCTGAATTATTGGTTTAGACCGCGGTTCAGTCTCACAGTTTGGACAGTGGTTCGGTCTAACGGTTCAAACCTTAGTTCGGTTTAGATCGGTTCGGTTTGGTTTGGTTTAGGGGGTCAGACCGCAAACCAAACCGAACCAGGTGGTTTGTAAATATTTCAAACCGAACTGAACCATTCGTGTTAAAAAACCGAACTAAACCATATGGTTTGGTTCGGTTTGGTTTCGAACCGCGGTTCAAACCGAACCGCTGACACCCCTAGTAATAAGCATGTTTTTTGCTTCTTTTACCTCACTCATTATGGGCGATACATTTAAACCGCAGCCCTTATTCTCATTAAAGCTCCCTCTAAGCTACTAATAAAAACCCTTTATGATTTTGGGACGAATAAGGAACACGTCCTTAAATCATCTTCATTTATGGGGTTGTCTAACATAAGGGTAGACCTTATAAGTCTACTAAGGGCAAGTTAGACATAAGATTGTTAGTAGTTATTCATGAGGTAAGCCGAGAGATCTAGGGGATATATAAATTTATAACCTGAAAATTTGAACATTTTGAAACGAGAAAAGCTAGGTTCTTTGAGGATGTTGAATTTAGTGGGAGATTAGGTGTAATATTTTGAATTTGGAAAAGAAGAGGCATCCATTTCTTCACCTCTTCCATAAGTTCCAATTGGATTTCAAATTTTGTACTTGATATTCAAGAAGAACATACAATTCAAAATAAATATGGTTTCCCTATAAATATTGAACAACATGAAAATGTTGATCATAAGAAGGAAATTCAACAACCTCAGAATTAGTATGAACCGGTGCCCTTAAAGAGATACAATAGAGTAAGAAGGATTGTAATACCGGATAATTATGAGATGTATCTTACCGAGAAATTAAGGACACATAGGTTTAGTGGGAGATGGGCCATTCATCTACCATAAAGCCATTAATAGTCCTAATTCTTATAAGTAGATTAATACCATATATAAAGAGTTGAAATCTTTGAAAGATAACAACTTTTGGGATTCTTTTACATTACCTAAAGATGTGAAACCTATAAATGGGTCTCTAAGACCTAAAAGGATTCGCAAAAGTAATGTTGAAAGATATAAGACCCATCTAGTTGCTAAAGATTTTTTCAACTCATAAGAAAGGCATTAATTATCAAGAAAGAAACATTTCCCGGTATCTTCTAAAAACTCTTTTAGAACCATTATGGCACTAGTAGCAATTTGTGTCTTAAGCCTCATCAAATGGATATTAAAGAGAACTTTTCTTAATGGAGACATTAACCAAACTATCTATATGGAGAAATTCATTTATGACTTAAGCAAACTTCTCATTAATGGTATTTAGAATTTAATCAAGTTATTCTTTCATTTGGTTTGAAATGAATCTTGATAAATATTATGTATACCATAAGTTCAGTGGGAGTAAAAATTATAATTTTGGTCTTATATGTGGGTAATATTTGCTTGCTAGTAATGTTTTAAACCTTAATAAGGAAACTAAGAAATTTTTTTGGAATGAAAATTCTTGGTGAGGCATCTTTTTGTTTAGGAATCCAAGTTCACTGTGAGTTTACACGGAGTATTTTGGGATTATCACAAAAGGCCTATATAGAAAAGGTATTACAAAAGGTATAGCATGCAAAACTATAAACCACTTGACACCCCTAATTTTAAAGGAGACATGCTTAGTCTCAAACAGTGTCCTAAAGTTAATTATGAATCCAAGTATATAGAAAATATCCCTCTTTGTATCAGCAGTAAGAAAGCTTAATAAATGCGTAAGTCTTGCATTCAATGTTGGGATGCTTGGTCAATACCAGAGCAATCCAGAAAGAACATTAAGTAATAGCCAAAAGAATGATATAGTATTTACAAAACACAAAGATCTACATGCCTATTTTTAATCGGATAATCTTGAGATCATTTGGTATTCCGATATTTGTTAAAATTATATGGCTGCATAAAGGACTACAATTTGTCAAATAGTGTCGAAAAATCGTTAAGATATATTATGACAATCAGGTAGTAGTCTAGTACTCTAACAAGAGTTTGTCAAAGTCTAAGTATTTAGACATTAAGTATCTTGTTGTAAAGAAATAGTACAAAAAGGAACAAATAAAAACACAACTTATTGGAACAAACTCCATAATTATCGGATCCGTTTTCTAAAGCGTTATCATCTTTAGTGTTTCACGAGCATGTTGCTCATATGGGTGTAACAATTTTGATAACATTTAATTTAGTGGGAGTTTATGTTGTGATTCATTAATAAGTTCTATTATTTAAAGTTTTGATCTCATTTGGTTAAGTTGGACTAGTTGGAAGAATATGTATATATTCATTATGATTCCATGCTACACATCTACACTTTTGATCTATGTCATTTAGTTGGATTTGTATATGTGATTATTGTGGGTTTAGTTGCGAATCAATTACAACGACTGCCCCTTTAGTCCTTATACTTATATGGCTAATGGACGAGATTGTTATGAATGACAATAAAGTGCGCACATAAGGGTTGTCATTCGTGTTATATTTATGTTTTAAAGGGAGAACTTTATTTTGCAACCCAAGTGGGAGATTGTTAGAACATGGCTTGCAAAACAAGTTATTTGGACCTTCCATTTATAAAATCATGATTATAATGTTAATATAAAGTGTAGTGAATAATAGTAAATATTGTGTAGAATTCCTGGATGTAATATTATCTATTTTTGATCGGCAAAGTGGTAATTTAACATCACTAAATGTTGAAAGGGTGTAGTCCCTAAATGAGGTGCCTATTGGTTTCATATATAAAGGGTTCTCCATCAACCCTAGAAATCACTCCATTCATTATTTTTCTCTCCCAAATAATTTTCATATTGCTAGAGACATTAGAGAGAAAAGGCACTCATCATTTAGAAGAACTCCGTCCCCTTAATTCTTTTTTTTCTTCTTCTTCTTGTTCTCCCTACAACATCATTATGGATTCATCAGGTATTACGCTTCTGCCTTCATCTTCTTCTTCCTCAATCTTCTTCTGAAATGAGCGTGGCATTCAGTGATATAAAGAATTGTTCCAACATTTTTGACCAAAACTGGTCAACTTAAGGTCGGTTTGACCAACACTTTATAGAAATATTTATGTTCCAAAAAAAAATTTAAAAATTGTTATTGAGAGGATTTTTAATGGTGATCATTTTACATTTTTTTTTATTTTTATTTGGATCATAAATATTTTTATAAAATGTTGGTCAAACCGACCTTAAGTTGACCAGTTTTGATCAAAAAGTCTCATGTGAGCTGGGAGAGAGGGAGTATTGGAATTCAACCAAGTGGTACGCTAACCTTTTATTTTAATGAGTCAAACGAGTTTTTTTATTCTGTGTCCCCAGTATTAGTGATCATTCATTTTTGGATCAAAGAGAATGTATTTTAAGGCATGCTGTATGAAAAAGAAAGGTTTAAACAGAAAGGTTGACCATTGAAATTTCAGTTACATTTATGGATTCAGCGATTTAATTGGAACATGGTTTTCACAAGTTTCATTTGCCTTTGGTTTGACATATTACTAAAATGTTATTACAAGATTACAAAATATCTTTATGTTTCCTTTTCTTTTCCAGATAATAATTCTCCAAAGTAAAGTTGTCCCTGGAGTGAATTTCTACCGATTCGATGACCAAACATGATGTACTCTATCCGTTTCAAAGTAAGTGTCGAGTTTGACTTGTTAAATATTTTAAGAAATGTGTTTCACTTATTTGCACACTGTTTGTACAATGATACAATTGTGCCATATTTATGGCCTTCTTTAAATAAATGCAACATTTGTTAGGGACAAGTCAAAAAGGAATATTTGACATTTATTTTGGACAAAACTAGTGTAAAAAAGGTATTGCATTATATAATATCTTATACATCAATCTATATATCCTTTTCTTTTTTCTAGTTATACCACATTTCTCTTGTGCAGGGCCGTTCCTAGCTTTTTTAGGGCCCTGGGCGAAGTCCAATGAAGGGCCTTTCTCGTTTTGAAACAATGAACGGCCTTTTATAAATCTTTTTTTTTCCTCCTTCAAAACTCCTGTTTTTTACTAGAATAATTATTTTTTTGTGTTAACTTTACTTTGAATTTGTATTTAAGTATAAAATAATTGTAAGATCAAATGATTGAAGTTAGCATAATAACAAATAAATTAAAGGTTATAATCAAACCTATAAATTTTTATCATAAAAAATAGTAAGAAAATATATAAAACCCAGTAAAATTATAAAAGGAAAAAAATATGTACAACAAAAACATGATGAAAAAAAATATACATATAACGTCTCAAAATTTGCAAAAGAACATATTAAATAAATATATAAAAGTGTCTTAAAAACTCTTGCAAAAGATAAGATTATACATATCTATGTCTTACAAAGATGTTTTTTCATTTCTACTTAAATTTGTCACAAGAAAAAATAATTTTCTTTGAGTTATTAAAATAAGGGAATATGAAGGCCCCAAAAGTATGAGGGCTCAAATATAATATGAATGAAGGAATATGAAGGCCCGAAAAGTTATATACTCCATCTGTCTTTTTAGTCTGTTAACTTTTGGTCAACAGGAGTAAACTTTGACCAAATATTTAATGTCAATCTAACAATTCTAATAAAATTTTAAAAATTATTATTGATAAATTAAATGATTATTTATCAATTACAATTTTTATAATTTCATTAAGATGATTAGGTTGACATTAAATGTTTGTTCAAAATTTACTCCCTTTGATCAAAAGTGAACAGACTAAAAAGACGGAGGGAGTATGTAGTTGTCCTTGGTTATTTTTTTTCTCAAATAAAATAGGCATTTTTTGTGTATTTTTTTTTTTTGGGCCTCTTTTGCTTAAAAATGAACTAATAAAATATGTCAGCTGATTTTCTTTTATTTTTTTAAGAAAGAATTAGTCATAATTGTTTTTTTCAAAATAAAGATACACACACACACACACACACACACACACACACACACACACACATATATATATATATATATATATATATATATGCTATAAAAATTTTGGGCCCCTCTCCCAGCCAGGGCCTTGGGCGGGCGCCCCTGCTCTTGTGACATATGGCTACTCAAAGGTGTCATTGTTAAATTTTTTAATCTGTGTTGGTCCACACATCTTTAGAATATAAATACTCCATCTGTCACGAAATAAATGTCCTACTTTCCATTTCGTATGTCCCAAAATAAATGCCGTCTTACTAAAAATAGCGTATGAAGTTTGGTGATCTTCTTATACTAATCATTCTAATAGGCACAAGCATTGCAATGCCATAGGAGGTGTCACTCTACCCATATGAATAAATTGGAGCAATCAAGACATAACTAAAAGCTTAAATATATTGACTTGTCAACTATTATTTATTCCGGGACAGAGAGAGTATTTTATCAATGGAATCAATTGACTGCTACCGCATCTGACGATCCTTTTCTTTTTTTATGTAACTTCTGCCTAACCATAAGCAATTAAGAAACTTAAATAAATCGAATGATTATGCTTAAGGACAAAATAATAGTCAACCAGCTCACACATGTGTAAAGAACGAACGTGGCTGCGGCTGATATAATTATTAGGCCAAATTACATTTTACCCCCCAAAGTATCCAACGATTCCCACTTTGCACCCCCGTTTGAAAAGTCGGTCTGTTTGGTACCTAAACTTTCAAATTTTCCCTCTTTGCACCTCAACACTAACGAATGTTAGAAAATTTAACAGAATAGGTAAGGAATGGACTATTTTGTAATGCTTATTAGTTCTTAAGGGTCAAAATGAAAAGTTTTAAATATTAAGTACTAAAAATTTATTTATTTTTCCAAATATTTAACATTATCTTAAATCTTAAATAATTAATACTTCTTGAAAATAATACTAATTTTATGCTAATTTTTTTTTGAAAAAATATGAAATTATTTTTTCTAAAAAAATGAAATTTATTTATTTAATAAAACTAAAAATTTAGTATGTTTTTTTATTTTTCACATAAAAATATTTTAAAATAAAGAGTTTATTTTCTAAAAAAAAACATTGTAAAGTTTTATTTATATTTTTTAAAAATATAAAATAAAAATTTTAAATTGTAATTTTTGTAAGAAATTTATTTTTTTTTAAAATCAAAACATTATAGCGTTTCTTTTATTTTAGAAAAATATTGTATTTTTTTTAAAAAAAGTACAATATTCTTTTAAACAAGGACATACCAAAAAGAAAAGTACGAACCTTAAACTGGGACGGAGGGAGTAAATTTTTTTTTAAAAAAAAAAAATGCTATAATGTTTTATTTTAAAAAAATAAAATTCTTACAGAAATTACAATTTAAAAGTTTTATATTATATTTTTCTAAAAATATAAATAAGACATTACAATGTTTTTTTTAGAAAAAAAATCTTTATTTTTTAAATATTTTTATTTAAAAAAAAAACGTATTAATTTTTAAGCAAAACTGCACCAAAAATCACTCAACTATGACCAGTTTAGGTATTTGGTCACTAAACTAATTTCCTTTTGAAACAACACATTCAACTTATTTATTTTTGCATCCATAGTCATTATCACTAACCCCGTTAGTTTTTTGGCGTTAAACAGTCATGTGCCAATGCACATGACTTTTTTTAAGGGTATTTTAGGTAGTTCACTTTAAGCTAGAATATAAAGGTTAAACTTGTTTCAAATAAGTCCCTGATCAATTGTTTTTCACCACTTTAGCTATTGATGTTAAAAAAAATAATTAAGTCATTTTTTTCATTTATAATGTTTATTTAGTTTGTTAACTTTATCACCAACACACCCACCATCTCACCACCACCTTCCAGCCGCCATCAACAACCACCATCTCAAGGTGCAGGCACAACCATCTCCGCCAACCATCCACCACCATCTACCACAACCCAGCCACCACCACCAATAAACACGCACACTACATACATACTCCCAAACACGCTTCTGCACAAATCAGAACAAGAAGATCACCAACAGGAATCACAACGAGGGGTAGCTTCTCTTGCCATTATAGGTTCTTTTTAGTTCCAGCAGTGTGGCTTTCATGAACAACCCTGATCAAACAGTTGGCGTGCATTCAGAAATTACAACAAGATTGAACCAAGAAACTTGCCAAAATGAAAAAATAACGATAACCCAGTACCTGAAAATCTGTTGAATGATGGAACCTCTCATGGGTTGGTGCCTATCACTGTGCCAAGCTCTTCGCACACACTCGTACGGTCTTGGGCCTGGCCTTGGCATCATCAACCAAGCAAGAAAATTCTAAGAAAAGAGAGAAGATCTGATTTGCAAACGCAGGGGGAAAAGAGAAATTTTTACATGAATTAAGTAAATCTTCATTGAGTCACCTCCAGACTACTTCTATTAATCAATTTCACGCTAAAACAGTCCAATTCAAAGCCCCAATCTCAGATCTCCTTGTATGAAAGTCCCAGATCTGGGCTCTAGATTAGAGAGAGAAAATAGGAGGTGACCAAGGAGTGGGTGCTGGCGTGGTATCGAAGAAGAAGAAGAAGAAGAGAAGAAGAAGAAGAAGAAGAAGAAGAAGAAGAAGAAGAAGAAGAAGAAGAAGAAGAAGAAGAAGAAGGTCGGTTTGGGGAGCAGGCGGCCATGGAAGGAAGTGGGGGATTATGCCATAGTTGTCGGAGAAGAAGAAGGGGCGGAGGAAGGGGAGGGGGAATTGCAGAATGAAGAAGAAGAAAGGGGAGGGGGTGTTATATTGGGTGTTTTTCTTTTAGTTCAAGCCCTGTAGTTCATAAAATTGAAAAATAAACCCTATAATTTCTTTTATACTATTTAGATTGTATTACCTAAATTACCCCTTCAAATTTGGTCACATGCGCTGCACATGACTATTTAACGGTAAAAAACTAACGGGGTTAGTGATAGTGACTATGGATGCAAAAATAAATAAGTTGAATGTGTTGTTTCAAAAGGAAATTAGTTTAGTGACCAAATACCCAAACTGGTCATAGTTGAGTGATTTTTGATGCAGTTTTGCCTAATTTTTATTTATTTTTAAAAAATAATTTTTATTTTTTTCAAAAAATATTTTAGCATAAAAAATTGTATTATTTTCAAGAAATATTAATTATTTAAGATTTAAGACAATGTTAAATATTTGGAAAAAGAAATAATTTTTTATTACTTAATATTTAAAATTTTGCATTTTGACCCATAAAAACTAATAAGCATTACAAAATTGTCCATTTGTTAACTATTTTGTTAAAATTTCTAACATTCGTTAGTGTTGGGGTGCAAAGTGGGAAAATTTGGAAGTTTAGGTACCAAATAGACCGACTTTTCAAACGGGGGTGCAAAGTGGGAATCGATGGATACTTTGGGGGTAAAATGTAATTTGGCCTAATTATTAACCCTGTTTCCTAGTTTATTTTCGAGTTAAACCAAGTGGGACTGCAGGCACTAACTTGAAGTTGTAAATTATTAGAGTTAAATACCCTTTTCATCCTCAACCTATTCAACTTTTTACCTTTTCGTCCTTGAACAATTTTTATTTTTTGTACCATTTCATCCTTAACGTATGCGTTTCATGGACCATTACATCCTTCCGTTAATGATCCGTCCATTAGTCCGTTAAATTTGTGATGTGGCATACTGACGTCACCATTTAAGCTTAGGTGGAACCTTTGAGTGAAAGATTTAGCAGATGTGAAATTATAAGGGGGAAAGTGTAGATATTGCATACTCCTATGAAAATCAAAAATGGAGAAAAAAATGAGAAAATAATACTTCCTCCGTCCCAATTTAAAGTTCCTAGTTTAACTTTGCACGGAGATTAAGAAAATGTAAATGTTGTGAGTATGAAAAGTAAAGTGGGAGAGAGAAAGTGTGTAGGGAGTTTTTGTTGTGGGAATGACAAGTGGGTCCCACTTTCCATTTTAGGTAATAAAACAAAGTAAGAACCTTAAATTGGGACAAACTAAAAAGGAAAGTAAGAACCTTAAAGCGGGACAGAGGGACTAGAAAAACTGGATTAACACTAATCAAGTTAAAAATAAATACTAGTTTTCTTTTAAATATTTTTTTTAATATAACATATACTCTCTCCGTCCCATCTCACTTGAGACCTAAGAGGTGGGCACAATAACTAAGAAAAAAGAATAAAGTAAAGAAAATGTGTGGTAGAAAATGAAGAGAGAAAATGAGTGTGGTAAATAGTAGTGTTGGTTGAATAAATTGAGTGATGGAAAATGAAGATAGAGAATGAGTGGTGGGGTAGTTTGAATATAAAATAATAAAAGATGGCTATTTTGAAAGTCTCAAGTGAGGTGGGACGGAACAAAATGGAAACAAGTCTCAAGTGAGGTGAGACGGATGGAGTATATTCTTCAAACAAATTACATATATTTTTTATTTTTTATTTTAAATCTACACCAAAATGAAAATCATATAGTAATTGTTTTTGTTCAATGAGTTATTTTTATAATGTTATTTATGAGGATTTTTTTTCTTTAGCTGTGTATTTCTCAAAACCAATCTCCATCTCTGTTATCAACCGTCAACACCCACAACCCACCGGCCACCACCATCAACACAAACCACCACCACCCACCAATACAAAACACCAACACCAAAATCACCACCCAATCAAACACCACGCAAACACAGAATCAAACACACAAAGAAACCAAACCCATATCTGGTTTGCTCAAACCCAGAAATCCCAAACTCAATCTGAGCTAATAAGCCTCCAGATCTGTAACGGGATCGTCGAGAGATACGCCATCTTAGAAATAAAAGCCGAATTCCACTTCGCATTGACGCCTTCTTCCCCCTCCCCGAAACATGGATAGCGATAGCTCCGCCGGAGACGACGATCTCGACCTCGTCTCCGGTAGCCATTCGCCATCAGCATCACCGCTCTCCATCGACGACCCATATGATTTCTTCGACGACGACATTGACCACCAACAACACTCCGAACCCATTGATCGACTCAGTACACTCCCAAACTCTACTCTGCTTCACATCATTTCCTTCTTACCCACCAAAGATGCCATCAACACCAGTTCCCTCTCCAAGAAATTCCAGTTTATGTGGACCCTTTCTCCAACCTTAAGCTTCTGCCCCCAAGAAACCCTATTCGACATTCGCTCCTTTGTTAGCTCCGTCGACCAAACCCTAATCCTTCACAATTCCCCCAAACCCATATCTGGTTCTCCATTTTTGATTTTCATAGGAGTATGCAATATCTACACTTTCCCCCTTTATAATTCCACATCTGCTAAATCTATTAAAAGGTTCCACCTAAGCTTAAATGGTGATGTCAGTATGCCACATCACAAATTTAACGGGCTAATGGACGGATCATTAACGGAAGGATGTAATGTTCCATGAAACGCATACGTTAAGGACGAAATGGTAAAAAAAAATTGTTCAAGGACGAAAAGGTAAAAAGTTGAATAGGTTGAGGATGAAAAGGGTATTTAACTCTAAATTATTACTCTGTGCCTCAGTGTATATATGTGTTACTCCAAGATTACTGGTTTAGTTGCATCTGATAACAATGTTGAATCTATTTAGTTCTTCGTATCTTCCCTATCTTCTTTCCTTGTTGGTTTTGTTGGCATTTCTATACAAATCGTTTTTCGCTGCCCGCAAACAAAATGGAAAAAAACCACCATCCCCTTGGAAGCTCCCAGTTATAGGAAACCTTCACCAACTAGGTTCGAGTCCTCATCCTCTCTCCAGGCATTGGCTAAGAAACATGGTTCACTCATGCTTCTTCACTTTGGCAGTAAACCTGTACTTATTGCTTCTTCTGCTGATGTGGCTCGAGAAATCATGAAAACCCATGATTTATTCTTCTCGACTAGACCTCAAGCAAGCATTCCAGCTAGACTGACTTATAATGCCAAGGACATAGCTTTTGCTCCTTATGGTGAATATTGGAGACAGGTGAAGAGCATTGCTGTGCTCCAGCTTCTAAGCAACAAAAGGGTTCAATCTTTCCAACAAGTTAGAGAAGAAGAAATGGCCCATCTGATTGACGAGATCAGGAAAATCACTTCTTCCTCGCCTTCTTCGCTGGTAAATTTTAGCGATTTGGTTATGTCACTTACAAACAACGTAGTGTGTCGGGTAGCCTTGGGGAAGAAATATAGTGGGAGGAAGTTTAAGAAACTTCTGAATGAGTTTGGGGATTTACTGGGTTATTTTAGAGTTGGGGATTTCATTCCATGGCTATCCTGGGTGGACGCTGTTACTGGTTTGAATGCAAGAGTTCAGAAAAACGCTAAAGAACTTGATGAGTTCCTTGAAGACGTAGTTGAAGAGCACTTGAACAGGAATAGCAGAGAGCCTAGTGGTGTTGTGGGTGATGAAAATGAAAGGCAAGATTTTGTTGACATTTTTCTGGAAATTCAAAGCAAAAATACCATGGGGTTTTCTATTGATAGGGAGACCATCAAAGCTGTCATTTTGGTAAGAAAAATTCCGTCCTTCAATTTTCAAGATTTCATTTTTTTTCACTTTTGCTGATAGCTTACTCAAAAATTCCAAGATACCTATATCCACTGCTTCCGTGTTTACTCACCTAGAATTCACAATATAAGTGATAGGCAACGATTGCTGATTACTTACTTCTCATTTTATTCAGGATATATTTGCTGCTGGGACGGAAAGTGTTTTCACAGTGATAGAGTGGACAATGGCAGAGTTGTTAAGGCACCCAGAGGTTATGAAAAAGTTGCAGAGCGAGGTGAGAGAAATAGCCCAGGGCAGATCTGAAATCATAGAAGACGGTTTTGAGAAACTTCATTTCATGAAAGCCATAATCAAAGAGTCTCTCCGACTACATCCCCCCAATCCACTGCTCGTTCCTCGAGAGTCAACCCAAGAAGTGGAATTATTGGGCTACATTATTCCAGCTGGCACGCAAGCGTATATCAATGCATGGGCAATTGGAAGAGACCCAAACTCTTGGCAAGATCCAGAGGAGTTTAAGCCAGAGAGATTCATGGATAGTAGTATTGATTTCAAAGGGTTAGATTTTGAGTTGATCCCTTTTGGTGCTGGGCGAAGAGGTTGCCCCGGCATCAAATTTGGGATGAGCATAATTGAGCTGGTATTGGCAAATGTGGTGCATAAGTTTGATTTCACGCTGCCAGGCGGAGGGAGAGGTGAGGATTTGGACATGACAGAAGTCGGTGGGATTAGTGTCCACATGAAATCACCATTGATGGTTGTTGCAAAACTACATTATAGCTAGTCAGATGTTTTTATTGTATGGTTGATATTGTTTGACTTGTCAACGATAATAACGGAGTGGACTACAGTAAGTTTTCACCATACAAGATCAATGTAAAGCACCCTTTTTGTTCATTTTGAATGTAAGATCATGTAACTTTATTAATGTCATTATCATTTCTGCAACTATCTTCCAGACAGTTTGTTCTGATTTGTGATTGTTGGTGTTAGGGACATTTTTCGATTCATGCTGTTTGGAACATCAATCGGTGATTGTGTAACGACCCGAATTTTCATAAACTTAATTTCCATAAATGTCAAAATATTACATCTCAAAATCGCTAAAACAATGTATAAAATATCATTAATCACCCTGAATTCTCAATAAACTGATCCGTCACAATTCTTCGATCTCAAACCTCGATCAATAGTCAACTGCAAAACTGAAACTGGAGGGGGGTGAGCTGGGGGGCCCAGTAAGAAAGGGGATACACAGTATCATGGAAGTCAAAGGAACACAATAATTCAAATAACACAGTCCATGAAATTATAAATATGGACGTACCAAAAAGACTCAAATTTCATAAATCGAATATCAATCGATCATACTTCACAGTCCGATGCACTAATTATGTTCGGGCCAGTGGCTTAACAATAATCGATCAAACTGTTGGCGCCCACACTCGGAGCCTAACCAACACAAACTCAATAACTAAATCAAAATCCACTACAACCGTCACATAAATTAGCCACATCAAACTATTCCATATAACAAATCTCGTTTCTTGAGAATCAAAAACAAATAGCATGCTTTCAAAATAATCAATACTTTTCGAAACAATATCAATAACAAATCAAATACCAAATTGGGTCGAACAATCGAATACGTATCAATAAAATGAGAACACAAGGATAGGACGGATATCAAAGAATTAATCACGTGATAAAACTGACACGGAATCGACACTGCATAGTCTCTCTTACCTTAAAAACTAAAGATGAAGCACCAAATTTTTGGGCGGGACCTCGAACAATTATCTGCCCCAAACACCAACTGTTAATCATTCTTTCTTGGCATAGCATATTGCATACTCCCTCCATTTACTTCATCACCAAATACCAATACAAACCCACTTTAAACAATTTTCATGGGAAAATCCATTAACAGTGAAAAGAGACAAAGGATATTGCCTATGAATTCCGTCCCCGTCTGCGCCGTCTCAAAGCAACGAAAACCTTTTATTTATTTTTTTATTATTTAACTGCCGCTTCTAGGTTTAGGGTAAAAATCATATTTATACTCTCTTCAAGAATTTACCTAGTTAATATGTAAATGGCCCAAGCCCAAATAATATAATCCTGACCCAATTAAAATTTAAAATAAACTAAAGCCCACAAACTAAAAATCATAAATTGTCGGGGTATTACAGATTGTCTTGAGATATTTATGGTTGCACAAATTTAACTTATTCCACTTGATTTTGTCTACAATCACAAAGGTATGTAATTTAAACAACAACTATAGTTTTACTTACTTGTATTCCCTTTGTTATTATAGTAGAGATTTTGTGGTGGTCATCGGTCCCGTGGTTTTCCCTCTTCATATCGAAATTGCACATAGAGGTCCATTAATTCAATTTCAATAATTAACTGGGCGTAAATTTTCATTTTAAGGCACAGACTCTATGCTTCTGATCATTTCATTAGAAGCATTGTTTGGATGATTTGCATAACCGATGTCAAAGAAATTTATGCATGAAGGGTTGTAACCAAAATTACTCCCTCGGGTTCATTCAGATATCCGTCACTTTCTCTTTTTTAATTAGTTAGTTGTTCCATTCAGAGATCAGTCACGTTCAACTATATCTGCAACACACCCTACAGGTGGTAATGACAAAACTCTAGATTAATTGAAATGCCTCTTCAGATCTGGTTGCAATTGAAGGTGTGATGAATCTAAGTTTAGACATCCCTTTCAATCTCTTAATAGATGTTCAAACCAATGTTGGCCATGCACACAGCAAGAAACCAGCCAACACTTTAATAGTAAAAAATTCAACATTGTTTCTTTGCCTATTTTGGTGTTTAACGAAGTGGGGTTGCAGGGGTACTAGCTTGAACGTGTGGTGCGCAATGTACTTCACATACCCCAAATGATTAGTCCGTGCATTGGTGTATTTGTTGGCGTTTCCTTACAAATCGTTTTGAGCTGCTCGCAAACAAGTTGGAAGTTAACCACCTTCCCCTTGTAAGCTCCCTATTATAGGAAACCTTCACCAACTAGGTTTGAGTCCCCATGGTTCACTCATACTTCTTCACTTTGGCAGTTTTATTTCTTCTTCTGCTGATGTCGCTTGAGAAATCATGAAAACTCACGATTTACTCTTCTCTAATAGACCTCACGCAAGCATTCCTGTTAGACTTTTTTTTTTATAATGCCAAGGACATAGGTTTTGCTCCTTATGGTGAATATTGCAGAAAGGTGAAGAGCATTGGCGTGCTCCCATCTTTTAAGCAACAAAAGAGTTCAATCATTCCAACACGGTAGAGAAGAAGAAATGGACCTTCTGATTGATGAGATCACTTATTGACCAGGAAGAGCACAGTGGCCAGTGGTGTTGCGGGTGTTGAAGGTGAAAGGCAAGATTTTGTTGACATTTTTCTGGAAATTCAAAGTGAAAATGCCATGGGATTTTCAATTGATAGGGACACCATCAAAGCTGTCATTTTGGTAAGAAACATGCCGTCCTGCAATTTCTAACGTTTCAGTTGCTACCTACCTTTCACATTTTTATTTTAATTCGCTGACAACTTACTGAAAAAATTCAAATGTGTCGAAGTATTTGTGCAAGTGAACAATACAATGCATATGTTTGCTGATTAATTACTTTTTATTTTATTCAGGATATATATGTTGCTGGAACGGATACTGTTTTCACAGTGATTGAGTGGACAATGGGAGAGATTTTAAGACACCCGAAAGTTATGAAAAAAGTTGTAGAGAGAGGTCAGAGGAATAGCCCAGGGCAAAACTATAATCACAGAAGATGATTTTGAGAAACTTCACTACTTAAGAGCCGTAATCAAAGAATCTCTGCGATTTCATCCTCCTGCTCCACTGCTGATTCCTCGTGAATAGGGCTACAAAATTCCAGCTGGCATGCAGGCGTGTATATAAATGCCTGGGCTATTGGAAGAGACCCAATTCCCAAAGTCGTGGGTATATCCAGAAGAGTTCAAGCCAGAGAGATTTATGGATAATAGTATTGATGTTAAAGGGTTAGATTTTGAGTTGATCCCTTTTGGTGCCCCGGTATAAAATTTGGTATGAGCATAATTAAGCTAGTGTTGGCAAATCTGGTGCATAAGTTTGATGTCGGACTGCCTGGCGGAGGGAGACGGGAGGATTTGGACATGACGGAAGTCGGTAGGATAAGCGTCCACATGAAATCACCATTTATGGTTGTTGCAAAACCATATTCTAGCTAGTCAGATTTTTTTATTGTATGGGTGATATTGTTTGACTTGTCAAAGATAATACTGAAGTGGACTACATTAAGTATTCACATCCGATAAGATCAATGTGGCCACTAGTTCTAGTACCCTTTCTGTTCATTTTGAATGTTAAGATGTTGTAATTTTATTAATGTCATTAGTATTACTCTATCTATATGCCACAGTTTGTTCTGATTTGACATTGCTGGTGTTAGGGACAGTTTGGATTCATGCTGTTTGGGACATCGATCTGTGATCGTTTTGATATTCATAGTTGCACAAATTTCAACTTATTCTACTTCATTTTGGGTTAATTGAGATGTTGTTTTTCATATTGCGCAGGTTCAGGGAGAAAGAATAGATACTGACGGGCAAGGTTTTGGGGACATTCAACTGGAAATTCAAAGAGAAAACTAAATGGAAACTCCAATTGGCAGGAATGTCATCAATGCTCTTATCCTGGTAAGAAAGCTCTTTCCCTTTCTGTGATTTTCTTGACTAGTTGAACATGAGTCAATATCTTCTATACTATTTTGTGTACAGTGTACTACATCCAATGTACCACATCCCATACAACAATTGATCGAATGGTTTCTATGTTTAGATGACATTTGTGAGCCGTTGAATTACTAGTGGTACAGAGTGTGGTACACATGCATAATTGTACAAAAATCTGATCCCGTTGAACATGTGGCTAAGCGTTTATGTCGCTGATGACTACTCCCGCCCGTTGATACTCCATATAGTTTGAGGAAGTTTTCACTGATTCTCAGTTCATACAAATTCTTCAGTAACTATTTTTTTAATCAGTGTGTCTAGTAAAATTTATTTGCGGAAAATGTAAACTTTTATTTTGGGACGAGTCAAAAAAGAAAATTTTACATTTATGATGGACATAAACAAGTGTAAAATATTTTTAAGTATATTATTATAAAAGATATTATATAAAATAAACTAGCAGTACCCCCGTGCGATGCACGGTGTGATCTAATTTCTTTATTTAATAACTAAATTTTAATTTTTGAAAATTATCTTACAACCAAAATAATAAATTTTTAAACACATACTCCCTCCGTCCCAGCAGAAGTAGGACTAGAGGAGTTTGCACACTAATTAAGAAAAACTAGTGAATGTGTGGTAGAAAATGAAGAGAGATAATGAGTGGAGTAAATAGTAGTGTTAGTTGGATAAATTGAGTGGTGGAAAATGAAGAGAGAGAATGAGTGGGTTAAATAGTAGTGTTTGTTGAATAAATTGAGTGGTGGAGAATGAAGAGGGAGAATGAGTGGGGTTGAAACATTTCCATTTTAGGCAGTCTCACTTTTAGTGGGACGTCTTAAAAGGGAAAGAAGTCTAACTTATGCTGGGACGGAGGGAGTAAATGATATGAGTAAAGTAAATTTTAACACATAACTAAATATGAGTAATTTTTTATTCTATATATTAGTAATCTAATTAATAAAAGAAAAGAAATATTGAAATGTAGTTTTAGTGAGTTCACAATTTCACATAACACCTTCCTCTTGATACAAAATAGTAAGTCACTTCGTAGTTAAATTTTTTGAATATTTAACCAAGATTAATTTAAAATCCACACAAATTCATTTTATCATATTTCATACAAATTTTATATAAATACCGTATGATAAATTGTACTACCTCCGTCCCAGCTCAATGTGCACTTTTACTATTCATGTGGTCAATTCATTCGAACTTTGACCATAATTTTGGGAAAATCTAGCTATTATTATGCAATTTTAAAAGTTGTTATTGTTTTTTTTTTTTTTTTTAACTTGTTATTGTTTATTGTTAGGAATAGTATCAATATCATCTTTCAAAATTGTATAGCGATATATAGATTTTCATAAAATGAAGGTCAAAGTTTAGTCAAGTTGACCAGAAAAGTCAAACAGTGCATATTGAGCTGGGACGGAGGTACTACTACTCAGAGAGAGAAACTTGTGGATAAAAATAAAATTAATATGAAATGCGGGAGTAATAAAAGAATTTGAAAAGAATGAAAAGATGCGTGATTTGGTTTCAATAATTAATTTTTTATTTAATCTTTTTTTTTAAAAAAAAATATACCCTATCAAGATAAATTAAAATTGCGTTGATAGAAACATAATAGAAAGTGGCCATATCCTATAATAAATGTAAGTATAAGTCAAATAATATATATGCTACACAATTTACTCTCCATACAAAAGTGACTATGTTCTTATTGATAATTTTCTAACCACTTTTATAATTTTATGGTGATTAAATAGTTTGGCGTTAAATGTTAGTCCAAATTTAAGTATGTGTAACCTATAGTAACCTTTATTTCTAACCACTTTTATAATTTTATGATGATTAGACAATTTGGCATTCAATGTTAGTCCAAATTCAAGTATGTGTAACCTATTGTAAACTTTATTTCTAACCACTTTTATAATTTTATGATGATTAGACAGTTTGACATTCAATGTTAGTCAAAAGTATGTACTCCCTCCGGATCAAAATAACTGTCTCTTTTTGCATTTGCACAACTCTTAAGAAATGCAATTATTATCATAGTTTAATGACAAAAGTTCCAACTTTACCCCTATTAAGTGTGCAACTTTCTTACATTAATGTCTCACATAAAGACAATTAATAAAAGAAAACAAGTTTCAATGCAAGGCTATTAGAGACATTTAGCTCAAAAGTGACAATTATTTTGGACCAAAATTTTGGTCTAAAAGAGACAGTTATTTTGGACCGGAGGGAGTATAACTTATAGTGACCTTTATTATGGGACAGTGGGATAATATTTTTTTCTTTTACTCAGATAGATAATTGATATCTTTTCCACAAATATGAATGTTTCTTGCAGTCCCACTTGGTTAAACTCCAAAATAGGCGAGTCCAGATCTCCTATGCCCCTCCCTGCCCCTTCATGTGCCCCTCTAATCTCAATCGTTTATGTTGATATTATCCAAGCATGTAAACGGTCCAGATTAGAGGGGCACAGGGAGGGGCACATAGAGGGGCACAGGAGATCTGGACTCAAAATAGGCTAGGGAACAGTGTAAGTGTTAGTAATAATTTGAGCTGTAGATAGATTCCATCTTTACCCCGCGTGACCTCGCTATCACGCATTTATCATAGCATACGCATTTTCGTTACATTTATTTTATATAATATCTTTTATAATAATATACTTTAAAATATTTTACACTTGTTTATGTCCATCATACTTGAATTTTATTCAACTTTAATAAGCTGCTTTCGGTGTTTCCCTTTAGCACGTGTTTTGTCGCATCTCAGTTCAAGCTGCATCTTCGTGTCTACGATTGGCTCGAGGGAGGGTGTAAAACAAGGATAAAAAGGTTGACTCAATCTCAAGAATATATTATAGATATCTTGAGTTAGAATAGATAGATTAGAATAAATAATTTGTTAATATTATGGTGATCTTTTCTTTAAATAGATAATACTAGTAGTATTGTGTTAGGACTCTTGTAATTAGACTTGTATATATATTATTAGAGTAAGTCTCCTGTAAAACGTGTTTTACACTAGGCTTAGTGTAAAACGTGTTTTATTAATAACGGCAAGTAGGGTTTAAGAGACGCGGTGGCATAAGTGTAAATATTTGAAACTTATGAAATCTCAGGAGGCATATTTTATAACTGCAGGAGGCATATTATGAAACTGAAGGAGGCATATTTTTGAAACTCCACATCAGGCACTTTGTAAAACCATAACAGACATTTTTTTCAAAGAGACACTTCTAAATTTTAAAGCATGCATTTTTATAAGCGTCTGTTGAGTTTTTTTTTTTACTGAAAATCTCAAGAGGCATATTTTGAAACTGGAGGAGACATGTTTTAAAACTGAAGTTTGAAACTGGAGCAAGCATGTTTTAAAATTGGAGGAGGCACATTTTTAAACTAGAGCAGGCATTTTTTTTTATTTAAAAAAGACAATGTTAAAAGTTCAAAAAAATCTCAGGAGGCATGTTTTGAAACTGGAGGAGGCATGTTTTGAAACTGCAGGAGGCACATTTTTTAACTAGAGCAGGCACTTATTTTTTCTCAAAAAAGGCACTGTTAAAAGTTAAAAAAAAGTGCCTCCTTTAGAGTTAAAACATGCATGCTCTAAAAAAGTGTCTCCTCTAGAGTTAAAATATGCATGCTGTGAAGTATTGAAAAATGCCTCCTCTTGTTTTAAAATGTGCCTGCTGAGATTTTCATGAGTTCCACTTATTTACAAAATTGCCACCACGTCTTTTAATTCCTCTTAAGCCGTTATTTGAAAAACATGTTTTACACACAGTTAGTGTAAAACACGTTTTTTTCAAGATTTTGTGATATTAGTATCTTGGAATACAAAGACCAAGTTGCCAAGTTGGGTCTTCTTCTCCTAATACTACCGTGGCTCTCTTCCTCTTTCTCCTTAATCACATTTTCTTGCTATGTCCTTCATGATTTATTCTTGTCCTTTAAATAGTCCCGCTGGTAAATAATTTGATTAAACTTTAAACAATTAATTCAAGATTTTAGTAGTAGTATACAGTAGATGTTTTTTTATTTTTTATCAAATATACAGTACTCCCTCCGTCCCAGAGCCAGAGTATATGTTCACCCTCCTATTTGCATAGAGATTAAAAAATGGTGGAAGTGATGTAAGTGTAGTGAAAATAAAAGTAGACAAAAACTCATGTGAGAACATGAGAACCCGTCTCATTTTTTGACCCATCACCCGGCCCATTGAACCAGCTCCATGACCCAGAGGGCGACTCTGCCACGTGACAGCCTCTCATAGACCTTTTTTTATATTATTTTTTTTGGTTTTTTTTCGGTTGGTCAAAAGTAATAGTTACTATAACTTAATGTAATGATTGTATACATAAGTAACAGTTTGTATACATAAAAGTAATACATATATACAGAAAAGTAACAGTGTTTTTTTCTATATTTTCTTCCTTTGTCAAAAGTAATACTTATTACAACTAAAATGTAACGAACGTGTTACTTATATGTAATAATGTTTATACATAATTGTAACAGATATGTATAGAAAAAGTAATAATTCAACCATTTATATTTTTAGAGCTAAAAACACTTAATTAGTGTTACATGTAAAAGTATTACATTATCTATAGAAATATGTTATAATTTCTTTTATTAAAGTATTACATTTACTTGTACAAACAATTACATTCATATATATGAGTTGTTACTTTTCAAATGTTACTTTCTTTCAAAAATTAAATCAAAATACACAATATTTTACATTTTTGCAAAAGCACTATTACATTTTAGCATAAATGATAATTACATTTAGATATTTTTTGGGTTACATGTAATTATAGTTAGTATTACATTTGAAAAAATGGGTAAAACGATCTTTTATTTTTGTAAAACAGGTGTTACGTTTACTTATGAACAGTGTTACTTTATATGTATACAGTCATTACATTAAGTTATGGTAACTATTACTTTTGGTAAACAACGTAAAAGCAGAAAAAATAATATAAAAACTAAAAAAAAAAAAACCATTTTTTTTTGTTAGCCTTTGAGAGGCTGCCACGTGGTGGGTTATGTAACACCTCGAAAAATTCTAAATTCCATAACTATCACAAATATCACAGTTTACATCTCTAAAATAATATACAAGATATCACTAATCATCCCAAATGCTCTATAAACTGCTCTGCCCCAATCCTTTCATCCCGATCATCGCTTAACTGCAAAACTGAAACTGGAGGGGGGTGAGCTGGGGGGCTCAGTAAGAAAGGGGATACACAATATCACAGAAGTCGATGGAACACAAACACCAAATAACAATGTCCATGAAATTATAAATATGGACATGCCAATAAGACTCGTTTCATAAACCGAATAACCGATCAATCATACTTTACAGTCCGATGTCCTAATTATATTCGGGCCCAGTGGCTCAACCAAATTAACCGAATTGTTGGCCGCCCTCGACGGAGCCGGCCCAACACAAACACCATAACCGAGTCCACTGCGACCGTTACATAATTAGCTACATCGCAACTGTTCCATATAACAAATCTCATAATTGAGCATAATAACACATAAGCATGCTTTCCAAATAACCGTAATATTTACGGGCCAAATCCAATATCAACGCAATAATCAAGTGGGACCGAACAAACAATATACGTATCAATAAAATGGAGTACTACGATAAGACGGGTATAAAAGAAAATGACACGGAATCAATACTGCGTAGTCTCCCTTACCTCAAAATGCTAAAACGGATTGTTCAATTTTCTTTTTGATCGAACCTTATAACCATAATCACTTTAGCAAATTTTGGTTCATACTACTGCATCAAATATTATCTGAGAAGATATTAAGCCTTGTCTACGATTGTTGATATATATTGGGCATTAAAATGATGAGTCACCAATACTAAAATCCACCTCTTGCATTGGCATGATTGTACACCTCCAATATTAACTTGCTGGCAACTTATAGCAAGTAACATAAAATAATGGGTCCCACCACTTAAATACCAATTTTATTTCCAAATGTCAATCCGCCCCATATTTTCCATTTATTTTCATTTCCATTTATTTTTTTATCCGATCCGTCTCAAAATGTCGTGCTTAATTTCGGGGATGTCACAATCTACCCTCCTTAAAAAGAATTCGTCCGCGAATTCTACTTAATCCAGCTCTCGATTATCTTATACGAATACCCCAAGATCCTATCCCCGAGCTAGTTCACAAGCCTTAAGGTCGGGGTACCGCTCTGATACCAACTGTAACACCCCGAAAAATTCTAAATTCCATAACTATCACAAATATCACAGTTTACATCTCTAAAATAATATACAAGATATCACTAATCATCCCAAATGCTCTATAAACTGCTCTGCCCCAATCCTTTCATCCCGATCATCGCTTAACTGCAAAACTGAAACTGGAGGGGGGTGAGCTGGGGGGCTCAGTAAGAAAGGGGATACACAATATCACAGAAGCCGATGGAACACAAACACCAAATAACAATGTCCCCGAAAAATTTCTAATAATTCCATAAATAACAAAATGTCACAATTTACATTTCCAAAATACTATACAAAGCCTCACTAATAATTCCAAAATGTTCCGAATCAATTCCTCGCTGCCCCGAACCCTGTAGATACCCCGGGGAACCACGGCTTGGCTAGAGCGGTGAATTATCCTAGGATGTCTAACTTGTTTTTAGATTGTTTAGAGTCGCCACCTATGTTTTTAAAGGAACATAAGAAAAACCTAGAAATAGCCTAATTTATGTACAAAACCAGAGATTCGGGAGAGAAGGGTTCGGGGGTTAGGTGACGGAGTGGGAAGTACTTAAACACCCACTCCGCCCCGCTTACGCGGGTCTTGCTACTATTGGTGTTCTAATATTTACATGTCTTTCAATTAATTAAATAGAAATGTGCTAACAATTGTGATGAGAAGAAAAGGGGAAATAAAGGGGAAATAAAATAGAATTGTTTTATTTATTTAATGATAAAGATTACATGTAACAAGTAATGTTAAAGAATTACATTAAGAGATGAAGAGAAATTAACATGGTGAATTAAAGTTAAGATTAAAATGTAGGGAGATAACCTTAACTAACTTCAATATATGAAGTAGTCATGTTGGTCATGTCCCATTAATGGGGATTGCATACATCAAGAAGAAGAAAACAAAGGAAGAAAATGGAGTTGTACCTTGAGAAAGAGGACTTGGAACCTTGACTTGAAAGTGTTGTTGTTGTAATGAAATTGTTGTAGAACAATTTGTGTAGAGTCTTGTTACTAAGAACTCTTGTTGGGAGAATTTGTGTATAATGTAGTTGGTGAATCAAGGTTGGAGTCCAAAAAGAAGTCCCAAAAAGAAGTCCAAGGTCTCCCCTCTAAGGTAGAAGATGATGGCTTTTATAGGTAAAAAAAGAGAGGGAAAGGTTGGAGGGAAAAGATGATCATCCATGTGAAATGGAATTGACCAATCAAAAATAAGATAAATAAAATAATAAATAAAATAAATAAAAGAAAATCAAATAAAATAAAAAGGAAATATTTTGTTTTAATGAAAAGGCTAGAAGTGTGGGATTGGGAGTTAATGAGAAAAAGGGGGGATGAATGTGGATGTAAAAAGATGGTTTTTGTGATCAAGAAAAGATGTTTGTAAATAAGAAAAGGGAGGGAAATAAGGTGCAATCCGTTACTGCCAAAGTGGGAAGCGCGCGGGTCCGGCTTTTGGGGCGGGACGCGCGCGCGGCTCACTGGCAGTGCCGGAAGCGCCCGCGGGTGAAAAATGATAGAATGACCCTAAAAGTTAACTCTGCTATGCAGTTTAGTCCAAAACTAACGGAATCAGTTAGGAACTTAACCGAAGTAACAGAAATCAACAAAAATAAGTTAAATAAAAATACTTTGTATGCAATCGGGGTGAGAGGTCCAAGGCGGGGTGTCTACAGAGCCCCTCGGCGACGTGGATTGCGAAGCAAAACGCGTCGACGAAAGAAAGACAACCGCCGAGGACATCGACAAGAGAAAACAAAGACTCGATAAAGCAGGAATTTGAAATTACAAAGGATAGAAATGCGCTCCCTGTGTGAGCGACTTTTGCTGGAGTGTTGAATTGGAGCTCATGGGAGCTTGTCTCGATATGGATCGAGTTGTTGAGTTGGGGCTCATGGGAGCTTGTCTCGATATGGACCGAGTTGCCGACTTGGAGCTCATGGGAGCTTGTCTCGATATGGACCGAGTTGCCGACTTGGAGCTCATGGGAGCTTGTCTCGATATGGACCGAGTTGCCGACTTGGAGCTCATGGGAGCTTGTCTCGATATGGACCGAGTTGCCGACTTGGAGCTCATGGGAGCTTGTCTCGATATGGACCAAGTTGCCGACTTGGAGCTCATGGGAGCTTGTCTCGATATGGACCGCATCTGCTTATGTTGTTGACCTTGTGGGGTGTGGGCACGGTTGACCACTTTCTGGTGGGGATGAAGTGCCTTGAGTAGCGGATGCTTTTGACTTCGTGGTGGTACCTGTTATGTGTGTGCTTGACAGGTATATGTGTTCTTGCAAGAAGATGCATGAAGTGTGAAATGAAGAGAGATAAATTGTGCTCTTGGTGTGATGGGATTTTGGAACACCCTTGCAATGAGAGAGAAGTAAGAATGTAGAGAGTGATCTTGTGTGCGGTGTGATTTTGAGGAAAGCATTGGATGTATTCATACCTTCACTTACCATTGCCGCTTGAGTGGAGATGGATTTCTGATGTCCGCGGAGGATGCTTTGATGGAGAATGTCCATTCTTTGGATGTTGATGAGAGAACGCTCTTGATGATGGGTTGGCGAGATGGTACTCTGGATGATGGGTTGGTCGTGCCAAAGGCTGCCTACGTATCCCTTGAAGGGAATCAGACCAGCGTAGTTCAAGGATGATGGAGAATGCTGGAGGAGAAGCAAGGAGCAAAGTAAAGCACATACTTTTGCTTTTTTTTTTTTTTTTTTTTTTTTTTTTTTAGATTAGAAAGGAAAGAATATGCACACATGTGAGGAAAAGATTTTTTTTTTTTTTTTTTTTTTTTTTTAGTTCGTGGGTGAACCATTTTAACCATTGTGTGCTTGTGAAGCCAACCCAAGATCAAGTCATGTTCAGTCGAAGTCCGGATTGCCTCGCTTGAATTCTGTTGTCGCCGGTGTGCCCAACGAAGATTGATGTCTAGCCCCAAGAGATTTGTCGATTATGGGGCTTCAAAAGGCTTTTGATGCCGAGATGAGGGGTTGCTGATTGTAAAGCCCCTAGAATGCCTTTGATGCCAAATTTTGAGGGACTTGCATAGCTCCAAGATAAATCAGCTTTTGGCCCATTCGAGTAAATCGCCCTTTGTTGTTGTAGTGAGCAAGCCCCAAGAGGAGGTCTTTGATGCCAAGCTTCGAGAGATTTCAAAGCCCCAAGTGTCGTGGTCTTGTAGATGGCGGGATGTGAAGACCTTTCATTGTAAAGCCCCAAATTATCTCGTGATTGGCTCGGCATTGAGAGCGGATGTACCGTTTGGTAGAATTCTTGATAGAGATCTCCTTCTTGCTCTTACTGGGGAGATGAATGGCCTCATTGTGGTCGATACCCAAATGGCTGAGGGCTTATGTCAAAGGATGCAGTAATGTCTTGCGGTGCCGTCGAGGTCACGGAGGATAAGGTCTTGGCGTGATAAAGTCTCAAATGAGTATGCTTGCTTGACTCTTCTTGAGTTGAACTAATGACGGATCTTCGGATGCAACTAGTGCTGTGGCCCAACTTTATCTGAGCTGCACCTTGCGCTTTTGATCTTGGAGAAGAGGGTGCTGAATTGCAGAAACATTGGGATTGGCCGTGGCATTTCCCGCTATAACCCTGTTTTGATTAGAGTTTAGCATATTGAATCTTTTTCCTTTTCTCTAAGACTTCCTTCAAAATCTCGCTGTGAGTTCTAACAAAAATCATCAACTTCATTCATAACATCGGAGTCTTCCTTTAAAACCAAGAGGCCTTTGACTTGAAGTGTTGAGAGACCCTTTGAAGCTTGATCCCTTTCATGGAGACTACTCCCAAATTGTGTTGCTCGAGTATTGTTTCCCAAAAGACTGTCTGTCGCGAAGCCCTAATACTGCCCTTTGCTTGAATTACTGTAATGCCGTAGCCCAAAAGATTGTAGATTGAGAAGCCCGTTGAGACCTTCGGTGCCGAATTGAGGAAGCTTCCAATGTTGCACATGACTTGGCTGGGGATACTGCTGGGGAGTTAATTGCTCTTTGCCGAGGGAGCCTTTAAGACTTGACCGTAGCCCCTAGAGTGCCATCATTGATTGCGAGAAAGGTCCATCCTTGATTGGGGGAACGAGCACGGGCACACGTGACAAGAGGGCTTTTTGACATCCCTTTTGAGAGACTTTGAGGATAGTCTCACACATCTTTTTCGAGCATAGCCCCTAGAGCTTGTTGATTGTCAAAAGAAGCAAAAGAAGCCCTTGTTCTTGAGTCACATAGCCCCTAGGGCGTCACCATATGTTGATCAAAGCAAGAGTGACTCGTCCTCGTGCGAGGGAACAAACATGAGAGGATATGGCAAGAGTTACTCCATTTCTCGGGAGCCTTTCGGCGTACTTTAGAAGCACATTCTTGAAGAAGCTTGAAAACTGAGACACATGTTGTTGCTGTTTGTGGCCCAAGTCAATTGACTTAGTTAGGGATTATTTGTGCAATCTTGTGCCCTTTTATGATGGGCTCTTTCTCGGATGGATCCCAAAAATGCACACTGCTGGAGAATGATGCCAATAACCCAAGACAACATTTGGTGGTGCAATATCTTGTTGAGCCTTTTGCAATCCCAAAGTTGACTCGGTGGGGAATTGACTTATTGAGGAGATCCAATGTAGAGCTCGTGTAGTTGTCTTCTTTAGAAGCCGGGGATCTCCATTTCTCTTTCCCTTCTCTCTCTAACTCTCTCATTTTTTTTTATGACGCACCCTGTTTTTTGCCTAGACCGCCCTTTCGGGTTTTCAATCTAGCGGGCATCTCTTTTGCGTCTTCATCATTTTTTTTTTGACTCAATTGATGAGGAAGTGTGCATTGACTCTAGCTGAGGAGATAAGACATGTGATTTTGCGGTGGAGACCTTTTGTCACTAAAGATGAGTGACATTGACTCGACTAGGGAAGTGTCCCTAGTATTGACATGTATTTTTTATTGAATTGAATGACTCGCGAAGGCAAGTAAGTCATTAAGAGAGAAGAGAAGGAAATCCCCAATTTGATTGCAAGAAATTGGGAGTATGCAGAAAGAATAGAAGTCCCTAGACTCGACAAGGAACGCGAAATGATTCCCAATCTAAGAAAGTTGTTCAATCTTTTTGGTGATTAATTCATTGGCAAATGAATCGTACAAAGATGTCTTGACAAGTTCGAGATGAAGGCAAATCACCATAACGCGCTAGGGCTAAACATATCTTCTTTCTTGCATGAGACCGGACCCGTAGGTTGCCTACGTTCCTCCAGTGTAGAGGCTCAGGTCACCGTAGTTCTTGTGTATTCTCCATTCTTCGGGATGGAATTGTTGCTTCGTCGTGTAGCTTCGTCCTCCTTTGGTGGATGGAATGATGTTGATCTTGATGTGAACTTCTTTGATTGAGGGGAATTTTTTTTTTTTTTTTTTTTTTTTTTTTTTTTTGTGCTCTAACTTTTGCCTAGGTTGATTTGATGGTTTCAACCTAGCGAGCCCTTTTTTTTTTCTTTTTTTTTTTTTTTTTTTTAATCCCCCTTTGAAAACTTTGCTTGACTTCTTCATGATTGTTGCTCCACCTTGTTTGTCTTGGCTTCGTCGTTGATGTTGGCGTCGATGTTTAGCCCCTAGGCGTTCAAGTGATGGCCTTTTTCTAAAACTTGTTTAGACATCTTTTCATCATTTTGCCAATAATTAGATTGAACAACTTGGAAGAGTGTATGAGGACAAGAACGACTTTTTATTTGATGATGAGACTTGACTCAAAATTTCACATTAATTGGACAAAGAAAACTTAATGCACACTTAAGAGGACTTTGACTCTTTTTTTTTTTTTTTTTTTTTTTAATTCCTATTACTAGGTAGAGAAAGAGAAACGGAGATTGTTGTCGTCATCCCCCATGTCGTTGTAGCCTTCCATGTCACTACATTCTTCCATGTCATTGCTTGGGAACCCTTTGTCGTTGAAGCTTGTGTCATAGGAGGACTCGGCCACTTCTCGGAGCAAATTGTCAATTCTAAACCCCGCATCATACATGCTTGAAAAATCGGAGTGAAAAGCCCCACTAAGATGAGTGCGGTAGTCCATTTTCAAACACTTCAAGAAGATGTCCATTTGTTCCTTCTCGGAAGGCCTATCAACCATCTCGGCTAGCTTGTCGTTCCAACGGCGATAGAAGCCCCCAAATGATTCATCACCCATTTGCACGGTGCTCTCTAATTCTTTCTTGGTGGGACGGAACATGGAGTTGCCTTGGTATTGTGACTTGAAGGCAAGCATAGCGGCATCCCAATTGAGGCGGGTGGAAATCGGAAGACCCATGTACCAATCTTTTGCGACCCCATCGAGAGTAAGCGGGAAGCATTGTGCCATTATTTGAGGAGACACTTTCTTTGGTAGCATGGCCCAAATGTAGGAGTCGACATGAGCGTTGGGGCAAGAGTTGCCGTTGAACTTGCCAATATCGGGCATCTTAAACTTTTCGGGAAGAGCCTCCATTGTGTTCATGAGGAGAGAAGCTTGATGAAGATCGGTGTTTGGGCCCTTGTGCAAATTTAGCCCACTAAACCTTTGCTCAATGTAGGACATGAGAGTGTTGAACAAACCGATATCAATGCTTTGGACCTTTCCTTCATTCGTGAGCCCCTTTAATCGGTTCTTGAGTTGAGCAACTTCTTTCTCGTGGACCGTTTTCACATGCTTGTAACGAGCTCGCCATAGATCATCCTTGCGGCGGACATTCTCGGCTAGTGTATCAACTTGCTCTTTCAATGCTTCCACCATGCGGAATAACCCTTCGTTGGATACGGGAATGCCGTTGTCGTTGCCATTTGAAGCCATTGGACCTATGGAGAGAACACGGTTGATCTTAGGATGGCCCCACAAACACCTTTTGGATAAAATGAATTAACCCACAAACAAAGAAAAAGACTCAACCACATAAGGAAAAACGACTCTTTTTTTTTATTTTATTTACAAAGTCGGAAGGACGTGGTCCTTTTTGGGGTTTCTAGGAAAATAGTGGAATCGTCACACTAGTATATAGACCATCTCGCGGTCCCATATACTCATCGGATTCCACCACGCTTGTGAATCCTACATGTGTCGGGATTAAACTAAATTAATGTAGTAAATCATACATGCGGGGACGGATTTTTATTTTCGTCCAAAATAATCACTTTTGGGGACGGAGTTTTATTTCGTCCATTACAACCAGTTGACATGTATGATTTGAAGACATTAGTTTAGGGAAATCTCGGCACATGAAAAACCGACTTGGTCACGGAGTGTTAGACCCTAGACTAGAATTGTGTGGTTTGTGCTCGGCTTGAATATGAGGCTTAAAGGTCACCCCCGGCATGTAGTCATGAACTACGCCACGGGCTGAGGTTTACCGCTTCGAAAGAGCCAAGGTCGAGTGGAGCTTGAAACTTTTTAGGACGGGCCTCGACGGGTTTGGGGTTGGACTTGTGCGACACGATAGTGAGCAATTCATAGGAATATGTGCATGTAGTGTGAGGTCTAACATGTGACAAAACATTTTTTTTTTTTAAAGGAAATAAAAAAAAACAAATAAGCACGTAATTTACAACTTTCGAATCACCCGTGTGACCGATAAAAATAAACAGAAAGTAAAAGAAATTGTATGCAGGCCCGGTGCCCACACACTGTCATTCTGTTCTGTTTCTGTGCACTGTTCTGTTCTGGGAATGCGCCCAGAAGCGCGCGCATTGGGTTGCCTATGCGGAAGGCGCGCGCGTGAGAGGAAGAAGGGCAGAGGCGCCCGCTTCTGGGTGAGAACCTGCAAATCAGTGGGTTCAAGGGATTGCCTTGACCCTTAATTAAGAAAACTTCCCCCTGTAGAATTTGTTAGCACAGAAACATGGAATTGAAGGACAAGAAAGGAGGCGGGCGATTCTGGTAATAAGGGTCGGACGCGCGCGCTTTAGGCCAAGAAGGCCGGAGGCGCGCGCTTCCTACCCTTTTTACCAGAATGCCCAGAAAACAGAATAAAAGAACACCAAAAAATGAAAACGCAAGTTTAACCCTCTATCCTCCCCAGCGGAGTCGCCACTGTAGATACCCCGGGGAACCACGGCTTGGCTAGAGCGGTGAATTATCCTAGGATGTCTAACTTGTTTTTAGATTGTTTAGAGTCGCCACCTATGTTTTTAAAGGAACATAAGAAAAACCTAGAAATAGCCTAATTTATGTACAAAACCAGAGATTCGGGAGAGAAGGGTTCGGGGGTTAGGTGACGGAGTGGGAAGTACTTAAACACCCACTCCGCCCCGCTTACGCGGGTCTTGCTACTATTGGTGTTCTAATATTTACATGTCTTTCAATTAATTAAATAGAAATGTGCTAACAATTGTGATGAGAAGAAAAGGGGAAATAAAGGGGAAATAAAATAGAATTGTTTTATTTATTTAATGATAAAGATTACATGTAACAAGTAATGTTAAAGAATTACATTAAGAGATGAAGAGAAATTAACATGGTGAATTAAAGTTAAGATTAAAATGTAGGGAGATAACCTTAACTAACTTCAATATATGAAGTAATCATGTTGGTCATGTCCCATTAATGGGGATTGTATACATCAAGAAGAAGAAAACAAAGGAAGAAAATGGAGTTGTACCTTGAGAAAGAGGACTTGGAACCTTGACTTGAAAGTGTTGTTGTTGTAATGAAATTGTTGTAGAACAATTTGTGTAGAGTCTTGTTACTAAGAACTCTTGTTGGGAGAATTTGTGTATAATGTAGTTGGTGAATCAAGGTTGGAGTCCAAAAAGAAGTCCCAAAAAGAAGTCCAAGGTCTCCCCTCTAAGGTAGAAGATGATGGCTTTTATAGGTAAAAAAAGAGAGGGAAAGGTTGGAGGGAAAAGATGATCATCCATGTGAAATGGAATTGACCAATCAAAAATAAGATAAATAAAATAATAAATAAAAGAAATAAAAGAAAATCAAATAAAATAAAAAGGAAATATTTTGTTTTAATGAAAAGGCTAGAAGTGTGGGATTGGGAGTTAATGAGAAAAAGGGGGGATGAATGTGGAAGTAAAAAGATGGTTTTTGTGATCAAGAAAAGATGTTTGTAAATAAGAAAAGGGAGGGAAATAAGGTGCAATCCGTTACTGCCAAAGTGGGAAGCGCGCGGGTCCGGCTTTTGGGGCGGGACGCGCGCGCGGCTCACTGGCAGTGCCGGAAGCGCCCGCGGGTGAAAAATGATAGAATGACCCTAAAAGTTAACTCTGCTATGCAGTTTAGTCCAAAACTAACGGAATCAGTTAGGAACTTAACCGAAGTAACAGAAATCAACAAAAATAAGTTAAATAAAAATACTTTGTATGCAATCGGGGTGAGAGGTCCAAGGCGGGGTGTCTACAAACCCCGGTCAATGGTCAACTGCAAAATATCAAACTGGAGGGGGGGTGAGCTGGGGGGCTCAGTAAGAAAGGGGATACACAATATCACAGAAGCCGATGGAACACAAACACCAAATAACAATGTCCATGAAATTATAAATATGGACATGCCAATAAGACTTGTTTCATAAACCGAATAACCGATCAATCATACTTTACAGTCCGATGTCCTAATTATATTCGGGCCCAGTGGCTCAACCAAATTAACCGAATTGTTGGCCGCCCTCGACGGAGCCGGCCCAACACAAACACCATAACCGAGTCCACTGCGACCGTTACATAATTAGCTACATCGCAACTGTTCCATATAACAAATCTCATAATTGAGCATAATAACACATAAGCATGCTTTCCAAATAACCGTAATATTTACGGGCCAAATCCAATATCAACGCAATAATCAAGTGGGACCGAACAAACAATATACGTATCAATAAAATGGAGTACTACGATAAGACGGGTATAAAAGAAAATGACACGGAATCAATACTGCGTAGTCTCCCTTACCTCTAAAACGGATTGTTCAATTTTCTTTTTGATCGAACCTTATAACCATAATCACTTTAGCAAATTTTGGTTCATACTACTGCATCAAATATTATCTGAGAAGATATTAAGCCTTGTCTACGATTGTTGATATATATTGGGCATTAAAATGATGAGTCACCAATACTAAAATCCACCTCCTGCATTGGCATGATTGTACACCTCCAATATTAACTTGCTGGCAACTTATAGCAAGTAACATAAAATAATGGGTCCCACCACTTAAATACCAATTTTATTTCCAAATGTCAATCCGCCCCATATTTTCCATTTATTTTCATTTCCATTTATTTTTTTATCCGATCCGTCTCAAAATGTCGTGCTTAATTTCGGGGATGTCACAGGTTATGCCCCATGGGTAGGGATGGCAACGGGTCGGATACGGTCCGGATATTGCAAAACCCGTATCCGACCCGAGGCTACCGAGCCCGTATCTGAACCCGTCCGTATCTGACTAGGGGCGAATCCGTATCCCCCCCGTAAGATCCGCCCAAAATCAAAATCAAAATCAAAAATCAAAATCCACACCAAAATCATTTTTGGGGAAGGAGGGAGTTAACTTTCAGTCAAAAATAACAAAAATCAAGAACAAGCTATCCGCCCAAAATCAAAATCCACAGGTAACATTCATATTTTCAAATTCAAATTTGAACAGAAAGTAAGGAAATTAATGGTACCTTCAATGGCTTCTCGAGGGGTCTTCAAATTCGACGCTGGAAGGAAGGCGGATGAGTGTGACTGGAAGCGGAGAGCTCCTTCAAGATCCTGGCGGAAGTGCCGGCGGCGCGGACTAGTTTGCCGCCTTGACCGGGATTCATCTCGATGTTGTGGATGATTGTGCCGATTCGGAAGAAGATGAGGAGGAGCTGTAGAGGCGAATTGGGAGTTGGGACTGACGGAGGGTGGTGATGGAGATTGGAGACAACGGCGTCGGCGCGTCGCCCTCTCTCTCTCTCGACAAATCGAAAAATGAAAACCCTAGCCAGCCTGTTGTCTCACATCACATATATACATGGTAGGGGAGTAATAATAATGGAAAGCAAGGGCAAAATCGTAAATAACCTAATATAAACACTATACGGATCGGATACGGGTCGGATACGGACGGATCTCGGACAGAATCCGAACCCGTATCCGAACCCGCCGGATTTTTAAAATCTATTACCAAACCCACCCATCCCCGGTCGGATTGTCTCGGATACGGATCGGATTCGGTAAAATTGCCATCCCTACCCATGGGTCATGGGTCGACCCGTCTCATAGATGAGACGGATCTCCTTGTTCTCATGGGAGATTAGCTCATAAAAGTAAAGTAGGAGAGAGAATTAGTGAGAGGGAATAGTAAGTTGATTGGTGTTGTGAGTATTAAAGTAAGTAAGAGAGAGAGAGAGAATGAGTGGGATGGATAGAAAATATTTTTTGCCATTTTAGAAAGTTAGACATATACTTTAGGACAAAATAAAAAGGAAATATGGACATATACTCTGGGATGGAACGTTAAAAGTAGGTTATTGTTGCCTTTAACGAACCCACTTGCCCACTCCACTTTCACTTTGTATAACTTTATTTCTAGTGATCCTTCATTTTTGTTGTGAGAAAGGAGTGGTGGTTAAATTTTCAAAATTTCTTGGTCCCTCCATCAATAATAGAAGTAATAAATATTATAAAGCTCGCACGTGGATAATAGAAGGAAGATGGCTACAGTTCAAATTATTATCAACATTGTCTCCTAGCCTCAACATTGTTCACTAATGCTTCTTCACATTGGCATAAACCTGTGCTTATAGCTTCTTCTGCTAATGTTGCTTGAGAAATCATGAAAAATCGTGATTGGAGTCCTAAACTACACGGAAGCAAAGGAGATAAGGAGTCTAGGTCATGGGGAGTTGGTAGAGGTCAAGAGGAGTTCAAGGAGGAGGAAACAAGCAGCTATGGAGGGCTAATTGGTCTGCGAGAAAAGACAAAAACGGAGAGGAGCATTCTACTGGTCTAGGCGCTCGCCCACTTTGGACTGGGCGCTCGCCCACTTTGGACTGGGCGCTCGCCCACCCCCTCGGGCAGTAACCGAATTTTTGTGTTTTTGTTTCCTATTTTGATGCAATCTCTTCCAAATCGACCTAGGGCTTCCTTTTACTGCTATATAAGCATAGATATGACCTAGAACACATTGAAGCACTTTACTTTGTGTAGGAGAAAGTTAGGATATCAAAAGAGAGATACAAAATAGTGTGTAGGAGGGGGACGGGGGCCTAGGAGAGCCATGGGGGCGATCCTACAACCCGGCCATAGTCATATTGTTTGTGTGTTCATGGGAGAGAGATAATAATGTATAGGTGAGAGATTATTATTGGAGAGTAGTCATGCTAGATCTATGTGAGCGCATGTGCTAAAGTTGTAATCTTTACATATATTATTATAATGATATCCTGGCTAAGTGCCCTCAGATGTAGTCATGTGTTGATCAACTGGGTTATCAAACATCGGTGTTATTTGTTCTTTCATATTATTATCATGTGTTGATTATTTTCTCCATATTGATGACTGCTAGTATGGGCTAGTGGATGCGGAGATCCCTATCAATTACTCAACAATTGGTATCAAGAGCTTCGGTTTGAGATTCGGGAGATCCAAGGTGAAGAAAGAAACTGCAGATTTTTTGTGCAGTGCACTTGCAGGCTTTGTGCAGTGCACGTGCAGATTTCGTGCAGTGCAGATGCTTCGTGTGGAAGACATGCATAATAAATCTGAGTGTGTGCTTCCTATGAGATCTGCAGAGATTCGAGATGGAATATGGAGATGCATAGATCTACATGAATCAGAGGTGTTCAAGGGATCATGGGGCAGTCAAGGTGGTTGGAGAAAGATTGCAAGGGGAGAAATTTGTTTTGTGCAAATTTAGGCGATAGAGAAAATATGAAAGAAAAGAAGGAGGTGAGTGGTATAAGCCGGTATGACCACGTGAGAAGAGGAGGACTTCTCGCAAACGACGGATGGGGAGATAGGAGGATGTTGTACTCTACCGACAACATCAAATTCGTTCCGGGTGGGAGCAAGAGGCGCGAAGACCGGCCTATTTGTGTAAAACGGAGAGACATCAATGAACGACATGTTAGGGGGGAGAGTGACTCAAAAAGTTGCAACGCGGTGGGAGTCAAGTGGCCCTAATAGAGAGCGAGAAAAGACCATAAGAAGGTAATGCAAGAAGCAAGGTATGTCCGAGTTTCATGGGGAGCATTCCAAGGGGAGTGGATCTAGGAGGGAGAAGGCAAAGTTAGTCTTGCAAAGAAATCAAGGTAGAAGTTGATTTGGGGAGGCAAGAAGTATCTAACAAGGAGAGGTTGAAGCTTCGCTTGGTTTCAACTCGCCTTATTACTTAAGCGTGGAGGTTCATGGTGGATGAGCGTGGAGGCTTATCATCATCAAGGAGGAGCTTGGTGTTACAATGGTGGTGTAAAAATATTTGGTGGTTTATTCCGTTGTGGGAGTTGATGGATATTTCTATGCTTATGGGTTTAGTCTCCAGGTGGGGGATTGTTAGGATTGGAGTCCTAAACTACACAGAAGCAAAGGGGAGAAGGAGTCTAGGTCATGGGGAGTTGGTAGAGGTCAAGAGGAGTTCAAGGAGGAGGAAACAAGCAACTACGGAAGGCAAAGTGGTCTCCGAGCAAAGACAAAAACGGAGAGGAGCATTCTGCTGGTCTGGGCGCTCGCCCACCCCCTCGGGCAGAAACCGAGTTTTTGTGTTTTTGTTTCCTATTTTGATGCAATCTCTTTCAAATCGACCTAGGGCTTCCTTGTACTGCTATATAAGCATAGATATGACCTAGAACACATTGAAGCACTTTACTTTGTGTAGGAAAAAGTTAGGATATCAAAAGAGAGATACAAATAGTGTGTATGAGGGGGCCGGAGGCCTAGGAGAGCCATGGGGGCGATCCTACAACCCGGACATATTCATATTGTTTGTGTGTTCATGGGGGGGGGAGATAATAATGTATAGGTGAGAGATTATTATTGGAGAGTAGACATGCTAGATCTATGTGAGCGCATGTGCTAAAGTTGTAATCTTTACACTTTCTTAAAATGGTGAATGATTTATACTATTACTCCCACTAATTCTCTCTCCTACTTTATTTTTATACTCACAACACCAATTAACCTACTATTACCTACCCCACTTTCTCTTTCATACTTCACTTTTCACAATCACAACAACTACCCATTACTATTCATCCATTAATTCTCGTCCACAACCCATTTTGTCCACATAGTTATAGAACAGAGGGAGTATTTTATATGCCTATTTTGGAGTATAACCAAGTTGGGCTGCAGGGGCACTACATGAACTTGTGGTGCACAATGTACTTCACAGTCACACACCCTAAATTATTGGTTCATGCCTCAGTCTTTTAGTATAAGTATATGTTAAAACTTACTGGTTTAACTACAGATGAAAACAATGTCGACTCTTTCGAGTTATTCATATCTTCCCTATCTTCTTTCCTTTCTGGTTTTGTTGGCATTTGAAAGGTCCTGTTTACTTAAGATTAACAGATTGGTTAAAAACAAGTGAACAGCTAACTGGTTTGGGGAGTTAGCTGTTGAGATAAAAAGTGTAGAGTAATTATGCAGCGGAATATAATTAAGTGAAGAAACAAAATGGACAGTGTGTAGTGTGTGTTTAAGTGTAGAGACAAGAGTGTACACAAGGGTTTTAAAGTGGTTCAGAGGTATAGCTCGTCTCTTACATCCACCCCCACTGTAGTCAACAGTGAGATCAATCCACTATAATATCCACTTACTTAATAAGTTTACAATGAATGATAAAGGCAAGTTCCTAGAACCCCCTCTTCTTAATTGACTCTCAATTAAGGAAGCCTTTTGACCAAGGCTGTAAAAAGAAAAGAAAAATAAAAGAACACAAGTGTGTTTACAAACAGATTAGCTTGGCTATTAGCTAGGTTAAGTTGGGTTGTAACTGGGTGCACAAAGGGCACGATATTTGCTTTGGGGATTTAAGCAAATGTTCAAATGTGCAAAGAAATGCACAGAGTAGGGGTTGTAGGATTTCAGAGGATAAGAGGGTCTTTGGATTAAAGGTTACTTGACAACATGCCAGTATGGTCCTTTATATAGGGAAGGGATGTATCTGTTGGGGGACAAAAGTACAGAACTAGCCGTTTTGGAGAGCATGTGCAGAGAAGTAAATGCTTTGTTCTTTGACTAGGTGTGAATGGGTTGACTAACAGTCTTTGGTTCTTCTCTGTTTGACAGGTTGTCAAGGAATGAAGACTGGGGTCTTCATAAATACTTCCATATGATTTATTCCAATCATTGGTGGTTGGAATAATCATTCTTCACTTGAGTGATGAGGTGGAAGATAGCTGTTGGGTTACAGGTGTCACTTAGATGTTCATTCTGAAGGAGATGCAGATTGGTGATGCAGACTATGATCAAGCTATGCTTTGGTTTTCTTTAGTGATCCGGCAAAGTGGAGACATCTTTGGAGATAGCTGTTGAGAGCCTAAGTGGAAAGCTGTTGTATCAGGGGACTTAGCTGTTTGGTTTGTAATTGGCTTAACCACTTAGCTGTTGAGTCTTTGACTGGGTTGCCTGTGAGATCAGGTCTTGTATGTTTGTTGTACTTTAGTTTTGGTTTGATTATTTATTTATCAAAACACATTCACTATGATTAATCATTGTTAGACATAGTGAGGTACTAACAATTTCCCCCTTTTTGGTAAATGAATAATGATTAGTTCCTGCAAAACAAATATGCTAAATGATAGAAATACTAATGAAGATGGGATCTTCTTAATTAGGTCATTTTGCATATAAACATGATTAGTATTCACAGAAGAGTGCAATACAACTCAGGGTAGTAGATGAAGGGAAAAGTTAAACAAAGTACATTATACTGTTTAGTAGACTAAGAGGCTTAAGGGATAGCTGTTCAAACAGGGGGGGGGGGGAAATAACAGCATTGGCCTAGGTATTTGTATAAGTGACCTAGTCAAATATCTATAGGGAGGAGGAATCATAAGACAACTCAATGATTTGGGGTCCTTGGTGTTGTTCCCCCTCAGCTGGTGGCTGTTGGTGACTTGGTTCCCCCTCAGCAGCTATTCCCTTCTTCTTTTTGAGATTTGAGGTCTTTTATCAAACTTTTTGGATCTACTGGCATCACAGCAGAGGAGCCATTCACTTTGTAGATTCCAGAAGGGAACTACTTCTCAAAAATTTTCAAGAAGGATTGGGGACATGAACCTAAAAAAATTAGGTTGCCCAGATATTTTGATGCCCTTGAAGGAGGAGGGGAAGTTTTTCAGATTGAAGTTTTCCAACATTATAGGGCTTCAGTTGATTCTTCCCCTAAGAAGACCTAAAGCCTGTTTCCATTCAGAGACACTCATTTGATCAAGGGAGGATCTCTTGCCACAAAGTCCTTTGAGAAAAATATCACAGAGGATAAAATGTCTCGGGGATAGATCCCTTTTGTGGACAGGCTGATGCTTGAGGGCTTCAAAATTGGCTCGACCAGTGAATGTTCTATAGAGGGGAGCAAGGTCTATTTTGATGGCAGGGTCCCATAGGTTTGTTATAAAGTATTCACTTATCTCAATCTCAAAGAGAATACTGACATCAAGAATAGTGATAACAATCTCTTCATTTCCAAACATGGCAGAGATGGAATGATCAGGATGTCTCACTCCAGTGTTGTAGAGATGAAGACAGGCATGGTCAAGGATTGGGGGATTGATAGTGAGCAGGGAGAGCAAGTGATTGTTTTTAAGAAGTCTATGGAAGAAGAAATGGGAGAATGAAACAGCTGTAGTGCTTGAAGCTGAAAGGGAGAGAGTTCTTATGAAGAAGGAGGGCTTCAAGATTCATGAAGCTGATAAGGCAAGAAGGGAGAAAGAAGATTCTCAAAATGTGAGACAATTCATATTGAGAGAGCTAATGCTTCAGGAGAATCACTTAGCTGCTTAGGCTAAGGAAGTGAAAGCTACTTGCGAAGAATCCTTCATATACTCCCGTGACAAGGGATTTCTTGTCAATCAGTATGACAGTACTGGAAGGAGGAGGGGACAACTTTCAAGGGGTCTCTCAAATTCCTTTGAAATCACATTTTCAATTTTTTTTTAAACAATACATTGGTCTTGATAATGAAGGATGTATCATCATAGAATTGGTTCAATGTTGAGATAGACAGATAGCTGTTGAAAAGTAGTTTAAACAGCTATCTTCCTTTAAAGTACTAATTCCATCTTATATTGAATGAGATATGATTTAGTAAGACATGAACCTGTTATATCCATTCTCCAAGTGTCAAATGTTTGTACAAGATACAAAAAAATGAAAAATATGGTACCCTTTATTCTTTTGGGTCCAAAGGATTAGACATTCTTTGGTACCTTAGCCTTGCCACCTGATCTTTTCCTAAAGAACTGGTTTATGGTGTTATAGTATGACATGATTTGCATCATGTAGGGTGTCAAGGTGAAGGGTTGAGGGGTGTTGTATGAGTGTCCAATATTGTAAGGGTTTTGATTTTTGTAGTTTGTTTGGTGAGAATATGATGGCTATTGGGAATGAAATGAGTGGTGTGATGATCTAGAGGCCGATCTTTGGAACTGATAGGCATATCTTCTACCATTGGAATATTCCCAATTTTATCTTTGTTGCCTTGGCCTCTGTTGTCTAGACTTTCTTGGATGTCTAGCTTGTCTTGGCTGTTCAGCCTGTCTTGGCTGTTGAGACCTCCCATGCTTTCCAGACTTGTGTTCATGCCTTCTTTTCTAACTATTGGTGTTGTCAGAACTAGTAGAGGCTTGAGATTGAGAACTTTTGGGAGGTTCCACACTTAACTCATTCTTTTTGGTACTTTCACTTCTCATTCTGTATACATCATCCTTTGTTTGAACAAGATATGATGGTTTCTTGGTTGAGAAAGTGTTGAGGCTAGCTAGGACCATTGTCTCAATAGCCCTATTACCAGTTGGGGGAGTATAAGTTTTGAGAGTGGGATTTTCAGCTCCAAGACCAGATCTGTCCCCAGGATGTCTTTGATTGAAGTGATACAAAGATAGAGCATTGCTTGATTTGTTCCAAGAATCAATCTTGCTTTTTAGTGCATTGTTTTCTTCCTTCAAGGTACTCATTTCTAGTTCAGAATCCTTTTGAGGTTTTGAACAATCAGTCTTAGCTGTTGAGCTAAGTATGTCACTTTCAAGTTTCTGACACTTGTTCTCCAGATCATTTTTGGTGGTTTCAAGGATGAGGTTTGAGGATCTAAGTTTGTCAATGGTTCTGGTTTGTTCAAGGTTTTCAGTGATTAGGTTGGCAAAGCTAGAGTCTTGTTTCTTCTTTTGGATTAAAAGAGTACACACTAGGTTTTTAAAACCATCAATATTAAAAGAGTTAAAGTCCTGTACCTCCCTTAGCTGTTCAGCAGCAGCTAATGCTTGTAGATCTTCCTCAGTGTCTGAGTCTTCATCTTCTTGAGCAACTAGGCATAGAAGAGCTTCTTCTTCATCATTATCAAAGTTAGATGAGTAAAATTCTTCATCACTGAACCTAGATGAGTCAGCAAGCATGACTTGTTCTTTATTATTGTTATTCTTGGTTTTGACACAATTGTAGCAATTGCATCTAGAACAATGAATAATTTCTTTGGAATAAGTTATCCTTTTTGAGTTGTCTTTAGGTTTCTGGGGTTCAGTGTATTCAGCGGCAAAATGGTCTGGCTTACCACAGTTAAAGCATTCTACATTTCTTTTTGCAGTTTCTTGTGTAGGATTAGAAGATGAGGGAGTGTATCTTCTGTCAAATTCTTTTTTTTTTGATGTCTCATGGCATTTCTGACTGCCATGGTTATCAAGCTAGGAATGTCATCTTGAGAAATGGATTTTGATTCTTGTTTGGGGTTTATGTTTAATTTTTGTAGGGCATTGTTTACAAGGGTATTAATGTCCTATTGAGTGATTAGTTTCTGGGTTTGTTCTTGGGCAACCATTGCAAGGGTTTGGGATATGGTGGGGGGCTGGTTGGACTTTGACCATTCCTTCAAGCTCATAAGCTTCAAGTTTACCAAAGTACTGCTCAATGGTCATAGTACTCCATTCAGCTCCTTCTCTGATGGGAAGGGCTACTTTCTCATATTCTTGAGGAATATTGGAGTAAATTTTCAGGCATAGGTCAGCTTGCTCAAAAGATTTGCCATGGTCTGAAATGGCTCTGACAAGGTCTTCAAACCTTGGTCTTGCAGCACTGACCTTTTCTCCAGGATAGAATTTAAAGTTGTCTAATTGTCTGAGTAAGTTATAGAGATTATGAGTTCTGACACTTGTGTGTTTAGTGAACTTAGTGTGTATTAAGTCCCATGCAGCTCTAGCACTTGTAACTTCAGCTATTTCTTGAGCAAGGGAGTCATTTACACTCTTTTGCAGAATATTTTTAACTTTTAGGTTAGCAGACATTAGTTGTTTCTCAGATTCAGTCCATGATTCAGGGGATTTGGTTTTGCTTGCTCCTCCATTAGTTTCAGCTTGAACTGGTGGTTCTATTTCATGTTTCAAGACATACCAGTTCCATATGCTATTAGCATCTAGATAGGTTTTAATTTTTGATGAATAAATCTCAAAAGATCCACAGTCATCAATATGTGGTATGTCCTTCTCATTGTTTCTTCTTGGTTGAGGCATGGTGGGTTGAATGGATCTTTCACAAGTTGTTAGACTCTTTATGGTGAATCCAAGCTCTGGTGCCAATTGAAAGGTCCTGTTTACTTAAGATTAACAGATTGGTTGAAAACAAGTGAACAGCTAACTGGTTTGGGGAGTTAGCTGTTGAGATAAAAAGTGTAGAGTAATTATGCAGCGAAATATAATTAAGTGAAGAAACAAAATGGACAGTGTGCAATGTGTGTTTAAGTGTAGAGACAAGAGTGTACACAAGGGTTTTAAAGTGGTTCAGAGGTATAGCTCGTCTCTTACATCCACCCCCACTGTAGTCAACAGTGAGATCAATCCACTATAATATCCACTTACTTAATAAGCTTACAATGAATGATAAAGGCAAGTTCCTAGAACCCCCTCTTCTTAATTGACTCTCAATTATGGAAGCCTTTTGACCAAGGTTGTAAAAACAAAAGAAAAATAAAAGAACACAAGTGTGTTTACAAACAGATTAGCTTGGCTATTAGCTAGGTTAAGTTGGGTTGTAACTGGGTGCACAAAGGGCACGATATTTGCTTTGGGGATTTAAGCAAATGTTCAATTGTGCAAAGAAATGCACAGAGTAGGGGTTGTAGGATTTCAGAGGATAAGAGGGTCTTTGGATTAAAGGTTACTTGACAACATGCCAGTATGGTCCTTTATATAGGGAAGGGATGTATCCGTTGGGGGACAAAAGTACAGAACTAGCCGTTTTGGAGAGCATGTGCAGAGAAGTAAATGCTTTGTTCTTTGACTAGGTGTGAATGGGTTGACTAACAGTCTTTGGTTCTTCTCTGTTTGACAGGTTGTCAAGGAATGAAGACTGGGGTCTTCATAAATACTTCCATATGATTTATTCCAATCATTGGTGGTTGGAATAATCATTCTTCACTTGAGTGATGAGGTGGAAGATAGCTGTTGGGTTACAGGTGTCACTTAGCTGTTCATTCTGAAGGAGATGCAGATTGGTGATGCAGACTATGATCAAGCTATGCTTTGGTTTTCTTCAGTGATCCAGCAAAGTGGAGACATCTTTGGAGATAGCTATTGAGAGCCTAAGTGGAAAGTTGTTGTATCAGGGGACTTAGCTGTTTGGTTTGTAATTGGCTTAACCACTTAGCTGTTGAGTCTTTGACTGGGTTGCTTGTGAGATCAGGTCTTGTATGCTTGTTGTACTTTAGTTTTGGTTTGATTATTTATTTATCAAAACACATTCACTATGATTAATCATTGTTAGACATAGTGAGGTACTAACAGCATTTTTTTACAAATTGTTTTTATCTCCTCGCAAACAAAATGGTAGTAAACCACCTTCCCCTCGGAAGCTCCCAATTATAGGAAACCTTCACCAATTAGGTTTGAGTCCCCATCGCTCTCTCCAGGCATTAGCCAAGAAACATGGTTCACTCATGCTTCTTCATTTTGGCAGTAAGCCCGTGCTTATTGCTTCTTCTGCTGACGTTGCTCGAGAAATCTTGAAAACCCATGATTTATACTTCTCTAGTAGACCTCACGCGAGCATTCCTGTTAGACTTATATATAATGCCAAGGACATAGCTTTTGCGCCTTATGGTGAATATTGGAGAAAGGTGAAGAGCATTGCTGTGCTCCAGCTTTTAAGCCACAAAAGGGTTCAATCATTCCAACAAGTTAGAGATGAAGAAATAGACCTTCTGATTGATGAGATCAGAAATATCAATTCTTCTTCGCTGGTAAATTTCAGCGATTTGGCTATGACACTTACGAACAATGTGGTGTGTCGGGTGGCCTTGGGGAGGAAATACACTGGGAGGAAGTTTAAGAAACTTTTGCATGAGTTTGGGGATTTGTTGGGTTATTTTAGAGTTGGGGACTTTATTCCGTGGCTGTCGTGGGTGGATGCTGTTACTGGTTTGAATGCAAGAGTTCAGCAACACGCTAAAGAACTTGATGAGTTTCTTGAAGGTGTAGTTGAAGAGCATATACTGAGCAAGAAGAGCAGAGGCTAGTGGTGTTGGGGGTGATGAAGGTGAAAGGCAAGATTTTGTCGATATTTTTCTGGATGTTCAAAGTGAAAATACCATGGGATTTCCTATTGATAGGGACACCGTCAAAGCTGTCATTTTGGTAAAAAATAAAATAAAAAATACTACTATATTTCTTCCTTCAATCTTTAAGTTGATAGCTACATTGGTTTCATATTTTTTTACTTCAATTTTGCTGATAACTTACTCAAAAATATTCAAGATATTGACCTAGCTAGGATTAGTGATTAATGATTATTTACTTTTCAGGATATATTTGCTGCTGGGACGGAAACTGTTTTAACAGTGATAGAGTGGACAATGGCAGAGCTGTTAAGACACCCAGAAGTGATGAAAAAACTGGAGAGCGAGGTGAGAGGACTAGCCCAAGGCAAATCTAAAATAAATGAAGATGATTTGAGAAACTGCACTACTTAAAAGCCGTAATCAAAGAGTCTCTTCGATTACGTGCTCCTGTTCCACTGCTCGTTCCTCGGGAATCAACAAAAGAAGTGGAATTATTGGGATAATAAATTCCAGCTGGCACGCAGGCGTATATCAACGCCTGGGCCATTGGAAGAGACCCAAAGTCGTGGGAAGATGCAGAGGAGTTTAAGCCAGAGAGATTTATGGATAGTAGTCTTGATGTTAAAGGGTTAGATTTCGAGTTGATTCCATTTGGTGCAGGGCGAAGAGGTTGACCCGGGATCAAATTTGGGATGAGCATAATTGAGCTAGTGTTGGCAAATGTGGTGCATAAGTTTGATATCGCAATCCCCGGTGGAGGGAGAGGTGAGGATTTGGACATGAGTGAAGCCGGTGGGATAAGTGTCCACTTGAAATCACCATTGATGATTGTTGCAAAACCACATTCTAGTTAGCTACGTACTGTAATTGTTTTTATTTAAGATCTATATATATTGGGCACTTGTGCTAGCATTTGTATCCTTTTTCTTTATTTTGAATGTAAGTTGTTGCAATGTTATAGTAATGTCATTAATATTACTGCGACCTTGCTGATTACAGCATTATTGTTATCTTTTGCAGCAGTATTTGTGATACTGTCTTGATATTTTATTATGATTTCCCAAGTTCATACTTAATCCATTTGAGGCAAAAATTGATATTTTTGTCACTCAACTATAAGTACATGTTTTGCTCAAAAAAAAAAAAAAACTATAAGTAGATTTTTTTTTTTTGGTGGTCGCTGTTATTATTTGATCAGTTTTGCTATTAGTGTCGTTGAGGGGTGGGCTTAAATTGGAAAAATATTAGGGGTGAATATGCACGTTTCTCAATGGAAAAGAAAATCTTTGTACAAGTTTCCTTATACAATTACGTATTGTATAAAGTTCAAATTGCAATGAATAAACTTGCACAAGATTTATTGTGTAATTATATCCGACATAATCTAACATTCCTAAGGATTTGGATTCTCAGAATAAAAGAAAACCTGCGAAATCTTCCAATCGCTCCATTCAAATTAGTTCCATCCCTTCACTCTATGGTCTCCATTCATCCACGTAGGCAAACTAATTATTTGTGTGGCTGAAATCACTTCAAATTTCTGTGAGTCCCACCGAGCTCGGACACATCTCAGCCGTCGAACACAAAAATAAGTGAGGTGGCGAGATCGGAGCCATTGGGTGAACCGGGGTGGAGCTAACTCTCCGTTAAAGCAGTTCGAAATCCTGCCAGCAGTACTTAAAGAAGAACTTTTCACTAATGATATGAAGTTCAACTCCAATGGTAATCACTTAAGAATTTAAGTGCAATAGACCCTTTCAGAAGAGATCAGTTACTTTCAACTCTATCTGCAATAGACCCTTTAGATAGTGATGATATAACTATTGATAAATGTCAAAACCAATTTCGGCCATGGACACTGTTTGTCTCCAAGTGTGGCTCCAGAGGCACTAATTTGAAGTCTGGAAGTCTTGAACTTGTGGTGCACATTATACTTCGCACCCTAAAGTAGTGGTTCCTGAATCGGTGCTTTAATTCGTCTTGGATGGCGCGAGATGTTTATGGCAAGAGGACTATCAGGTGCAAAGATGTCTATTGCAAGCAAACTACCCGATGACGTGGGACGTCTAAAAGAAAAAATAGAGAAAATCAAAAAAAAAAAAAAAGCATTAAGAAGGTCAATCAAATTGCCTTCTATTATTCAAAGACCTTTTAGGCTTAATATTCTTTGTTCTAGCTTTCGAACCAGATTTGCCTCGTTTTTCTTTAACTTTTTGAAAGCCGTCTTCTTCATCGTAGTAATCTTCCAGATTTCCACTATCAGCTATTGGAGCCCAAGGATCAACATGAACTCCTCTAACTATACCTCCGTAAAGAAGAGCTTCTTCAAATTCCGAAGGAGATGTAACACCGCCTTCGGGTTCAGAATCGCATTTTTCCCGAATAGTAAGAGATGTTTTAAAGTTTGTAAAGCAAGTATCATTCGCTAATTCGCTGTAATAAGTTTGAGAATGGTGAAACTTCATAGGAAGTTGTAATAGGCAGGGCAATAGATCTGAAATAGACTCGATAGGGGTTTGTTTGTAAACGATTGCAATTGCTTTGAAATTAATGATATATTACAACTATTCAAAAAAATTGTCTCAAATTGATAGTCTCATATAGCTTTTCAAACATTTTAAGGACACGTTATAAGTTTAGGGAATTCAATGATTTTCAAGCTTTAATTTTGAAAATAGTACTAACTTTTTGGGACAAACAAAAAATGAAATGAGATTAATTATCAATATTGGGGTAGAGGAAGTATGAGTATGTGTTAATAATTACTGGTTTAATTGTTGAATCTCTCGAGTTCATCATATCTTCCCTATCTTCTTTCCTTGCTGGTTTGTGTTAGAGCAATAACAAGACTTGATAAGAAAAGCGAGCAATCACAAGAACACAGATTTACGTGGTTCACCAACTTGGTTACGTCCACGGGGAGGGGAGAGAATATTATTATCAATCTGGAGAATTCTTTACAAGATCACACTAATCTATGCTAGCACGAATTTTGGTCACAAAATTCCTGACTGTGCTAAAACCCTAGATCTAGAATTATTGATCTTCTCTGAGCACTCTAATAATTTGTCTATGACAATCTGAGGTGTGATTTTAATCTAAACTACTGGCCTCTATTTATACTAGTAAAGTTTATCTCAAAATCTCTTAGGAACTTGGAAACCTAGTCCAAAACTGACTTGGAAACCTTCCTTCTGCGCTCTGTCCCGGAATTACGAAATCTCTCTGTTGTTTAATCCTTTAACTCGGCGTCCCAAATTCAAAGGCATTAACCCAACAATCTCCACCTTGACTTTGAATCTCCATGACAACAAACCTTTTCTCTCCCCTCGCCTCTTCTGCTATCTAATAGCTGCGAACAATCTGCAAGTCCAAACAATGTTGGAACTTGCTTCCCGTCACGAGTTTTGTGAACATGTCTGCAGGGTTGTTCGCCGTCCCTACCTTCACCTTTACCCGTTTCTCATTCCTTAGGAAATGATATCTGACATCAATGTGCTTAGTCCTCTCATGATGAACCCCAAGATTGCTGATCAATCCCTTCAACCATATTCATTCCTTAGCGGACTCTGTCAATGCCACATATTCTGCCTCTGTTGTAGACAACGTCACTGTCGTCTGCAATCTAGCCTTCCAACTGACAACTGACCCACCAAGCGTGAACACATATCCGGTCTTCGATCTTCTTGATGTATACTACAGTGCGCACTAGCGACGTCAGACTCGTCTGTGGAGATGGGACAGAATGTGCAGTCAAGGGTTTCTCCCCAAGATTGCTGATCAATCCCTTCAACCATATTCATTCCTTAGCGGACTCTGTCAATGCCACATATTCTGCCTCTGTTGTAGACAACGTCACTGTCGTCTGCAATCTAGCCTTCCAACTGACAACTGACCCACCAAGCGTGAACACATATCCGGTCTTCGATCTTCTTGAGTCAACATCACCCAAATCTGAGAAACCCTTGACTGCACATTCTGTCCCATCTCCACAGACGAGTCTGACGTCGCTAGTGCGCACTGTAGTATACATCAAACTACCAACTGCACTAGCATAGGATACTGGAGCCATATACTCTTTCTCCTCAACCGAATTGGGCCCAAACGCGACTGTATGTGCATTCACTGCACTCGGAGTATCTATAGCCTTAGCTGTCGACCCACCAAACCTTTCTGAAACTTTCTTGATGTATCTTTTCTGGGATAAGAACAGTTTCTGTTTGGCTCTGTCTCTATAGATCTCCATACCCAGAATTTTCTTCGCGTTACCCAAACCCTTCATCTCTGCGACCAATAAGCCTTTCGACTTCTGAATCTCTGACTTCTTGACTGCTGCTATCATATAGCTGTCAAATCTCTTGTACCACTGCCTAGGCGATTGCTTCAATCTACAACTTGATCTTCCTTACCAGGAACTTGGAATCCTTCCGACTGTATCATGTATATCTCTCCCTCTATTGCTAGCAACACTCTGATCGAAGTGTGTCTGACCACTGGTGAGAAGATCTCATTGTAGTCCACCCCCTCTCTCTGTGTGAAACCCCTTGCAACAACGCAAGCTTTATACTTGATCCCCTCTGCCGGTGACATCCCTTCCTTTCTCTTGAAGATCCACTTGCAAGTCACAATCTTTCTGCCTTCTGGCCTTGTGGTCAACTCCCAAGTCTGATTCCTGTGAAGAGACTCCATCTCATCACCCATAGCCGCATACCTCTGAGATGACTCTGAGCATGTATCTACTTTATTGAAAGTAGAAGGTTCCGTAAGAACGGGCTCCACTTCCTCAGCAACCAGCAGTGCATAAGACACCATGTCTTCAAATCCATTCCTGAAATTAGCTCTTTTAGACCCTCCTTGTGCTAACCCATGTTCTTTAGGAACTGAACTTGAACTGTCTGGTGCTTCAGTATCTGTCTCTGTCTCTGTTGGTGGTTCCTGATCAACATCTGACTGTTGGACAACTAACTCTTCAGTATCTTGTTGCTCCACCTGTTTTTCAACATCTGATTATGGGACAACTAACTCTCCAGTATCTTGTTGCTCCACCTGTTTATCAACACCGCCAACACTTGAAACAATCGTGGATTTACCAGTCCATACCTCATAGGGAACTTTGAGGCCAATACCGGTATGAAGTCCATGATTAATCAAGTAACATGTTGTATTAAGCGCTTCTGCCCAGAAACGTTTAGACAACTCTGCATTGGAGAGCATGCACAACGCTCCCACAAGCCATGTCTGATTCATCCGTCTGCTACACCATTCTGCTGTGGCGTGCCTCTGCTGGTGAGATGTTTAGAATTCTCCACCTGTCTGCAAAACGAATCGAACTCAGTACTGCAGAACTCCAAACCATTATCTGTCCGGAGCTTCTTGATCTTGTTCTCTGTCTGGTTCTCCACTATCGTCTTCCAGTCCTTGAAATTCCTTAGAGCCCCATTCTTGTGCTCCATGAGAACTACCCAAGTCTTCCTCGAATAATCATCAACCATAGACAAGACATATCTGTGCCCCCTTAGAAATCCCTGACGTGAAGGTCCCCAATACTCTGAGTGGATGTAATCCAGAACGCCTTTAAGATCCTTGATCTTAAGGCCATAAAGAAGATCTCTGCTAGTCAAATCATGCATCTCTCGAGTGCTCATATGACCGAGCCTGATGTGCCACATCTTAGACATATCTCCCTCGTTCACCTCTTCTGATGCAGCCATAGTCGACTCTGCAAGCGTCTTTCCTTAGAGGAAATACAAGGAGCCCCGCTTAAGGCCTTTCAGCATCACTTCTGAACCATTACAGACACTAACTGCTCCACCTTTACCTTTGAAACTGAACCCTTTGTTGTCTAACTGACTAAGAGAAATCAGATTCTTTGTCATAAGCAGAACGTGTCGAACCTCGTTCAAAGTGACAACCCTACCATCATGAGTCCTGACCTTGATCGAACCAATACCGACAACCTTGCAGACTACACTGTTGGCCATGCTTATATCACCGCCAACTATCTGCCTATAACCGGTAAACCATTCTCTCCTAGGACTGATATGGTAAGAAGCTCCTGAATCAAGAATCCACGCATCGGATGCGCGTGCTGATTCTGATGTAACTAGAGCATAAACCTCTTCTGAACTGCAATCCCTAGCCACCATGGCCTCTGCTCTGACTGGTGCCTCGCCTCGGTTCTTTCTGGGACAATCGAATTTCCAATGCCCCTTCTCTTTGCAGAAATTACAGATATCCCCAGGTTTCGGACCCTTCTTGTATGAAGAATTACCTTGATTGTTCTTCCTCCCACTAGAACCCCTGCTGTTGCTACTACTAGCAACCAAACCTGATGACTGGGTACCTGCCTTATTCCCACTCGCCTTTCGGCACAATTCCCTCGTCTTGAGAGAAGTTTTCACTTCCTCTAGAGAGATCCCATCTTTACGGTTTATGTACGAATCGACATAATGTTCATAAGAAATAGGTAAAGATACTAAAAGCTGCAAGGCTGCATCCTCGTCATCAATAACTACTCTTATATTACGCAGTTCAAGTAATGCAGAAGTAAATCTGTCAAGATGATCATTTATGGGCGTACCTTCAGTCATACGACAAACATATAGCTTCTTCTTCAGGTATAACTTGTTGGGCAATGAACGTGTCATGTACATATCTTCCAACTTCAACCAAAGATCGCTTCCGGAGTCTGTTCCTGCAACATTGGTTAGGATCTCATCATCCAACTGTCTGATGATCTTGGCGTGAGCCTTCTGAACTAACTTCTTCAATACTGCCACCTCATTCGCTGCTGCTATCTTGTCCTTCTCTGACTGTTCTGCCGTACCTTCTGTGGTGACTTCCTTACCCTTGGGATCCTTACGATCCCTGATTGCAATCTCCAACGGTTCCCATAAATCTTTGTTTACCAACAAAGCCTTCATCTTGATCTGCAAGAGAGAAAAACTATTCTTCCCATTGAACTTGTCGATCGAATCTGCTCCTTGACCCATCTTCTTGTTCTCTGCAGCGGAATCCCTGAATCTCTAACCACGAACCAAAGCTCTGGTGCCACTAAGAGAAATCGCAATAAGAAACTCCAAACGCATACAATCGAAGACAAAAACACCAGCAGCTTCTGTCTGGATACAATTTCGGATGCTACGGACATCAAAATCCAATCTCCACCTTTCAGATCGAAGATCTATGAGTCCCGAAGCTACTCACCGAAAATAAGCACGATCCAACGGTGAACGAATGTGATACGCCTTTTTCTTCACCGCTGCGCTGAACGGACCAGAAACGGCTACCTTGTTTTTCTTCGATCTTAGATCTCTTCCGTCGATGCTAATTCTCCTTTTCAACCAAGATCTGATGCCACTTGTTAGAGCAATAACAAGACTTGATAAGAAAAGCGAGAAATCACAAGAACACAGATTTACGTGGTTCACCAACTTTGTTACGTCCACGGGGAGGGGAAAGAATATTATTATCAATCTGGAGAATTCTTTACAAGATCATACTAATCTATGCTAGCACGAATTTTGGTCACAAAATTCCTGACTGTGCTAAAACCCTAGATCTAGAATTATTGATCTTCTCTGAGCACTCTAATAATTTGTCTATGACAATCTGAGGTGTGATTTTAATCTAAACTACTGGCCTCTATTTATACTAGTAAAGTTTATCTCAACATCTCTTAGGAACTTGGAAACCTAGTCCAAAACTGACTTGGAAACCTTCCTTCTGCGGTCTGTCCCAGAATTACGAAATCTCTCTGTTGTTTAATCCTTTAACTCGGCGTCCCAAATTCAAAGGCATTAACCCAACAGTTTGGTTGGCGTTTCTTTACAAATCATTTTTAGCTGGTCGTAAACAAATTGTTATGAGACAACCAAAGCAAAAATAGTGAAAAGTTCTCTGGGACGGAGGGAGTATATGTGTCTCTGTGTGTGTGTGTCAAGAGGTTTAAGTATTTCTGCTTGAACCGATACTGTTTCCTCGGTGATAAGAGTGGACAATGGCAGAGTTGTTAATTAAGACACCCCGATGTTTCGAAGAAGTTGGAGAGCGAGGCGAGAGGACTAACCCAAAGAAAATCTAAATTGAGTACATCACTTTGACCTGCGTACTATCAACTCAGTAAATGAATAGTATGTTGTTGATCAAGAGCATAGTTGGATTGGATATATTTGTTGGTGATGAAGGTAGTACAAAATTCAATAACCTAGAAATTGAAGCTCCCATATATTTACCAACTAGGTTGAGGTTCTATACCCCATTGCTCTTTACAGGCATTTGCTCAATGCTTCTTTACTTTGTGAGTTAACCTACTAAATTTTTATTTCAAATGAGTCAGAAATTTTTAATAATAACTCCAGCGATGGTTGATAATTGTGATATTCAAAATGTTTACTTTAATTTGTTCCATATACTATTTGCCTTTGATTGCCATATTATGACTTACGGTTTTTCTAACGTTTAGAGCACATGTTTGTTGGGAAATTAGTGGTACCCCGTTGCAATCTAGATAAAGAACACAAAACCCACAAGCACAAAAATGAGAGAATCACACACAAGAACACAAGAATTGTTTACCCGGTTCGTTCAACACATGAACTACGTCCGGGGGCAATCGCCAAGCCAATATATTATTAATCACTCTTTAATAATTTGCTACAATGTGCTCTGGGTCAGAACTATGCTTATATAGGTATACACGGCAGCCCTAGATTTATTTGGAAGAGATACAATTAAAATAGGAAACAAAATCAGAAATCTGTTCTGGCCCGGCAGTGTGTGCGGTCGCCCACTTTCTCCAATTTAAGACCAGAAACCTTCCTGCATAGTTTGGTGGTCGCCTGCTCCATTTTGGGCGGTCGCCCACTCCTCCGCTGCTATTGTTTCCTTCTCCTAATCGAACTCCGCTTCGCCTCTTCCACCTCCTTGACTTGGACTCCTTCTCTCCCTTTGTCTCCTCACGGTTTAGGACTCCAAATCCAACAATCTTCCACCTGGAGACTAAAACCCTAAGCATAGACCGATCATCACTCCCACCACGAAATGAACCTCCTTAGAACACATTTTTACTCCATATTGACTTGGCGTTGCCTTGCCTCCCCGCTTAAGTGCTAAGGCGAGTTGAAACCAAGCGACGTTTCAACCCCTCCGTGTTAGATTCTTCTTGCCTCCCCAGATCAGGTATCAGCTTCTACCTTGATCTCTCTCCGCAAGTCTAACTTCGCCTTTTCCCTCCAGACCCACCTTCCTCGCAATGCTTCCCCTTGAAACTTGGACATACCTTGTTTCTTGCATCGTCTTCTCTTGGTCTGAACACGCTCTCTGTTAGGGCAATTGGACTTCCACACCGTATTGATCAACTTTGTGTCCCTCTCCCCCCTAACACACCGTTTCTTGGTGTCTCTCCTTTCTACACCAATAGGTCGGTTCTTTATCCTCTAGCTCCCACCCGAGCGAACATTGATATTATAGGTAGAGTAAAACATCTTCCCCTTAACCCCATGAGCTATCACCTTAGCTTCTTTTGTGACTTCCCAAGACGCACCAATGAAGGTTACACCATACCTTTCATTATCAAGTTGTCCAACGGAAATCACCCTCCTCTTCAAATCCGGAACATGCATCACATCGTGTAGTTGTAAAACAGCCCCATTAGGTGTCTTCATCATCACATCCTCCTTACCTTTGATCTTCAATTGTTGATCATCACCAAGATAAACAACCCCAAAATCTCCCGGTTTGTACCGCTTTATTGATTTTGCATCCCCACTAGCATGACAAGAAGCTCCAGAATCCAACACCCAATCTTCACCTGACTGCTCCTCTCCAAGGATTAATACATCCTCATCCACCATATGTGCATCACCATCCTTATCCGGACAGTCATAACTAATATGACCTAGCGCGCCACAATTGTAGCACTTGACCGATTTATTTTTCCCCTTTTTCGGTCCTCCCTTTCCCCTAGTTCTCTCCACCCTAAGTGCAGCCCCATCTGCGGAAGATTCTCCCCTTTTCTCTTTCCTTCTCAACTCCTATTGAAGGATGAAATCTCTAACTTCCGTATACACCAATAGTGTTTTCGACGTACTAATCATTGTAACAGTCACCTCCCAACTATCTGGCAACGATTTTAGTAGAAAACATGCTAACACTTCATCGGAGAAAGTAATATCGACACTTTTTAATTGGTCCACCATACCTTTAAAACTGCCGATATGACTTGCTGCTGTCTGCCCCTCCGACATCTTCGCATTCGCAAACCTCTTTATCAAATGCACCTTATTGATATTAGACGGCTTCTCATACATGTCTGGCAGCATCTGTAGCAACCCCACCGTTGTCTTGGCCACCATCACGTTCCGTGCAACATCGTCGGTTAGGGCACTCCTCATCGCTCCTAGCGTCTTCCGATCCAACGTCTCCCAATCCCCTTGTGACATGTCTTCGGGTTTCTCACCTAAGGGTTTATGAAGATCCTTACAATAAAGGTAATCTTCAACCCTTGTCCTCTAAAACGTGAAATTCACACCGTTGAATTTCTTGATTGAGTTCTTCATCACGATTGCTTCACAAAGTCCCCAAGAACGTGATTCAAAATAATCAACTAATGAAACTTTGAATCCTCCTAACCAAAGCTCTGATACCAGTTGTTGGGAATTTAGTGGTACACCGTTGCAATCTAAATAAAGAACACAAAACCCACAAGCACAAATATGGGAGAATCACACACAAGAACACAAGAATTGTCTACCCGGTTCGTTCAACACATGAACTACGTCCGGGGGCAATCACCAAGCCAATATATTATTAAACACTCTTTAATAATTTGCTACAATGTGTTCTAGGTCGGAACTATGCTTATATAGGTATACAAGGCAGCCCTAGATTTATTTGGAAAAGATACAATTAAAATAGGAAACAAAATCAGAAATTTTTTCTGGCCCGGCAGTGTGTGCGGTCGCCCAATTTAGGGTGTGCGGCCGCCCACTTTCTCCAGTTTAAGACCAGAAACCTTCCTGCATAGTTGGGCGGTCGCCTGCTCCATTTTGGGCGGTCGCCCACTCCTCCGGTGCTGTTGTTTCCTTCTCCTAATCGAACTCCGCTTCGCCTCTTCCACCTCCTTGACTTGGAATCCTTCTCTCGCTTTGTCTTTATTGGGTTAATGCCTTTGAATTTGGGACGCCAAGTTAATGGATTAAACAACAGAAGAATTTTGCAATTCCTTGAAGTAGCACTAAAGGTCCGGGCGCGCAAGGTATATGACCCGGGCGGACCAAGAGGGGTCCGGGCGCGCCAGAATGAAGACCCGGGCGGACCTAGGAGAAAAGGCGAATCGGAAATCTTACGTCGAAAATTGGCATTTGGGATCCGGGCGGACCAGTAATCAAATTGCAGCAGGATTTTGGATTAAGTGCAGATTCGTAGAAGGAAGGTGTTGGGTATGCTTATTATAAACCACTCCTATTACCTAGATTTTATTGATCCCATAACCTAATTTTATCTTTTGTGGACTTTAGGATATATTGTAAGAAGTGTTAAACTTCATTTTTAGAATAGTCCACTGTGATAGTATAGGCTTTAGATTGATAGGCTGAAAATTTTCTAAGTCTGGAATTTTAGTGGTCAAGACCTTGACCATGAATTCACTTGACCGTGGTAGACCACCTGACCGTGGAAGACCACTTGACCGTGAATCTTGACCGGAAGTCAGTGACCGTGAGCTTTGTGGTATACCTTGACAGGTCACATTTGACCCCTCGACCGCAAGCCACTCGACCGTGAGGCCTTGACCGCAAATGAAGAAGTCGTCCAAGAAACCCAAGTTGGTTTAAACTTAACCATGGTCAAACTATGGTTAGTTTAGAACGTTGCAGAACTTGGATCCCAAGTAATTCAAATTTGAATTTATCTAAGTGGGACCACCTCTTATCTGCAAAAAGGGACAAACTCAGATTGAGCTCCAATCAGAATTCAACAGCTCATTGTCCTTCAACTTGGAGCCCAAGTAAATCCAACAGCTATTTTCTCATTCAAGGCTATAAATAGCCCTTAAGTTCTTCATTGAAGCAGGTTGAGATTTAAAAAGAGAGAAATTGCTGTTGAAATACTTGGTGATTGAAGATCATACTCAAGATTTCCTGAATCCTTTGAATCTTCAAAGAACTCACCTTCAAACCTTCAAAGATCTCCAGCAACATTCAAGTCATCTCAAGCCTTGTAACACTTAAGATTCATTAGGCTCTACAATCACTTAGATTTCAAAGAGCTTCTGATTCTTACACACACACTCACCCCAATTGATCAATCACATAGATTGCATCAAAAGGGATACACTGGTCTAAGTCTAGGATTTATTCTTCATAAAAAGTAGGTGTTGATTCAAAGCTTCATCTCTGTAATCTGTACACTCAAGAATCAATATATACCTCCATTCAAAATCCAAGACTGACCATCTTGGTAAAGGACGTAGATCTTTTAACAGATCGAACCTTTCCAAATACTTGTGTCATTTTACTTTCTGCAAATTTACTTTCAAGTATTGTTCATCTTGTTCTTCATTGTTCATATTAATTTTGTTTGTCGTTTAGTGTTTGATCTTTCAGATATTCAAACGTGTTATGAATTGTTTTGTTTGTTCTCCACATTGCCTAAGTTAAAATCTGACTAACTTATCTTTTGCCAAAACTTCTAAGACAACAACTTTCAATCTCTCAACCATCTGACCGCAAATCTCTGACCGCACATCCTTGACCGCATCTTTCTTGACCGGATCTATCTGACCGTGAGAAAGAATTCACTTAGAGATTTTCATCAAAACAACCTTACCTTATTTCTATCGAAAACTTCCGCTGTGCATATTACATCTTGACCGCACGGTTTATTACTTGACCGCAAAACTCAAGATTGTAAGCACTTGGTTGAATTTTGAAAAAGGGTTGAAATTTTAAGTAGGCTATTCAACCCCCCCCCCTCTAGCCTCCTTTCATACCCTTGTTGTGTCTTTGGGACCAACAAGTGGTATCAGAGCAAACACCTTTATAAAACTTCTGTTTTTCAAGCTTAACAGCTTGGGTGCCGATTCAAAATGGCAAGTCAGAAAACTATGGCAACGGTTAACTTCACTCACGTTCCAGCGTTCGACGAAGATAATTTTGACGTATGGAAGCACAGCATTCTAACTCAGTTCTACTCTATGGACGAGCAACTTGGTGATTGTCTTACCATTGGACCATACTTCCCAATGAAAGCTAATCCAGATCCAGAAACCAATGGTGCAAATCCGACTATCAAGAAACCAAAAGCTGAATGGACCGATGAAGAGAAAAGACTGGTTGGAATGGATGTGAAAGCAAAGAGCATACTTTTAAGTACCTTGAGTACGTCACAGCGTCGACAGATCATGGAATGTTCTACTGCAAAAGAACTTTGGGATGCAATTGAAGATTACATCGAAGGAGACCAAGCTTGCAAGGAAAGCAAAAAGTTTGCAATTCAAAGAAGATTCAACAACTTTGCTAAGATCCCCGGTGAATCACTAAGAGCCACTTATGATCGTTATTGTGATATCGTGAGTACTTATACAGCACTCGGAAAGAAGCTTACCAAGAAAGAAATCAACGTTAATTTTCTTGCCGCTCTTGGTTCGCAATATCTACACAAAGGAAATACTCTTGAAGATACCAAGCTACTAGATGACATGTCTCTCAGAAGCCTCTATGCCAACCTCAAGGTCTTTGATGTCAAGCTTAACAACATTGCTGAAATGGAAGGAAAAACAAAGAGCTTATCGTTGGTTGCTCAAAAGGAAGAAGTGATCGAGGAAGAAGATCCAAAAATCTCCACATCTGATTTATTAGATATGGATGATGATGACTTTGCTATGTTCGTGAAAAGATTCCAAAAGTTCAGAAAGACAGCAAGACCCGGATCATCAAGCAAAACTCCAACAAGGTTCTCAAGGAGCAGCTCAACAAGTAAGAAAGAATACTCCAACTTCTCAAAGAAGAAAGAGGATCTCGTTTGTTTTAATTGCAGGAAACCCGGTCATTTCGTTTCAGAATGCCCAATTCCCAAGTATGAGTATATGAAGAAGAAAAGCAACTTCAATCCAAGATACTCAAAGCAAAAGGGGATGGTTGCTGAAGAGGACTCTACCACAAAAGAGTTAGCTACCTGGATAGAGTCAGATTCTGATGAAAGCGATGAGGATTCTGAAGAAGGTCACATCTGTTTGGTCGTTCAGTCCGATGATGAGGATGATAATAAAAGTCGCCGCTCACCAAATGCAAAACCTAAACGGATAAGTTATACGGCCGATAAACTTGCAGAAAAAGGATTCCTAACTCCGGTTCAAAAGAATGGTGATCTTCTATTTTCAAGATGTGATGTGAGTGCAGCAAAGAAGGCTCTACTAAACCCCAAAGTGAAGGAAGTTCTGTCTACCACACCTCAAGTCAAATTTGACATTTCCCCTGATGAACAAGAAAATATGTTTGCAAAAGCTGAACAGGTAATTAGTAAATTCTCTGGCATGAAGGAAGCTTTAGCACTTTCAACTGAAGAAATTTCCCAGCTTAAGACGGAGAAATCTCTATTAAGATCTGAACTCACCCTCCTTAAGGAGCAGATCAAGAGTATGACTCCTCTTACTGATCGAAACCGTTTCTTAGAAGAACAAAATGACATATTTAAGGTTAAAAACGAAGAATTGGTTGCTGAGATAAACGACCTGAAAAGGATCACAAATGAGTGGACCAATTCTCGTGTCACTATGGAATAAATACTAGAATCCCAAAAGTCTAGTGGTGATAAAGAAGGCTTGGGATTCCAAACTAGTGACAACTTTAAATGTGCATCTTGTTGTGAAAGAGATGAGAAATTTACCCAGCAAACTTTAGAAGGGTCAAAAGCTAAACATCAAGAATCTAAGGGTAAAAGACAAGAACCAAAGAAGAAACTAGAGTTCCACTATGTCTACCCTAAGCATCAAACTGGCAAGGCCTCAAAGTTGAAAGAAAAAGTCATGGAAGATTCTACCGCAGAGGAATGCTCTGGTAAGGTACCTGGACACGACCGTGCATCAACCTCAAGATCCAGTCGAGTAGCCTTCCGCGGCATGTCGACCGCAAACAAGGGTCATGCGGTCAAGTTCAAGAAATTGAACTTTGTTCAGGAGAGATCTTCCATACCAGTTAACGATGTTGTGCTCAAGACCACAATGAAGTTTGTTAACCCTCAGTTGGGTGGCTTCTACCATTGTTCTGTGTGTGATGATTATGGTCACAAGGCTGCTGAATGTCTTTTAAGATTCACACCAAATCCCAGAAGGCTTAAACCCCCTTCTGTGAGGCAAGTGTGGGTTGTTAAAAGTTGCTAACCCTTTGGACCCAAAAGAATAAAAAGGGGACCTTGTTCTTAAATGTTTATTTTATAGGTCCTTTGCTTAATGGCTGGACACTTCAAGGATAAATCAAGTTCATGGTATCTCGATAGTGGCTGCTCAAGGCACATGACCGGAGATATCAATTTGTTGGAAGATGTCCGTGAAGAAAAAGGGCCATCAGTAACCTTCGGAGATAATAACAAAGGAAAGACTATAGGATATGGAGTCATTCGAAAAGGAAAAATCACCATCCAAGAAGTCTCTCTAGTTATTGGTCTACAACACAATTTACTCTCAATATCTCAGTTCTGTGACAAAGGATTGCAATGCCACTTCACTTCAAATTTCTGTCTCATCAAGGATGGCACATCCGGCGTCACCTTGCTTAAAGGGATTCGTAAGAAAAATGTTTATATTGTTGATTTTACTTCATCTTGCATTTCTTCTAATCTCTGTTTTGTAGCAAAGAATGTTAGCGAAAATAGTTGGCTGTGGCACAAAAGACTAAGTCACTTAAACTTCAAGTATCTATCCAAGATTGGAAGAGAAAATCTAGTTCGTGGTCTACCCAAAGTAGCTGATCACCACGATGAGAAGTGCACAGCATGTCAACTAGGCAAACAACCAAAGGCGTCTTTCTCCAGCAAGACGACACCTTCAACTTCAAGATGTTTGCAGCTGCTACATATGGATTTGTTTGGACCTGTTACTACCGCAAGTATTGGAGGAAATAGATATACCTTAGTTGTGGTAGACGATTATTCAAAATATATGTGGGTTGAAATGATGATCTCAAAGGATGATTGCTATGACATTTTGACCTCACTCTTTAGACAGCTCCAAACACAAAAAAAAAAGATGACATCGTTAGTGTTCGATCCGACAACGGTACAGAATTCAAGAACAACGGTGTAGCTCAGTACTGTGATGACCATGGTATTGACCACAACTTCTCTTCTGCTGGAGTTCCTCAACAAAATGGTGTTGTGGAAAGGAAAAACAGAACGTTGATAGAGGCTGGAAAGACAATGATTGCTGAAGCAAAGCTACCTCAATACTTTTGGGCTGAAGCCGTCAACACAGCATGCTTCACTCAAAATAGATCCCTCATCAACAAGACCTACAACAAAACTCCTTATGAACTTTGGAGAGGAAGAACCCCCAACATAGCATACTTCAAGATATTTGGATGCAAATGCTTCATACTCTACAACGGTAAAGAACATCGAGGTAAATTTGCTCCTAAGGCCGATGAAGGTATATTTATTGGGTATGATAAACACTCAAAAGCTTTTCGTGTATTTAATAAAACCACTCTTAAGATAGTTGAATCTTTCCATGTTACTTTTGATGAATACTCTCTTCTTGAGCCACATATGGCTCCAAATGTTGCTGATGATTTTGTTGAGCTCAATGAGACAGGTACAACTCAACCACAAAATCAATCAACTCAAGGAAACCCATCTACCTCAACTGCACCTCCATCTACCTCATATGAAGCACCAGAAACTACCACATCTGCTGCTACCTCAAATGGAGTTGAAGTTGAAATACCCATCAATGTGGAAGAACCTATCCCTCAAATTACTTATGATTGGGAAGGCACAAATGATGTACCACTAGAAGATTTACAACCACCATCAACTCAACCAGATATACCTCAAGAAGTTCGTGAGGTTAGAGATCACCCAATTCAGAATATCATTGGTGATTTGCATTCTGGTGTTCGAACAAGAAGATCAAACTATGATGCACTTACCGCATTTATATCTCAAGTTGAACCCAAGAAAGTTGATGAAGCACTCCAAGACTCAAGTTGGGTTGTTGCTATGCAAGAAGAGCTCAACCAATTTGAAAGATGCAAAGTTTGGACCTTAGTTCCAAGGCCACAAGATCAAGGAGTGATTGGTACAAAGTGGGTGTTCCGAAACAAGATGGATGAGAATGGAAGCATCACAAGGAACAAAGCTAGGTTGGTTGCACAAGGATATAGACAAGAAGAAGGCATTGATTACGATGAAACTTTTACCCCCGTTGCAAGACTTGAAGCTATAAGGATATTTTTAGCTTATGCCTCTTTCAAAAGATTCAAGTTATATCAAATGGATGTGAAGAGTGCATTCCTCAACGGTGAACTTCAAGAAACAGTCTTTGTTGCTCAACCGCCCGGATTTGAAGACCCCAAATTTCCAAATCATGTCTACAAACTCCGTAAAGCTTTATATGGACTCAAACAAGCTCCACGTGCATGGTATGATACTCTATCTAAATTTCTCCTAGAGAAAGGCTTCAAACGTGGTAAGATCGACACAACTCTATTCATTGCTAAATATCATGATCATACTTTATTAGTTCAAATATATGTAGATGATATTATTTTTGGTTCTACTAATGAATTGTTGTGTAAGCGATTTGAGAAACTAATGAAAAGCAAATTTGAGATGAGCATGATGGGAGAATTAACATTCTTCCTTGGGCTTCAAATTAAACAATGTGCTGAAGGCATCTTCCTCAATCAAGCAAAGTACACAAAGGACCTTATCAAGAAATTTGGACTTGAAAATGCAAAGGCATATGACACTCCTATGGCTACTGGTAACAAGTTAGATAAAGACTTGAAAGGTAAGAAGGTTGATCAAACCTTATACCGAGGTATGATTGGTTCTCTTCTTTACTTAACTGCTAGTAGGCCAGATATCATGTTTAGTGTTTGCGTTTGTGCTCGTTATCAAGCTGATCCTAGAGAAGCACATCTTATTGCTGTTAAACGTATTATTCGATATCTATCTGGGACCATTAACCTTGGACTTTGGTACTCTAAAGATTCAACTTTTGATCTTATAGGTTACTCAGATGCAGATTATGCAGCATGTACCATCGACAGGAAAAGCACAAGTGGAACTTGTCATTTCCTTGGAAATCGACTCGTTTCATGGGCAAGCAAGAAACAAGCCTCAGTCTTTGTATCTACCACAGAAACTGAATATATAGCTGCTGGAAGCTGCTGCTGCCAAGTGCTCTGGATGAAGCAACAATTGGTTGACTACGGAATCAACGAAGAAAATTGTCCAATCTTTTGTGACAATACATCTACCATTGCTGTCTCCAACAACCCTGTCATGCATTCAAAAACCAAACACATTGATATCAAGTACCACTTTCTCAAGGATCATTTGGAAAAAGGTAATATTCATCTAGAGTATGTGAGGACTGACAATCAAATGCAGATATTCTCACCAAGGCTCTTGATTCGAAGAGATTTAGGTATCTTAGATGAGAAATGGGCATGCTAGAACTTTGATTACTTGTCCATATATTTTGATTGTACTAATGTCTTATGTTTTATCCAAGTTCAAAACCAAGTAGGTCACGGTCAACACCCTTACCGGTAAAGCAATCACGGTCGATGTATTAAATTACAGCAGGTATACCGACCGCATCCTTGTTGACCGCAAAATGCTCCGACCGCATGAAAGAATGAAATTCGTTCAAAGGCTTTGGAGAAGCCTACCGCATGAAAATGATGACATTGGTTCACTGCTTTAGAGAAGCATTCATAGACCAAGGTTATATCTTGACCGCATGAAGTCACGGTCAAGCACCTGACCGCAAAAAACGAGGTGACCAGGTAAGTGTTTCTAATTTGGCAAATATTAGGATCCTCCTAGTCATCCAAATGGGTAATTTTATAATTTCCTCTCTTCCCTCGTTTTTCATTTAATTCAAATCATTTGCAATTAATTTTATTCCCTTATTTATGACCGCCGTCACTATCCATGCATTTATGGCGAAAGGACATCATTGGTCAAATCCCTGAATTTGCAGATTTAACCTCCCACTTCTCTGCACAAACGGCTCCACTACTTCCTTAACCTCCACCTCTCTGCAAATCACTTTTTCAGAAACCCTTTCTCTCTCTCCATCTCTCTACTTTCTCTCTCTATAAACCCAGTTTATTCTCTCTCATTTCTACTTAATTTTCGACTATAAATGGCACCAAAATCATCCCAACCAACGAAATCATCTAAGAAATCACAAGAACAAATTTCTGAAGACTCAATGGTATGATTTCTTTACTCAAAACTCTTCTATTTTCAGTTTTCACTTTTCGTTTTTGGCGGGTCTTTACAACCCTTCTTATTCTATGTTTGATTCATTTTCTGAGTCGTTATATGCTTTGATAATGCACATTCTAGTTATTTTCATTATTTCAAGTTCAATATAGTGCTTAGATTCAAATTCTAGTTGATATTTCTCTCAATGCCATGTTTATTCTTGAAGCTTTTTGGTTAGATGCCCTTTCATATTCTGAGTTTATTGGGCTTTTGATGTTAAAATTGATGATATTTTCGTGTTTAATCGGTTTCTGTGTTCATTTTGGTATAATTTTTATGGATTTTCGTGCCCTAAATCGTTTTCTGGGTTTCGATTATGAACAGTGTTCTTCGTGTTCTCATGGTGTTCTTCGTGTTCTTGAGTTTACACTTTTTGATCTTTAAATTCATTACACATAGTAATATGGTGTTTGTGCGTGTTTTAGAGATTTCATTGAAATATTTCTAAGTATTATTTTTGTCGACCGCACTCTCTATCTACCGTGTACCAATCGACCGCATTATCTGATCATTCAACCGCACCCTCATTGCTAACTTCTCAATATTTTATAGGAAGAACAATCCTTTATTCCTGGATGCATAATCAATTATGAAGATCTTCAAAATGATGCCATTGGCCGTCATATTATCAAGAGGATGAAAAAGTCGGGCATTCTCCATTATTTCACTATGAATCAAACCAGTCACTACCCTACTGCTGTAGGTGAATTTTACTCTACCGCTAGAGAAGTTAAGGGAAGAGATGAGGAGAACAAACCTCTCAATTGGATTACAGCTGAGGTTTACGGTCAGAAAGTGGAAATTGACTACACCGACATTGCTGCCACTCTAGGTCTGGACATAGACGTTGATACCCCCGAGTCTCTGACTAGTGAAGAATATGATGGTCTTGCAATGAGATTAATTGATTCTACCGATGTCTGTAAGCCTTACCGCAAGACTTTTCCTGAGGTGATGTACTATATTGGTCACCTGGTTGGCCACGGTCTGCTCTGCAAAAGTGGCAACCATGGAAACTTCAACACCACTCAATGGCATTTGTCAACCGCAATCTACTTAGGAAGAAAGATGAACTGGCCTAAGATTCTATATGACTTGTTAGTCGACCACATCAATGACTACAAGAAGCAGCTATCTGAAAAAGCCCCCACTAAGTATAAGAGGAACTCCAGGTTTCTCTCAATGATCTTCAAGTTCATTCCTGAAACAAGAAGAGCCATTGGCAAAGACAAGGATGCCAAAGTCACTATCTCTTTATCCAAAGTTTTTGATGTCAAGACTATGAGATCCACTTTCCGCAACAGATTTGGTGATACTCAGTACCAAGAATATCTGGCTCGTGACCCCAAAGAACCCTATGTTGCTCCACACTATACCAAGGCTGCAAGAATTGCTCTGGGACTTGATGCTCCTGATAAGTCCACATCAGTCCATGATGATAATGATGAAGAAGCTGAGGACGAGGAAGAATCTAGAAGAAAGGTCAAAGGAAAAGGAATTGCCAGTGCATCAACCGCTCCTCCCAAACCAAAACCATTGACAGGAGTTGTTATCAAAGAACCTTCAACGGTTAAGTCTCCTTCCAGAATTCCTCCTGCCGCACCATTGAAAACCAAGTCTACTGCTCCTATCTCCAAATCAACGGTCTCCAAACCAACCGTGTCCTCTCCGACCGTTCCATCCAAATCCTTCAAGTCAAAGTCTTCTGCACTCCCCGCTTCGTCTCAGGGGGAGAAATCCAAGAAAAGGGATCTTTCTCTAAGTCCCGTTCAAACAGCAAAGAAATCCAAGATTTCAAGACCACCTCCTTCGACCGCATCTCCAGTATTCACTCCATCCGGTTCACCTACTCAGGGCGACCGTGAAGATGTTCTTGAGATTGCTCCACCCCAGCGCCTGAAAAGGCAACCAATTTCTAAACCAACACTTAGTTTGGTTGATGAACCTACAGATGAAGAGGTAGAGGATGTATCTGATGATGGATCAGAACATTCTGATGATAATGCTGGTGATAATGTTGAGGATGATAAGGGTATCAACGCTGATAGCCCGGTGTTTAGTGTTGATGAAGTTCCTGCAAATGTTGAAAAGCATCCTGAGCATGAGGGTCACGGTCAAGAAGATGACCATGAACCCAGTGACCGTGAAGTTTATGATACTGGTAATATGACCATGTCTCCAATCAGGCAATCCACTTCTGAACCTCCGGTCGATCAAGTTGCTCATCTATTGACCCCAGTGGAAATGCTTACACAAATCAATCTGGATTCCCAAACCCAGATCTCAAAGCTGACCGCCAATCAGACCGCTCTTCATGAAGAAATCTCTGAGCTGAAGTCTGCCAATTCAGTGCTTAAGGACCAGGTTATTGCTCTTCCCTCTCAACTAATTGAGACCATTAAGGGGGAGAGAGAGTACGTATCAAAGGCTATATCAGATGCCCTCTCTGGTCAAGCAGGCAGCAGCTCTTCGAGGCCCGGTCAAGCTGGCAGCTCTACTACTACCGCTCTTGTTGCTCCAAGTGCCTTCATGGTAACCCCGGACTTTATAAACAAATCTTTCCTTATTCAAACAAGAGCCATCATGAAGTGCTTTTCAAAGGAAGTCTTAAAAGCCTCAGTAGAAATCTCAAAATCTATGGAGGATGTTAAAGATGTCTCTCTGGAAGTAAAGAAAGTAAGAATGTTGGTGGGAAAAGATGTTGATATTGCCCTAAAAACCGCTATGACCAATCTGAATGAAAGCTTGAGTAAGAAATTGGAAGCATTCAAACAAGCCATGATTGTCCACACCAACCGCCTCAATGACCAATCAAACAAAATTGATTTACTGTCCAATCGAGCTAACACTGTGCTGAACAGGATCAACCGCCACGGTAATCTAGTTGCAAATCAAGAGGCAGAAGCTGGCCACGGTAATGTAAATGCTCAAGGTGAAGATGATGAAGATGGAATGACCGTACCTATTCTCATTCCCGGTCGCTCCATGCCCTCTTACCGCTCTCCCTTCTCTGATCTCACTGAAGATGATCTCCATACCTTCGACCGCTTCTAGACTATCCTCTACCGCAATGTTAATCATTTGAACTGACCGTGTGTGGTCTTTGAAACAATTTGTTGATGTTTGTCTCAAAACAATTTTTATCTCTGTTTCTTTTATTTGGGTTGTAAAACTTTAATCTCTCTTTTGTCTGCACTCCTCACTTCAATGGTTATATTTTTGTGGAGTGCCTTTTGAATGTTTGTTTGATGCATTTGCTTACTTATTGTTATTCTCTCTAAAAATGCATTCAAACTTATATTTCTATCTTGCTAGGATTAATTTTTTATTTATCTTTTTAGGCTGATAGAAATCTATGACACTGGCTTAGAGTGTGCATTGACTTGGGGCATGAAATTAATAAAATATTATTTTCTTGAAAACATGTTATTATCAAGTACAATGAATTAGCCTTTGTTATAGTAGGTAATGGTCTCAATCAAATAGGGGGAGATTGTTGGGTATGCTTATTATAAACCACTCCTATTACCTAGATTTGATTGATCCCATAACTTAATTTTATCTTTTGTGGACTTTAGGATATATTGTAAGAAGTGTTAAACTTCATTTTTAGAATAGTCCACTGTGATAGTATAGGCTTTAGATTGATAGGCTGAAAATTTTCTAAGTCTGGAATTTTAGTGGTCAAGACCTTGACCGTGAATTCACTTGACCGTGGTAGACCACCTGACCGTGGAAGACCACTTGACCGTGAATCACTTGACCGGAAGTCAGTGACCGTGAGCTTTGTGGTATACCTTGACAGGTCACATTTGACCCCTCGACCGCAAGCCACTCGACCGTGAGGCCTTGACCGCAAATGAAGAAGTCGTCCAAGAAACCCAAGTTGGTTTAAACTTAACCATGGTCAAACTATGGTTAGTTTAGAACGTTGCAGAACTTGGATCCCAAGTAATTCAAATTTGAATTTATCTAAGTGGGACCACCTCTTATCTGCAAAAAGGGACAAACTCAGATTGAGCTCCAATCAGAATTCAACAGCTCATTGTCCTTCAACTTGGAGCCCAAGTAAATCCAACAGCTATTTTCTCATTCAAGGCTATAAATAGCCCTTAAGTTCTTCATTGAAGCAGGCTGAGATTTAAAAAGAGAGAAATTGCTGTTGAAATACTTGGTGATTGAAGATCATACTCAAGATTTCCTGAATCCTTTGAATCTTCAAAGAACTCACCTTCAAACCTTCAAAGATCTCCAGAAACATTCAAGTCATCTCAAGCCTTGTAACACTTAAGATTCATTAGGCTCTACAATCACTTAGATTTCAAAGAGCTTCTGATTCTTACACACACACTCACCCCAATTGATCAATCACATAGATTGCATCAAAAGGGATACACTGGTCTAAGTCTAGGATTTATTCTTCATAGAAAGTAGGTGTTGATTCAAAGCTTCATCTCTGTAATCTGTACACTCAAGAATCAATATATACCTCCATTCAAAATCCAAGACTGACCATCTTGGTAAAGGACGTAGATCTTTTAACAGATCGAACCTTTCCAAATACTTGTGTCATTTTACTTTCTGCAAATTTACTTTCAAGTATTGTTCATCTTGTTCTTCATTGTTCATATTAATTTTGTTTGTCGTTTAGTGTTTGATCTTTCAGATATTCAAACGTGTTGTGAATTGTGTTTGTTTGTTCTCCACATTGCCTAAGTTAAAATCTGACTAACTTATCTTTTGCCAAAACTTCTAAGACAACAACTTTCAATCTCTCAACCATCTGACTGCAAATCTCTGACCGCACATCCTTGACCGCATCTTTCTTGACCGGATCTATCTGACCGTGAGAAAGAATTCACTTAGAGATTTTCATCAAAACAACCTTACCTTATTTCTATCGAAAACTTCCGCTGTGCATATTACATCTTGACCGCACGGTTTATTACTTGACCACAAAACTCAAGATTGTAAGCACTTGGTTGAATTTTGAAAAAGGGTTGAAATTTTAAGTAGGTTATTCACCCCCCCCCCCCTCTAGCCTCCTTTCATACCCTTGTTGTGTCTTTGGGACCAACAGAAGGGTTTTCAAGTCAGTTTCGTACTAGAATTCCAAGTTCCTTGCGTACTTTGAGATAGACTTTACTGGTATAAATAGAGGCCATTAGTTTAGATCAAAGTAACTGGTTTTGTCTCAGATAAATTATTAGAGTGCTCAGAATAGGTCTGTAATTCTACAGTTACACAGTTAGGAATTTTGTGATCAAAATTCGTGTAGCAAAAATAGTGAGATCTTGTAATCATTTCTCCAGATTGATAATAATATTCTATCCCCTCCCCGTGGACGTAGCCAAGTTGGTGAACCACGTATATCGGTGTTCTTGTGATCGCTCGCTTTTCTTATCAAGTCTTGTTATTGCTCTAACAAGTGGTATCAGAGCTCTGGTTTTATCAGAGCTTTGGTTCGTGGTTGGAGGTTCAGGGATTCCGCTGCAGAGAACAAGAAGATGGGTCAAGGAGCAGAATCGATGGACAAGTTCAATGGGAAGAATAGTTTTTCTCTCTGGCAGATCAAGATGAAGGCTTTGTTGATTGACAAAGATTTATGGGAACCGTTGGAGATTGCAATCAGGGATCATAAGGATCCTAAGGGTAAGGCAGTCACCACAGAAGGTACAGCAGAACAGTCAGAGAAGGACAAGATAGCAGCAGTGAAGGAGGTGGCGGCATTGAAGAAGTTAGATCAGAAGGCTCACGCCAAGATCATCAGACAGTTAGATGATGAGATCCTAACCAATGTTGCAGGAACAGACTCCGGAAGCGATCTTTGGTTGAAGTTGGAAGATATGTACATGACACGTTCATTGACCAACAAGTTATACCTGAAGAAGAAGCTATATGATTGTCGTATGACTGAAGGTACGCCCATAAATGATCATCTTGATAAATTTACTTCTGCATTACTTGAACTGCGTAATATAAGAGTAGTTGTTGATGACGAGGATGCAGCCTTGCAGCTTTTAGTATCTTTACCTATGTCTTATGAACATTATGTCGATTCGTGCATAAATCGTAAATATGGTATCTCTCTAGAGGAAGTGAAAACTTCTCTCAAGACGAGAGAGTTACGCCGAAAGGCGAGTGGGAATGAGACAGGTACCCAGTCATCAGGTTTGGTTGCTAGTAGTAGCAACAACAGGGGTTCTAGTGGGAGGAAGAACAATAAAGGTAATTCTTCACACAAGAAGGGTCCAAAGCCTGGGGATATCTGTAATTTCTGCAAAGAGAAGGGGCATTGGAAGTTCGACTATCCCAGAAAGAAGCAAGGCAAGGCACCAGTCAGAGCAGAGGCCATGATGGCCAAGGATAGCAGTTCAGATGAGGATTATGCTCTAGCTACATCAGAATCAGCACGTGCATCTGACGCATGGATTCTTGATTCAGGAGCATCGTACCATATCAGTCCTAGGAGAGAATGGTTTACTGATTACAGGCATGTGGATGGTGGTGAAATAAGTATGGCCAACAGTGCAGTCTGCAAGGTAGTTGGTATCGGTTCGATCAAGGTCAGGACTCATGATGGTAAGTTTGTCACATTGAACGAGGTTCGACACGTTCCACTTATGACAACTAATCTGATTTCTCTTAGTCAGCTCGACAGCAAAGGGTTCAGTTTTAAAGGTAAAGGTGGAGCAGTCAGTGTCTGCAACGGTTCAGAGGTGATACTGAAAGGCCTTAAGCGGGGCTCCTTGTATTTCCTCCAAGGAAGAACGCTTACAGGGTCGGCTATGGTTGCATCATCAGAGGTGAACGAGTGAGATATGTCCAAGCTGTGTCATATCAGGCTCGGGCACATGAGCACTCGAGTGATGCAGGAGCTAACCAGACGGGATCTTTTTTTGTGGCCATAAGGTCAAGGACCTTAAATTTTGTGAGAATTGTGTGCTAGGGAAGATGAAGCGTAATAGTTTTCCCAAGGGCATACATAAAACAAAAGGCGTTCTGGATTATCTTCACTCAGATTGTTGGGAACCTTCACGTCAGGAATCTCTAAGGGGGCACAGGTATTTCTTGTCTATTATTGATGACTATTCAAGGAGGACTTGGGTGATTATATTGAAGCACAAGAATGAGGCTCTGAGAAATTTCAAGGACTGGAAGACATATGTGGAGAATCAGACAGAGAAGAAGATCAAGAAGCTCCGGACAGATAATGGTTTGGAGTTCTGCAGTACTGAGTTCGATTCGTTTTGCAGAGAGGTGGGGATTTCTAGGCATTACACCATCAGAGGCACGCCACAGCAGAATGGTGTAACAGAACGGATGAATCAGATATGGCTTGTGGGAGCGTTGTGCAAGCTCTCCAATGCAGAGTTGTCTAAACGTTTTTGGGCAGAAACGCTTAGTACAACATGTTACTTTATTAATCATGGACTTCATACCGGTATTGGCCTCAAAGTTTCCTATGAGGTATGGACTGGTAAAACCACGATTGGTTCAAGTGTTTGAGGTGTTGATAAACAGGTGGAGCAACAAGATACTGAAGAGTTAGTTGTCCCACAGTCAGATGTTGAAAAACAGGTGGAGCAACAAGATACTGAAGAGTTAGTTGTCCCACAGTCAGATGTTGATCAGGATCCACCAACAGAGACAGAGACTGAAGCACCAGAAAGTTCAAATTCAGTTCCCGAGGAATATGGGTTAGCACAAGGAAGGTCTAGAAGAGCTAATTTCGGGAAGCCTCCTGAGAGGTATGGATTTGTAGACATGGTGTCTTATGCACTGCTGGTTGCTGAGGAAGTGGAGTCCGTTCTTATGGAACCTAACTCAATGGTATGCGGCTATGGGTGATGAGATGGAGTCTCTTCACAAGAATCAGACTTGGGTATTGACTACAAGGCCAGAAGGCAGGAAGATTGTGACTTGTAAGTGGATCGTTAAGAAGAAGGAAGGAATGTCACCGGCAGAGGGGTTCAAGTATAAAGCTCGCGTTGTTGCAAGGGGTTTCATACAGAGAGAGGGGGTGGACTACAATGGGATATTCTCAACAGTGGTCAGACACACTTCGATCAGAGTGTTGCTAGCAATAGAAGGAGAGATATACATGACAGAGTCGGAAGAATTCCAAGTTCCTGGTAAGGAAGATCAAGTTTTAGATTGAAGCAATCTTCTAGGCAGTGGTACAAAGGATTTGACAGCTATGTGATAGCAGCAGTCAGGAAGGTAGGGATTCAGAAGCTGAAAGGCTTGGTCGCAGAGATGAAGGGTTTGGGTAACGCAAAGAAAATTCAGGGTATAGAGATCTATAGAGACATAGCCAAACGAAAACTGTTCTTATCCCAGAAAAGTTACATCAAGAAAGTTTTAGAAAGGTTTGGTATGTCGACAGCTAAAGCTATAGATACTCCAAGTGCAGCGAATGCACAGTTGTCAGTTGCGTTTGGGCCCAAATCAGTTGAGGAGAAAAAGTATATGGCTCGAGTACCCTATGCTAGTGCAGTTGGTAGTTTGATGTATGCTATGGTGTGCACTAGGCCGGATCTTGCACAGGCAGTTAGTGTTGTTAGTCGGTTCATGGGTAATCCTGGTAAGGAGCACTGGCAGGCTGTGAAGTGGATCTTTAGGTACCTTCGGGGTACTAGTGACGTCGGTCTCATCTATGGAGGTGGAGCAGAGTGTGCAGTAGAGGGGTTCTCAGATTCGGACTATTCAGGTGATGTTGATACAAGAAGATCGATGACCGGATATGTATTCACGCTTGGTGGGTCAGTTGTCAGTTAGAAGGCTACTTTGCAGGCTACAGTGACGTTGTCTACAACAGAAGCAGAATACATGGCATTGACAGAGTCCGCTAAGGAAGGAATATGGTTGAAGGGATTGATCAGCGATCTTGGGATACATCAGGATCATGCTATTATTTATTGCGATAGTTTGAGCTCGATTTGTTTGGCCAAGGATCAAGTTCATCATGAGAGGACCAAGCACATTGATGTCAGATATCACTTCCTAAGGGATGAGAAACGGGTAAAGGTGAAGAAGGTAGGGACGGCGAACAACCCTGCAGATATATTCACGAAACCCGTGACGGGAAGCAAGTTCCAACATTTTTTGGACTTGCTGAATGTTCGCAGCTATTAGATAGCAGAAGAGGCGAGGGGGAGAAAAGGTTTGTTGTCATGGAGATTCAAAATCAAGGTAGAGATTGTTGGGTTAATGCCTTTGAATTTGGGACGCCAAGTTAATGGATTAAACAGCAGAAGAATTTCGCAATTCCTTGAAGCAGCACGAAAGGTCCGGGCGCGCAATGTATATAACCCGGGCGGACCAAGAGGGGTCCGGGCGCGCTAGAATGAAGACCCGGGCGGACCTAGGAGAAAAGGAAAATCGGAAATCTTACGTCGGAAATTGGCATTTGGGATCCGGGCGGACCAAGGTAGCAACCCGGGCGGACCAGTAATCAAATTGCAGCAGGATTTCGGATTAAGTGCAGATTCGCAGAAGGAAGGGTTTTCAAGTCAGTTTCGTACTAGAATTCCAAGTTCCTTGCGTACTTTGAGATAGACTTTACTGGTAGGGATGGCAATTTTACCAAACCCGATCCGTATCCGAGACAATCCGACCGGGGATGGGTGGGTTTGGCAATAGATTTTAAAATCCGACGGGTTCGGATTCTGTCCGAGATCCGCCCGTATCCGACCCGTATCGACCCGAACATATTAGGTTTATAAAATTTTACAACTACCCCCTCATGTTATAGAAATATACACATAACACTCCTTATATAAGAAAAAAATAGGTTTGTGATTATTTTTCTTCTCAGATCGGCTACTACGCCGACTCCCCCCTCTCTCTCTCATCGCTCACATCGTCGCTCGTTCCCTACTCTCTCTCTCTCGCTCGTCGGCCGTCGCAATCATCATTCCCTACTCTCTCTGCGCTCGTTCTTGACTCTCTCTCTCTCTGTGTGCGCCGGCTCGTTCCCGACTCTCTCTCTTTCTCTGTGTGCGCCGGCGCCGTTCTCAACTCACGCCATTCCTGTTGCCTGTGTGCTGCCGGTGCCATGGTTTCGCCGTCGAAGTCTACTACTACTACATCTCCAACGAATTCATCTCTATTGAGGTAATCTAACAATTCTTAGCCATTGAATTTCAATGTTTGTTTGTTTTGTTTGATTTCCCAAATTCCCTCAAATCTGTCAAACCTAGGGTTTTCTGGCGTTTACTTGAGATGCTCTTGTTAAATCACCATAAAAAAATACTGTTAAATCATCATCAAAAAAGAAAAAAATAAAAAATTGGGCGGATCTTACAGGCGGATACGGCCGGATACGGATTCGCCATAATCGTATACGGGCGGGTTCGGATACGGGGTCAACAACCTCGGGTCTGATACGGGTTTTGCGATATCCGGCCCGTATCCGACCCGTTGCCATCCCTATTTACTGGTATAAATAGAGGCCATTAGTTTAGATCAAAGTAACTGGTTTTGTCTCAGATAAATTATTAGAGTGCTCAGAATAGGTCTGTAATTCTACAGTTACACAGTTAGGAATTTTGTGATCAAAATTCGTGCAGCAGAAATAGTGAGATTTTGTAATCGTTTCTCCAGATTGATAATAATATTCTCTCCCCTCCCCGTGGACGTAGCCAAGTTGGTGAACCACGTATATCGGTGTTCTTGTGATCGTTCGCTTTTCTTATCAAGTCTTGTTATTGCTCTAACAGTCTCCTCACGGTTTAGGACTCCAAATCCAACAATGTTAAAAGATTATCGGTCTCAGCAGAAACCGCTTTTCTATGTTTCTCTCTGCAACTCTTTTCTTACCATCTTCTTCTTCTAGATCTATATCCTCTTCTTAGTAATCTCAATTTGTTAATCCAAAGATCCAACCATCATCTTCTTGTTTATTAGATTTAGTTCGATTTTTGTTTGCAACTCTTAATTTAAACTTTAATCATTGAAAATATTTTCAATGATTAAAGTTTAAATTAAGAGTGATTTTCTTTTGCTTTTCAATAATAAAGTTCTCTCATTTTTGTGAGAGCCGTTGTATTCTCTCCTAGTGAGAGCCGTTGTATTCTCTCCTTAGTGGGAGCCGTTGTTTGTATATTTATTTGTTTTGCAATTGCGATGATTCTTATATCTCCTCACAATGAAGTGGATGCCAATGTTTTAACCACACAAAGATTGTTCGTGGATTTTGAGATTGTTGGTGGCCGTTTTCTCGTCAGCCCTGATTCTGCATATGAAGTGCTCAGCGCAATATCTTACCTGAATGAGAATTTTGTGAATGCCAGATTGAGGCAGTGTCCAAGTTGTACTTGGAGAAGAATCCGAATGTCTCAAGATTTAGATTCAATATGTCATTGTAGTAAGTTAAGAGTTGGTACTGCTATTAAAATTTTGGGTGAGCCTCCTGCCTTTGTGAAGTGTCATCTCTTTTTTAATTGTGAATGAAATGGAATTTATCGTTTGCTCAAAAAAAAAAAAAAAACGTTTAGAGCACATGTTAAGTTAAGCTTTTTAATTAAAGCAACCAATGCATTCATTAAACTTACTTTAACGGTTTAACCTATTCATTTTCATAACTATACTCACTTTAATTAAGCTATTCATTTCTATAATTATAGGTTTTATATATGTAAACTTGCTAATTACTTTATTTGAGAAGCTCGTTAAAAAACCGACTTACTAATATACTAAAGATTTGAAAATATTTTTATGTTTTGCCTTCCTTTCTTCGGATAATATTTCCCCAAGTAAAGTTTCCCCAGATCACTTTCTACATAGACAAATTCTCATATACAACCGTTGCACCATGGTGCAACGGGCCAAACCCATGGGCTGCACCCGCCGACCCGCCCAACTCAGCCTCTCCCACCCTCTCAAAGCGCGACACGTGGCAAGCCTAAAAGAAACCCCCCCCCCCCCATTAACTTTAAAATGCTATATCTTGATATTTATAACTCAGAAAAAAAATTAAAAATACCGTTGTATTCGTCTCGACGAGACGAATAAAACTACATAGGTCATGATATGGTTTGATTTAAAAAAAAAAAACATATTTTTTTACACACAAAAAGTTTGAGTTGCTTATCAGCTGAGATGTAACACTCTGTTCTAATAAAAGTAACAGTTTCATATTCAAAAAGTAACACTTTTACAGTCAAATGTAACAGCAATTTTACAAGAAAATTTAAATTGTTTTGATAGTTTTTGTGGTTAGAAAAAATAATATTTGAAGTGTAACAAAGTGAATATATAATTATAAATTTTTATATAGATGAATGTAACATTTTTATTTAGTAAATGTTACTTTTCTTCTTTAATAAAAGAGTAGAAATTCATATATATAATCGAGTTGCATTTCAATTGTTACTTTCTCAATAAAAATTGTTACATTTAAGATATAATGTTACATTTAAGAATATAAACTGTTATAATTGAGATAAAAAATATTACATTTATTTTTTATAAAATGTAACATTAGTTTAGTTTGTTAATCTTATGTTAATTTTGAAAAAAAAGTGTTACATTTGAAAAACATAGTGTTACATTCCTTTATAAAAAGTGTGACATTGGTTTAGTTATCAATCTTTATGTTATCTTTAATCTATTGCAGCAAAATTGTGGTACATTTTTTTTAAAAAAAGTGTTACATTTGAAAAGAAAAAAGTGTTACATTTCGTTATAATAAGTGTTACTTTTGTTGGAGGTCATGGGTTCGATCCCCCCAGAAGTTAGAGGGAAGGCTTTCTCTCCCTAGGATTTATCTCCTAGGCGCTTCTGAGCGTGCATGTGTGTGTGTGTGGGTAGGTAGGGTGTGTGAGTTGAATAAAAAAAAAAAAAAAAAAGGATGACCAAAGATGATATCATCCGTACTGAAAGATATTGTATTTATAGAAAACCTTATACATCAATTTATAACTTCTATATACTCCCTCTATCTCATCCCATTTTAAAAAATGATTTGTCTTATAATAATGAATGCTTTTATTTTTCTTTTGAAAATAATTTAATAAAGTATTTTTTTTTATCAGTTTTTTTTTTCACTAACTCTTTACATATTTGCTAAACGAATGTTTGAAAAGTGGGAAGCAAAAATGTTTATGAATCTTTATCATTTAGTTGTTTAAAAAAATAAAATTTTATAAGTATTCCTATAAATAAAATTTCAACATTCATTTTGGTGCAAAAGATTAAAATAAGTATATATGTAGCATGTTAAAGCACGTTTCATATTCGTTTTGTAGTGGTTAAACTTTTAAATCAGTGTTGCTTTCAACAACATAAATTAAAAAAAAAAAAAAAAAAAAAAAACACTTTTAAATCAGTGTTGGTCCCTACACTCTTATAATAGACATTTTTTTATCAAACAGAAATCAATTGACAACTACCGCATCCAGAATTGGAATTTTTAATACTATAGGCTCCCTCCGTTTTACGTTTCTTGAGAGTTATTTCATTTTTCGTTTGTTCTACATCACTTGAGACTGTCCAAAATGGTAAAGAATCTTTACTATTATTTTCACTCATTCTCTCTCATACTTTACTTTTACACTCACAACACCAATCAACTTACTATTCCTCCTACTCATCCTCTCTCCTATTTAATTTTTCATATTCACAAACACCTCCACACACTATTTTTCTCTCTTACTTTTCCTTCATTTGTGTGCTAAAATTATTGGTCTCAAGTTGTTTGGGAGTAAAAATCGTCACATGAAACGGAGGGAGTATGGTATGCACCTAACCATAACTATAAGAAATTTTTCCAACGTTTCCAAATGAATGTTTTTTATTATTCTTGATAAAAATAAAAAAATAAACATTATTTATTATGATGAAAGAGTAACAAACGGGAAAACTTATTACTCCTTATGTCTCTATTCCCTAAATGAGTGTCCGTTTTCAGGAAATTTTTGTCCCAAAATGAGTGTCCATTTTGATCATAACTTTTTCCCTAAGTGTTTTTTTTTTCGAAATTTTTTGACTGATCTCTTTATACTCGTAAAAACTAAATGTTTGTAAAGAGAATTACAAGATTATATATATACTCCCTCCGTCCCATCTTAAACTTCAAAAATTTCCATTTTGGGCGTCTCATCTTAAACTTCAAAATCCCAAAATGGAAACTTATTTATACTTTTTTATTTAGTGGGACCTACATGTCATACACACAACAACTATCCACTAACTATTCCCTACCCCACTTTTTCTCTCCCACCCACTTTCTATACTCACAACACTTTACCCCACTATCTATAATTTATAATATAAAGATTCTCATCTTAATTCTTGTGCCCACTTTTTTTTTGAAGTTTAAGATGGGACGGAGGGAGTATGTATTTTGCCACCAAATTATACAAAAAGTTATATCTCTTAAAATAAAATTTGGGCACTCATTTAGAGACAGCGGTAGTAATTGATATGCATAAGCTGTAACGACCCCAAAACTCGTCCCAATTTATTTTATATTTTGGGGATTTTAATTTGACATTATGTGTGCATTTTATGTGTTAGAAAATATTTTTATGACTTGCATATAATATTTGAGCATATGTGGTAGTTAAAGTGTTAATAGAAATTTTGTTAAAAAGAATAAATGAGTTAGTTGAAACTTTAGGGTCCTTTATGAAAATGAAAGTTTAGGGGGTTATTTGCTCAAAATGAAAGTGGAAGGACCAAAGTAAAAAGTAGAAAATATCAAATTGTTCCTTATCCTCCCATCTCTCTCTTTCTCTGCGTAGAGTCACCACACACACACACACACTAAAATTACTCTCTCTGGGTTCATTGAAGAAAAAGGGTCAGTTTCATCATATTTTAATTTCTATCTTTTTATTTACTTCTCCGTTTTAAAATGTAATTATATAAAAATGATCAGGGCGTTGAATAGATCATTTCTACCCGATCAGAAAATATTTCATTTATACTTTCTCCGGAATAGGTAAGTTACTAATTCCTCTTAAATAGTAAAATGGTCATATATTTGCCATATGTGTGATATGTGGTGAAATTATAGTGAAAATAATTTATTTGTAATATTTGTTTATTTGGGACAAAGGGAGTATAAGTATACTGGGTAAGTGACTTAGTTTATATCCCTGAGAATGTTAGTATAAGTGTTTGAAAGTATACTCCTACTTGTGGGACGGTAAAATATTAACTTGAGTTAAATGTTAAATAAGTATATTATAAAAATTATACTATTATTCGTGGGACGGTGAAATGAATGAAAGTATCCCTAACTGAGTATATTAGAAAAATTTTACTTATACTTTTGGGACGGTAAAATATTTAAATGGAATAAAAAAAAATTATTCTATTATTTGTGGGACGGTAAAAGGAATGAAATAAACTTAAAAGTAATGTTTTGGGATGGTTGTTGCACTCCTGGTAATAGAATAAGTGTTAGTAAGTTATACTCCTACTCGTAGGATGGATGAAATTAACTTGCAGGAGAAATTGAGAATTCTGAGTTAGGCTTGTGGGCGACCGCCCAGAATGGGGTGGGTAACCGCCCATGCTATCTGAAAGGTTTGGTCTGGGACAGAGTATTTTGGGCGACCGCCCAGTCTGGTTTGGGCGACCGCCCATAATTGCTGAAAAAGTTGAGTTGTTTCTGTTGGTCCCTAAAGGGCAACAAGGGTGTGAAAATCGCTAGAGGGGGGGGGGGTGAATAGCGTTTTAAAATTCTTTTCAAACCCTTTTGCAATTCAATGGCAGATGCGCACAACTCTTATTTTGGCTAAGTATAGCGCGCAGTAAGAGTGTGAAATGTACAGCGGAAATTTAAAGCAGCTCTGCGCAGGGTATACTGTGGAGAGATAAAAACGCACGCGCTAAGTATGAGGCTAAAGAGTGGAGCAAAAAGGATTCTAAGGCAAATGAGCAATAACAATTACAACATCAAAGTGTAACAATCTGAAAGATCAAACAAAGCAGTTCATAAATAGTTAAGCAGGAAATATGCAGTAAATATAATGAACACGCTATTTGGAGAGGTTCGATCGATGAAAGATCTACATCCTCTATCAAGATTGTTAGTCTTGGATTTCTAATGGAGATCTTATTATATGAGAGGGTATTACAAATTACAACATTTGAGCTCAATACTAACTCAAGATCTATTATCTATGAAGAACAAATCCTAGACTAAACCGGTGTATCTCTAGAAGTTAGATAAAAAAGGATCAAAGCTTCAAGAGGTGTGTGTGTGACAGAAATTCTGGGTTCTATGAATATGAAAGATGAAGAGCACCAAGAATTCTGGTGATATAGGCTTTGTGATATGAGCAGGAGTTTTGAAGGTTTGAAGATCTTGAAGGCTGTTCTAAAGAATCTGGAAATACTAAGCAGCAGTCTTCAGATCTTCAAGGTTTCTCAGTGAAGCAAGAAACTCGAGCTCTGAAGCATAGTGGCCAACAAGAGGGGCTTGATCAAAGGTCCGATGAAAATTTGGCCAAATGAAAGGGGCCTATGAAAGGTCAGCTTGGAAATGAAGATGAGCAGGCTATTTATAGCTGAGAGCTTGAATATAGCCGTTGGAGCTCTGAGCAAGGACAATGAGCTGGCACAAAGTGATTGGCGCGCAGCTGTCCTTTATATCCGTTGGGGCTCTGATCAAAGATGATGACCTGGCACAATATGATTGGTGCGTAGGTGATTTAGAGCCGTTGGAGACTGAGCATGAAGACCAAATTCAAAAGCTTCTTCTAGAAGGTTGACAGCTGTCTTCACTTGAGATATTTCTTTGAAGCGTGTCTCCACCAATGGTTTTGCTGAGTGTGCTTATTTTGTCGTTTTGTGCACACCTCAGCACTCTTACTCAATCCAAAAAGCGTAGCTTGTCTTGACGCTTTCCAAGCTTCTAGAATGTGAGATCAGGAGATGAGGAACTTGACCAAGGTTGTGTCCGCGCACAAAGGCATGCGCATTGCCGGCGCGCATGGATTCAGCGCATGAGCAGCATGCGCACCATGCTTGGTCACAAAAAGATCTCTTGAGAGTTTGGGGAATGAGATCTTGAAAACTAAGCAGGGTCAAGGGCTGCGCAAGATATTTATGCGCAGTGGCGACCTGCGTAGAGAACATCCTGCGCAGTAAAATGAATCCTGCTTGGGAAATCTTCGATACTTCAAAGCTTCAAGTCCTATCATCTAAGCCTATACTATAAAAGGACTTGGCTAAAAAATGAAGTTATAAACTTCTTTACATGAGGTCCTAAAGTCCATAAAAATACTCATAGGTGATGGTATCAATCAATTCTAACAAATGTAGGAGGGTTAAGTAATAAGCATACCCAACAATCTCCCCCTAAATGATTGATGCCATTACCTACTATATCAAAGGAAATTCATTGTACTTGATAATAACATGTCCATAAAAATGTGAATGGTAAATCATGCCTCAAGTCAATGCACACACTAGCCAGTGCTATAGATTTCTAATATATCCAAAAGATTAAAAACTTCCAAGATAGGAAAGATAGAAATATCATTCAAAGCATACAAATAATGTGAGATGAAGTTTTAAGTATGCGTTTAAACTGAATGTTTAAACATCATGCGTAGAAAACATGAGCATTAAAGATTATGCGCATGAGTTTAAGTAATAATGCATTCAATGTTCCACAAACGAATGGTTTGAATTGAACAAGGTTTTGTGAAAGCTTAATGATGCATTCTTCTCATTAAAACTTTGAAGGATTGACTGTTACAGAGTACAAGCTTTAAAGAGGAAAAACAAAAGAGGTGCGCACAAAAACAAAAGCGCACGAAATAAAAGCGCATAAAACATACTGCGCAACGAGAAAGAAAAAAAATCTTAAAAGAAAAAAAAACTAGCAAAATACTTACAAAGGAAATCTAATCTATGTTGATCCGTTGCAGGGCTTCGCGCATCTCATTCTGAAGGCTGTTGAACTTGTTCATGAGTTCCACCTTTAAATTTTGAAATTTGTCCTGGAACTCAACAGCTTTACCAACATAAGTGTTCATTCCTCTGCGCATATCAGCATTGTCATCCACTAGCTCTCTGAACTTTGCTCTGCTGTCCGTCAGGATGGCAGTCTGCGTAGCTTCTAATCTTGAGTCGGTATGGAGGCGCTGAGTGTTGACGCTGGCTTGAATATCTAGCATTGCGTAGTCCAACTTTTCGTTGAAGGCAGAAGAAAAATCTGTCATGGACTTAGCAATGCATCTACGCACTTCTTCAATACTATGCGCAGAGCCTCCTTGTTCAATCTTCTCCATCTGAGCTTGAAGATCATCAAATCCTCTAAGTAACCCATCTGCGAGGGTTTTCTTGAGCTTTTTCAGTATGTCCCTGAGTCCACCATCAAGCGCTCCAAGGGTGCACACATTTTTGAGTTGTGCGCTGATGGTTCTCAGGGAGTCCAGGATAAGATGATCCAAAGTGATAGGAACTTTTTCTTGCGCAGGCTCAGATGAACTTGCCTTTGCCTCCGTCTTAGCACTCTCCGTGCTTTCCTTTGCCTTTGCTTTTGCTTCCTCCTTCGCCGCTTTCTCCCCCTTAATGGTATCAGTCTCCAAACGCTGCATATCAAGACGATACAATAAGGCAGTGGCGCAGGATAGCGATACCACGTGTCACAAAAGGGAACGCGCGTGCGCAGGCCTATGCGCGCGTGTGCGTGTGAAGTTCTAAGCCGGTCACTGTCAAGTCGACTTCCTCATAAATGGTGAGTCAGTGAAAGGACGGGCGCACGTTAGCAGGGTGACGTGGCCGAATGGGGGACGCGCGTGCGCAGTCTTTGCGCGCGCGTGTGTCATCGAAATGAGGCTGACGGCTGTCGCATCACCTTCTTCATTAAATGGTGAGCAGACATTCGTGAGGTGCGCTGTCATTAATTGCAGTTTGCATTAAATGACAATGGAACATGCGCAGGGGTAAAAAGGTAATTTCCCAAGAAAAATCAAAAAATAAAAGCGCGGAAAAATTTGAATTACACAAGTACCCTTGTGACTCAGCGTTGACTTTTCAGTCAAGGACCTATGTGCAAAATCTAATGAATAGAACACTTACCTGCGATCCACGATGATTTGCGCATGGTTAGTCATGCGCAGTGCATTGATAGCGCAGAGATTCTATAAATCTCGAAACTGTTGTTACATGCGCAGATATTTGTTACGCAGGTGTTGCGGAGGGCGCATGAAACTTAACCTATTTTGCACACTTATCAAGCAAATACATTAGTATAAATAATATGGACAAGTTAGCTAAGATTTAAGCATACCCATTTCTCCTTTCAAGAGACCACTTGTTAATTCTTGAGGAGATGATATTAGATGTTGATGAGCTTGGTAATAGTGCTTGGCAGGATTGGAAACTGCTATGGTGGACATATTATCGCAGAGAATTGGATAATTCTCTTCATGAATCAAATAGTCCACAGGTTGTTGCTTCATCCATAAGATTTGGCAGCAGCAGCTTTCAGCAGCAATATATTCTGCTTCAGTAGTGGAGATGGACACAGCAGCTTGCTTCTTTCTTGCCCATGCAACAAGTCGATTTCCAAGGAAATGACAAGTTCCACTTGTGCTCTTCCTGTCAATGGTGCACGCTGCGTAGTCCGCATCTGAATAACTTGCAAGTTTAAAGTTCGAATCTTTGGTGTACCAAAGTCCAAGGTTAACAGAGCCAAAAATATATCTAATACATTTTACAGCAGTTATGTGCGCTTTAGAAGAATTAGCATGATAGTGCGCACAGATCCAGTCAACATAATATCTTGGTCAACTAGCAGAGGATAAAGGAGAGTTAATCATACCTTGATATAGTCTGATCAACTTTACCTTTTAAGTCTGTTAAATTTGTTGCTTGTGGCCATTTGAGTGTCGTATGCTTTAGCACTCAAGTCCAAACTTCTTGATTAAGTCCCTTGTGTACTTGGCTTGATGTGATGAAGATGCCATCATTCAATTGATTGATTTTAAGCCCGAGGAAGAAGGTGATTTCTCCCATCATGCTCGTCTCAAACTTGCTTTTCATTTGCTTTTCAAAGCGCTTACAAAGTAACTCATTTGTAGAACCAAATATAATATCATCGACATAAATTTGAACAAGTAAAGAGTGATCATTATACTTAGCAATAAAAAGAGTTGTATCGATTTTACTGCGCTTGAAGCCTTTCTCTAGTAGGAATTTTGATAGCGTATCGTACCATGCTCTTGGAGCTTGCTTAAGTCCATACAAAGCTTTCTTGCTTTGATTCTGTGATGCTTCCATTCTTATCCATTTTGTTTCCGAACACCCATTGAAGCGCTAAATATTGGATGAGCTTTTCTTGCACTTCTTGCATAGCATCGATCCATATTAAAATATGGAGCACTCTATCAATCTTCTTTGATCCGACATGAGAGATAAACGAATGCTACACCGCAAAGTTTGATGCTCTCGATGTGCGAACCCCTACATTGAGATGATAGGAATACGAAGATCAATGGGTATTTCATTTGCTTCAGCATCACGATCATCAAAGGTGATTTGTTGAAGTGGAGAAACATCATACGCAGGAGGAGGTGTTTGCGCATCAGGAGTTGTAACTTCAGGCGCAGCATTTGGAGTATGCGCATGAGATGGACTGATTTTGAATTTGCTTGATCTATATCCTGCGCAGGAATAGAGTTACTGCGAACCTGTCTAAAAAGCTCAGCAGAGGCATCAGAATCATTTGGAGCCAAATGTGGCTCAAGGAGAGAATGCTTATCAAAAAGTAACATGTACAGATACTGAAATAACTAGAGATTTATCTTATTATGATCATGAAAGGCTTATAGAATGATTGGCATACCCAACGAGAATACCTTCATGTGCTTTGGCGTCGAATTTACCTCTATAGCGTTTGCAGCCAAAGAGCTTGAAGAAAGCAATGTTGGGCGCTTTCTCTCTTTCCATAGATCGTATGGAGTATAGATGTAGGCTTTGTTGATGAGGAATCTTATTCTGAGTAAAGCATGCACCGATGACAGCTTCTTCCCAGAAATAGATTTAGAAGTACTGCTTCTACCATCATTGTTTTATCCATCCTCAATCAGCGAGCGATTCTTTCCACAACGCCATTTTGTTGCGGAACTCCAGCAGCAGAGAAATTGTGAAGAATACCATTTGTTGGTTCTTGTAGGTTCTCACAATATTGAGCGACATCGTTGTTCATAAATTCTGTTCCATTGAAGTATCGAACTCTATTGATGTCTTCTATGTTTGGAGATTTAAAAGGAGAGCAGCCAGGATATCATAGAGATTCCACAGGTTGGTCCAAAGCTTTGCGGTAGTGAGCGGTCCAAACATATGAGGTGAAGTGGATGTAAGCATTTTGACATTGGAGCAATCTTGCTGGAGGAAAACTGCTCAGGCTGCTTACTAAGCTGGCATGGTGCTTATACCATTGCTAGATGCATTCACTTAGGTTCATTGATTTTATGATTAGTCCAAATCCAATTATATGCCCTTTGTTGTTGTCACCATATATTACTGAGCGATCTCTTCCTTCATGCACATCTTTAAGAGTGTTGACATCTCCAGTAGTGTCTAGAATCCACTGCCGATATCAACTGAGCTTGAGAGGGCACAGTGTAGTAGATATTTTCTGCTTGTTGAAACATTGACTTGCGCTCTACAGCTAAGTTATCATTTAAGATCAGCAGGTACTTTGAGAGATTCCTTGCGCGGATGCGGAGTTGGTGATGACGCAGCTTCTATCAGGTTAGCTCTGGCAAATAGGTGCTTGTCATTCTGTCTGCTTGGTGAAGGTGTCCCGTTTCCACTGGAGTGAAGGGATCTTTCTTTGATTGTCCTTGGCACATGCTCAGGTTCCATTTCAGAAACAACTTTTGAATCATTGTCAGCATTTGCCACTAAGCAGAGCAGCCCATCCTCATAGTCAGCATCATTGTCTTCAGTGTCAGTCTCCAAGTCCTTGTCTCCTTTTCTGCGCAGTTCTCTTCAGCAACCAGCGCAGGGTTGCTTTTCCTCGTTCTCAAATTGGAGTAGGTATTTTGAAACGAAATGTCCTGGCTTAGCAGACCAAGTCATCTTTCTTTGAGTCTCTATGAGAGAGAATACGAATCTTTGCTTGAGGATTCACCAGGTTTGGAGAACTTTCTGAATTTGATCTGAGGTTTGAGCAGGCGCAGGAATATGTGAAAAGTTAGCCATTGCCCTAGATTTTGAAGCTATCTTGAATCGGCACCCAAGCTGTTAAGCTTGAAAAACAGACACAAGTTTTATGAAGGTGTTTGCTCTGATACCACTTGTTGGTCCCTAAAGGGCAACAAGGGTGTGAAAATCGCTAGAGGGGGGGGGTGAATAGCGTTTTAAAATTCTTTTTAAACCCTTTTGCAATTCAATGGCAGATGCGCACAACTCTTATTTTGGCTAAGTATAGCGCGCAGTAAGAGTGTGAAATGCACAGCGGAAATTTAAAGCAGCTCTGCACAGGGTATACTGCGCAGAGATAAAAACGCACGCGCTAAGTATGAGGCTAAAGAGTGGAGCAAAAAGGATTCTAAGGCAAATGAGCAATAACAATTACAACATCAAAGTGTAACAATCTGAAAGATCAAACAAAGCAGTTCATAAATAGTTAAGCAGGAAATATGCAGTAAATATAATGAACACTCTATTTGGAGAGGTTCGATCGATGAAAGATCTACATCCTCTACCAAGATGGTTAGTCTTGGATTTCTAATAGAGATCTTATTATATGAGAGAGTATTACAAATTACAAAATTTGAGCTCAATACTAACTCAAGATTTATTATCTATGAAGAACAAATCCTAGACTAAACCGGTGTATCTCTAGAAGTTAGATCAAAAAGGATCAAAGCTTCAAGAGGTGTGTGTGTGTGACAGAAATTCTGGGTTCTATGAATATGAAAGATGAAGAGCACCAAGAATTCTGGTGATATAGGCTTTGTGATATGAGCAGGAGTTTTGAAGGTTTGAAGATCTTGAAGGCTGTTCTAAAGAATCTGGAAATACTAAGCAGCAGTCTTCAAATCTTCAAGGTTTCTCAGTGAAGCAAGAAACTCGAGCTCTGAAGCATAGTGGCCAACAAGAGGGGCTTGATCAAAGGTCCGATGAAAATTTGGCCAAATGAAAGGGGCCTATGAAAGGTCATCTTGGAAATGAAGATGAGCAGGCTATTTATAGCCGAGAGCTTGAATATAGCCGTTGGAGCTCTGAGCAAGGACAATGAGCTGGCACAAAGTGATTGGCACGCAGCTGTCCTTTATAGCCGTTGGGGCTCTGATCAAAGATGATGACCTAGCATAATATGATTGGTGCGTAGGTGATTTAGAGCCGTTGGAGACTGAGCATGAATACCAAATTCAAAAGCTTCTTCTAGAAGGTTGACAGCTGTCTTCACTTGAGATATTTCTTTGAAGCGTGTCTCCACCAATGGTTTTGCTGAGTGTGCTTATTTTGTCGTTTTGTGCACACCTCAGCACTCTTACTCAATCCAAAAAGCGTAGCTTGTCTTGACGCTTTCCAAGCTTCTAGAATGTGAGATCAGGAGATGAGGAACTTGACCAAGGTTGTGTCCACGCACAAAGGCATGCGCATTGCCGGCGCGCATGGATTCAGCGCATGAGCAGCATGCGCACCATGCTTGGTCACAAAAAGATCTCTTTAGAGTTTGGGGAATGAGATCTTGAAAAAGCAGGGTCAAGGGCTGCGCAAGATATTTATGCGCAGTGGCGACCTGCGCAGAGAACATCCTGCGCAGTAAAATGAATCCTGCTTGGGAAATCTTCGATACTTCAAAGCTTCAAGTCCTATCATCTAAGCCTATACTATAAAAGGACTTGGCTAAAAAATGAAGTTATAAACTTCTTTACATGAGGTCCTAAAGTCCATAAAAATACTCATAGGTGATGGTATCAATCAATTCTAACAAATGTAGGAGGGTAAAGTAATAAGCATACCCAACAGTTTCATTTCAAGGGATTTAAAGTTCAATCTTGGTTTAGGTCTTAGGTGATATCCTAGAGTACCTAGAGGGTTGTTGTGGAACACCCTATTGTTTGAAATGGGTTCCTTTGTGAACATAAGAGTTGTAGAATTTGACTAAATGTTAATTGTATTTGGTTGAACGTCTTTTGATGTGGTTTGGATTGGTTCATCTTTGTTATGTGTTTGGATTGGTTCCCTACTTTAGAATCATTGTCCTTGGCTGTTGTTTAAGCAAGTATTCATTACTATGCTAGTGTTAAAGTTCAGCTGGTCTTGTGTTGTGGAGTCGGGCAGTGGTAGGGATTATAATGGCACACGAGCAAAGTTCATTGCAAGGCTTCTTCAATTGGTTTCCCATTTTTAACCCCCAGTCCAGATTGGCCTTGGATGGGATGAACTAGCTCCCTCGAGTGAGCATTTGGGTTATGACTTTGTGTCATATTTCCCTCTCTGGTTACTTTGGTTCTATTGGTTATGGTTTGGTTTTCGGGATCCCGGCTTCAGCTATTTATGCTGCTCAGATGGTTTTCTCAGATGGTTATATGTTTGATTCGAGAACCTTGGCTCAGTATCCATGTATGAGTGTATAATTTAGCCTTATGTGCTGCCTGATGAGTTGGTCGTTATTTCCAACCGGTATAGGACGGTTGGCGATTGAGAGCCTCTCATGTTATGTGCTATATGCTATATGATTATTTGTTGATATAGTTTCTTTATGATTATCATATCAGCTTGTAACGTAGTTGCATTTTAGTAGCTTACTGAGATTCATTCTCACCCCTTATTTGTTTACTGTTTTAAATAAAGGCGAGTCCAGGGAATATGATAATTGCATGGGAGGACGTCGTGGTGGTAAGAGTTTGGGATATGAGTTTTGTCAAGGTTACATTACATAGATGTATAACCTTTTGGGTAGAGTTTCCTTGACTTCATCATCTTGTAACACCTATATTTTGGATAATGTCGGTGTATGTACATTTGTATAAATGTTTGTAAGCCTTCGGGCTAAATACTTTCGTTTGTGAAAGTGGTTTAAAAAGTTTGTTTGAAAGTTAGTGGAAGTCTTTGAACTTCAAGTGTGGATTTTGTTAAAATTTATGAAAGTATATTTTGAAAAAATTTCTAAAAGTGTTTTATAACGTCTTCCAATCGTGTCCCGAGCGTGGGGCCAAGTAGGACCACGGGTCTGGGGCGCGACAGTTGGTATCAGAGCTAGGTTGTAGATGTTCTAGAATGACTAAGTGACCTAGGAGGGTAGTTGGGTAGAGAGTGAGTAACGTTGAGTGTTTTATGCAGGTAATCACTGAAGATGGTTGGAATAGAGGGTGATCAGTCGGGGCCTTCAGGGCTGGGTAATGCTAGAGAAGAGGTTCGAACAATGTTCCAAGGTATGTTTGAAACTGTAATGAAAACAATTGACGATATAGTTGAGCATAAAAGCAAGGTTGAAGCCTCAGCTGTGACAAAATGAGGAGGACAGTTAAAACCACAACCCCAGCGTGGTGATAGTAAAGAATACCAAGGGACATCTTCGCAAGCTAGGGAATCTTTTCAAGGGCCACAGAATAGAAGAACTCAAGGCAAATGAGTATGTAGCTATTGTCGGAAGGAAGGGCATTTAGAAGAAAGATGTTGGAAGAAGCAAGGCAAATGTATGAGATGTGGTCAGTTGGGTCACTTTCAGAGGAATTGCTCTAGATTTAAGAATCAGTTATCGGGAAGTGTAATTGGGTCTTCTCAGGGCTAGAAGAGGGATTCTTCAGGGAAGCTTAAGGTACAAGGTAGTGTTTCTGCCATCAATCAACAACAGATTTCAGATCCTTCTAATGTGATTGGAGGTATAATTTCTATGTCTAGTTTGAGGGCACGTACACTTATAGACCCTGGCTCTTCGCATTGTTATGTGTCTGTGCATTTTGCTGCTCGATTACATGTGTCTCCTGAGTTTCTACCTTAGGTGTTAGAGGTGTCTATCCTAAGGGGGGAGTGTTTGGTGATTGATAGAGTGTTGCGCACTTGTGATGTGCAAATTTGTGAGCATGTTTTACTTGCTGGTTTAGTTATTTTGCCATAGCAAGATTTTGATATTATTGTGGTGGAGTTTTATATGCTAGTGTGCTTTAATTAAGCATGGTAGATATATGTGTTTAGCATTCATGCTATTTATGAATTAAAATCTGAATTTTTTTTTTATCACAAGGTTATGCCTGGTATTTGGTTTATGGGGTTGGCAGCAGAGTGTCTATAGCTAAACTAGAGAATGTAATCTTCCTTTGTGGGATCTCAGATATGTTTTCTATTGAGTAGTACATGATTGATGAAAACCTTGGATTATCTTGAGTTGTTCGGTATAATGCTATAGTATTGATATCTAGTGCAATATATCCATATCATCGGTTGAGTTAAAGGAGTAGAAGATTCAACTTGAGATATTTCTTGACAATGGATTCATTACGTTTAGTATATCTACGTGGGATGCATCAGTATTGTTTATTATGAAAAGGTATGGTACTTTGCGATTGTATATTGAATACTAAGAGCTCAACCAGATGACTATAACGAATCATCACTTGTTATTTTATATGGGGGATATATTTGATTAACTTCAGAGATCAGTGGTTTATTCAGTGGTTGACTTGAAGTGATTATCATCAATTGAAATTTTGAGTTGAGTATATTTTAAAAACGGTTTTTCATACCAGGTATGGGCATCATAAATTGTGGTCATAGTGTTTGAATTAACAACTACTTCAGTGGTATTGTTGGATATGCTGAGTTGTATCTGTAGCCATAATTGGATTGCTTTGTGAGAGGCAACAGTTGTGAAATCAAGGCATTATGTCTTCTTGTTAGAGGATATATTATTTTGAGGAAGTTTCAATTCAGGCATGGTTATTGATTCTTTAAATATAGAAGCAACAGTAATTGGAAAAATCCTACTTCAGTAGCAGAGGTATGTAACTTGTTGAGATTGGCATATGGTTAGAGATTCATTGATGGATTTCTAAGGTAGCTACACAGTTAACTATATGACACAGGAAGATACACTTTCTCGATGGATTGGTAAGAGTGAAACGAGTTTTTAATTGTTGAAACGAGAGTTAATGACAACTTCAATATTGATATTGCTTAATGGATTTGACTAGTATTACATTTATCTAGAGGATATGTGTAACGCCCATCCTTAATCTCGTTAAATATTTGACTTGCTTGTTAAATTCTTGACTAGCATATTTATATGCTATTTTATTTGAGTTAATTATTTAACTACTTTAGAAAATTAAGGTGGTTAAATGTCAAAGTTAAAAGTTTAGGGGCCTTTTTGTTAAAGTTAGAACTTGAGGGGCCAAATCGCAATTCTTGGAATCTTGCAAGTATATCTTGTTGTTGCTTTCACTGAGAAAGCAAACTTCATTTTTCTTCTCGTTCTTTCTCCTTCTGTTCCAAAAGCTAAGTTCAGTTTTACCCTATTCTCGACTCCTCGCGATTAATTATTCCTCTGTTCGTGATTCTGGTCCCGGATAAATATTCGTGGCGTTGAATAGAGCGTTCCAGACCGATCAGAAATTAATTTGGGTCAACTTGATTTTTGACTAGGTAAGTTATTAGCTCCCCCTTATTTGTAATAACATGTATATATGTTATTCCCGCTATTTGTTCTTGTTAAAATTGTGTTTTGAGCAATTTTAGTGATACTTGTAATTTTGGGACGAAGGGAGTATAAATATACTGCGTACCAAACAAACTTGAAAAAAATAGTCAAATTAGTTAACCTCCTGGGTTGGGTTGTTGGTTTGCTAAAAGGAGTAGTAGGAAATTACTCATATTTGTGAGACGGTAAAATATTAACTCGATTTAAATATTATTAGAAAAATCGTACCATTATTTGTGGTACGAGGAAATGAATGGAAGTATCCCTAGATGGGTATATTAGTATAAAATAAAATTGTACTTATACTTTTGGGGACGGTGAAATATTGAAATGGAATAAAAGGAAATTGTCCTATTATTTATGGGACGGTAAAAGAAATGAATTGAGCTTGAAATAGTGTCTTGGGTATTGCCTAGGGGTTAGTAAAATTATACTCCTACATTTGGGACGGAGAATTTGTAAGTATAAAAGTCTCTGTTGAAATAAGAAAGTATAATTGAAATGAGTAAATTAAGCTTGTTATTATACTCCTGGGTTGATAAAAATTATACTCTTACGCTTGGGACGGGGATTTCTAAGCCTGGGAAAGAATTTGGTATTTGCTAAAAATTGTGCCGAGCGCCCGCCTGGTTAACCACCAAGCGCCCGCCCTTTTCAACAGAAAGTTTGGATTTCTAAAGTGCTAGAACAGGCGCCCGCCCGGTACCTTGTAGGCGCCCGCCCGGTCCCCTGTCTCAATCAAAGTGTTTTAAATCAAAATAAAATTGGAAGCTTATCCCTTGTTAAGGCATATAGCCTTAAGATAAGATGTCCTAGCAAGTGTTGTGACACTTTAGGGGTATCAGAATTTGGTCTTGAACATGAATACTCATTTAATTAAAATGAGAACTTAGTCTTGTACATGAAAACTTATAGAACTTAAATGAGAACTTGAGTATAAAAGGAAGAACTCTTTTATATGTCTTGAAAGTGCTATGAACAAGCACTTATGTGTTATGCTTGTCTTGAAGCCTATGTTTGTGCACCTTAGGGGCATTAAAACAATGACTTGAGATTGAATATCCTATGTAGGGGATTAAGAACTTGTAAGTATGAGTGGTATAGCTCATTTACTTAATTTGAACTTGAAATAGTCTTGGTCTAGGTTTAGGGTACTACCCTAGATGGCCTAGATGAGTGTTGTAGAACACTCTAGTACTGAAAAATAGTCCCTTTGTGAATAAATGAAAGGTGGACTTGAATCATAATTAAATGATAACTTGAGTATAAGAGTAGTAACTCTTTTATGTGTCTTGAAGTCAATGTTTGTGTACCTTAGGGACACCAACTAATGTCTAGAGCTTGAATGTCCTAAGGAAAGGATTTGAAAATAATATGTGAAAGATGTATAGTTCATCTTCTTAGCTTGAACTTGAAGTATAAGATAATTAATTCTTGTACATGTTTAATCATCCAAAGAAATGGATTGAGAACTTGGATATAAGAGGATAAAATCTTGTATATGTATCGAATGTCCTGAATGTCCTGAATGTCTTAAGATGAGACAGTACTTGAAGTATAAGACCATAAAATCTTGTACATGACTTGAACATCCAAATAATTGGATTAAGACTTGAATATAAGATTATAAAATCTTGTACGTGCCTTGACACCAATATAGGTGTATGGTAACAAACTTGAAAGAGTCTTGATGTGTATATGCAAATCTTGCATATAGTTACTTGATAGAATGTGGCTTCTTGATTACTTGATACATGGTATGAATAACCAAAGAATTGGGTTATGGAACTAGATAGAGAATGATTAACTCTACTACATACTTGAATTTGATACATGTGTATTATAAGTGTTATGAACAAACACTAAAGTGCTAGTGATTGGTTTTAATCGTGTATATACTTAATGAAGTATATAAAGAATAAAGAAGATATCTTGTCTTGAAATGGTTCCTAAAGAAAATAGGGACTAGTGTAATATGAAGATAATTCATATAATCGTGAATATTACGATTTAAGTAATAAGAATAACTACAGGACACAATATGTGTTAGAAAATGTATTCGATTACCAACGATACATATACGTGAGATATGACTGTGATTAGGTATGATGTGACCTATTCTATTACGTGTTTAGAGTCTAAGGTATTGGGCTCTACTTGATAGTAAGGGTATCGTGATAGACACTTTAATGTGTTAAACGTGATATGAATATGTACGTGCAACTTGGCATGTGACTAAATGATATACCCTACTACGTGATTGAGGTCTGTATTTAATAGACCCTAACTTGGATTGATCGTGTTACATGGACACTTACGTGCCATAGTTGAACTTGATTGGTATTCACAATAATTGAGTACGTGTACTTGTATTCTCGTGAGCACATGATACATAACTACATGGTGCATATTCTAGTGAGCACATGATACATGATTACATGGTGCATAAAGACTGGTCCACTATTATGGGACTTAGTTCTATTCCCGTAGTTCAAGTAAACATCTACTTGTGCATTCTTGGTGAGTCCAGCTGGTTCTCCTTGCTTGTTCGAAAATATATAGGTTCACGCTTGTCGCGAGAGCTGGGGTTTAAGTGACAATCGGGTCCCTATGTATTTCCGCCCGACCCCTTACTACTGGCCATAGTAAGGGCATAGCTTCCTTGGTTGGAGCAATAAGCCTGACCTAAGTGAATGCTAATTCCCGTCCCGAACACCACGTGGATCTTGTTTTTGTAGATGACACTGAATACCAGGTCTTCTCATATACTGTTCTCCTGTCCTGTTCACCACGTGGATCTTGTTATTGTGGATGGCACTGGTTACCAGGTCTCCTTATATACTGCACAGCAGTTCCTGTTCCTGTTCTTGGTTGTCCTCAGCTAGAAAAGCATCGACAACAAATGGTATTCTTGGGGAGGAATAAGGAAGGATTCAGGTACAATACGTGATAGGCCTATGTGCATCTTGGTGAGCTGGTTTAGCCTCTCACTCTACTTGACTACTTGTTACCTGAACCTTTCTTGAGCTTGATTACTTGTTGAGTTGGCTTAGCCTCTCCTATACTTGTTACTTGATGATACTTGATATATGATTAGTTGAGTATCTACCTGTATTGCATGATAACATGACATATAGTTGCATGTTAATAGCTTACTGAGATTTATCTCACCCTTTATTTGTTTAATTGTTTCCCCCCCCAGGAAAGCAGGGGATAGTACGCAGTGAGGCTCGACTTAGCTGGGAATTTACTCAGCAGGATATTCTTGTTCGAAGTTAGTGTCCTTTTATATTTTGGTAAGGACGATCTTGTATGATTTAATAAACTCTGGGCTTGTATTGGGGTAGTATTTGTTGTCCCTAGACAGTTCTTGATGCCAGCTTATTTGCTAGGCATGTCTTCCGCTGTATGTAACCATTTTGGTTTTAATTTTCTTGGTCTAGAACTCGTTGTGAGCTATCTTAGCTCCTTATTCTTGAGTAGATATAGCATGTCAGTTTGTTTTAACAGGTATTGTTCCTGTTTTCCGTTAGTTTCTTGTTTCTTGTTAGTTACGCGCACCAGGTTCGAGATTCTATTAGGGAATCCCGGGACTTGGGGCGTGTCAATATGATCAGTGTTACTATTTTCTAGTGGATATGTCGAGTTTTACCATTATAGTGGATCTGATAAATTTATTATTCATGGTGATGCCTTAAAGAGTGATTGAGATGTTCATCGCTTCAGAATTGTATGGTAACAATGTGTGCTTTGAGAAGATTAATTCCTTATGAACAAAATTATCCTACCCATAACTTGAGATTTATTGCGATTATACATCCATGGCATTAGTGAATGACCTTTATAGAGCCATATTGAAGTGTTTACTAACCATGAGAGTTGAAGTATTGTTTTTTCAAAGAGAGTTACACATGAGATAATGCAGGTAGAGTACCATGTTATATCATCCGGGAAAGGTAATGTGTTAGAGGATACATTGACTTATAGTTCATGTTTGATAAAACTAAATGGGGAATGTTAGAAGAATTAACATTTTGGAGTCTTTGTGAGTTGAGACATGGTGTGATTTTGCGATTGTGGAAGCTTTAAGTTTCTACTCTATTGAATGATTTCAACTATAGAAAATTACTAGTAGAATGAACGATGATAGACAACACGATTTTGTTCGTTGCTAGTGATAGAACTTTAACTTTTGTAACAGAGTATGTAGTCGATACTTAGTGAAACCAACATGCATAACGGAATTCAACTACAGGTACTTGAAGAGATACACAAGACCAATTTAATTATGAATCCAAGTAAATGTAGAGTATTGAGATAAATTTGAAGAGTTACATTTGATTTGTTTGACACGAGAAATTCTAAGCATTCAACTAAGTCCTTGAGCTGAGAATATTTAAAAGTGGGATTTAGTACGGGTTTTCATCCTCAGACAGATGGTCAGTCAGAATGAACCATTCAGATTCTCGAGGATATGTTGAGAACTTGTTCAGTTGATTCTTAGAATTCGTGGGATATACCTTTACTTCTCGTGGAGTTTGCTTAATATATTAGTTCTTTTGAGATTTTGGGAAGAATTGGAGATTGGGCTTATCATCTCGTGTTACTTCTTTCTCTTGACAAGGTTTATAATGTGTTCAATGTGTCGATGCTACACAAATCTGTTTATGATTCTTCTCATGTATGTCTAAAGTTTTAGAGGATATTGAATCGAGTAAGTCTTAGGAGAAGCATTCAGTTCAAGTGATTGATTCTAGAATTCGAGAATTGAGAAATGAGAGTATTCCTTTTGCTCGAGCTGTATAGAGAAACCATAATGTGGAAGAATCTACTTGGGAGCTTCGGGACGAAATGGAAAGGAAATATCCTTGGTTGTTTGATTCGTTTGGTAAGTTATCCTAAAATTCGGGATGAATTTTCTTTAAGGGGGAGTGATTGTAACGACCCCAAAACTCGTCCCAATTTATTTTATATTTTGGGGATTTTAATTTGACATTATGTGTGCATTTTATGTGTTAGAAAATATTTTTATGACTTGCATATAATATTTGAGCATATGTGGTAGTTAAAGTGTTAATAGAAATTTTGTTAAAAGGAATAAATGAGTTAGTTGAAACTTTAGGGTCCTTTGTGAAAATGAAAGTTTAGGGGGTTATTTGCTCAAAATGAAAGTGAAAGGACCAAAGTGAAAAGTAGAAAATATCAAATTGTTCCTTATCCTCCCATCTCTCTCTTTCTCTGCGTAGTCACCACACACACACACACTAAAATTACTCTCTCTGGGTTCATTGAAGAAAAAGGGTAAGTTTCATCCTATTTTAATTTCTATCTTTTTATTTACTTCTCCGTTTTAAAATGTAATTATATAAAAATGATCAGGGCGTTGAATAGATCATTTCTACCCGATCAGAAAATATTTCATTTATACTTTCTCCGGAATAGGTAAGTTACTAATTCCCCTTAAATAGTAAAATGGTCATATATTTGCTATATGTGTGATATGTGGTGAAATTATTGTGAAAAGAATTTATTTGTGATATTTGTTTATTTGGGACAAAGGGAGTATAAGTATACTGGGTAAGTGACTTGGTTTATATCCCTGAGAATGTTAGTATAAGTGTTTGAAAGTATATTCCTACTTGTGGGACGGTAAAATATTAACTTGAGTTAAATGTTAAATAAGTATATTATAAATATTATACTATTATTCTTGGGATGGGGAAATGAATGAAAGTATCCCTAACTGAGTATATTAGTATATTAGAAAAATTTTACTTATACTTTTGGGACGGTAAAATATTTAAATGGAATAAAAGAAAATTATTCTATTATTTGTGGGACGGTAAAAGGAATGAAATAAACTTGAAAGTAATGATTTGGGATGGTTGTTGCATTCCTGGTAATAGTATAAGTGTTAGTAAGTTATACTCCTACTCGTGGGATGGATGAAATTGACTTGCATGAGAAATTGAGAATTCTGAGTTAGGCTTGTGGGCGACCGCCCAGAATGGGGTGGGCAACCGCCCATGCTCTCTGAAAGGTTTGGTCTGGGACAGAGTATTTTGGGCGACCGCCCAGTCTGGTTTGGGCGACCGCCCATAATTGCTGAAAAAGTTGAGTTGCTTCATTTCAAGGGATTTAAAGTTCAATCTTGGTTTAGGTCTTAGGTGATATCCTAGAGTACCTAGGCACGTTTGTTAAACGTTGTATAAGCTATCATTTTATTCATAATGATAAAGAGATAATAAGATTATTATTATGGCTCGTGTTTTCTTATAATAATCTCCGTCCCTAGAGCTTGTTAAGCACTAGTATAAAGGCTAAATGATCATGGGATGATCATGTTAGATTTATGGGTACTTGTTTGGAACAAGGTACTGGACATGACCCGCGGTATGAGATTTATGTCATGGTCGATGTCACATATAAATCTCATATTAGTTATGTCATTTGAATCCTTAGACATGAAGTTATTATAGTCTTCCACTTGATGAACATTATGTTTGACATATTCAAACGCTGCCTTAACACGGTAGTTATAAAGAGTATGATTGGCATGATTGGATTCACGTAGGGAAGAATAATAAGTCAAATGGATTTGTCCCTCTTCGGAGAGATGTCAAGCTTGGGCCCCTCGAAGGAATGATGTTGATGAAATGTTTGGCCAAACTCAAATGGATTGATTGGATCAATGTCATTTGGATTATCAACATATTCGGAATCGAGAAAGTATTGAACAATACAAGTTGACTTGTTGACCATGACTTGTGTTCAATGACATCGTGGACAAAGGGATTATGACATGTTCTAAAAGGAATGCGAACTTGTATCTAGTTATACTATTTGGGTAGGTATGACGGTTTGCTAGAACCTAATCATATCTTATGGTTTCATGTTTGAACCCATTGCCAAATTAGTATAATCCTAGAGGGTCACACACAAGAGAACAAATCCTAAATAAGGACTATATTGGAAATTTTGGAAAATTGGATTTTCTGGGCCTTTGGGCGACCGCCCAAAAGGGCTGGGCGACCGCACATGGTTTTGGGCGGCCGCACGCCTCAGTTTGGGCGGCCGCACAGTACTGTCGGGGCAGATTCCTAATTTGACTCGGAATCGAATTTTGGACAGGTTTTAACACAAGTTTCCTATTTGGAATAGGTCTTACTTGTGTATAAACATCAGAATTCGGCCAAGACCAATAACCTAATGTTTTGTGCAAGCCTCCAAAGAGTTTGAGAGGGTTTTATTTTGTTCTAAGAAATCCTAAATTGAAGAACAAAATTATACACAAAGAAATTCCATATAGTTCATATTTAATTATGAAAACGTGTTTCATAATTTGGTCTAGCCACCAAGATCAAGTGTTCTTGATATTCGTTCGCGTGTGGATACCGCTAGAGGATGAAACTTATCATCTTCAAAGTTCGTGAATCTTACTATGTTCGTGATCAAGTTTTCAAGTCTCTATCGAATTCAAGGTTCCATAATCAAAGGCATCAAGGGTTAGTATTCTAGTATTCATCATATAGTATTTGACTTAATCATATGAATGGATCTATGGGATTTGGGTTTCATTAAATTTTGAATGCTATCTTCCGCTGCGCATGTATCTTCGAAACCCAACAGTGGTATCAGAGCCCCATTCATGTTGATTATTTCAATACTAGATCATGTTATGTGTATATAAATTGTTTATGTGCCTAGCATGATATGAATATTGGATTATATGATGTTTATGTGTTATGTGATTTTATGTGGTTTATTGTTTTACAACTTTAATCGCACGATTCAATCGCAATAAATATTATGATGGATTCTTAATTGTTTGATTATTAATTCTGATTGGATCATGGTTTTAATAATCGGGGAAAAACAATTTTGAGACAAATTTTCGAAACTTAAAATTCCTTCTGATTCAGTTGGGCGACCGCACAAAGTCACCTGGGCGGCCGCACAGAACCGGGCGACCGCACAGTGACTCTTGGGCGGCCGCACAATAGACTGTTTCTGTTCAGATTTTTGTTAAAATTTGAATTTGGAATTTTCGAGAGGTCCAACCGAACCAGTAACAAAAACACACCAGACCTGCTGATCTGGAATAGGTTTTGGGTAGTTGGTTTGGGTGTGGATCTTGGGGTTTGATTTTCCTATTTGTTTTAGTCTTGTGATTCTAAGATTGGTTCAAGGTTTGGATGGCTAATCTGCGTTCATCGAGATTGTGTTTCCCAAAATTGATCGCAATCGAAGTTTCAAAGATAAAACGAAGTTAGAATTATGAAGAGTTCATAATTGCTAAAATTGAGAAACAAGGTTCTTGATTCAAAGATTGGAGATCCATGTGGAATTGTGGATGCAATTGGCCTACGTTTATCGAGACCATCTATTGTTTAGTTTCGGTCACATGGACTACTTTCTTGGTTTCTTGAATTAGTGCGGGATTGTGGTTGCCTAATGGCTTAGTTCGACCGCACTTCTTGTTGTCTTGATTTGGAGATAATAACCAAAGTTAAAATAGTCTCATCCTCATAATTATAGAGAAACTAATGACACATAAATATTATGCTTAAATTAATGGAGATTAATTTAGTGCTAAACTTGATGCGTGACATGTTTATCTTGTGTGCTCATAAATGTGTTATATGCTATATGGTGATGAACTTTCATGAAAGTTTTAAGTCCTTTTTGCCATGCCATGATTAAAACACTTGTAAGTACACGGGTATTTTCATGTGGGCTCGCCAAAGCAAGGTGCATTGATTTTATCTTTGTATGAGCAAGATGAGTGAATAAGAGTTTCCTATGCGTTTAAAATGGTTGGACTTAATTAGGCGTCAAAACAGTTTTGGGCCTAGGCAAAATATGAGATTAAACATGCTTTTGAAATTGGAACACTAAAGAATCATATTGGATATGATTGACAAGAAATTGTCTACCTAATTAATTTGATTTTGAGCGGTCCGCCTCCGTGGACTCAAGATTAAATTAAAGTTGGATCTTAGCCCAATTTAAAAGAGTCTCATGAAAGGATCTAAGAGTCATATGGGATATGATTGACAGGGTTGTCTACCTAATTAATTTAATTTTGAGCGGTGCGCCAAAGCGTACTTGAAATTAAATTAAAGTTGGATCTTAGCCCATTTAAATTATATTATACATTGGATGTATAAGAAAGTTATATAATTTAGTGGGAGTATTTTTTTTTTATCTCTTTAATGAGATTGGTACTTGTAAAATTTTGGAAATTTTGCATTGGTTGTAGATGACAACTAAAATCGTTGCGATTAATCCTTGATGAGGATAATGCTTCAAGAGAATGGTACAAACTTCATGGATTGGATCCTGAGCCTAAGAATCGTTCTAAGGCAAGAAGATGGGTTGTACATTCTTGATGGGCTATTCCTAAAGAACCAATGCCGGAATAGACAATCACAAGAATCATGAGTATGATTCTAGGAATGTGAGTTGTCTTATGCTCACGATTATGTTCTCTTAAACTCCAACAAAGTTTGGAACTTGTGGAAGCTTATTAGATAGGCGTGGAGTTGAGTTACATGTTTCAAAGAGTAATCTAAGCAAGAGAGGTATAAAACCATTGTTGCATTCACTCATTGCAAAATGAGTAAAGGGCAATAAATAGAACTTCGCCTGCTTAAAATAAAGGCTACGTAGAGCATCTTGAGAAACTTGGTTGTCAAATTGGATTGGAGCAAGCCACGAATCTCATTCTTGATTCATTGTTCAAATGTTATGATCACTTAGTGATGAACTATGACATGCTTGGAATGAATAAGAATCTCTCCGAGTTGCATGATATGCTGAAAACTGCGGAGATGAAGATAATGGAGAAAGGTTCTCCAATGCTCATGGTTCATGATGGAAAGGAGGCCAAATGCCAAAAAGAAAGGTAAGGCAGACTTGTCAAGCCTAAAAAAAATAATTATAGTTAAAATAATAACTCTAATTGATGCAATTTGGTAAAATGGCAATTGAATTAACCATTTAGAATTGTAGTCAAAATTCTGGATGATCAATAAAAAGGAATGGTAGTGGGACTACCACTTGAGAATTTTATGTTATAAATTAATCTTTCTAAATTTAATTATTGGGTATTGGATACCAGAATAATTAGTAAATTGAAAGGCTACTTATAGTAAAGGTTGATCTATGAATGGTAATGATGCAAGAGTTGCAACATTATTCATAGAACACTTGTAAAGTGGCTTTACTAATGAAGTAGGAAATATTATTTTGTTATAAGATAATGAAGAATATTTATTTCTTATTTGGAATAAGAAAGGTGCTTTATTTATTATGATTTACTTCATTGTATTATCATATAAATAAATCTTATATCCTAAATCTTGAAGAACAAAGTGATAAAGACTATAACATAAATAATTAAAATTCTTTATGCATTATTGTTTTGATCAAATAAATGAGAAATGCATATCTAAAATTCCATGGGACGGAGTTTTGAGTCATATGATTTGGAATCACATGATTTATGCAAATCTTATTTACTTGGATCAAGACATCTTTTACTATGATTGGTAAAAAGGCTAATGTCTTAATTGACCTAATACATTTTGATGTATATGGTGCATTAAGAAGAAATGCTAAAAGAGAATTTTGGTTATACTTGGTAAAACTATTCAAAATTATGATTGGATCATGATGATGAATAATTAAACCAAGAACTTGACAGTCATCATTAAAGTTATGAAATGGTTTCACAAATTAACTTCACTAAGAATATCATTCTAAATGATATGTCTGCGTGGAAGTATAAGAACCTTATTGGATACGGTTCGTTGGATGACAAAGTCAAAGTGATCTTCCATTATTCATTTTGGGGTTATGTATTTAAAACCGCTATGATTATACTAATCTGAATTCCATCAAGAGAGGTTAAAAGGTGAAAGAAACTGGGTTTGTCTTTCATGAAGATTTAAGATGGTGAGACCTTTTGGAAAGGAGCTGTCTGGGACACACTCACATTTAAATCTAATAAATATACTTTCATGGGATATCCTAAGGAAACTTGAGGATAATAATTTTACTCATAAGAAACAAAATGGTTTGTTGATTATGATGATACTTTTCTAGATAAATGGTTTATCTCTAAAAGAATCAGTGGGAGTAAAATGTATCTCGAATGGTTCGAGACCTAGAAAATATATATTTTAACCTAAGATGGAAGTTGAACAAGTTTTCACAAGGGGTTGTGAAAATCCGTTCAAGATATACAAATACTTGCACACATGATAAAATACGATCTATTAGAAGAAATATTGGATATTTCGAAATAGAAAGTATTGAGGTAAAGATTCATTTAGAATGAAGTATTTACCACCTATCAAAGATGCAATATCCGCTCCATATTTAGATTAATGACTTGGAGTCATAAAATCAAAAATGCAATCCATGTATGAAAATCAAGTTTGGAACTTGATCATTTTAACCTAAGGTATAAAAACCAAAGGATAAGATTGAAGTCTTCTTAGAGAAAACTTACATGGGTAGCAAGGAACTTATTAGAATTCTCATTGTCATATCCTCATATTTGGAATATGAAATTTGACAGAAAGATGTCAAAACATGCGTTCCTTAATAAGAACTCACTTAAGGATGAATTGGATACAACCTAAAGGTTTTGATAGTCAAAAAAATTCTAAAAGGTATGAAAGTTGCGAAGATTCATTGGATGGATTGAAGCAAGCTTTTGGGAGTTGGAATCTCCGTTTTGATAAGTCATAAAGTTTGGCTTGATCAAGAACGAAGATGAATCTTGTATATATAAGGAGATTAGTGGGAGCATAGTGCTATTCCTTATTTAATATATGTGGATGACATATTGCTCATTGGAAACGACATTCCTACACGTTAGTCTGTAAAGATTTTGTTAAAAAAGTGTTTCGCAATGAAGAATATGGATGAAGCTACATATGTTCTTGGCATTAAGATCTATAGAGATAGATCAAGGAAGCTAATTGGTTTAAGCCAAAGTACATACATTGACAAAGTCATTAGAAGATTCCGCATGAAAAATTCTAAGAGAGAACCATTGCCAATGTTACATGGAGTTTTCTATGCAAAGACTCAAATATCCTAAGACAAATGATGAGCATGAGAAAACTGAATGGGATGCCATTTTGCTTCGGCAATTGGATCCATCATGCCATAATAAGTACTAAGCCGGATATATCTAAATGCTTGGAGCATGACGAGTAGATATCAATCCGACAACCGGTGAGAATCACTGGAAGGCTGTGAAAAAATTCTTAAATGTACTTTAGAAGGACTAAAGAATTGTTATGATCTATGGAGGGATGGAAGATGATCTCGATGTATATGGGTACACAGATGCATACTTCCAAACTGACAAAGATGATAAAAATCGCAATTGAGTTTTATTAACAATAGTGAAGGTGTAAGTTGGAATGGTTCCAAGCAGAGTACAGTCACTAATTCTACATATTAAATCTAAGTATATTGCCGCATTGGATGCTGCAAAGGAAGTGGTTTAGATTAAGAAGTTCATTGTTGAACTTGAGATGGTTCCTAGCATTGCTAATCTAATAGACTTTATTAGCAATAATAGTCGTGCTATTGATCAAGCAAAAGGAACCAAGGGCACATCCTAAATCCAAACACATACTTAGGCGTTTTCTTATCGTTCGAGAAATCGTTGATAAGGGAGACGTACATATATGCAAAGTACCTACTAATGATAACGTTACGGACACGCTAAACAATGGGACTTCCACAAGCTAAGACATGATGGTCATGTTAGGTCCATGGGTATTGGATACCTAGGGAATTGGGCCTAGGGCAAGTGGGAGATTGTTGGTGTTGGTGCCCTAGGCACGTTTGTTAAACGTTGTATAAGTTATCATTTTATTCATAATGATAAAGAGATAATAAGATTATTATTATGGCTCGTGTTTTCTTATAATAATCTCCGTCCCTAGAGCTTGTTAAGCACTAGTATAAAGGCTAAATGATCATGGGATGATCATGTTAGATTTATGGGTACTTGTTTGGAACAAGGTACTGGACATGACCCGCGGTATGAGATTTATGTCATGGTCGATGTCACATATAAATCTCATATTAGTTATGTCATTTGAATCCTTAGACATGAAGTTATTATAGTCTTCCACTTGATGAACATTATGTTTGACATATTCAAACGCTGCCTTAACACGGTAGTTATAAAGGGTATGATTGGCATGATTGGATTCACGTAGGGAAGAATAATAAGCCAAATGGATTTGTCCCTCTTCGGAGAGATGTCAAGCTTGGGCCCCTCGAAGGAATGATGTTGATGAAATGTTTGGCCAAACTCAAATGGATTGATTGGATCAATGTCATTTGGATTATCAACATATTCGGAATCGAGAAAGTATTGAACAATACAAGTTGACTTGTTGACCATGACTTGTGTTCAATGACATCGTGGACAAAGGGATTATGACATGTTCTAAAAGGAATGCGAACTTGTATCTAGTTATACTATTTGGGTAGGTATGACGGTTTGCTAGAACCTAATCATATCTTATGGTTTCATGTTTGAACCCATTGCCAAATTAGTATAATCCTAGAGGGTCACACACAAGAGAACGAGTCCTAAATAAGGACTATATTGGAAATTTTGGAAAATTGGATTTTCTGGGCCTTTGGGCGACCGCCCAAAAGGGCTGGGCGACCGCACATGGTTTTGGGCGGCCGCACGCCTCAGTTTGGGCGGCCGCACAGTACTGTCGGGGCAGATTCCTAATTTGACTCGGAATCGAATTTTGGACAGGTTTTAACACAAGTTTCCTATTTGGAATAGGTCTTACTTGTGTATAAACATCAGAATTCGGCCAAGACCAATAACCTAATGTTTTGTGCAAGCCTCCAAAGAGTTTGAGAGGGTTTTATTTTGTTCTAAGAAATCCTAGATTGAAGAACAAAATTATACACAAAGAAATTCCATATAGTTCATATTTAATTATGAAAACGTGTTTCATAATTTGGTCTAGCAACCAAGATCAAGTGTTCTTGATATTCGTTCGCGTGTGGATACCGCTAGAGGATGAAACTTATCATCTTCAAAGTTCGTGAATCTTACTATGTTCGTGATCAAGTTTTCAAGTCTCTATCGAATTCAAGGTTGCATAATCAAAGGCATCAAGGGTTAGTATTCTAGTATTCATCATATAGTATTTGACTTAATCATATGAATGGATCTATGGGATTTGGGTTTCATTAAATTTTGAATGCTATCTTCCGCTGCGCATGTATCTTCGAAACCCAACACTATATGCTATATGATTATTTGTTGATATAGTTTCTTTATGATTATCATATCAGCATGTAACGTAATTACATTTTAGTAGCTTACTGAGATTCATTCTCACCCCTTATTTGTTTACTGTTTTAGATAAAGGCGAGTCCAGGGAATAGGATAATTGCACGGGAGGACGTCGTGGTGGTAAGAGTTTGGGATATGAGTTTTGTCAAGGTTACATTACATAGATGTATAACCTTTTGGGTAGAGTTTCCTTGACTTCATCATCTTGTAACACCTATATTTTGGATAATGTCGATGTATGTACATTTGTATAAAAGTTTGTAAGCCTTCGGGCTAAATACTTTCGTTTGTGAAAGTGGTTTGAAAAGTTTGTTTGAAAGTTAGTGGAAGTCTTTGAACTTCAAGTGTAGATTTTGTTAAACTTTGTGAAAGTATATTTCGAAAAATTTTCTAAAAATTTTTATAACGTCTTCCAATCGTGTCCCGAGCGTGGGGCCAAGTAGGACCACGGGTCTGGGGCGCGATATAAGCAGTGATGAAGTAGGAACTGAGGGCTGATCTCAATTTATTACAAAAAAGTTTAGGGAAGAGATATTGCCACTACACAATTTGATTATCCACTATATTCATCAATGCATTGTGAATTTAATCATTGTTTTGACACAATTTCCCTTTAAATCATCCCCTTCAACTATTTCATTTACATATTTTTTTTCAAAGTTTATTTCTTGGTATTTCAAATAAATACATTTATTCATACTAATAAAATTAAGTTAAATTTTTAGTTTGGGGTATTTTCAAATAATAATTTGTAAATGTACTAATAAAAATAAATTTTACATAATTTTTTCTTGATATTTTAAAATAAATATTTAATCATACTAATTAAAATAAATTAAAATTTATTTTATTTTAAAATAAATATTTTGATCATCTAATAATCGTGGAAAAATATATAAATAATTTTACGACCATTACTTGGAAAATATAATTCTATTTTGTTAAACAAATTCTATACCATACATAACTAATTTGCTTTTCATGCTAATAAAAGTAAATAAATGTACCTTCTTTTTTTTTCTCAAACTGATTTTTTTTAAGGAGCATTTTGAAAAAAAATACGTTTATAAATTTTTGAGGCTAAAATGTATAAATATTGTTTAACAATCTGTCTAACCTTTTAATTTTTTGATTAATATAAATTTGGTACAAAATGAAAGAAAAAAAAAACAAAAAAGAAGTAGACATTCTTTGGCATGGAAGGAGTATATTATTCAGAAAATATTATAGAATTGATTATAGGTTTCTAAATGAAAAGGAATTTATACATATTGTTTTAATTTTTATTAAAAAAAAAAGAGGAATAAGTCAGACAACATTCACGATGATGTAAATTACATACTTATAAATTAAAAATTAGTGTTTATTAAAAATAATTAAAACTCCAACATTTAAATTTTGTGAGGATAATTAAAAATAATCATTTGAAAAAACAAAAAAAAAATATTTACTTACTTTTATTAGCTCATACGAGATATACTTTTATAACTATGATTAAGATAATTAATTGAAAAGACCAAAAATATTTAAAAAGAACGAAAGGAAAATTTGCAATAAAAAACTATAGAATAAGTCAATGATAGTTAATGGGGATTTGAAGGACAATTTAGGTAAGACATTGATTGAATAAAAAATGGATTAAAACATGTAGTGGATAATTAAATTGTGTAGTGGCAATAGCTACTCCCAAAAGCTTATATGTTGTATTACTATTCATACGTAGTTTCACTTTTCTCACTTTAAAGATTAGACTTTCAATTTTGCATCATTTCAAGGCTAGTTTCCTTAGTAACACCCTTCAATATAAAACCAATCTTCTTTTAAACTTTCTCCTCCCCTTTATTTCACAAGAGCTTAAAATACATGCTCCTTCCGTTGTATAAGTTATATAGCACTCCCTCTGTCCCATCTAAGGTTCTTAGTTTGACTTTACATGGAGATTAAGAAAAAGTAAATATTGTGAGTATGAAAAAGTAAGTACGAGAAAGTAGGATAGATAAAGTGGGTAGGGAATTTTTGTTGTGAGAATGACAAGTGGGTCCCATGGTCCATGTTAGGTAATAAAGCAACTAAGAACCTTAGTCTGGGACAAACCAAAAAGGAAAGTAAGAACCTTAATCTGGGAGAGATGGAGTACGAGTCTTACCTTTTTTTTTTTTAATACATCTTGAGACATACATACATAGAATTGTGAATTGTAATCTTAAATGCAAGAACATACCATTGTGCTTGGTGACCTTTGTTAGAGTAAGTGCTAGCCATATGCAATACGAAAAGACCAAAAAAATCCAAGAGAAGAATGGATGTTGGATTACCAATAGCTATTTTCGTTAAGTGTTCAAAAAAATCATTGTCTAGGCTCCAAAAACATATAAAAATGAAAGTTTAAGCCTTAAAGTGAGAAACGTAAAACTATATGAGTAAACGACCAAAATGACCCGCGTACTATACATATACCATCAATTTGACCACCGTACTATTTAAACTACCAATTTGACCTGCGTACTATTGTAAAATCAACCTAAATTGTTAATAAAGTTAATGGATGTCCACAATCGTTAGTAAATTAATAGATATTATAATCAAAATTTACAAAACGGCCCATAAGTTGAAAAATTGCATATTTGAAAGTTGAGGGAATTAACATGCATAATATTGAAACTTGTAACCTTTAAAATATTTCCTCAAATTAAAATGGCTAAAATAATTAATCCTCTAATTATACCTAGATGCAAGCAAATTAGGAAAGAAGAAAGGGATAGAGTTTCAAAGAATCATCAAATCCTCCCCTAGTCGATTCACCTCCTCCATATACTTGAATCGGTGATCCAATCTAATTTTTGTCAGTTTCTTGATTAATTGATTGGGAATGAAAATACAATTAATCATGCCATTCCGATGGAAGAAGTCGCCGATCATCTGCAATCCCCTAAACTCGGCGGTTCCCTTGTCGACGAGACCGGATTCCCCACCTCCCTCGTTGATATTTTCGTCAAGAATCGAGATCGGGTGAGGAAATCCCCAAAGAACCATCGCTGCCCCAGTTCCAATTCCACTATCGATGCCGCCCCCGTAACCTTAGCCCCACCTTGAACAATCGCCGACATCTGCAATACGTCTTTACCATCTTCAACCTACCTTTTCGGAACGCAACCTTAGCCCCGCCTTCACCTTCATAATCAGACTCCCACCCATCTCCATTCAGATCTGGTAACAACTATAGGGTCTGATGAATTTGTGCAAGTGTGTGTGTGTTTATTTGTTTGTGTGTGATGAATGCGTGTGTGATTGTGTGCTGTTTCAGATTTGGATCCAGGTTTGGAAAAGCCAAAGAATGAGGACTTGTTTGGGGATTTAGATGGGTTTAAAGGTTTGATTTTGTGATCATCATTTTGATTTTTATTTATAGCTGTGTGTGGAAGGAATTAAATGGGTGGAACTTGAAATTGGATGAGGATTTGGCTGAAACCCATTGAAGATGTTAAGGATTTTTTTATCTTTTGATTTTTTTTTTGGGCTTTTGAAATCTTGGGTGAATTTAGGCCAAGGTGGTGATGACCGTGTGAAGATGGTGGTTTGTGGTGGTGTGTGGTGATTGTCTAGTGGTGGCAGGAGGTAGTGGCGTGAGATTGATGGGTGGTGGTGATAGGTGGGATGTGGAGAAGAAGTTAAATAAGCTATCAATTAAGCAAGTAATGGATTTGTTAGGTTATGGGGTCATTTTGAAAAGTTTGATTGTAATGTCTGTTAAAATACTAACATTTGATAACGTTCACCAACATTCATTAACAATTTAGGTTGATCTGATTGATTTTACAATAGTACGCGGGTCAAATTGGTAGTTTAAATAGTACGAAGGTCAAATTGATGGTTTTTGTATAGTACACGGGTCATTTTGGTCGTTTACTCAAAACTATATTCCCCCTATTTCTCAAATGATATAAGATGTAAAACTAAATGTAGTAAAGTGAAGTTACTCAGTTTTTTTTTTTCTTTTCAAAATGTGTTGGTGATATTTTATTGTTTGCATTAAAAGTGGACCTGCGACACTCTAATTAAAAACACTTATAAAATCATTAAACCCAAAATTTTATGATTTTTTTGTGCCCCTATTATTATTATTATTATTTTACTTATTTATATCAGAAAGCGGAGGAGTTGATTTCTTGACTTTTGGTGAGATAGGAAGTAGTACCCCATCATTTCTTTGTACTATTTTTACTCTACTTTCTTCCATTTTCATACTCACAATACTTTCACCAGTTATACATTTTCTTAATTCTCGTGTTCAAAGTAAAAGTGTAACTTTTGGTGAGATAGGAAGTAGTATACGTTTTTATAGTGAAGATCAGCAGTTTCATTACCCAATTGATTTCACTCTTCGTCTTCTTTTTTTTTTCTTAAAAAAAAAAAGAATCTTTAAAAAACAAAAGACAACTCATGTATAACCTTAAAAATTGGCTAAATCTAACTCCTCGTACCAGAGAACATATTTGATGTGAAACGCAGCGGAAAATAACCAAGGATTAATCGAAATTAACCCTTTAGAACAATAGGATGAAGATCCCTCTAACAATAATCCCCAAAGAGATTATTCTGCAAGCCAATTGAATGACTTAGGTTTACACAAGATGTGCAAAAGTTGCAATTGAATAATAAGATGAATGAATAATGTTACAAACCCTAAAATAAGTTTTATACTCCCAAAAACGAAAGCAACAAAAATACCCTAAAGTGTTTAATTAAACCGAAAACGAAAACTGGGAAAATTCCTGTGCGGCAAGAGAGCGGGCGCTCGCCCTAGACCAGGCGGGCGCTCGGTGTGAATCAGACGATCGGCCAAATATCATCGAGGTAAGCGGGCGCTCGGGTGAGGTCGAGCGGGCGCCCGGTTGCCGAACTGCTCTACTGCGCTGCATCATGCTCCCCCACTTCAAAAGGATTCGTCCCCGAATCCACATCAACATAAAGAGGAACATCCGGGTGATAATCAACCAAATCCGAGACATTAAAAGTTGGGGAGATATTCCACCCATCCGGCAAATCCACAACATATGCATTATCATTAATCTTCGTCAAAATCTTGCACGGACCAATCTTCTTGGGATGAAGCTTATTATACGCACCTTGTGGAATATGCTCCTTGCGCAAATGGACCATGACTAAGTCACCCACATTGAAAACCTTTGACCGCCGGCGCTTGTCCGCATGAGCTTTGTACTTTGCGTTTGACGCCTCAATGTTCGTCTTCACATCATTCTGGACTGCTTCAATCTTCTCCGCCATGTGCTCAGCTGCAATGCTATAACCCGGAAGCTTTGGCAAAGGAACCAAATCAAGAGTGTGGGTGGGAGGTCGTTGGTAAACAACCTCAAAAGGAGTCTTCTTCGTAGTACGATTGGGCATATGTTATTGAAGGCAAATTTAGCAGTAGCTAAAACCAAATCCCACTTCTTGGGGTGATCACCGCACAAACAACGAATCATCGAACCCAAAGTGCGATTAACCACCTCTGTCTGCCCATCCGTCTGCGGGTGAAAAGAACTACTAAACTACAACCCGGTCACGAAAATATGCCAAAAAGAACGCCAGAAATGACTAAGAAATTTAGTGTCGCGATCCGAAGTAATAGTCTTAGGGACCCCATGCAGACGAACGACCTCCTTAAAGAATAAGCCGGCAATATGAGCAGCATCCGAAGTCTTTCGACACGGAATAAAATGAGCCATTTTAGAAAAACGACCCACCACCATGAAAACCGAGTCATTATATCGCTGTGTACGAGGCAACCCAAGAACAAAGTCCATAGAAATATCCTCCCAAGGACCCGCGGGGACGGGTAGAGGAGTATATAAACCCGTATTCTGCGAATGGCCCTTGTTTACCTGACAAACCATGCACTTCTCAACAACCTTGTGCGTGTCACGCCGAATCTGTGGCCAATAATATCTTTGCATAACCAAAGTGATCGTCTTGTCGCGCCCATAATGACCGGTGCGATGGACCTCAGAAATAAGGCTCTCGCGAACGGAACCCTGGGGAATGCACAGTTTATCCATATAGAACAAAAACCCATCATGTAAAAGAAACAAACCTGCAGTATGCCCATCACGACACTTGGCCCATGCGTCTGCAAAATCTGCATCAGTTTTATATAACTCTTTCAAACAGTCAAACCCCACAACCACATTACGCATAGTCACTAACAAACTAGCCCGTCGACTCAAGGCATCCGCCACCTTATTCTGCTGTCCACTTTTATGCTGAATAACAAAAGTAAACTGTTGCAAATAAACCACCCAACGAGCATGCATACGATTAAGCGAATGTTTACCATTCAAATATTTTAGGGCCTCGTGGTCAGTATGAAGAATAAACTCGCGAAGCAAAAGATACTGCTCCCAATGTTTGCTTGCTTGAACCACTGCATAAAATTCCAGCTCGTACATTGTCCACTTCCGTTTAGCTTCCTCCAACTTTTGACTCATAAAAGCAATCGGTTTCTACCCTTGGAGCAAAACAGCCCCTATGCCCACAACCGAAGCGTTTGTCTCGAGTTCAAAAGGTTTGGAAAAATCTGGTAAGACTAGCAGTGGAGCACTAGTCAGTTTTTCTTTAATCAAGACAAAACTAGCAGCGGCTTCCTCACCCCAATAAAATTTCCCTTTCTTGAGACACTCAGTAATTGGAGCCATAATAGTGCTAAAATCACGAATAAAACGACGATAGAAAGTAGCAAGCCCATAAAAACTGCGTACCTCACTAACTGTCATCGGAGTAGGCCAGTCGCGAATAGCTCGAACTTTATCTTCATCAACCTGAATTCCATCTGCAGAGACGACATAACCCAAGAACAATAATTTATCTAACATAAAGCAACACTTCTTGAGGTTAATAAACAACTGATTCTCCCGCAGTGCCTGCAAGACTGCGCGTAAGTGCTCAAGATGCTCCATCTCTGTTTTGCTATAAATCAAGATGTCATCAAAATATACCACCAAAAATTTACCATTAAATGGTTTCAACACTTGATGCATCAATCTCATAAAAGTACTAGGGGCATTAGACAACCCAAACGGCATCACCAACCACTCATATAACCCCTCCTTCGTTTTAAAAGCAGTTTTCCACTCATCCCCCGGGCGAACACGCACATGATGATACCCACTTTTCAAGTCAATTTTGGAGAAGACTTTGGACCCACGAAGCATGTCCAACATATCATCAAAATGAGGAATGGGAAACCGATACTTCACAGTAATCTTGTTGATGGCCCGACTATCCACACACATACGCCACTACCATCCTTCTTAGGGACTAGAAGGGCTGGTACTGCACAAGGACTCATACTGTCCTGAATATAACCCTTCTTTAACAAATCCTCCACCTGTGCTCGCAAAATCTCATGCTCAGCTGGGCTCATACGATAATGGGGGAGATTAGGAAGAGAGGCACCAGGAACAAGATCAATGTTATGCTGAATATCACGCAGGGGTGGCAACCCAATAGGTAAATCATCATGCATAATATCACGAAAATCATCTAATACAGACCGCAGGGATGTAAGGACCAAACTGACCTTGCCATCAATACCCTTGTTAACCACAGCAAAAACAACTGGACTATCTTTTAAGTCATTCGTAAACTCACGAGCAGTACACAAAGACACAATGGATTTGGGATTTGTTTTGTGATTAGAACCAGAGGATCGCAACGGGCAAAGCTGATAACGAACCCCATCTTTTGTGAATTTAACAAAATTTTCACGACCATTGTATACAATATTAAGATCAAATTGCCACGGGCAACCCAACAGAATATGGCATGCAGTCATATCAACTATATCACATAATACTTCATCCCTATATTTACCAATGGAGAAAGGAAGAAGACATTGTTCATGTACCTTAATATTGCCCACATTGTTAATCCAGCCGACTGTGTAAGGAGTAGGGTGCTTACGGACTTTAAGCTTCAATTTATCCACCAAACTCCGGGCGACGAGGTTCTCACTGCTCCCACTATCCACAATGAACAAGGTGTCACAATCTTTGACTTTCCCTTTGGTGCGAAAAATATTATGCCTCTCCGGGTTATACTCCGCCGTAGGGGTAGCCAACATCATTCTGCGAACCACGAGAGACTCATGTAGCCCATCCTCATCAGCAACGTCCCCATCCTCATCATTTGGGTCATATGTATAGTCGACTCCACCATCGTCACCATCATCTTCGTCGGACATATCCCGATCAACCATGTTAACACCTCAGCGTTGAGGACACTGATTAGACTGATGGCCAGTCTGGTTACACCGAAAACACTTATCGCCATAAGACTTGGCATAACGGTTAGGGGCCCGTTGACTGGTAGTGGGAGGGGGTTACGCCGAGCTGCCGGCGTCGTAGTTTGGGCGGGGGTCACCTGTTTACCATCATTAGGCTGAGAACCCGCGGCTGCAGTTTGTGTATTACCCGTATCAGGAAAATTCACAGAAGGTTGACTCTTGTGACTGTTCGAAGTACCCTCTCCAAATTTCCTATATGGTGCTGGAGAACGAAACGGCGAAGATAACGGGAGTTCTACCTTTCTCGCTCTGGTGATGGTTTCACTGAGGGAAAGAGAAGTAAACAAGTCTACCTGATTTTGGATGGGAATGCGGAGACCTTCGATGAATCGTGCGATTTGGAGAGATTTTGTTTCATTCACATCTGTGCGGGCGGAACGGGCATAAAAATCGCGAGCATATTCATCGACTGTCCGGTTACCCTGTTTACACTTCAAAAACTGACGATAAATTTCATGATCAAAATCTTCGGGTAGAAAACGGTCTTTCAGTGCAGTTTTCATATCTATCCAACGACGAATCGGAGGCCAATTGTTACGAATTCGCTGTCTCGTCACTTGCGTCCACCACGCAGAAGCACCCCCACGTAATTTGTAGGCAACATAAGGAACCTTACGATCCTCCTCAGTTTGCATCAAATCAAAGAATTTTTTCAACTTCAGAAAGCCAATCCATAAATTCTTCAGTATTCAACTCACCAGAGAAAAACGGAATTTCAGCCCGAATCTTGGGTCGTTGATCTGCAGGAGGCACTACCCTGGCCTCATAAAAACCACCATCTTGGAAAGCCCCTTGAACCGGTTCTTCGCGGCGGAGGTGTTCCCCACTAGGATCTGCTCGATTTCTAGGGTTTTCATTGTTACGCCCACCAAAACCAGTCGCTATCGCTATCAGAAGTTCAGTATGCCGCGTGGCTGCTTCTTGGGACGCGGTAGCAGTCGCCTGTATCAACCGTTCCATACCTGCTGTCAACGTAGCGATGAGGTCTTGCATATCGTTGGCCATCTTCCAAGGATCGAACCTTTTCTGATACCAATTGATGTGAAACACAGCGGAAAATAACCAAGGATTAATCGAAATTAACCCTTTAGAACAATAGGATGAAGATCCCTCTAACAATAATCCCCAAAGATATTATTCTGCAAGCCAATTGAATGACTTAGGTTTACACAAGATGTGCAAAAGTTGCAATTGAATAATAAGATGAATGAATAATGTTTACAAACCCTAAAATAGGTTTTATACTCCCAAAAACGAAAGCAACAAAAATACCCTAAAGTGTTTAATTAAACCGAAAACGAAAACTGGGAAAATTCCTGTGCGGCAAGCGAGCGGGCGCTCGCCCTAGACCAGGCGAGCGCTCGGTGTGAATCATACGATCGGCCAAATATCACCGAGGTAAGCGGGCGCTCGGGTGAGGTCGAACGGGCGCCTGGTTGCCGAACTGCTCTACTGCTCTACTGCGCTGCATCAATATTTAATCTACCTGGATGGAAAATTGGCTCAATGTACCGGCAGTCTTAGACTGGAATAGTTTCATTTTTTTAATGAGAGTTAGTAATCCTATGTTATATGCTCCCTCCATCCCATACTTATTGTTGCTTATTTTCATTTTAGGCGTCTCATACTTATTGTTACTTACCTAAAATGTTCACTTTTCTCTCTCCTATCCACTCACAACAACTATCTACTAACTTATTTTCTCTCCTACCCACTCACAATACTTCCGTGCACTCCCGTTTGATAGCAATAAGTATAGGACGGAGGGAGTAATGTGTATATAGCCATATGGAAATCAAACTGACAACCACTAAAATTATACTATATTTAATCTTAGGTCACCCTGGCCAATAATAGGCAATTATTGAAACATAACCTTAAAAAACAGCTCTATTAAAAGTTTCTTTAATCTTAAAATCACATTAAGGACAACATAGAAGTCAACCTTTTTTTTTTATAAATGAAGGCAAGAACATGTTCATAATTTCATCATCTTCAAGAACCTGAAAAAGGCTAAACACCAATGGCAATCTTTTCCCAGTTATTAGATCAAAACTCCTTAATTTTTTCTCTCATGTCCTTGCTTCTCACATTCATACTCATCAAATGGCTCATTTTCAGTCCTAAATCTAGTAAAAACCTCCCACCCTCCCCACCAAAGCTCCCAATCCTTGGACACTTGCACAAACTTGGGTTGTACCCTCACCACTCCCTCCAAGCCATGGCTCGACAACACGGTCCCATCATGTTGCTTCACCTAGGCAGTGTTCCCACACTCGTTGTCTCCTCGCCTTCTGCAGCTGAGATGATCATGAAAACTCAAGATCTCATATTTGCTAGCCGTCCCAAATCTAAAGTCAACAAAAGACTTCTTTACGACTACAAAGATCTCTCAGTAGCGCCTTACGGCGAGTACTGGAGACAGCTCAAGAGCATTTGCACGTTGCAACTTTTAAGTAAACAAAGGGTGCAGTCTACTAGGGTGGTGAGGGAAGAAGAAGTCAATCTCTTGATCACAAAAATAACTAGTCATTCCAAGTCCGAGTGTTGTTCTGGTACTGGTACTGGTGCTGGTTTTGGTTTGTGTTCATCAAATAAAGCGGTGAATTTGAGTGATCTTTTTATGTCGCTCACGAATGATGTGGTGTGTAGGGCCGCGTTTGGGAGGAAGTATAGTGATGGGGAGAGTGGGGTGAGGTTTAGGAAGTTGATGAAGGAGTTTGTGGGGCTATTGGGAGGATTTGACATTGGGACATTTATTCCTAGGTTAGGGTGGCTGAATTGGTTTACGGGTTTGGATGGGAAACTTGACAAGGTTGCTACGGAGATGGATGAGTTTCTTGAAAGTGTCGTGGAAGAGCATTTGGAACGCGCGAAGAGGGTGGAAAATAGCGGTGGCAAATTGGTTGAAGATGGAGAAGCATTTGTTGGTGTGTTAATGAGGATATTTCAAAATAAGGAAAAAGCTTCTGGCTTTTGTATGGATAGAGATAGTGTTAAAGCTCTCCTCTTGGTAACATCTCTCTCTCTCTCTCTCTCTCCCTCTCTCCCTCCCTCCCTCCCCTCAACTCGCTTGAGGAAAATATTGTATAAGTATTGATATACCAGACCAGAAAAGACAAATAGAAAGACAGTAAACGTAAATAAAGAACTCAGATTTATGTGGTTCATTAATGGTCTGTTAGCTATGTCCAGGGACAGATGCACAACAAATATTTTGATGCGGGTGGAATTAAGATTTATATGTACCACTTTTGTGTATCACTCACTCTGTATACAATTTATATGCAGGACATATTTGCAGGTGGTACAGATACCACCTACACTGTATTAGAGTGGGTGATGACCGAGCTCCTAAGACAACCTCAAGCCATGGAAAAAGTACAACGCGAGGTAAGACAAATCGCTAGAGGCAAATCTAGCCTAACCGAGAGCGAATTAGAGAAAATGCACTACCTAAAAGCGGTGATCAAAGAAACGTTGCGTCTACACCCTCCGATCCCACTACTAATCCCCCGCGAAGCAAGTCAAGATGTTAATATCATGGGCTACGACATAGCTGCGGGTACCATGGTTATTATTAACGCTTATGCTATTGGGAGAGACCCTAAAATATGGGATGAGCCAACTGAGTTCAAACCCGAACGGTTTCTGGATTCGTCTGTGGATTTCAGAGGACATGATTTTGAGTTGATTCCGTTTGGGTCGGGGAGGAGGAGTTGCCCTGGGATCTCTTTTGCAATGGCTACTAATGAAGCTGTTTTGGCTAATATTTTGGCTAAGTTTGATTGGGGTTGCCTGATGGAATGAAAGGGGAGGATTTGGATATGACTGAATGTACTGGTCTTACTATCCATAGGAAAATCCCTCTTCTTGCTGTTCCAACTCCTTTTACTTTCTAAGTTTTACGGATGTTTTTGTTCAAAAAAAAAAAAAAAAGTCGATCTTAATGATGTTTTTTTTTTTTTTTTTTTTTTTATTCCCGGGAAAGTCTTAATGATGTACTTTTAGGTTTCTGTGTGATTAATGTTGTCGACAATAATGCTGTACTCATCCATAAATAAATGTTCATTGATATACTCTCCTATTAAGGAATATTATATATTCCTAGCATATATTGTAAATATCAAGTTACCAAACATGTATATTGTATCTTATAAACCAAGCTAGATTATTCTAGAACATTAGTTTCCTTCTTGTATTAGTTTTCCTAATTAGATTAGGAATCTAGAATACTCTTTAACCCTATAAATATGTATCACCACTATATCAATAATATTTGAGTCTCTCATATTAATTAATTCTCTCTCCATGTATGATTGGCTCCGACTATCTCTTTCTCTAATCCTTGACATGGTATCAGAGCTATGATCCATAATGGGACTTCTCCACCAAAAACCACCCTACCAAAAACTAAGCTTCCGCCACCCATCTTCAAACCCAATTTTTTAATTGACCTGCTTGAAGCCTCTCTATTTCCCGAGCCATGGAAACAGGTTCTTCTCCATTGCTTCCCTTTGTACCAGCTGCTCCTCATTCGCTTTTTTTTTTTTTTTTTTTTCTTTTCTCAATCCCGAAACCCCTATCAAAATTCATCACCTACTTCCACCAAGAATCCCCCACCCTAAACTTCCTTCCGCCTACTATCAAAATTCTTCCATAGCCGCTAGGGATGGCCAAACCGGACCGGAATCGGACCGGAACCGGACCGGAAAAGCCCGGAACCGGAGCAAACCGGGGAGTAAACCGGAACCGGAGTAACCGGAACCGTGGTAAGCGCGGGCCGGTTCAGGGTCACATATATGGCGAATCGGAACCGGACCGAAACCGGAACCGGATCGACATTTCCATTAAAAAAAATAAAAATCCCTTATTTTTCAATAAATTTTAACATGTTTATTCATTAGTGTATTATAAAATAAAAAGCTCTTGTCTTTTAATAAATTTTAACATATTTATTCATTATTGTATGATAAAAAAAAATAAAAAAAAGGTAGCGTGGACTGAACCGGAACCGGACCGGAACCGTACCGAAACCGGATTGTGATGACCGGAACCGGAACCGGTGTAAGCGCGGGCCGGTTCAGGGTCACATATATGCCGAACCGGAACCGGCGGTTCCGAACCGGAACCGGGCCCGGAACCGGTTTTGGTCATCCCTAATAGCCGCCACCCCTTCTCATACATTTTTTTTCCGGCCACTGTGCCTCTTTTATAATTATACCTTTGCTGACCACTACCCCCAAATTCCCCTAATAACACTGCATGCCTTGCCTTCACCGGTCGAATCCCATGCCTGCATCCCTTGCTTCAGACCTTCAACAACTTCTGCCTTTTGATTTTTATTTCTCCCAAAAAAAAAATTCCTCGACCAAACCCCCCCCCCCTGATACCGACCAAACCCCCCCCCCCCCTCACACCCGACCAAACCCACTGCCTAAATTTTTATCCTTCACACACCAAAACTAAACCACCCTTACCCCGTCTCGCGACGTAAAAGAGCCAAAACTTTGCCTTAGTAGCACTCATATTTTGCCTTAGTTGCACAACCGTTGCCTTCGTAGCAACCGTCTTTTGCCTTAGTAGCACTCATTTTTTTGCCTTAGTAGCACAACTGTTGCCTTCGTACCGTCTTTTGCCTTAGTAGCACTCATTTTTTGCCTTTAGTAGCACAACCGTTGCCTTCGTAGCAACCGTCTTTTGCCTTTGTAGCACTCATTTTTTTTTATTTTTTTTGCACACCCGGCCGAAACACACCCCTTTACCCCGTCTCGTGACGTAAAAGCCTTACCCCGTCTCGCGACGTAAAAGAGCCAAAACTTTGCCTTAGTAGCACTCATCTTTTGCCTTAGTAGCACTCATTTTTTACCTTAGTAGCAACCGTCTTTTGCCATTGTAGCACTCAAAACCCATTGCCGAAATCATTAAGGCAACATCATCCACATCCGGGATCACATCACCAACCCGCTTCATCAACCCGGTTCATCTCATTACTTTCAAGATTGGACTCTCCTATCGGTCGTCCATCTTGCAGGGGCATATTAAGGAATTTTATATATTCCTAGCATATATTTTAAATATCAAGTTACCAAACATAAAGATTGTATCTTGTAAACCAAGCTAGATTATTCTAGAACATTAGTTTCCTTCTTGTATTAGTTTTCCTAATTAGATTAGGACTCTAATACTCTTTGTAACCCTATAAATATGTATCACTGGTATCAATAATATTTGAGTCTCTCATATTAATTAATTCTCTCTCCATGTATGATTGGCTCTGATACCATGTCAAGGATTAGAGAAAGAGATAGTCGGAGCCAATCATATATGGAGAGAGATAATTGATATGAAAGACTCAAATATTATTGATACTAGTGATACATATTTATAGGGTTACAAAGAGTATTCTAGAGTCCTAATCTAATTAGGAAAACTAATACAAGAAGGAAACTAATGTTCTAGAATAATCTAGCTTGGTTTACAAGATACAATCTTTATGTTTGGTAACTTGATATTTACAATATATGCTAGGAATATATAATATTCCTTAATATCTCCCTCATTCATTCTCTGAAGTAGGGGTGGAAATGGTTCGGTTTAGCTTGGTTTGGGGTAATTTAGAAGCCAAACTGCTATACATCGGTTTGGAGAAATCCCAAACCGAGCTGAACCACAAAATAGTCCAAGCCGAGCTGAGCTAAACCATCACGGTTCGGCTCGGATCGGTTTGAACCACGGTCTGATTTTACGGTTTAAACCGTTGCTTAAACCGCGGTTTGAACCACAAATCTTACACTATACTATATCACTTAGCACTAGCAAGGACTGTAATCTTAAGTTACTGTGCAAATAAATCCTTAGAAATTAAACACTGATGTTCATATGAGTATAAAGTCTAAACATAATGAAAACTTGCAAATTACAATAGTTTGACATATAGTACTACCATCCAAATCCAACCATAGTACAAAGAACAACAAAACACTAAATTTAATCAATGTTCCATATAAGGGCTCTATGGTTCAGCTCCACGGTTCAGCTCTACGGTTCAGCTCGTGGTTCAGCTCGAAACGGCTCGGCTCAGTTTGGCTCGGTTCGGTTTGAAGGGTCAGACCGTGAGCCGAACCGAACCGTGTGGTTTATCAATTTTCAAAACCGAGCTGAACCGTATAAGTTTAAAAACTGAGCTAAACCGCACGGTTTGGCTCAGCTCGGTTCCGAACCGCGGTTTGAGCAGAACCATTTCCACCCCTACTCTGAAGGGCAAATGTCAAATAAGGCCATTTATTTGTAGAAATGGGTTTGAAGTTCTAAACTATTTCTTCTTAGTCCAAAATAACTGTCATTTTTAGATCAAAATTTTGGTCTAAAATAATTGTCACTTTTAAGCTAAATGTTTCTTACCCTTACATTGAAACTTGTTATGGATTATTAATTGTCATAGTGTGAGAGATTAATGTAGGAAAGATGCTTACTTAATAGGGGTTGATTTAGCACTTTTATCATTAAATCATTATTTTGGACTTGAGGGAGTAGCAGATAAGAATGTAAAGATTACAAAAACTGAAATTTAGGTTGTTTTTTTTACGAAAATGTGAGATTTTTCCGTTAACTCAACATGTGTTGTGCACATGTGGACTTAACTAAAATTAATGTTAGTCTTTAAGGGGTAAAACGAAATATTTAAATTTAAAAGATTAAATGTAAAAATATTACTAATATATAGTATATGTAATTCAAAAATTATTTTTGTTGATAAAATATTTCACTAAGTTAATTTTATATTATTATGATTTTAAATATAATTTCACCTAAGATTTTCTTACAAAAAAAATATTTCACTAGATTTTTTTTTTCTAATAATATATTTCACTAAATTAATAATACCCTAAAATCATGTAAAGGCAAATAAACATATATAATTCAAAGTACGTGTCGTGAGTATACCATTTTAGGGATTTTAATTTTATGGTAGATTAATTTAGTGCATTATTTAAAAAAATAAATTAAGTGAAATATTTTTCTTAAAATAATAATAATTCAGTTAATTTTTTATTTTTTTTATTTTTTTGTGAAGGATAGGAAGGCACGTCTGAATCAACAAAGAGGTAGCGTAAAGAGTCTGATTCACGATTAAGTATAGTGGCTGTGAGGACATTGCAAAAATAGCGTATATATATACTAGTGTATACTAGTGACAATCCAAAAAAAAAAAAATAGTGAACATATTTGAAAAATAGGTAAAATTTAGTGATTAAAGTAACTAAGGGCCTCTTGGTACAATGGTATCCGCGTGTGTGAGTAAGACTTCCACTTAGATGGAGGTCGCATGAAATGTAGCTAGCTTGTCAAAAAAAAAAAAAAAATGATTAAAGTAGTAATTTTGCCTTAAGGCTGCGCGGCAGATTCATGGGATGGCACGCATTTCCTGTGTCCATTTGTATGAGTTTTTAGCAAAATGACCCCGCGTACTATCAATTTATTGCAATGTAACATTTGTACTTTCAAAGTGATCAATGTCACCTGCGTACTATCATTTGGTAATTAATTGAACCCCAAATTTTAACTGTCGTTTATAAACTAACGGTCTTGTATACATATTTTTCAAATGTGGTCATTAAAGTTTTCTTTTTTGCAATGTCCTCATCCCTCTCATAGAATTGTAAAATTTTTAACTCTCACAGAATTGTCAAATTTTTAATTATTTTCTTCAATAAAATTGTGTTTTTTAGTTTTTTTTTTTTTTGAGAATTAAATCATTAGTATTACTTTTAGGGAAAAATTGCAAAAAAAAAAAATACCCAACTATTCACTTTCTTTGGATTTGATTATCAAACTCATTTTTTTCAACCAACACATCAAATTCATTTTTTATTGTGTCCATAGTCATTTTCTTTAACTCCGTTAATTTTTCTCTGTTAAATAGTCACTCTCCCATTGCCCCTGACATTTTTGAAGGGTATTTTCAGTACTCCATCCCTATCATGTCTATCATCATCCTTCCACCTTCACTAAAGATTTTCAAACCCACCCAGTTGCCATACTCAAGTTAGTGAATCTAGCTAACCAAACATTCTCCAATCAAATATTAAAAAAACACAAATTAGACAAAAAAAAAAAAAAAAAAAGAGATTATTTTGTTCATGATTTTGAACAAATTCATCAAATTAAACCCATCAAAAAATTATGTCAAACAATTAATATCCCGAAGAAAAACACAAACCGACCACCAATTTCAAACGGGTGCTACTATTCACACCCGCAAAATTGCTAAATATACCCGCAATAACAATTTTTTCAAAAATGCCATCAATCTAAATGACTTTGCTAACCCTCTTATACTCGCCATTATCATCTCTCTGTTCAAAGTTCCCAAATCCGATTCCAATATTTGATGCACGGGTTCGAATTTTGTTGCCGACCAAGTTCGACAATGTGAAGAAATGAAGAAGAGTGAGATTTAATTCTTCTTGGAGGTAAAAAAAGGCAGTGAATTTGACACAGCCAACAATAGAGCTTGCCTCGGATAATCAAAAGTGTTTCAATACCCAACACCCCCCCCCTCCCTCTCTCTCTCTTTCTCTCTCTCTCTCTCTTCTTAGCTTGTGAAGCTTTACAGATTCATACCCATTTAAGAAGGAAAGAGTCAATTTGAAGTCAATCCAATTTGGATGTTTGATTAAAGGGGAAGTTGGTGGGGGAGGATGAAAGGGCTATATCATACACCTGTAATTGTTTTCCGGGCTTTGGACTCTAGGCCCCCTGGGTGAGATCCAAATGCCATAAAAACCCAAGGTCAGATCAAAATCCCATTTAAACCCACCACAGCCCACAACCCTCCCCAGCCCTGCCCATGCCCTGCCCAGCCCGCCCATACCCATCCCAGCTCACTGTTTGGATGCAAAATTAAAATGTTGGGTATGGGAATTGAACCCATGACTTATTGTGAAAACTAACAACTTAACTACTACACCAACCTACTGTTTGATACAAAATTTGCAATATATTCTATTACTATTGCGCCTAAATGAAACTAAGTGAAGAAAAAACAAGATTCTAAATCAATTTATAAAATTTTTGATTATTCCCAAAACATCAACTTTTTGTTAAAAAAAAAAAAAAAACAAAAAACAAGATTTAAAAAAAAATATATAAAGTATTTAAATATTTTATTAGAAAAAAAATATAAAAGACCCAAAGATAAATTAAATTATAATTTTGTGCAATATCGAATTTTAATTTTTTTTTTTTTTTTACTAGCACCCTCCAGTAAACTATTTATATAAAATGACACTATTTAAGTCCTTATTACCAATTGTCATTATTTGCACTTATAAGACCTTTTGAGAGACTCATGAGTCTGCTATGAGACCTTGTAAATAGACCCTCATAAGTCTTATATGAGACATTTTTACATGTCTCATAAGAATTTACAAAGATTTTGATACAAATTATAAGACCTAAAAAATACACTTATGAGACCTTTGAGAGACTCATGAGTCTGCTATGAGACCTTGTAAATAGACCCTCATAAGTCTTATATGAGACTTTTTTACATGTCTCATAAGAATTTACAAGACTTTGATAGAAATTATAAGACCTAAAAAATGCACTTATGAGACCTTTGAGAGACTCATGGGTCTGGTATGAGACCTTTGTAAATAGACTTATGAGTCTGGTATGAGACAATTTACATGTCTCATAAGAATTTACAAGACTTTGATACAAATTATAAGACATAAAAAATCACTTATGAGACATTTAAGAGACTCATGAGTCGGATATGAGACCTTTGTAAATGACTCTCATGAGTCTGATATGAGACAATTTACATGTTTAATAAGAATTTACAAGACTTTGATACAAATTATAAGACCTAATTAATCATGTTTTTTAATGTAAAATGATATTTATTTTACAAATTTAATGTTTTTGTGAATAATCAAGAATTTCATTAATTGATTGGAAAGTTTTAATTGCTGACATTTATTTTGGCAAGAATGATACTTCTATTATTAAATGTTGTGAAACATTAATCAAGTTGTTCTAATATATTTTAATATTAACTCTTATACCGAAAGTATAAGACTAGTTCTTCTCTTATACTTTAGATATGAGAGTAATTTTTCTCACATTAAATCCCCATTTTTTAAAGAAATTATATACCTAAAATATAAGACTAGAATTACTCTTATATTTAAGGTATAAGAGTTATTTAGTTTATTTTCTTATAATTCTCATATTTTCAGTATATAATAGACTTAGTTGGTGTCATTTATGTAAATAAATGCCTTAACAGAAGGGTGATAATTAAAAACTTATAAAATATTATGAAATAATGTATTTTCGCAAATATAATTTAATTTATTTTTTAGGTCTTTCATATTTTTTAATAAAAAGCTTTAGATATTTTTATATTCTTAAATCATGTTTTTAATATTCTAACATATATTAAAAAAAATTGTGTTTTTGTGAATATTCAAGTTTTTCATTAATTAATTGTAAAATCTCAAGTTTTGTAATTTAGTTTCGTCCATATTTCAGTTAGTAATAATAAATATTGCAAAATTAGAAACAAGCAATGCATTGGCTTAGTGGTAAAGACATGGTTGTTATTGTAAAAGACCTAGGTTCGAAACCTGGGAACAACATTTTTGCTTTTAATTAAAGGGGTGGCTGGCATTGAGTTCTGGATCCGGGGCGGGGGGTTGGCCGGGGCGGGTGGGCGGGTCGGGACATCGGGCCTGGGCATTGGGCTTGGGGGCAGCCTGACCTGAGTAGTGTGTGATGGGTTTTTGGGCTTTTATGGAATTTTGATTTGGACAATGGGTGGAGGTGGACTTTTGGATCTCAGGTGGACTTTTATGGAATAATGATCTGGGAGAAGGGGCCTTGTGGAATTATGCCTTGTTTTCCACTACATGAAGAACATACATTTAACTGCATTGTTAGGATTAATTGAAGAGGAATAGGAGATTTAGGTTGAAAAGTTTAAATGGGTTGGGAAGTTGAAGATGACGTTGTTTTTGTGTGAAGAGTTTGAGTTTGAGTAAAATTAGGTGTGTGGGTGTATTAGGGTTTAAAAGGGTAAAATGGGACAGAGGTGGTGTATATCTAGTGTTGGGTGGATAATTATTTTGAGTAAACTTTGTGTTGCGGGTATATTCAGCAATTTTGCGGGTGTGAATAGTAGAACTCATTTCAAACCCATAAAGATATGACTTCAAATGAAAAAAGAATCTACGATCTCAAATTGATTTGCCACAACCAACTTCTGTTGCATATCCCCTCAGATCTTATTATGTAAGACCTTTTATCCAACTAATGACTCTTAGAATCTCTATTGGGCACAAATCAAAGGCATAAAAAGAGACAGAGTGAGAAAATGAGGAAATTCAATCCATGTGGGTTTTCTTTAAGAAGAAAGTCACCATACCCGGCCGTTCCTATCCGGGTTCGCCATCACCGGAGAAGAAGAAAAATTTACAGATCTGCGAAGGGAGCTTGTGCGGTGGAATCGATTTTTTTGTAACAGGCTCGATCCAAATTTATGGATTAAAGAGGAAATCCAACTGAAATTATATTAATAACTCTCGATAATGAAGAACAGAGCATTCAACCATGGAATTGAACTACTAAAAAGAGGAATTAAGCTAGCTACAACTACTCCTAGAGCAATAACCAAATCTAAACTATGAATAAAAAAATACTCAACAATCTTGCCACTCCTTCTGCCGATGCAATGCCCTCCATTTATGCACGGCCGACGCCGACCTAAAACCGTACACGAGCCATTCACGTTCCCCTTTGGTGGTTTGACATTGTAGGCCCTCACTAATCAACTATTTAATTACCAAACAGTCCCTCCATAATGTTGGGCTGTTACAACACCACCCTCCTTACAACAGCCTTGTCCTCAAGGCTACAAATCCATGAACTTCAATCATACTTGCTGCATTCCCCCAAAAAACTTTCCACCACCAAACTAGGCAAAACAAGGTAGTACTTCAGCGGCATTGACAAAGTGCAAAAGCTCAGTAATTCTCGTCACCACCACAGACTATCATATACTTTGGCCTTACTCTATTGAGTCGCGCATAAGAATCGAATTTCTTCTCGAGTTTGATGCCACCAACAACACCAATAATCACAAGTACAACACCATATTCATATTTCGCCTCTTCCATAACAAACGCAATGACACTAACCTCGTGACTGTTTTTCCATTAGCTTCTCTAAGAGGCTTCAACTGCTACAAATTAATGAATTGTCCGACTTCTTCCTCGTGCTCTTGCAGTTGTTCAGCATGAGTATATCCTTGCAATTGAGAAATGTGCAACGGTATGCCATTGCTTGGGTTCATAGTACACAGGCTAGAAGCAAAATTAGTAAAAACGTCATTTTTAGGACCATTAGCACCCTTTGAACTGTCATCAATCCATGCCTTACTAAATTTCAAAACAGGAGCAAGTTCAACATCAAGTTCCCATATGAAGATCTCACCACCATGGCTGCCAAACTCAATTAAACTGCCGTGATTTGCTGCAAAAAGATTTCTGTCATCATAATCATTCTGTACATAAATTGACATCATCTTCTTTCTAGGATGAACTGAATTGGCATTATTCGCTACACTACTACCTACACGGTGCTTTGCATAAAGTCATGCATTATCAAGCTCAATCTGGAAAATTATCACAACATTCTGATCTCCTGTCTTGTTACAATTCATGGTAATGGGGCTGTGGGATTTCAACCATTGCACCATCATTATAATATCACCCCCTTTTTTGGAACCTGAATAGATATAGTCAATATGCATTGAAGCAGACCCCAACTTTTTTATTACACCAGTCTTTTGAGAAGCATCCACTATTTGAATTGAACGACGTGTACAGTCAACTAGCGATGATGCATTGTTGTCATCATCGCTAGTATTAACACTTATACTGTTAGCTACTTCACCTGACTCATTAAAATCAAATCTGACACCTCCAGGAACCAGATTTTCATTAAAATTATCATCAGGACCAATATCACTCTTCAATTCCTAGAGTGACTGCTCAATTCCTTTTCTAAAAGCCATTCCCTCATGGTTTTCCACACCTGAACCGAAACCTCCACCTCCATAAAAAACAATCTTGTCCCTTGTAACATGGCTGGGATTATCGACAAACAGATCCTTAGCACATCTATTTTGTACAAATGAAACAAGCAATCCATTCCAAAAAGCATAAGCAGTGTCATTCCCATTCTCCTCTATATTCTCCTCTATAATGTCATTCCCCTTTTCTATTTTTCCACCAGTTACATTAGGAGCCAGAACTTCATAAAAAATATTATTGCCACCATTCTCATTCTTCACCGCCACTGGTGGTTGCCTTGGTCCTTTTCCAAAATCTATCACATCCTCCTCCATTCGTAGCCACTCGACATCATGAATGAACTTTAAGATCTGTTTCAAGCCAGTAAAAACTGCCATACTGCAGTCTTTCCCATTTCTAGATGAAGATCCCTTCATTCTAACTTTCTTCTTTTTCGAAAACAAGTCCCCTGTCTAAACATAACCAAAAGTTATCTCATACCATAAAATTCCATCTCTCATAGGAACTTTATCAAACAAGTTCCTCACATCAATCAACCTCTTGTTCTCCATACACTTAGCAAGTAACTCATATCCAAAGACAAAATCATCAACATCATTTCCCTTCCCCATTATTTTGTCACATGTTATCTCTATGTTCTCAAGCTCCTCCGTAGTCCCATCAACACCAAAAACAATACCAATTTCAATACTCTCTTTTTAGCAAACATATCATTGGAACCAAGACTCCCCTTCCCAACAAACTCGACAATTACATCCTCAATATCCAAATTATTAGTTTCATTTCTCTCCTCTTGAACACACAAATCAACAACATCATCAATCATTTCCTTATCACATTTTGGCTCTTGATAATTCTCAGTGAGTTGACTTTCTCGAGCAATAAAATGATTCACATAAGTCATAGCCTCGGAAACTGTAGAAGGTGTAAGATATTTCACATAAGACTTGATTTCTTCTTCCAAACCAGCAATGAAAAATTCCAAAAAGAATTCTTCACTCAGTTCATTGCACATATGTAGGGCTATTGTCTCCAATTGAGATCTAACAACATGGAATTCCTCAAAATATTCATCGAATGACTTTGTCTGTACAATCCTCTCTAGGAATACAGATGCACACATTTCTAACTCGTTCATATCTTTCGGAAGCTCGAGAAGGATTTGGCAATCAGCTCCTAACGGAAAATAGTTAACACCTACACTAATCTTTGATCCATCAACTTCTGAAATTAATTTTCTGTTATCAGCATCAACACTCATTTCATTTTCCTCATTGAAACTACCACAACCAGCACCACCATTCCATACCCAAGGATGTGTTTGTGAAGCGCTAGGGATATATGTGTAGGGGTTTACAAATTGAGTATAGGATGAGATGTTATGCAGTGGGTACTGAGAGTTCAGGCCAGTATTAGGATTCTGAAAATTTAGGTTTTCATGTGGCGTGTGTGGGTTTGGTGTATGGGTATAAACCAGATTGTAATCACATGGAGATAAAACATGAACATTAGGGATCTGAGAAGTAGGGATAGTAAGAGACGTAGGTGTATTTGTGTAAAAACCAGATTGGGAGTAAAGGGAAAAGCAGCATGAACATAAGGAGAGAAATTAGGGTTTAAAGAGTACCTAACTTCCAATTCATTGTTTGGATCATAAATTCTTGCAATCCTTGTGCCAGATTCATGTCTGGAACCCAAATTCTCCACCATGGAATCCACCATCATCTTCATCTCTGCAAATCTACCTTCCATCCTCTCCCATTGTTGGTCGATGATCTCCAAGCCATTCAACCTACCATCCACCATGGATACAGAAGCGGTCCATGAATCGACCGCTCTGATACCAATTGTAACAGACTCGATCCAAATTTATGGATTAAAGAGGAAATCCAACTGAAATTATATTAATAACTCTCGATAATGAAGAACAGAGCATTCAACCATGGAATTGAACTACTGAAAAGAGGAATTAAGCTAGCTACAACTACTCCTAGAGCAATCACCAAATCTAAACTATGAATAAGAAAATACTCAAAAATCTTCCCACTCCTTCTGCCGATGCAATGCCCTCCATTTATGCACTGCCGACGCCGACCTAAAACCGTACACGAGCCATTCACATGCCCCTTTGGTGGTTTGACATTGTTGCCCTCACTAATCAACTATTTAATTACCAAACAACCCCTCCATAATGTTGGGCTGTTACATTTTTTCGTGGATGACGATTGGGGTTTAGGGTTGGAGCGATATTTGCAGAAATTCGCTTGATAGGATCCCTAAATTGAACACCAATTGGTTGTGGTGAAGATGGTTTTTACCTGGGTTCAATTTTTGGGGAGGTTCATCGGGGTTTTTTTTTTTTAATGATCTAATATCTGGAATTTACAATTTTAAGTATAGTCATTGTCCAAGGAACAACCAAATTCATTAAGTAGTTTTCATAGAGAAGAAGAAGAAACAGAGGTGGAGAAGGATTGGAGGAGTCACGGTGGTGGATGTGACGGATACAAAAGCGAAAGAGTTGCTGGAGACTGAAGTACCAAAAATGCCCCTTAAAATTACTCATGTGCCATGGCACATGACTATTTAACGGATAAATGCTAACGGTGTTAGTAAAAGTGACTTTGGATGCAAAAAATAATGAGTTGGATGTGTTAGTTGCAAAAAAAAAAAAAAAGAGTTTGGTGATCAAATCCAAAAAAAAGTGAATAGTTGAGTGATTTTTTTTGCAATTTTTCCAACTTTTAAATTGATATTCCAACACCCAACATCATTTCCACCTCCACCTCCATTTCATCACCACCACCACCCATGATCCACCACCACCATCAACAGCAGTCACCACCTAACGAAAGAACCATCAAACAATCTCCAAATTAAAAAATACACCCTCGTCTATCACCAACACATATCCCACCATCAACAAACAACAATGATCCCTTCCAAATCACAAACATCATCCAAATCCTCAATCTTCAAGTTCACAAACACAAATACCACAAAAAAAAAAAAAAAAAAAAAAAAAATCGGACACAAACATCATCAAAATCCTCAACCTTCAAGCTCAAAATTCAAACATTATCTGATTAATCATCTTGCCGCCGGATCGGGAGACATACGTTTTTCTTCCAAAACCCATATTTGATTAATCAAACTAAAAAAAAAAACACTCAAATCTGATTAATAAAAATGGGAATAAAACACACCTTACAGTCAAACCCACGTACGCACACGCATACACACAGGCCCAAAATCAAACAATAATCTTCACATCTAAGAAGGCTGGGTGAAATTTTGTTGGATCTGGCTGTCGGACTGAAGAGATTTCAAAATTGGCTTGTGAGAGATCGTTGACGAGTGAAGAGTTGGGGAAGCACTGGATGTTGGGTGAAGGAGAAGAACTGGATGAGGGTTATGTCGGGAAGGGAAGAGTTTCGGCAACTTTGGATGGTGGTGGGCCGGAAATGATCTTACCGGTGCAAGCGGTTGGAGCGTTAGAGATGGAGGTGGTGACGTTGAAGATGAAGAGGGGTTTTGTTTTGAGGGTTTGTGGAGGGGAATAATCTAACCGGATTTGGGGGTGTACATCTTACTTAAACCTCTTATACTTCCACATTAGTTATTTTACTTAGCGATAATTAGTCACGTTATAGCACATGACCAACTCCAACAATTCTATGAGAGAGATGAGGACATTGCAAAAAGAAAACTTTAATGACCATAATTGAAAAGTATGTATACAAGGCCGTTAGTTTTTAAACGGCAGTTAAAATTTGGGGTTCAATTGATTACCAAATGATAGTACGCAGGTGACATTGTTCGCTTTGAAAGTACAAATGTTACATTGCAATAAATTGACAGTACGCGGGGTCATTTTGCAAAAAAAAACTCATTTGTATATGGAGTATTATATGGTCTGATTCAAAATCACTCCCAACCTGTTGAATAAAAATAAAATTTAGTCATGTTTTTCTTTTTCTTTTTTCGAAATAAAACTTTAGTCTTTTTTGTTAGTTTTATCATCCACTTGTTCCAGTCAGTAGTCGAAACTGAGACCTCTCCCTAAGGGAGGACTCTATGCACACACTCGGATACCACTAGGCCAAAATGACTATTCACAATTTAGAATTTTTCTGGACATCTAATGAGGAATGCTAGGGGGGAGAAAATAAACTCACAAAATCTTGCTCACAACATAAGGTGGCGATATTTTATTGGTTGCATCGATAATGAATCCGCCACACTTTAATTAAAAACACCAATTAAATCATTACACCTAGGATTTTGTGAGCAAGATTTTGTGATTTTTTGTGCCCCTAGTATTATTCACATCTAATACCTCAATGTAAGATATATTAATTGCTATTTTTCCAATAATAATGATTAATATTCAGTAGCAGACTCAAGACTCAGAGCATTTCGTAATTGAGGGTAACAAATACACTGTAAATCTTTATGTGAAAAAAATAATGCTTGATGTGGAACTTAAACCTGGTATGATGCTGCCAAAAACGTGTCGGATCAGCCCTTCGTCTAGCGGTTCAGATAAATCCAGTAATGAGAACTTCCCCGTTCGGATCTGCGGATAATGAACAAACGTAAACTACGCCGGGGCTTCACCGGCGAAGGCCCTCCGGCGTGAGAGTAAGAATACGGGTGATATGTCTGAATAAAGAAATCAATTGACTAGTTTAGAGCCAAAGAGTTTATTACCTGTTTCCTGTGTAGAGGACCTGTTTATATAGGCATGGGTGAATGAGTCCTGACTTGCTAAGTAAGCCAGGGAGCCCGTATTGCTTTGGGACTCGTATTCCTTGGAGATAGACTCCGGATAAGGATGAGTGGTATCCCAGTTATCTTGTAGAAGAGATATCCTTGTTCAGATAAGGATCTTCACTGTTAGAGTTATAATCAAACTCCGTAAGTGGACTCCCTGTGATAATGGGAGGTTTATGATACATCTCATCCTGTCATCTAGTTCGACTCGTCATAGAGGCCGACTAGGGGTAGGGCTCCTTGAGTTCGGCCTAGGCAAGGACTGCGTGCTCGGCCTGGTTGATGTCGGCCTATAGCATGGGCTTCTGGTGAATGGGCCTCTCGGTATAGGCCTTTTAGGTGTATGGGCCCAGAGCATATGGGTCCCATTTACTCAAGTCGGCTTATGTCGTTCAGTGGCCCCTGAGTTTCTATCTCGGCATGCCGAGTAGGAACTGTAGTTCGTACTTCACCTGCAACTTCATTAATATTGATATGACCCATAGCCGCCAAAAAAATCCTTATTCGATTGTATTTGCTGATGTCACTGCGGATTTAATTCAGATGGAATCATTATTCCTCTGGGGAATATGCAGGCTTTATTAATTGCCCCCCAATACTTCGCCTATTTGTATTACAACGCATATATAAGCGATTGTCCCTTGATATTTCCTGTCCAAAAGCCCCTTTTCTTTTTTCCTTCAAGAATCCTCAAGAAATTTCCAGAAAATCCCCAGATTCTCCCAAGAATCTTCGAGATGGCCCCAAAAAGAACGTACGGTGATGCGTTCCCGGAGGAAGTTGATACAGAATCAGAAAATCAAGTTGAGAATTATGATTCCTCAAGCAGTGATGATTTCATGTTTTCATCCAAGTACCGTTCGTCTTTTCCGGCGGAGGAGTCACCGTCCGACAGTAATGGTGAATTTGGAGAACCTGACCCAATCGACGAATTTTCCGATAATGATTCCGATGCAGAAGAGTCAGAGGATGAGGACGAGGATGATGATGAAGATGATGAAGATGATCCAGAACCCATCATTATTGATGAATATGGATATGATGGAGACGTTGAGTGGGAGGAAGATGATGGAGACCAAGATCAAGATTGTGATCTTTCTTGAATCTTTAGTTAGAATGATCCAGTAGTTTCTTTTTTGATTTTGTACAGGTTAGGCCCCCGGCCTCGTTGTGGGGGTCCTTTTTGTTATATATATAATGGAATTTTACCCTTTCAGTCACCTTTGTTCTGATTGTGGTTTGACTTCATGGCTTGAATTCCTTGCATCCTGTATGACCTTGATTTTTATCTCATTAACACTACCTATTTCTTGATGGCGTCTTAAAGTAATGCCGATCGCCTGATCCTTGTTGACATGTCGGCATGGAATACATGATAGCTTTCTCGCGATTTAGTCGCATCTGGTCAAAGCCGAGGTGTCGCTAAGTCATATGTCGGTCTGTGCTGGCAGTCTCTTGACCGTTCGCTACTCCCCAGGCTAATGATGTCACAGATTTGTGACGTCAGCTGTGTCAGGCGGCGGAGGGTAAGTGAAGAGACCTTATGCGTTATGGGGGAGTCACATCCCTTAACTATCGGTAATGATGGCTAGCTTGGTGACGTCAACAACCGCCAAAAATCCACGAGATTTTCACGAGATCTCGGGCGGACGGAGGTCAAATTCTTGGGCTTTTATTGACCCACGAATTTCTATCGATCGAAATTCTCAAAACCCTTTTTTACCCTCTCACTTTATCAGTCCAAGGTTTTCATTTCTAGGGTTTACTGCATCGGGATTTCGATGGGCGATCATCCTACATCCTTTGATTTCGGCAGACGATTCTATCGGTGTTTCGGCGTTCCTTCCTCTTTTTCTCTGCTTACCTCCATTTACTACCCAAAGCATCTTGTCAGGTACCCTTTTATCTCTTTTACCTTTCAATTTCTTTTCTGTTGTTCTCCATTCTTTTCGGCAAATCTAGCTTTTTATCTTGCTCTTCTATGGGAATTTCTTTTGGTTGTTCCTCATCGGTCCGTCTGGGTTTTCATAAAGCAAACCGAAGGATTTATAGGAGAACAGATGGTCCCTGGTTCTTGTTGGATTTAAGTGAAATCAAAGGACTTCTCGTAGAACACAGAGCTTTCACCGGAACTGTAGAATGGCCGGCTAATAGCCGCCGGTTTGATCGCTTGGGGATGATGAATCCCAAATTAGTTGTTCTTCCTTATTTGCCTGACCTTCTGTCCTATATTTCTTCCCACTACATTCTGTCAGAGGACGGGATGTCCCCCTCAACTTCTATTAATGAGGGGAGGGGGTTAGATGCAATTCCCACCTCGGTTTTAGATGCTAACCCCCTTCTTTCCTCTGCAGTTATGTCGGGGGAGAGCACTTCTGCTAGAATAGTTGATCGGTTTAGAGATGATGTCCGAGAAGGGGGCTGAGGTCCTGGCCGCAAGAATCTTGGTCGGAGAGGGAATAACGTGGGCCCTTCCAAACCTAAGCACCCTAAGGCTGGGGACGAGATGATTGATTATCTCTACGATAATTGCAGGATCTCTCGTGATGATTACGACTTGGTGTATCAGCGCGCCTCTGCTTTGGGTAGTAATGAAGAAAGGGCTGCCTTCTACCTAAACCATATTGAGATAGCCTTCTTTTTCAAACAGTTCGAACTTAGGCTCCGTCTACCCCTTGATCCCTTTATCTGTGAGTTCCTAGAGGACTGGCAAGCTGTTCCGGCTATGCTAGGTGCCAATGCTGTTAGATATCTCACTTCCTTCATAGTCCTCTGCCGAAGCTTGTGCTTTGAACAATGTCCTTGGGCTTTCTACTAGTTTTTTTAGGGTAGTTTTAATGAGACCACTCATGTTCTGATTTTAAGGAGTAAGCAGAGGCGCCCTAAGATCATTGCTCCTATTTCGAGCTCAGTGAGCAAGGTGTCCGGCTGGAATAATCATGTCATCAAAGTTGAGAGCCGCCATGGTTAGGAGTTCCTCGTTCCAAAACATACCCCTGAGGCACCGGAGACTTGCTACAAAGCTCCGTGGAGTGATGCCTTAGTCCAGCGGTTAACTGATTTTGCCTCGGTCCAGCAGCTAGATTGGTCAGCCTTGGAAACTGATCATGGCTATTACGTCCAGGCTGGCATTATGCTGGGACCATGGGCCGGAGTTGATGTGATAGTGGCTGTTAGTAAGGGTAACAGGTTTCCTGATTGGGTTGTCCACCCCAATTTCATTTTCTATCGGGACTGCGATGTGTGCCAGACCCAGGATGAGCCGTGTTTGAAAGTTAAGAAAGTTGTTGGATGTATATTTTCTGACTCTTATCTTGGTACTTGTCTATCACATCTTTATTGTATTATAACCTTGTTTCACATTTTTTCTCGCAGATTTGACCATGGAAGAAGAGAGGGAGCTTGAGCAGGCGTACTCATCCGATCCCAATAGGCTTCTTAAGAAGAGGAGATTGAAGTCCAAAACCTCTGGTCATAGCAGGAGGCACGTCCGCATGGGTGCTAGGCAAGAAGTTTTATCCGCCAAGGAAGTTGGTCCTTTGCCCACTGTTGATGTGGCCGGCACGGCGGGTCAGACCGAGGAGGTCGCTGGGGGTGCCTCATCTTCGATGAGAGGTCCTGCTTCCAGTCCGGCTAGGGAGTCTGCCATAGAGACAGATGCCAATGCCAAGATCCTGAACCAGAAAAGAGGCCGTGATGTGGTCGGAGAATCCTTGGATGAGCCTGCTGCTAAAAGACCAAGTTCTACCGCTCCTGGTGCTTCCTTTGCCTTTTTCCTCGGAGGAGATCGATGCCTTGGTGGCGGAGTTTTTGGGTGTTATACCGTTGAGGAGCCTCGACATTACTGCCCGATCTGGCCCGATGATAAGGCTCGGCCGGCCGGTTTTAGATCGAGCTTTTGATGCTGACCTACTGCAAGGGCTAGCCTCTATGCCACCCACTTATGCCCAAATGGCCGAGCGCAAGGGCCTGATTATTACCGAGGTAATGGACTAACCTTCTTGCTTTCTGATGGTTCCTTTGCTCCCTTAGTTGATATTTTCTTCTTCTTCATGCAGCTTGCCACCCTTGCCAAACACGAGGCGGCACAATGGTCCGGAGTCGGTAAGAAGATGGCCGATCTGGAGGGCAAGGCGACTCGGGCCCAAGTGAAGCTCGGCCAGACTGTGGAGATGGTCAATCAAGCACGAGAAAATGCCAAACTGGCTCATACCGATAAGATTAAGGCTGTTAGGGAGGCTGAGGCAGAGATCGAGAAACACAAGGCAACTGCAAGGCGGTTTGAAGAGGAGGCTAAGTCACTTCGGGAGGAGCTTGAGAAAGAAAGGGAGAATGCTGCCCTCTTAGCTAAGGAGAAGGAAGAGGTGGAGACGAAATTCCAACAGTTAGAGGAGAGCATTCCGGCAAAGGAAAAAGCCGCTGTGATGAACTTTCAACGCAACGTGATGCCGTCAATTATCGATGATCAGGTAAAGACTACATATGTCGATGGCTATACCCACGCAGCTCGGAAATTCCACATAGATCCTGAAGTGAACGTTCCAGTTGAGAAGTGGGCCCGTCTCCTGCTGAATGACGCCTATGGAGTAGAAGCCCGTGCAACACATTCTCTGATCCCTTATTCCGATAGTACCCTTAGGTTGATAGCTCGGCAGGACGAGGCTGAGGGCAGACCGGCCTGGAGCGTTCCTCCTGTCGATCCCAACAATTTCCATGCTTTGGTGGAGCGCTTTCAGGAAGAGTTAGGCCCGGATGAGGAGGACGAGGAGGGCGATGAGGAGCAGCAGGCTCTATGAAAATTTATTATTGGGGGTGTTAGGCCGGAGGGGCCTCTTGATAAAATTTATCTTTTTATTTCCGTAAGCCGGTTTGGCTTGGAACAATTTGTTTTTTGTAAGTATTCAACTGCCCGGGCCCAGTGTAGTCTGGGGGGTACAAACACCGTTTGCTTTTGTTTATTTAAGTATTTGTCTGCCTCGGGCCAGTGTTAATCTGGGGGCGTAAACACTTGTTATTTGCAGGGATTCGTCTACCTCGGTTTGAGGTGTAAATTAACCCTGGTTTTCTTAACCGTTATGTAGTTAAGTGTTATCTCGCCACTTGTTCAGGTTGTTTTTATCTCGGTTTGAGATGTCTTAACACTGTCTGAAGTGATGAGATTTTATCCATGTTGTAGGCTGCGGTCGTTCACCATTATGGGCCGTGACGAGCGTTAAGTGCTCGGTCTTGTTTTAATTTGAAAGAACTAAACGTTATCTAGTCTCAAATTGTCATGGGGATTCGGACGTCTTGGTCTTGCCCAAATTTGAGAGGACTAGCTGTCAGAGTTAGGTTCAAAATGCCATAATTCGAGACGTTTTAGCCTCACCTCAGAAGCATGTTATGCATGTCATGGTCATGCTAGTTATTGAAACTAGGCTTAGAGGTTTGGCATAAGTGCTCTTGATAACGATCTCGGCATTTGTTGAGAATGCCTTGAACTGTGTATTCGTATGAGTATGTAAAATCGACGTAATGAAAAGAAACTCTGTTGATAAAATTAAAGATAGTAATATCTAAACTAGGAATGTTTTAAACCTAGAAAGTGAAAAATCTATTCTAGAAAGCGATAAAAGATGGATAGGGTGGCGAGGTATTACTGATAGTATTTCCTCAGGTGCTCTGAATGCCATGGGTGTTTAAGCTCTTTTCCTTCCGGAGTTCTGAGCATGTAGGTCCCTTCTCTGATAACGTGAGTAACGATATAGGGACCTTCCCAGTTTGGAGAGAGTTTATTTTGCTGAGCCTTTAAGTGTGTCGACTCGATCATTCTGAGTACCCAGTCACCAATTTCGAAAACTCTTTTCTTTACCTTGCTGTCATGGTAGGCCTTGGTCTTTTGCTTATAATTAATCATCCTGAGTTGAGCCGTTATTCTTTTTCCTTCAACTAGGTCTAGGTCTAGCAATCGGTTGCACTCATTGACCACCTCATCATAATTGGTCACTCTGAAAGTGGGTAAGACCATCTCGGCTGGAGCCACAGCCTCAGATCCATAAGTCAATGCAAAGGGAGTCTCCCCAGTTGGCCCCCGAGTGGTTGTACGAACTTCCCATAAAGCAAGAGGGAGGTCATCCAGCCACTTTCCTTGGCTTCCCTCCAGACTCTTGGTTAGGGCTTTCAGTGTTAATTTGTTTGCTGCCTCGGCTTGCCCATTACCTTGAGGGTGACTAACCGATGACTTTTTGTGTTTGACCCCTAGTCTGTTTAATTCCTCTGTGAATGCATCAGAGAACTGGAGTCCGTTGTCTTTTACAATAGAATGTGGGACGCCGAAACGACACCATATATAGTCATGGATGAAGTTGATGGCGTTCTCCTCTGTAATCTTTGCCAAGGGCTTAGCTTCCACCCTCTTTGTGAAGTCGTCGACTGCTACAATTATGAACTTATTGCTTCCTTTTGCCAAGGGAAACGGCCCAATGATGTCGACTCCCCACATGTCGAATGGCCATGTCGGTATGATGAGGCTTTGTTCTACCGATGGAACTTTAGGTAGGTCCGAGAAACGCTGGCATTTGTCACACTTCTTTACATAGGCCTGGGCTTCTTCTCTTAAGTTCGGCCAATAGTAACCGAGTGTGATTACTTTATCAGCAAGGGTTCTGGCCCCCGGGTGTCCTCCACAAACTCCTTCATGTACCTCATCCAGTAATTTCTCTGTGTCTTTAGGGGAGACGCATCTCAGGAGGGGCCTGGAGAACGATCTTCGATATAAAATGTCATTCCAGACTATGTACCTGGCCGTCTTCTTCTTTATCATCTTGGCCGCCAACTCGTCCTCAGGTAGCTTGCCCTTCTCGATGTAGTCTTTGTAATCCTCAATCCAGGTTCTCTCCTCGTCGTCGAGAATCAATATCTCCAATCTCTCGTAGGCAGGTTGATCGACGTAGATGACTAGAGGATTGGTTTCTTCTGACGTGGCCATCTTTGACAGAAAGTCGGCCTCCTGGTTGTGCTCTCGTCCTACTTGCCTTATTTCCCAAAATTCCAAGTTCTTGGTCAAATTCAAGACAAGATCCCTGTACTTAGTCAGCATGTGGTTCTCGGTGTTATACTCTCCCTTCACTTGGTTCACTACGAGTTGGGAATCACTGTAGGCTACCAGTTTGTTTGCACCAAAGAACTTTGCCCTCTCTATTCCCAAGACCAAGGCTTCATACTCTGCCTGGTTGTTTGAAGCTGGGAATTTAAATCTGATGAAGTCACGGGCTACATGTTCGCCGCCTGGACTTGTTAAACACACCCTGGCTCCACTTCTTCCTTTTGTCGTTGATCCGTCCATGTACAAGATCCAACAATCATTTGGCAGTTCCTACGGTGGTTCCCTGTCCATGGGAGACTTCCTCTTCCTATTGGTCGGCGTATATTCACTTGAGAACGCGGTCTCGACTAGGAAGTCAACCAAAGGTTACGCCATCAAGGTCTTCCTCGGCTTGTAGGTAATGTCGAACTCGGTCAATTCAATGGACCAGTTCAATAATATTTCTGAGCTGTCCATCTTGTGTAGTATCTTCCTGAGTGGCGCATCGGTGTAAACCGTGATGGGATGAGCAGAAAAGTACGCACGCAGTTTTCTGGCGGTAATGACCAAGGCGTATGCTATCTTTTCGGCGTTATAGTATCTGCTATCGGTGTCTGACAACGCTTTGCTTACATAGTACACCGACTTCTGACTTCCATTATCTTCTGGTACTAACACGGACGCCACGACTCTGTCTGTTGCTGCAAGGAATACGGAGAGTGTCTCTCCCATAATTGGACTGCTAAGTAGTGGAGGTGAACCCAAGTATTCTTTCAATTGTAGGAATGAGGCTGAGCATTCTTGGGTCCAGTCGAAGTCCTTAGTTCCTTTTAAAGCCTTGAAGAATGGTAATGACTTTTCTGCCGACTTGGTGATAAATCTTCCTAGGGCGGCCACCCTTCCATTCAACCTTTGAACTTCTTTTACACATGTAGGCTCTTTCAAGTCGACTAAGGCCTGGATTTTCTCATGGTTTGCCTCAATGCCGCGCTGTGATACCATGAAACCGAGGAACTTGCCAGCCGTGACCCTGAAAACACATTTGCTGGGGTTGAGCTTCATGTCGTTTTCCTTCAGGTTTCTTATAGTCTCCGTCAGGTCTGGGATGTAGCTTCCTGACTTGGTCTTTATTACCATGTCGTCAATATAGGCTTCCATGTTCCTGCCGATCTGGGATTTGAACACCTTGTTCACCATCCTCTGATAAGTTTCTCTGGCATTCTTAAGGCCAAAGGGCATCATTACATAATAATAGATCCCTCCTGCTGCTTGGAAGGCGGTTTTTTCAATGTCATCTTCGGCCATCTTGACTTGGTGGTAACCGGAATAGGCATCAAGAAAACTCAAAGTCTGGTGTCCAGCAATGGAATCCACCAGCTTGTCGATCCTGGGGAGGGGATAGCTATCCTTTGGGCAAGCCTTGTTGAGATCTGTGAAGTCGACACATATTCTCCACTTGCCGTTTTATTTTTTAACCATTACGACATTAGCCAGCCACTTGGGGTATGTCACTTCTCTGATGATCCCGGCTTTCAGCAATTTATCCACCTCGATCTCGATTGCCTTCTCTTTATCTATGGAGAAGACCCTTCGTCCCTGCTTGACTGGTTTGAAAAAACTGTCCACCTCTAGTTTGTGGAAGGCGATGGCTTCTTTAACTCCAACCATGTCTTCAACCCTCCATGCGAACACGTCTAGGTTGTTTTTTAGAAGGTTGATAAGCTCTTCTCTTTTTTCCTGGGGGAGTTGCTTTCCAATTCTTATCTTCTGATCTGGGTAGTCGGGATTGATAATGACCTCGTCTAGCTGGTCCACTGGTCTCAACTCGGGACCGTCTCTGAACTCCAAGGTTTCCACAATGATTTGCTTGACTTTTTCCTTATCTTTGCCCTCTAGGCTCAAATTCTCCATATCTAGGAGTCTGTCTATCTCGGCTTCCATGTGGTCGGGTATTGTGGCTCCCGAGCTTGGGATGAAGGCGAGGGTTGAGTTGCTCGGCTCGTCCGAAGTTGTGTTCATGGAAATACAGCCATATCCTTCCAGCCCGTAGGTCACCTCGGTCTCCGTCATGTCATTATCATTATCTAGTACTACCCATTCCTCAGGCATGTCTACTGTTATTACGCCGATGTTAGGGGCTGATGTTGTGATCGTGGTCGACTTCGATATGGTAATATTCCTTTCTGGAGTGTCAATCTCCATCTTGGTTTTTACTTTTCTGGACCTCATCACGTGCTCTAAGAAATGTTTGGGGTTGCCGAGGACGCAACCTATACATTCTGGGGTTGGGAATTTCACCCTTTGGTGAGGGAGGGAAGCAACCATTCCCAATTTTCCCTGACTAGGAGAGCCGAGGATGGCATGGTAGTCACTTTCCAAGTCCATAACGATGAAAGTGATCGTTGCCGATGTTTTATAGGGGTATTCACCAATTTCTAATACCAAGTCCACGGTACCCTTAGCCTCGGCTTTATGATTTGTAAATCCTTCTAGTCTTTCGTTGTATGGGGACAGCATAGTATCCGGTAGCTCCATTTCCTTGAAGGTTCTGTAATAGAGCACGTCTTTAGCAGCCCCAGAATCTATTAAGAGCCTTTCCGATTCACAGTTGTCAATTCGGCCTGTGATGACCAACGACTGCTCTCTCATGGCCCTGTTTCCGGCCAGCTCGTTAGGGGAGAAGCTGATCACTTCCTTTCCTTTGTGAATCCAAGGGGGAAACATTGCTTAGCTCGTAGATCTGTTCTTTGAGCTTGGTATTTGAAGGAATTTCCTCCCTTATCACTCCGATCAGCTTTGCCCGGGGTGGTCTATCTTCGCGGTCATCCACCGCCTCACCCACTCTCGGACGTTTGTTGTCTTTCTTTGCTAAGTATTCATTTAGTTCCCCCTGATCGGCCCACCTTTGTAGTATTTTCTTTAGGGCAAAGCAATTGTCCGTCTCGTGCCCATTATGTCGTTGGTAGGCACAGTACTTGCTTGTGTCCCTTGGGAACTTTGGGTTATCTTTAAGGGGTTTTGGATTTGGGAGATTCACCAGGTTCATGATCTCGGAAATCGGCTTTGTAAGGGGGTAAAAACCTCGGTCGGTCTCGTTCTATTCTTCCCTCAGTTTCCACTTCCATTGTTACCCTGGACCGAGTCAGAAGTGGGTGGTCTGCTTTCCCTTCCTCAATCTCGATCTCTGTATCCGGACATCAGTTTCTTTTTTTCTTCAGCAATGGCTGTTGCATAGGCCATCTGGTATAGCTCAGATTTTGTGAGATGTTCTCTTACCGACAATTCATAGGTGAGATTGTTTGATCTTTGTCCATTATAGAAGCACATTATGATCTCCCTGTCGGTGAGTCTCTCTTCTATTGAGTCAGCCAAGTCTCTGAACCTATTGTAGAAGTCCATAGTTGATTCGCTCTTTCCCTGAACTATGTTTGCCAGATCTGACAATCTTTTCTTTCTAGCCCCGGAAGTGGCGAAATACTCTAGGAAACTTGACTTTAATTTAGAGAAAGAGTTGATGCTTCTTCTTTCTAGGTCCATAAACCAAGACCTGGCTGCTCCAACTAACGTACTAGAGAAGGCCTTGCAAAGTACGTCGTCTTTGTTGAAAACCAAGGCCATCATACCTTCGAAAGACTAGAGGTGGTCCATGGCATCAGAATTGCTAGAATATTTGTCTGGTGAGGAAGCTTCAACTGGGGATTAGGTGGAGAATCCTTAATCCATTGAGCAAACGGACGCATCGCGTCATAGTCGGTCTTCGGCTTTCTCTGCCCCTGGTTCATCTCTATATTGTCCATCCTCTCCTGCAAATCCATTATGATCTGCTCACTGAATCCTGAGCTACGATGGGAGCTTCTCGGCCTGTCTATTTCTTTGTCTCGGCCCCTCCCAACAACTCGGCTTGTGTCTGGATCATCACGGGGTCGTCTCGGAGTAGTATGACGAGGTGGCTCCTGTCTGGGTGGGGCTTGATCTTGATTTTGCCATCATCACCTTTCTCCTAGAAATCTCACATCTGGAGATTCTGCCTCATCTTCTCTCCTACGGTTTATCTGATCTCAGATCTCTTCCATCGGGATTAATTGGGCCAAGTCGACCTTCTAGTCGGCTTAGTGGAGCAGCTCGATTTCCTGGGGGCGCATCACGCAGTTCCTGATGACGTCTGTCATCAGTGCGTGGGTTCCCCTTACGGTCACTTCTTTCTCCGCCTCCCAAAGCTCCTCTTGTGCCAGAGGGCTGGGCGAAGGGTGCCAAGGAATGATCAGGGTCAAATTCTAGAAGAGCCCTCTGAGCATCAGCTAGTTGCTGAAGGGTTGAGAGATTCTGATGTAATAACGCCCTCCGATCAATTGGTGCCGGCCTAGAAGGGCCAGCCTCGGTAAGCTGAGGACGTGAAGTTATTCGTCTCCGCCGTCCATACTGGTGAGTAATTTCAGGCGCCGGCCCTCTGGAACAGGTGTGCATCCTGCCCCCCTGAGGTGGAGGAGGGAGGCCTTGATTCAGAGCATTGTTATTTGCCACGTTAGGTGGTGGCGGGTTGAGATTGGTCTGGTGTAACGCTAGCTTCCCGACCGTCGGCGCGAATTCCAGACATGAGGAAATTTGTGGTTTTCCGAACAGAAAGATTCTCCAACGACGTTTCCCGGCAATGGAACCAAACGGATGCCGCCAAAAACGTGTCGGATCAGCCCTTCGTCTAGCGGTTCAGATAAATCCAGCAATGAGAACTTCCCCGTTCGGATCTGCGCACAATGAACAAACGTAAACTACGCCGGGGCTTCACCGGCAAAGGCCCTCCGGCGTGAGAGTAATAATACGGGTGATATGTCTGAATAGAGAAATCAATTGACTAGTTTAGAGCCAAAGAGTTCATTACCCGTTTCCTGTGTAGAGGACCTGTTTATATAGGCATGGGTGAACGAGTCCTGACTTGCTAAGTAAGCCAGGGAGCCCGTATTGCTGTGGGACTCGTATTCCTTGGAGATAGACTCCGGATAAGGATGAGTGGTATCCCAGTTATCTTGTAGAAGAGATATCCTTGTTCAGATAAGGATCTTCACTGTTAGAGTTATAATCAAACTCCGTAAGTGGACTCCCTATGATAATGGGAGGTTTATGATACATCTCGTCCCGTCATCTAGTTCGAATCGTCATAGAGGCCGACTAGGGGTAGGGCTCCTTGAGTTCGGCCTAGGCAAGGACTGCGTGCTCGGCCTGGTTGATGTCGGCCTATAGCATGGGCTTCTGGTGAATGGGCCTCTCGGTATAGGCCTTTTAGGTGTATGGGCCCAGAGCATATGGGTCCCATTTACTCAAGTCGGCTTATGTCGTTCATGGTATTTTCTGATTAAAATGGTAAAATCTTAACACTAAACTACAAAGATAATTTGAATAGATGGGTTTACTTTCACTTTTTTCACTACACTTGTGTAATTGTGTCTGCCACCGGTCACTGTGTTGCATGAAGTCAAAGTGTCAATTATTTAATTAGGAGGAGTTCTCCTGTGCAACGGTTGCACCGTGCGACAGGAGCCTCTTTTCTTCTTTTTTTTTTTTTTTTTTTTTTTTTTGCCACCCCAACCTTTTTTTCCTTCCAACAAAAGTAACACTTATTATAATGAAATGTAACATTTTTTTCTTTTCAAATGTAACACTTTTTTTGTCAAAATGTACCACAATTTTGCTACAATAGATTAAAGATAACATAAAGATTGACAACTAAACTAATGTCACACTTTTTATAAAGGAATGAAACACATTTTTTTTTCAAAATTAACATTAGATTGCTAAACTAAACTAATGTTACATTTTATAAAAAATGAATGTAACATTTTTTTCTCAATTGTAACAATTTATATTCTTAAATGTAACATTATATCTCAAATGTAACATTTTTTTATTGAGAAAGTAACAATTGAAATGCAAATCGATTATATATATGAATTTTTACTCTTTTTTTTTAAAGAAGAAAAGTAACATTTACTAAAAAAATGTTACATTCATCTATATAAAAAATTATAATCATATATTCATTTTGTTACACTTCAAATATTACTTTTTTTAACCACAAAAACTATCAAACAATTTAAATTTTCTTGTAAAATTGCTGTTACATTTTACTGTAAAAAGTGTTACTTTTTTAACATGAAACTGTTACTTTTATTTGAACAGAGTGTTACATCTTAGCTGATGAGCAGCTCAAACTTTTTGTGTGTAAAAAATATGTTTTTTTAAAAAAAAAATCAAAACATATCATGACCTATGTAGTTTTATTCGTCGAGACGAACACAACGGTATTTTTATTTATTTTTTCTGAGTTATAAATATCAAGATATAGCATTTTAAAGTTATTGTGTTTTTTTTTAAGGAATGACACGTGGCGCACTGTGAATGGAGGAGAGGCTGGCGGGCGGGTAAAAGGGTTGGTTTGGGTGGGTTGCTCCATGGGCCAAGCCCGTTGCACGGTGGTGCAACGGGTGTATACAAGACTTTGTCTTTAATTAATTCATCAAGGGATCTTTTGCTCAATTAGTTAACGAGTAAACTACCAAAATGACATGCGTACTAACCACTTTTTTCATATTTACTTGCGTACTAATGAAACAACCAATTTAACATGCGTACTATATACAAAATAACATAAATAACCAAAACCGTTAAAAAAGTTAATGAAAGTTAATAAAAATAAAAAACGTTAGTTTTCTAACAAATATTACCATTATAATTTTCAAATTGCCCCCATAACTTAACAATTAAAATTTAGTTTACAAATACCTCCTCCTTATTTGCTTCCCTATCCTAACCTAAATATAATTCAGAAAACATAAACAAAAGAACACATATCCAAACTTCTTGTTTCTTCCTGCCTTTCATCATCGCCAAACCCGTTCCCACCTCCACTCACTCCCGGCCGCCACTCCTTCATGCCTCCCTTTCCTCTCTTCAACCAACCTAGCCATCACCCTTCTCCCCTCCACGGCTCCACCCATACTCCCACGCCACACCATTTCATGGTGTCCCTCCTCCACAGCCCGCCGCCCTCTGTCAATAATAACCCCAGTCACCGTCCATGTCCACCACCATTCAAAATCAGATCTAGGTCAAGTACGAAATCGTCCTTCTTCCATCCTCCGATTCACCACCATCGCCTCCTCTTTTTCTACCCCTTCTCAGGTTAGATCTGAGACTTTGACGATTTTTGAATCGTTTTTTTTTCTTTTTCGATTTATGCCCCGATCTGGATTCCGAAGGTTCACTATTTTATTTTCTTGCTTTGATTTATGCCCAAATCTGGATTTTGTTGCTTGTGTGATTTTTTGTGATCAGGTTCTTCCTGTTCGTGTCGGGTTTTTTTTTTTTTTTTTGTTTGCTTTGGTTGGTTTGGGATATTGGGGTTGGTGTTGTGATGGATAGGAGATGGTAGAACGATGGTGGTGGTGAGGTTGAGTTGAAGAAGAAAGGAGATTTAAATTTATTTTTGCTATAAACTAAAAAATGAATGAATTATACTGGACAAATAAAGAAAAGAAAAAGGAGATAAGAAAGAACAAAGAAATGAGAATGGAAAAGATTAACAATATTGGAAATATCTCCCTTAATGTATTAAAAATATAATAAAAATTAGTTTGAAAACAATAAAGGTTTGAAAAAATTGGGTACATATGATATAAGAAGACAATATAATTTTACTATAAATTTTTGAAAATAAAAAAAAAATTCTAAAAAGTAAATATTAAGATTTGTAGTTAATTGTTCAAAATGAAAAAATGTTTGTAGTTATGGGGGCAAATTGAAAATTATGATAGTAATAGTTGTTAAAAAAAACTAACGCTCATTAACTTTCATCAACTATTTTAACGATTTTGGCCATTTTGGTTATTTTACATATAGTACGCATGTTAAATTGGTTGTTTTGTTAGTACGCAGGTAAATATGAAAAAAATACTTAGTACGCGGGTCATTTTGGTAGTTTACTCATTAGTTAACTAATTTATTCATTTATCTTGAAGCATTATATATCAATAAATGGGATCTGGAGGATGTACATTCGGATTCCACATCAATTTGACACGTACTCAATCTCGACTATTTTGATCCCAACGACCCACTCCGATAAAAATAAGCATTGTTATTAATACGAGTATTAATAATACCCGACTATTAATCATCATGATTAATAATCACTCCCAACAAAATACAACCAATTTACTCTTTTTAGGATTATCTGTAGAATTAACATTTTTTTCCAACAATACCCTCAACTCGCTATCAAAATTAAAGAGTAAAGAACAATAACTTGATTTTTATGTACAATACTTCAACTGCTAGATGAACCCAATTTATAATCTAGCTAAAATAAGTGATTAATGTATTTTAACAACTTACAAACTCAAGAAATCAATCACTGTAATCTAAGTGCATCAAAGTTACGTCACATGTCGAAGGCCAAGAAGAGAAGGAGAAAATAAGAAACAAAGAATCAATCTAAAATACATTTAAAATTGACATCCATGATTTGTATATTAAAAAATCCGAGTTGATAAAGTGTGGATTCTATTCCGCTTGTTACAGAGCTTTCTCTGACCTTCATAAATCTCACATGGTTAACTTAATAATTTTACTCCACAATGAAAATCGTTTCAAAGGCCAATCATATTCATAATATGCCATCTGAGTATCTGACTAACCACTAGAGCGAGTGAAGGAGGGAAGAAGAGCATGATAAAGAAAGAAGAAGAGCATGAAGAACTAGTTGAGAGAGGTGGGTCGGCTAATTAAAAAAATCTGATTGAATTAGGTTTTTCTTAGGTTTTTATTTGTTTCACGTGAGGGTAAACTTGGAGATAAAAAATGATGAGTGTGTTTTGTTGCGGGGTATAAATAAAACCACCCCCTTACAATAACACGGGGATTAGATCAATTTCCGGGTAATTGTGTTTTATTAAGCAGGACTCTTAAAATCCTACCAAACAATTTTGTATGGTGCCTTTTTCCGGTTTTCCGTCTTATTTGAAATTAAAAAACATCGTTCATGAATCTCTCCGTCTTAATGTAAAATTCAATTTTTTTTTTTTTGGTTCATGAATTAAGAAAAATGTGATGTGTTGTTATTAAGGAATATTATATATTTCTAGCATATATTGTAAATATTAAGTTACCAAACATAAAGATTGTATCTTGTAAACCAAGCTAGATTATTCTAGAACATTAGTTTCCTTTTTGTATTAGTTTTCTTAATTAGAGTAGGACTCTAGAATAATCTTTGTAACCCTATAAATATGTATCACTAGTATCAATAATATTTGAGTCTCTCATATCAATTATCTCTCTCCATGTATGATTGGCTCCGACTATCTCTTTCTCTAATCCTTGACATGGTATCAGAGCTATGATCCGTAAAGGGACTTCTCCACCACAAAGCTTCCGCCAACCACCATACAAAACCACCACTCGTTTCCGCCACCGACCTTCAAACCAAGAAATTTTCTTTTGTTGTTCTCCTCAAAACACACCATCCTAGTTTTGCAAAAACTTTCACACAGTGGCCAAACCCCTTATACCCCCAGCCCTTGCCCCTATTTTACTACCCGAACCAAACAACCCCCCACCCCTTAAACCCCTTCCGCCTCCTTTACCCTTACCAACCAATGCAGTTCCACCGTCTGGCCTGGCCTTCTTTCCGGCGCCGGCACAACCCAACTTCCCACTACCGGTTTCACCCTTCAACCCGGCGAGCTCCACCACAAAGCTTCCGTCAACCACCATACAAACCACCACGGCAATCTACACCATTATGATCCATAATAGGACTTCTCCACCACAAAGCTTCCTTCAACCCGGCGAGTCAAACACCATTATGATCCATAATAGAACATTAGTTTCCCTTTTGTATTAGTTTTCCTAATTAGAGTAGGACTCTAGAATAATATTTGTAACCCTATAAATATGTATCACTAGTATCAATAATATTTGAGTCTCTCATAATAATTATCTCTCTCCATGTATGATTGGCTCCGACTATCTCTTTCTCTAATCCTTGACAGTTGTGAGTGAAAATGGTTTGGTAGGAAAGAGAAAGTGGAGTAGAAAATAGTTAGTAGATAATTGTTGTGAATATGACATGTGGGGTCCATAAACAAAGGAAAATAAAAATCTTTCTTTTTCAAGTTTTAAAGTTTAAAATGGACACTCAAAATGAAAATTTTTAAAATTTAAAATGGGACAAAGGAGTATATATTATTATGGTGTATAGATAGTAAAATATACTGTTTTTGTTTCCAAATACATGTCGTTTTAGATTTTTTCACATATTAAGAAATGTAATTAATAAATATGAAAAAGACTTATGTACTCTTAAAATAATCCAACTACCTAGATCATTAAATGCTTAAACAAGAGATAGTTCACAATTAATGAATAAGGGTATAATTGAAAAACAAGAGCAAAGATGTCTTGTAAATAGTAAAACGTCAAATATTTTGAAACATAATTTAATTCCTAAAACGTCATGTATTTGGAAACAGAGGGAGGGAGCAGGAAATATGTCATAAATATTTGGGTTACTTTAATGCATAAAAATGTGTCTCATTTCATATTATTAACTAACAATACTACACCACAATAGTGAACATACAGCAATTCTTCTGTGGAAAATGTATGTGGCGTATAAAGGCGGGAGTAAGAGAAAATTCACACATTTAAAGAAAATAAAAAAAGGGCAAATTACAATTTAGGGCTTAATGTTTACGAGGCGGTTGCAGTTTAGGGCCTGACGTCTAAAATTTGGCGATTTAGGGCCTGACTTGACATTTTCGTTGTAGAGTGGGGCTTTTTACGGTTTTTGTTAGAAAAGTTAGTTAAGTCACATGTGATTTGCATGTGATTGACGAAATGGGTCAATTTGAAATGAGAATTAGTGCTTAAGGGGTAAAATATAAATACTTAAATTTAAAGTCGCAAAATATAAGTTTTCAAATTTTAAATTAAAATATTTAAATAAAATATCTAATATATTAAATTTTTGATTTAATTTTTTAAAATAAATAATCATTTCCCTTCAAGAATATTTTTTTTTCAGAGAAAATTGATAAGTTTTGTCCATCTAAATTGATGGAGATGGTGATCAGTGGTGTTTTGAGACGAGAGAGATGACGAAAATGGGAGGTTGGAAGCGAAGATCTAAATCTGGAAAAAAAAATATTTTTTTCAAAGAAAATTCATAATTTGTTTGTTTTATTTTAAAATTTTATATAAATATTTTTAGGGTTAATGACAATTTAGGGACTAAACTCCAGGGGGTACGTCTAAAAGGGGTCTCGTTTTTTTTTCCCCGCTAGATCAGGGCTTCAAATCAATTTTTTTGGCAATTAGGGGTTTTCTGACAGTTTCCGTCAATTTCCACCGTTAAGTCGACATGTGCGGTGCACGTGACTTTTGACTGAGGGCAAATTGGGCAATCCCGTTTGGGTTAATGACAATTTAGGGCCTGAACTCAAGGGGAGCGTCTAAAAGGGGCCTCGATTTTTTTTCCGTTAAATCAGGACTCAAAATCAATTTTTTTTGTCAATAAGGGGCTTTCTGACGGTTTCTGTCAAAAACCACCGTTAAGTGGACATGTGCACTGCACGTAACTTTTCACTAAGAGAAAATTGGGCAATCTCGTTTAGATTAGGAGAAACGCAAGACACAACCCACGCTATAAGGTAAAGAAGTCGAGTTAGGGAATATATGTGACGAAAGCTAATTCATTTAGGGTTAACGACAATTTAGGGCCTGAACTCCAGGGGGTGCGTCTAAAAGGGGACTGAGTTTTTTTCCCGCTAGATCAGGGCTTCAAATGTGAAATTTTCGCCAGTTAAGGGCTTTTTGACGGAAATCGTTAGAAAAGTCAGTTAAGTGCCATATGCATGGCACGTGATCGACTAAATGGATGGATTTCTAATGATATTAGTTAGTAAGGGCTTTAGTGAAATTTTTGAAACTCAAAAGGTTTAAAAATGAAATAATTTTTTTTTCTTAAAAAATAATATTTTTTCTAAATAATCAAGTATATAATAAAATAAGTAATTATAATATATAAAATAAATTTATTAAAAAAATCAAAATTATTAAACAAATTAATCTAATAGCTATATTAAATATAAAAGGATTTAGATTATTTTCTAAATAATAAATTTAAAATAAAGAAAATTATAAATAAATTTAAATTTTATTCTATGAACATAATTGAAAATGTCAATGGCCTTGATTTTAGAGAAAGTGTTATCAAAGGTGTTGACAGTGCAACAATAACACTTCCGGCAACACTTTACACACCCGAATTAAAAAAAAATCAAAACGAGTTTGCAGCGGAAATTTGACACATAGAGATATATTTTCACAAGTTATATAAATATATAACTTGTGGTAGCCTCATGGCCAAAAAAGACTTACACTATAAGTATTTTTCTTAAGTACAAAAGTCTAAACAACTCCTATCCTCTAAAGAAAATAAGAGTACAAAATGTGCTAGATACAAGAACCATCAATAAAGAAACAACACTCACATCACAATCAAAAGGCTAGACCAATTTAGCCTTCAACAAATAGTTTCTTCAAGAAACTAGATTGTGATGTTGGAATGAGTGTTATAACATCACTAGCACTTGGTCTATAGCTATGGGTGTTTAATATTTCTCTCTTGTATTTGTAGAATGATCCCATTAGCCCTTTATATAGGCCTCCAAAACGTGGTGGCCACTCAAGAATGGCTGAAATCTTCCTTGGAGTTGTTGGAGGATAAGATCCTATTCTTTAGGCTCAAGAAGATCATGGTTCCTACTTTGTAACAACCACTCCTCTCTTGTGCACTTCCTTCTTGTACTCTCCATGCTTTCTAGACTTGTACCCACGTTTTTATTGAGCAAGTATGGATGACCAAGTCTTCTCCCACGTTTTTCGTCTCTTCTTCCATGAGTTACGCATAACTCTACACTTATGCATAATTCTTCCTTTAACTACCTCCTTGTTTGTAGCTCCATCTTTTTATTCAACCTTGAATGATTATTTGGACCTACAAATAACCTTAAACTTGCAGCAAATATTAAACATTAATATCCAATAATTTTGTGAATAAATGATGAAACTATTACAAATCCCGTCTGGGGTAGCACTGTTGGCAGCACTAGTGGTAGCACCCTTTTTTTGCACTAACAATCTCCCCTTTAGTTTTACATTTCTTCACAAAATAAATATGTGATGTTCCTGCATGATAAAATTAGATAAATCTCCCCCTTAAAATAAAGTATCCTTTAATGTAAGATCTCATTCAAAAATGAAATCAAATGTTGTAACATTTTCCCAACATCTAACATTAATAAGATCAACATTTCAATCTCGCTCTAGATATCAAACTCCGCCTTAATACGAATTCCATTAAAAATAGAATCTGAAACACTTTCTTTCACCACATGTGCATGATTACCGGTTCATCACATTTTCTCCCCCTTTTTGTGAAGAAAGAAAATGAAAAGCGTTTATGCAAATTAAAATATGAACCTTAAAACATGTAGTGCTATAAGTGTTGTCAGTGATGTTAACACTGACGGCAACATTGCCAAAAATAAATAAGGAAAATTTTGAAACATCGAGTTGAGATAGAGAGAGATAGAAGAAGGTAGGAAGAGAGAGTAACAATGGGATTTCGGAGAGTGGCTTTAAGACTAGATGGATTTGATTACAAATTTAGGTAATCCACAAACAATGACTCATATTTTCTAGTCTTTTTAGAAAACAAACTTCAACAAACTTACAAAGAGATTCGGTAACCATTGTTTATTGTTTTTTTTTAACTTTTTTTTATGAAAAAGAAAAGAAAGAAAAAATAAGAAAATACAAATAAAATAATCAGAGTTGTACAAAGATAAAATTCAAAATTTCAAATCAAAGTTGTTACGACATTTCAAATTTTAAATTTTATCCATGTATAACTCAAGTAACTAAAATAATAATAATAAAAAAATTAATATAGCACCTACTGATGTGTTGCTGACAATGTTGGCAACACTTAGAATAACACATCAGAACAGATCCCCTTGAAAATTTTCATGATATTTTTCCTTTTATTTCGCACTTTAGGCAAACCTTTTAAAGCATTTTTACACCTTTTTATTTACAAGGTACATCATAGTAGCGAGCTCCGTGCTCCGAGTCTTTATATGGTGTAGAAAATTTTGTGTTAGATTTCATACTGTTCAAGTAGGATACACTGTAGCCGCGAACTCCATGTTCCTAATACTAAGTATAAAACCAACACTTTATACTCCCATTTGGCAAGGAAGCATCGTCGCAGCGAACACCGTGCCCCGAGTTACTTTGGGAATATATAATGCTTTTGTCTATTTCAATTTTCACACATTTATTATTTAGTGACTTTATCACTTTAAGCACACAAGGGAGACCTTTTCTAACTTGTTAACCTAAGTATAAACCATACCAGAACATAAGGTCAGCAAGTGCCGCTTTAAAACATTTTTTTTTAATAAAATAAAAATAAAATATTATACAACAACAAAGTGGCAAGTTAAATGAGACAAAAGTTATGAAATTTGGTAAAACTTATAAGAACTTGATAATTAGTATCAATATGTTCTATTAGAAAGATTTCATTTTCAACCAAATCTCTAAGAAAAATGATGACGAATCCAAGCATCATTGCAAGTAAATTTTTCATGTTTATGATGCACAACATGAATCCAAACATCATTTTTAAATGTCTCAAATACATTCCTAGGTGCAAGAGAAAATACAGTACAAGAGTGTCTTACCATATCATATGTGGTAGACATACACACATATGTTAGGATATAATTGTTCGGTCTTGTTTGTATTCTACCATTTACTCCCCCTATCATATGTGACATGTGATGATTATTTTGGAATCTTAGGGAGTGTCTCTTGACCTGATCCTTGCTTAAATCGTTCTCCTCTAGACTTCCTGCATCAACATCATTTGAACCATGAAAGCAAAAAATGTCTAAAAAATTGGAAATATTATACCTGCCGAGTGTTGGGCTTGGTGTTATCGCACTCTGGGTAACACCTGACGCAACACCTTTAGAATCTGACAATGAATGCTTCCAAACCGTAGTCAACATGGATGACTGGTCAGGTTCTTTAATGTATGATGACTCTCTTACTACACTCTCACTCAGGGAATCATGATTTGAGCCATCAAGAATAGAAAGTCTCTTAAGAGATAGATTAGCAAGACCTAAAGCCATGACAACTGAACCAAACACTTAGTATATGTCAAGTGTCCAGCTCTGATACCAATTGAAAATGTCAATGGCCTTGGTTTTAGAGAAAGTGTTATCAAAGGTGTTGACAGTGCAACGATAACACTTCCGGCAACACTTTACACACCCGAATTAAAAAAAATATCAAAACAAGTTTGCAGCAGAAATTTGACACAGAGAGATATATTTTCACAAGTTATATAAATATATAACTTGTGGTAGCCTCATGGCCAAAAAAAACTTTCAGTAGAAGTATTTTTCTTAAGTACAAAAGTCTAAACAACTCCTATCCTCTAAAGAAAATAAGAGTACAAAATGTGCTAGATACAAGAACCATCAATAAAGAAACAACGCTCATATCACAATCAAAAGGCTAGACCAATTTAGCCTTCAACAAATAGTTTCTTCAAGAAACTAGATTATGATGTTGGAATGAGTGTTATAACATCACTAGCACTTGGTCCATGGATATGGGTGTTTAATATTTCTCTCTTGTATTTGTAGAATGATCCCATTAGCCCTTTATATAGGCCTCCAAAACGTGGTGGCCACTCAAGAATGGTTGAAATCTTCCTTGGAGTTGTTGGAGGATAAGATCTTATTCTTTAGGCTCAAGAAGATCATGGTTCCTACTTTGTAGCAACCACTCCTCACTTGTGCACTTCCTTCTTGTACTCTCCATGCTTTATAGACTTGTACCCATGTTTTTATTGAGCAAGTATGGATGACCAAGTCTTCTCCCACGTTTTTCTTCTCTTCTTCCATGAGTTACGCATAACTCTACACTTATGCATAATTCTTCCTTTAACTACCTCCTTGTTTGTAGCTCCATCTTTTTATTCAACCTTGAATGATTATTTGGACCTACAAATAACATTAAACTTGCAGCAAATATTAAACATTAATATCCAATAATTTTGTGAATAAATGATGAAACTATTACAAATCCCATCTGGGGTAACACTGTTGGCAGCACTAGTGGTAGCACCCCTTTTTTGCACTAACAATAATAAATTACTTTTTACATTGACCAAATTTAAAACAACATAAAGTAATTATCACTATTTACAATATATATATATATATATATATATATATATATATATATATATATTCCCATAAAATTTCATCTTTATGGAAAAACGAAAAAAAAAGAAAGAAAAGAAAAGCTCACCCTGTTTATCAAATAAAAATAATTACTCCCTCTGTCCCTAATTGAGTGTCCATTTTCAAAAAATCTTTGTCCCAAAATGAGTGTCTTATTTTTAGCATAACTTTGTCCCTAAATGTTTTTTTTTTCGAAAAATTTTCACCGGTCTCTTTATACGTGCAAAACTAAATGTTTGGAATGGTAATTACAAAATTATATATGAATCTTTGCCACCAAAATGTACAAAAAGTTGACATTTTCAGATGTCACTTAAAATAAAATTTGGACACTCATTTAGGGACATAGGTAGTATTAACAAAAATTATTAAAACATTTCCCTTTTCATCATCTTCCATGAACACCCACCCATCCTCCACTTTAAACCACCATAGCCACCGCCGTTCACCACCATCCAACACCTCCACCACTTAGCACCACCAAAATGAGTGTCCAAAAACACCATTTACCACCCATAGCCACCATCGTTCACCACTGTTCACCACCCAGAAACGCACACACGCACACTCCCACAAAAACACAAAAACAACGCTCTTCATTTTTACCGGAGTCGGAGAAGATGGCGGAGATCATTAGTTGCCCCATCATCAACACCGGCGGCCACCACAACATTGCAGCAAGTTAGAGGAAAACAAAGACGGATACCTAAGTTTCTTAGGCGATCCCAGCGGTGACGACGGTGATGAGATCTGGCCGATCTAAGACAAGGAAGCTCGTCGGAGATGAAAGTGAGACTGGAGAAGAAGAAAAGAGATGGAGTGGAGTCATTATAACGTTTCTGGTGGTATGAGGAGGCCGGATCTGGACGATCCCGGCCAGATCTGTACGGAAGTGGGGAGTTGAAGGTCGCCGGAGAAGCTATGGTGTTCATCAGAGAAGATGATGTGAGACGCACTTGGAGCGAACTCGCCGGCAACCAGTAGGGGAAAACAGAGAGAGAGAGAGTTGGGAGTCGCTGGCAGTTGGGAGTCGCCGGCGTTGGGAGAGAGACAAGAAATTGGTGAGCGTCGGTGTAGGGAGAAACAGAGAGGAGGGGGTTGAGCAAAGAGAGACGGGAGGGAGTATATGATAATTTAATTGTTTTTGCAAAAAATAACTTTATAGCCCTCTAAGATTCAAAAATTTCATTAAAGTCCTTCATTGCTAATATCAATTACAAATACATACATTTTGACGATCACGTGCCATGCATATGGCACTTAACTGACTTTTCTAACGATTTCCGTCAAAAAGCCCTTAACTGGCGAAAATTTCACATTTGAAGCCCTGATCTAGCGGGGGAAAAAACCCAGACCCCTTTTAGACGCACCCCCATGGAGTTCAGGCCCTAAATTGTCATTAACCCTTATGGAATTTATGTAATTGTATTTTTGGTGCTTTATTTTACAGGGTTAATGACAATTTAGGGCCTGAACTCAAGGGGGGTGCGTCTAAAAGGGGCCTGGGTTTTTTTTTCGCTAGATCAGGGCTCAGTATCATAATTTTTCGGCAGTTAAGGGCTTTTTGACGGAAATCGTTAGAAAAGTCAGTTAAGTGCCATGTGCATGGCACGTGATCGACTAAATGGATGGATTTGTAATGATATTAGTTAGTAAGGGCTTTAGTGAAATTTTTGAAACTCAAAAGGTTTAAAAATGAAATAAATATTTTTTTCTAAAAAAATAATCATTTTTCTAAATGATCAAGTATAAAATAAAATAAGTAATTATCATATATAAAATAAATTTATTGAAAAAAATCAAAATTATTACAAAAATTAATCTAATAGCTATATTAAATATAAAAAGATTTAGATTATTTTCTAAATAATAAATTTAAAATTAAAAAAAATTATAAATAAATTTAAATTGTATTCTATGAACATACTAATAAATTACTCCCTCTGTCCCGCTTTAAAGTTCTTACTTTCTTTTTTATTTTGTCCCATTTTAAGGTTCATACTAATAAATTTAAGGTCATTTTGTGACGGAGGGAGTGTAATATTCCTACTAACCATCACCACACCCACCACCACCACCATTGACACCGCCATCTATGAACACCACCGTCAACACACCAAAACCACCACCTTCATTCTCCCAGAACCACATCTTTAGAACTACAATCAAATTTCCAGCTCAATCTTAGAGGAAAAAAATCAAAATTCCCAAAATCTGGGCTTCAATATCATTCAGGTTAAGATCTAGGTTTTCAAATCTGGTTTTGTAAGAACCATATCTCGTTTTGACAATGGCGTAGCAAACAGGGTGTCCTTCTCTGTCGAATCCGTTCATGTAAGCGACGATTTCTTCAGGTTCTTAGAAACCCAAATCCTCGTCGACAATGGCGTCGGCTTCGAAATCTTTCCGCCATTGGAGGCATTTGAGGATCATTGTGAGTGATTCTTGGACACGGAAGTCTCTGGCGCGGAGGAATTTGAGGAGGACGATGTTTGATTTGTTGAAAGAATAGATGCCGGAGTTGTGTCCGGCGTCGCGGCAGACGGACGGCGATGGGAAATGGATCGGCGGGATAACCAGAAATGGGGCTGGAGTGGTGTGGTTCTGGACGGCGTTGTTTGGAGCCGAAGGGAGAGGGAGGTTCGCCGGAATTTGGGACATGGTGCGGAGTTGGTGAAGACGGCGTTGTGGGTGATGGTGAGAGAGAGAGAGGGTCGGGGTTGAGCGTGGTGGCCGGATCTGTGAAGGTGGGCGGACGGAGAGGGTGAGTCGCCGTTCACTCCTCCAGAACCACCCCCGTCGGCCAATCGGATTCGCCGGAGAATTGATCGGAGAAGCAGAGGAGTGTGGGAAGGTGAGGAGGAAAGTGGCGGATTGGGTATTTATGTTGGGTGTAACTGGGTTTGGGTTTGGGTTTGGGTTCGGGTTTGGGAATGGGTAGATTTAACCTTTCAAATTTTAAAATTTACAGTTTGACCATTTTTGACAAATTTTCATTACAAATCCATCCATTTAGTCGATCACGTGCCATGCACATGACACTTAACTGACTTTTTTAACGATTTCCGTCAAAAAGCCCTTAACTGCCAAAAAATTATGATATTGAGCCCTGATCTAGCGGAAAAAAAAACACAGGCCCCTTTTAGACGCACCCCCCTGGAGTTCAGGCCCTAAATTGTCATTAACCCTATTTTACATGTAGAATTTGACACTCATTCGCAGATTAATTAACTAGTTTTGGTTTATCTTTTGGATTTAGTTAAAGAGCGATTGAATTTTAGGCACTTGTAATTGAACATATACCTAATATTTTTGTAACATTTTCTGTTAAAAATAAATATCTTCTCATTTCTTCTGATATGAAACTAATATGCTCCACAATATAGACCACCCAAAAAAATCGGGAACCGGAACTGAGAACCGGCTATACCTGGGAACCATCGGAACCGGGAACCGAACCAGGAACCGTGCAGAGCCGGTTCGAATACGGGTCCAAGGATATTAGAACTGTGGAACCGCCGGTTACGAAACCGGGAACCAGAGCAAGATGATGATGCCTACCATTCCTCTTATGATGGGGGCTTGGTGGTGAAAATATGGGAGGACATGAAGGAAACGAAGAAGTGACGTGCATGATACACAACCCACGGCCAGGAAAAAAGGTCGAGCTCGAGCGCCTCCCTGGGAACCGAAACTGGAACCGTTTGAGCATGTCTACACCACAAGATGAAGATGAAATAAAGTCATGTGAGAATTGAGTAGTTTCAGTACCATTCAAATAATTTGGTTTGCCCAATTTGCCCTCAGTGAAAAGTCACGTGCAGCGCACATGTCCACTTAACGGTGGTTTTTGACAGAAACCGTCAGAAAGCCCCTAATTGCAAAAAAAAAATGATTTTGAGTCCTGATTTAGAGGAAAAAAAGTCGAGGCCCCTTTTAGACGCCCCCTTGAGTTCAGCCCTAAATTTTTATTAACCCAAACGGGATTGCCCAATTTTCCCTCAGTCAAAAGTCACGTGCAGCGCACGTGTCCACTTAACGGTGGAAATTGACGGAAACCATCAGAAAGCCCCTAATTGCCAAAAAAAAAATTGATTTGAAGCCCTGATCTAGTGGGAAAAAAAAATTGAGTCCCCTTTTAGACGCACCCCCTGGAGTTCAGGCCCTAAATTGTCATTAACCCATATTTTTATTTAGATCTGGGAAAAAAAATTGTCAAAAATATTTTGTCAATAATAATTTATTTAGGACAATGATACACATAGGGAAAACTCAAAGGGAAAACTCATAGTGAAACACTTTAAACCGTTGGATGAGTTTTTATTAGTGGGGCTCACAAACATTAATTACAATCCAACGGATTACAGTGTTTCACTATGAGTTTTCACTATACAGATCATTATCCTTTACTTATGGGTTAATGACAATTTAGGGCCTGAATTGTAGGGGGGGTCTTCGGCGGGGGGCCTGACCTTTTTTATTCTACACATCAGGGTTCGACATGCCTAATTCTTGTCAGTTAAGGGCTTTTTGACGGAATTTGTTAGAAAAGTCCGTTAAATCAACAAAATGGACAGATTTGTAACTAATTTCAGGTTTTAGGGGCTTTAGTGAATATATAGAAACTTAAAGGGTAAAAAATTAAATGTAAAATATTTTATGCATATTCTTAAAGTTAAAAAAAAACATTTTTTTTCCAAATAATCAGAATTAAAGAATATTAATAAAATTATATGTTACTTAAATATATAAAAAATAAGGACTTTAGCATAATCTTAATTAGTATATTATATATATATATATATATATATATCATTTAAATTAAATAAAAAATATTATTTTATTATTATATCAACAATAAATCAAGCAAAATGAGAGAATAGGGCCTTAAATAGTGTGAAATAATTCAAGCAAAATCGAAGGCAGAATAAAGTTAGGATGAAGAAAAGAATAACCCCCTCCTCCCAAGTGTCTATTTTCGAGAAAAAAAAATCTCAAAATAAAAGTATGTTGCTTTAGAAATCAACTGTCACTATATATATATTTTTTCAATTTTTTTTTAACTACGTATTGTGTAGTTGAAAACTTATAAAGTGAATATAAATTATATTTATGCGTATTTGTTATTAAATTTTATAAGAAGTAATATTTTTCGAGTGTGAAGCAAAATTTCATAAAAATACAATGGTAAAATGTAATTGACGAAAAATAGATTTTTTATTCCGAACAATTTTATTTTTTATATATATATTTAAATATTATATAATTTTATTAATATCCTTTAATTCTGATTATTTGAAAAAAAATGAACTTTAAGAATATGCATAAAATATTGTACATTTAATTTTTTACCCTTTAAGTTTCTATATATTCACTAAAGCCCCTAAAACCTGATATCAGTTACAAATTCATCAATTTTGTTGATTTAACTGACTTTTCTAACAAATTCCGTCAAAAAGCCCTTAATTGGCGAGAACTTGGCATGTCAAGCCCTGATGTGTAGAATAAAAAAGGTCAGGCCCCCCGCCAAAGACCCCCCCATACATTTCAGGCCCTAAATTGACATTAACCCTTTATTTATTATATTTAAAAATAATTAAAATAAAAATTTTAATATATTAGTTTTTTTTCAAAATTTTAATTTAAAACCTGAAAATTCATATTTTGTGACTTTAAGTTTAAGTATTTATATTTAACCCCTTAAGAACTAATTCTCATTTCATATCGATCCATTTCGTCAATCACATATGACTTAACTGACTTTTCTAACGAATTTCTAACGAAAACCGTTAAAAACCTCTATTTTGCTAACAAAGTGTCAAGTCAGGCCCTATTTCGCTAAATTTTGCACGTCAAGCCCCAAACTGCAACCGCCTCGTAGACATTAGGCCCTAAATTGTAATTTGCCCTTAAAAAAATCATACTTGTAAGAAGTTGTCGTCATCTTCGAACGTGTGGTGTTGCAAGAGGACAAACTCGGTCCAAGTCCAACTAACTTTGGATACCGTAGTTTATCTTCAATTTTGACATTGACAATGGAAGAAAATGCAGTTACAAATATGTGGTGTGTGTCAATTAATGGTGCCCTAAGCAAATCGTTAGCCACACAAATTGAAATTGTAGACCATTATGTTATGAATACACTGTCTACGTGGTGGACTTTGTGATCATACATGCCAACGCTGAATTAAGACCTTTTTCATTATTTCGCCCCTCATTTTTTTTTAAATGAAATATTTTGAAAAGAGATATTATTTTAATATATTATTTTTGCTATAAATAAAATATTCATTTTATGTGGTGAAGGTATTAAATTTGATTCTAATGACCACTATGTGGATTTGAGTTTGAGCAAGTCTCCTGTGAGAACAGAGGATCCATTTCACGGGGTGAGTGCATAATTGAAAAAAAAATTGGCAGTTAAAAGTCAAAGGTAATAGTTACTGTGACCAAAAGTAATAGTTACCTAGACCCAATTTTTTTTTTTGAGTTTTTTTTGGGCCTTTTTCTATCGTTTGCCAAAAGTAATAGTTACCATAACTAAATGTTACAAACGTGTTACTTATACGTAACACTTTGTATACATAAAAGTAATACATATGTACAAAAAAATAATAGTGATTTTTATTATTATTTTTCATTGTTTGCGAAAGTAATACGTATTATAACTAAACTGTAACAAACGTGTTACTTATATGTAAAAGTGATTACACATAAATTAACGGATGCCATTGACGAGCCGTGCAAAATGTCCTTATTAACCCAAATAACACTCTAAACGTAAAGCATGACTCAAAACAATTTAGAGGTGGTCACTTGTGAGAACACCTAGATCCGTCTCATATAAGAGACGGGTCGACCCATGACCCGTGTACAACATTCTCCGCGAAGCGTAGGATCCTAACTCATGCTCCACTCAAAATCTGCCACGTGGCAGCGACTCATTGGCAAAAAAAAAAAAAAATCCCAGAAAAAAAAATCGTATTTTTTTAGTTTTTATATATTTTTTTACTGTTTTTTTCGTTTGCCAAAAGTGATACTTTGTACAACTAAATGTAATAACTGTGATACTTATAAACTAACATTGTTTATAAGTAAACGTAACACCAGTTTTACAAAAAAAAAAAAAACTCATTTTACTCATCTTTCAACTGTAATACTAACTATAAATACGTGTAACACTAACAATAACTAAATGTAATTATCGTTATACTGAAATGTAATAGTGTTTTTTCAGAATATTTTTTATTTTTGAGTAATTTGATTTTATTTTTTAAAAGAAAGTAACATTTGAAAAAAACAACTTATATACATGAATGTAATTATTTGTACAATAACACTTTAGTAGATGAAATTATAACAGATTTCTATAGATAATGTAATACTTTTACATGTATCATGATAAATTGAACCCATTGTAACTTATTATTTGAAAACATATAGATATACTATTATACATGCAAACGTAACTGTTTTACAATGTTATTATACAAGTAAAATGTAACATTCATTTATAAAAATTGTTACTTTCTTATTTTTACAATGTTACTAACACAAGTGTTTTTAGTATAATGTTACTAACACAAGTGTTTTTAGTTCTAAAGTGTAAATAGTTGAATTATTACTTTTCTATACATATGTATTACAATTATGTATAAACATTGTTACATATAAGTAACACGTTCGTTACATTTTAGTTGTAATAAGTATTACTTTTGGCAAACGAAGAAAACATTAAATAAAATAAAAAAAATGTTACTTTTCTGTATATATGTACTCCCTCCGTCCTGGTTTAAGGTTCTTAGTTTGGCTTTACACGCTTATTAAGGAATTAAGGCAAACTTGAGTCAAGAATACTAGAGTGTGGAGGATATAATTGTCCATTCATAAAGCAAGTGGATGAAAAGTAGATGTGCGAGTGATGTGCTTTTTGTAATATATAAACTTTATGAGGACAAGAATGTCCAAAACACTATTCATCATTTGCCATTTAAGGAATAAAGCAACTAAGAACCTTAAACTGGGACATACCAAAAAAAAAAGTAAGAATATTGAGACGGAGGGAATATTACTTTTATGTAACTATTACTTTTGACAAATCGAAAAAAAAAAAAAAAAAAAACAAAACAAAATTGGGCCTGTTGTCATGGGTCAAAAATGACCCGTCTTTACTATGAGAAGGGTCATGGTGTTCTCATACAAGTTTTTGTCAACAATTTAATTTAATAGGGGATATCGATGCCAATAAATAAATGTTACAATCTGAAACATTAATTGCACATAATAACAACGACAATTCTGAAGCAGCAGTTTTATTAGAATCCAGATCTCCTGTACCACTTTGTGTGCCCCTCCCTGTGCCACAAGTGATCCAACGATTTGCAGTCATTAAGATTATAATTATGTTGATATTATCCAAGTATGTAAACGGTTGAAATTATAATGGCACAGGGTGGACTCATTTTATTATCCACTTTCCACAACAACTATTTAAATACAACTAGAAGTCGTTGCTTGGAATTAAGTAAAGGCTGGTTGAATTTATCCATGATTTCTATTTATTATGAAATGAGTAGAGTGCGCCCTAGAAAATTATGGCAACCCACCATATGACTAACTAAAGATATCTCTCTCTCTTTCTCATATACTCACAAAAATATGAACATGTTAGAACAAGAAGCTGTAGCTAAATTCATGTCAGAGCCCTATGTGTACACTCTTCCCCTTTTGCTCCTTGTGCTATTTCCTATCAAATGGCTTCTTCTTACTCCGGCAACCACCAAAAAAATCCTTCCCCCTTCGCCGAGAAAGCTCCCAATCTTAGGCAACTTGCACCAACTAGGCACACTCCCTCACCGATCCCTCTATACCTTATCCCAACAATACGGACCCCTAATGCACATGAAGTTCGGCTCAATCACCGCCCTCATCGTCTCCTCATCGGACGGAGCTTATGAGATCATGAGAACCAACGATCTCATCTTCTCCCATCGACTCGAGACCAAACTAGCCCGAAAACTCCTTTACAACTTAAAGGACATTTCCGTCGCCCCTTATGGCGAACGATGGAGACAGTTGAAGAGCATTATGGTGTTGCAACTCTTGAGCAACAAAAGGGTTCAATCCTTTAGCAGGATACGAAAAGACGAAATCGCCCTTGCCGTGGAGAAGATTAGGGAGCGGAACCAAGCAGTGGATTTGAGGGAGTTGTTCGAGACGTTTGCGAGCGATGTGATTTGCATGGTGGCGTTTGGGAAGAAGTATAGCCAAGGAGAAAGTGGGAAGAAATTTATGGGGCTTTTGAGGGAATTGTTGGAAGAATTGGGAGGTTTTAATATTGGTGATTTTATTCCGAGACTTTCTTGGGTTGACTGGTTGACTGGTCATGAGGCTAAGGTGGATAGGATTGCTAAAGAAATTGATGTGATTTTGGAGGGGGTTGTTGAACAACATTTGCAGAAGCTAAGTAGTAGTAATGAGGGAGGTGTTGATGAACATAAGGAAAACTTTGTGGATTTATTGCTCAAGATCCAAAAGGAAGGTAGTACTGGCATACCAATTGATGGAGATAGCATCAAAGGAGTCCTCTTGGTACATACCCTAATTGCAATCATCCTACAATTATTTTCCTAATTTATTTCTTTTGCTTATTCAATTCAACCAATTTACATACCCTAATAAAATCAAATTTGTACATATTATAATTAACCAGACTTAAATATGCACCTATTTGCATTAATATTAATTATTTTTCTTTTGCAATCACTCTATTTCTAATTATTTTCTTTTCATTATTCACTTATGTCTCTAATAAAATTTTGTCTTCGAGATGAGAGTTGTGTCAATTCATTATGTAACCTTTAATATTACTTTATCAATTGTGTGGCCATTAAAATTAATCAATATAAACAAGATAACTTCTCACTTTTCAAAAAACAAGTCATAATCCATATGATGCGGATCAAGAGATCATAATTTTTTTTTATCTATTTATGTTACTAATTTTTCTTAAATAATTATCAAATTAAAATTAATCATTTTTTTTTAAAATAATAAAATAAATAAAATTTTGGAAAACCGTGCATTAACTAGCCAAGCATCGACTATATAAGGATCTTGTGCTACTCCTCTCATAGCCAATTGGTATCAGAGCTGGCCCTGGCCCACAATGTTGCTCCGCACCACCCGTAACAAGTTCATATTGTAAGCCTTGGCAAAGCCCAACTAGCCAAGCATTGATTAATATTATATAAAGATCATGGGCTACTCCTCCCATAGCCAAATTGGTTTTGGGGGAACCTCATACTAGGGGTGTCAGTGGTTCGGTCCAAACCGCGGTCTGGGACCGAACCGAACTAAAATATACGGTTTGGTTTGGTTTTTAAGCACAAGTAGTTCGGTTCGGTCTCAAAAATTGGTAAACCGCGTGGTTCGGTTTGGTTTGTGGTCTGACACCTCTAGGCCAAACCAGACCGAACCAAACCAAACCAAACCGTCAGACCGAACCGCCAGACCGAACCACCAGACCAAACCGCCAGACCACATATATTAGTCATATATTTGTATGTTAAGTAACATTCACCTTTAAATTATTAAAATAATTTACATTACATTACATCATTCTTAACTCTCATTTTGCATCTTATTCAATATTCATTTCATCGAATGTTATATTCATTGAGGCACATAGTTAACAAAGTTCTGTAGTGTATTCACTTACTTCGGCTTCGTTATTCGTTTAATAGTTTCATTCTTTATAATTTTCTCTTTTAAACAGAGTGTAAACCATAATTTGAATCGTGATATGAACCTCAGTACCAAACCGAACCAAACCATGGTGGTTTGGTTTGGTTCAGTTTGAAATTTTTCGTGGTTCGATTCGGTTTAGAATTTTCTCAAACCGATGACTAGTGGTTTGGTCTCTAAAATGACCGAGACCGATCCAAACCGAACCATTTACACCCCTACCTCATACTTTATCAAGTTACGTTACTATCTTCATGCTTCTATTGTGGCAGGATACATATGCTGCTGGAACCGATACAACGTCTACAGTCCTAGAATGGGTAATGACAGAACTCTTAAGACACCCATCTGAAAAGAAGAAACTGCAGTCGGAGATCCGGCAAATTCTCAACGGCAGACAACAATTAACCGACAATGACATGGAGAAGATGAACTATTTGAGAGCCGTAATCAAAGAAACCCTCCGATTACACACCCCATTACCATTACTTGTCCCTCGAGTCGCCGGCGATGACGTCAAAGTAATGGGCTACGACATTGCGAAAGGTACAATGGTGATCGTAAATGGTTGGGCAATCGGAAAAGACCCGAAAGTATGGGATGATCCGGATGAGTTTCGTCCTATGAGGTTCGTGGATTGTTCGATTGATTATAAAGGGTTTGATTTTGAATTGATTCCGTTCGGATCGGGACGGAGGGGGTGTCCGGGGATTGCGTTTGCGGCGGCGACGATTGAGACTGCGCTTGCGAATTTATTGTACAAGTTTGATTGGGAATTTCCGAATGGAGAAAGGGGAGAGGATTTGGATATGAGTGAAGCACCTGGCGCTATGGTTCGGAGAAAACTTCCGCTTCTTGCTGCTGCTACACCTTTCCCCACCTAATTAATTTCTACCCTCCTCTAATTGAATACTCGGTCCGTCTCTTTCGGAAAGATAGTTTTTTTTTTTTTCCTCATTGTTATCACGAATAAACTTTGAACAATAACTTAAAGCTATTTTTAATTATTTTAATGAGTATTTAAAAATTAATATTGATAGTATTTATTATGGTGTATCAATAACAAGTTGTAAATTTTAATCAGAAAATTAAAAGTAACCTAAATTATTGCTCAAAATTCATTTGTGATAAAAATGAAAAAAAAATACAAAAAAAAAAAAACTTTCCGGGCTGCAGAGAGAGGGAGTATCAACTTTTATAAACAGCAGTACTTACTTTTAATTTTGCATGTATACCTTCTATATTCCATCTACTCCATTCATTAGCCCTATTGCTTCTCAACCAGAATTCAGTTACACTTGGATCTGAACATATCTTCTTTTTTTTTTTTTTATGGACAATGACTACGCCAAGAGGCATGTAGAAAGATCAAACTCTAGCGCTAACTGAATGCGAGGTTTCGCTTTACCACTAAGTAACTCCTTTGAGGACTTAACCTATCTAGTTGACAAGTTTAAAAAGTTTGTTTGTTTCTGAAGCAATTTTAAAAGGTTTGTTTTTTAAAAAAATAAAATAAAGAGATTTGGACCCTAGAACCCCTGAGTGAGATCAAAATCCCATAAAAACCCATGCCTAGATCAAAATCCCAGGTACACCCATTAACACTCAAAAGACATAACTACCCCGATCCAGTCCAACCCCTATCCACTCCAGCCCACAGCCCATTCCAAAATTTAAAAGAAAATTCTAAAGCAACACATGAGTGTGGAATCGAACATGTGACCTATGCTTGAACAATATTACCAAACCATTGAACCAAAGACATATTTGTTACGAATTAAATTATTTAATATAATAATCATTTTTTTCACATTTTCCAACTTTTAATAAAAAAAAAAAAAACATTTTTTGGTCAAATCCGGTCAAACTCTCATAACTGACGTATAAGACATGCTCTACTCTTATAATTAGAGTATAAGACTCATTTTTTTTTCACATTTTCCAACTTTTAATAAAAAAATGAATAACATTTTTTGGTCAAATCCGGTCAAACTCTCATAACTGACGTATAAGACATGCTCTACTCTTATAATTAGAGTATAAGACTCATTTTTTCACATTTTCCAACTTTTAATAAAAAAATGAAAAACATTTTTTGGTCAAATCCGGTCAAACTCTCATAACTGACGTATAAGACATGCTCTACTCTTATAATTAGAGTATAAGACTCATTTTTTTTCACATTTTCCAACTTTTAATAAAAATAAATAAATAACATTTTTTTGTCAAATCCGGTCAAACTCTCATAACTGACGTATAAGACATGCTCTACTCTTATAATTAGAGTATAAGACTCATTTTTTTCACATTTTCCAACTTTTAATAAAAAAATGAATAATATTTTTTGGTCAAATCCGGTCAAACTCTCATAACTGACGTATAAGACATGCTCTACTATTATAATTAGAGTATAAGACTCATTTTTTTCACATTTTCTAACTTTTAATAAAAAAATGAATAATATTTTTGGTCACATCCGGTCAAACTCTCATAACTGACGTATAAGACATGCTCTACTATTATAATTAGAGTATAAGACTCATTTTTTTCACATTTTCCAACTTTTAATAAAAAAATGAATAACATTTTTTGGTCAAATCCGGTCAAACTCTCATAACTGACGTATAAGACATGCTCTACTCTTATAATTAGAGTATAAGACTCATTTTTTTCACATTTTCCAACTTTTAATAAAAAAATGAATAATATTTTTTGGTCAAATCCGGTCAAACTCTCATAACTGACATATAAGACATGCTCTACTATTATAATTAGAGTATAAGACTCATTTTTTTTCACATTTTCCAACTTTTAATAAAAAAAATAAATAACATTTTTTGGTCAAATCTGGTCAAACTCTCATAACTGACGTATAAGACATGCTCTACTCTTATAATTAGAGTATAAGACTCATTTTTTTTCACATTTTCCAACTTTTAATAAAAAAATGAATAATATTTTTTGGTCAAATCCGGTCAAACTCTCATAACTGACGTATAAGACATGCTCTACTATTATAATTAGAGTATAAGACTCATTTTTTTCACATTTTCCAACTTTTAATAAAAAAAATGAATAATATTTTTTGGTCAAATCCGATCAAACTCTCATAACTGACGTATAAGACATGCTCTACTATTATAATTAGAGTATAAGACTCATTTTTTCACATTTTCCAACTTTTAAAAAAATGAATAATATTTTTTGGTCAAATCCGGTCAAACTCTCATAACTGACGTATAAGACATGCTCCACTATTATAATTAGAGTATAAGAGCCATTTTTTTCACATTTTCCAACTTTTAATAAAAAAATGAATAATATTTTTTGGTCAAATCCGGTCAAACTCTCATAAGTGACGTATAAGACATGCTTTACTCTTATAAAAAATGCACTTATGAGACCTTTGAGAGCCTCATGAGTCTCTGCTATGAGACCTTGTAAATAGACCCTCATAAGTCTGATATGAGACTTTTTACATGTCTCATAAAGAATTTACAAGACTTTGATACAAATTATAAGGCCTAAAAAAATGCACTTATGAGACCTTTGAGAGACTCATGAGTCTCTGCTATGAGACTTTGATACAAATTATAAGACCTAAAAAAATACACTTATGAGATCTTTGAGAGACTCATAAGTCTGATATGAGACTTTTTACATGTCTCATAAAGAATTTACAAGACTGATACAAATTACAAGACTCATAAAGAATTTACAAGACTTTTTACATTTTCTTTTCCACTTTACTTTTCACTCACAACGTTTTTTTTTTTTTTAATTTCCGTGTAAAATCAAACTAAAAACTTTAAATTGAGACGGATTGAGGGAGTAACATTTTGTAAGCAACAATTTACAAAATAACCAAAAAAAAAAAAAATGCGCATCCTCATTGTGCCCTTTTTTCTTGCAATAACCCCAAGGCCTGTACTTAAGTTTTGTCTAGAAATTAACCCAGGACAAGCAGCTTTCAGATATCCTTTAAAAATTAGAGATGATGTGTATGCTTAATTGACTAATCCACACCAGTAAATGCTAAAAAAAACAATGTCCACCATTGACAGAGACAGAGCAGACGAAGCCGGTCGAGGTGGGATATCACCGTCGGTCGGTGCTAGATCTGAAGTAAGGGCCACGCCGGTGAAGGAGAGGTGAAGCGCCATGATTGAGTATGAAGCGAAAAGTCTATCGCAGATCTAAGGATGCGCCGGAGGTCAATGACTGGACCTTGAGGTCATCGGTCAGAGTGGAAAAGGGGCGGGCGGCCATTTTCGCCGGAGATGAAGGAGCTGAGCCGGAGAAGGCTGCCGGTGTGGTTGTCGTAGTCTAGAGAGAGAGAAAGTGTGCGTGTGTTTAGAGAGAGAGGGAAGAAATAAAAAATGAGGAAAGAGAAAGGAAAAATGGCGTTTTATTTGGGGGCTAGGGGTAGAGTTGGTATTTAAAATTAACCTTGACTGGGTCAATGGAAAGTTGGGTTTTGATGGAATTTTGATCTGGACTTTGGGTATAGATGGGCTTTAGCATATGGGTTGGGTTTTTATAACTTTTTGATCTGGGAATAGGGTTCTTGTGGAATTATGCCAAAAATTTGGCGTTATTAAGGGCATCTGAATTGCTTCGATCCCATTACTTTGGGCATTATTTTTCTCATGACTCCACATTCTCAACCCCTACAGATACCTTCTCAAGATTCCTAACGATTGACTTCACTCCTTTCTTATACATTTTCAGAAGTCAACTGTATATCGTATACTCCTTCCGTCCCACTTGAATTAGAACAAATTTTCATTTTGAATGTCCCATTCGAATTAGGACAACCTAAAAATGGAAGTGTTTTATTTAAGGGTTAATGATAATTTAGGGTCTGAACTCCAGCACTACTAGAAAAATAATGTTTAGAAACAGACAAATTCGTTGCCATTTAGCCAAAGTCGTTGCCATTTTCGTAAATGGCAACGAATATGGTCGTTCCCATTCTCTCGTGGCTATCCAGAACAAAGAGTGGTCGTTGCAATGTGGCATCGGAAAAGTCGTTGCCAAGATCAAAAAGGTCGTTGCCGTTGTGGTCGTTGCCATTTTGAACTTGTCAGATTACCAAAGTTGGCAACGACCATGTCGTTGGGAACTATCAAAAGCAGCCACGAAGGCTTTGTTGCCAAATTCCAAAACGTCCGTTGCCATTTTTATTTTTCAATTAAAAAATATTTCCCAGAATTTTCTAAAATAGCTAAAAATAAATAATATTATGAATAAATATAAATAATAACAATTTCACAATAAAAATGAAGACAATACCAATAAATTTAAGATTAATAAATTATCCAAACTTAATATTCAAACATATAGATCCCCAAAAAAACAATCCATATAAGGGGGATTGACCCTTGTTAATACGGTTCCAAAAGTCATTACATTAAAAAGATAGTCATTACATCAAAAAGTAAGGTTGTTACTAATTTCCCCCCTAAGTCCCATTACCACCCATCCAAGCTCCACCAGTCCCACTGCCACCACTAGCCCCACTGTTAACAGCCCCGTTTCCACCCCTAGCCCCACTGTTCCCACTGTTAACAGCCTCATCTCCACCCCTAGCTCCACTGTTAATAGCCCTATTTCCACTCCCTGCACCAAAATTTGCATCTCGTAACAAGTTCATATAAGAGGCATATGGGCTTGCAGCAACGTTGCCCAAATCAAAATTATTACCGCCATCACCAACATTGTTTGGAGAGGCTGCATTATGTCCATTTTGCTGCTGATATTGTTGCTGAAAATGATGCTGGAATTGTTGTTGGAATTGCTGCTGGCGTTGCACTTGAGATGGAATCATACCAGCAGCATCAGGAAACATACCTGGTGGAAACATTCCCACAGGAGGAAGGCCCCAACTCGGCCTAGGTTGTTGTGACAATGCTTGGCTAAGTCGTTGAATCTCAGCCTTGTCCTGCGCCCTATCCTCAACAAATTTTTTAACGGTTACAGCTAGATCCCCATACTTTTCCTTCCAATACTCCTCCCTACTAGAGTCAAAATTACCTGAAGAAGTTGGGGGAAAATCACTAAAATATGCAACGTACCGGGTGTTAAAAGTCAATTAATGCAACGTAGTGCTTACTTTTGGAAATAGACAACGTAATTGCTTATTGTGTATCAAATAATGCAACGTAATAACTTTTTAGCCTCTACTACGTTGCATTAATTGATACAACTTACTTCAAGTACGTTTGTCAAATTGTTTGAATTTTGCATTATTTGATACAACTACTTCAAGTACGTTTCACAATGTAAGAAGTCGCTACTACGTTGCATTAATTGATATAAATCGGACACTACGTTGCATAAATTGGTCGTTTGCCCAAGAAGTTGGAGCAGTCGGATAAATATCTTGATTCAGTTCGATGAAGTCTTTTTCCCCCTCCCCAAAGCCAACGATTATGGCCCCCTTATTTGCTCTCCTTCCATTTTCTTTGGCAAAGTTCAGCTGTAATTTTCCATGCATCTTTTTTAAATGGGATGTGAACATTGGAATCTGCATCTTGATCAAGAGGACCTTCAGCAATGGCCTTTTCCTTTGCAACCTCCTTATAGTTATCCTATTTCCAATAATAAAAACAAAAAGAAAGCATAAGATAATAAATGGAAAGGATATGCTGCAACATAGTTATTCTAATTACTCCCTCTGCCCAAACTACTTGGTGAAACTACAAATTTTTAGGAAAAAAATTAACTCCTTAAACTGCAAGTATACCGGGACGGAGGGAATACTTTTTTTTTTAAAGTAAAAGAATCAACATGTAAAGAATCAAATGTTTTTACATTCAAACAGACATTCAGTAGCAGTATAAGCTACTTAAAAATTGTCTAGGTGCTTCAGGCCCCAATAGCAAACATATATTCCCTCTGTACCAGAAAGATAGTGAAGTTCAATCTAATTACACCCTTTGTCCCAAACTACTTGATGAAACTACACATATTTTAGAAAATTAATTAACTCCTTAAACTGCAAATATAAAGGGATGGAGGGGGTACTCCCTCTGTCCCGAAAAGATAATCAAGTTCAATCTAACAAGAGTTAGGCTCATTCCAGCCAAAACAAGCTCATTCCAGCCAAACATATCCTAAGGGAGTACTCACATAAACAAGCTCATTCCAGCCAAAACACTACTAACAAGAACTAGGCTTTGTATAGATTGACCGAAAAAGTTGGACCCTCAGCTAAGAGTTTCAATGTTTGCGCTTTTGTATCTTGAGGGTGTTCTAAAATCTATATGAAAGAACACATAAAATATGATTAAATTATTTAATTACCAATATAAGGATATGAATTTGATTAGTGATGACATTTACGTATTTCTTAAGCCATGCTGGAAACTCTTTATTTGTCCTCATTGAAACCAATTCAGGTGGCATATCTCCAGCTTGGTCTTCAAACATGTTGTAATACGATTTGGTTGTTAAGTATTATAAACAAATCAATAAAGGAAATAATTAAAAGAAATATTATTTTTTGTAAATTTTCTCCCCCACATGATGTCGGTTAAAGATGACACACATTCTAATATTTCTTCACCACTTTGACGAGGAGGGGCCAACCCATATTCTAGTGTATTTTTCTTAAAGGCATGCTTCTGCTTTCGAAATGGGTGGTCAATAGGAAGAAAGCGTCTATGACAATCAAACCAACACTGCTTTTTATAATGCTCAAGAGTGAAGGCTTTTGTGTCTTCCATGCAATAAGGACACGCCAACCTGCCATGAGTGCTCCAACCAGACATCATTGCATATGTTGGAAAATCATTAATTGTCCACATAACAGCTGCTTTCAAATTAAAGTTTTCTGACTTGTTCGCATCCCACGTTTCAATGCCAACATCCCACAATTGTTTCAACTCATCAATCAATGGCCGGAGATAGACATCAATATTTTTTCCAGGATTGAATGGTCCAGGAATGAACAAACTTAAGTACATATATGGATCAGTCATACACAACCACGGAGGAAGATTGTAAACCGTAACAATGACTGGCCAACACGAGTAAGATTTCGCTGCTGGCCCAAAAGGACTAAAACCATCTGAACATATCCCCAACCGTATATTTCTAGCATCTGCTGCAAAATCCGTATAAGTAGCATCAAATTTCTTCCATGCTTCTCCATCAGATGGATGACTCAAAACACCCTCTTCACGTTTACTTTCTTTGTGCCAACGCATAGCCTTAGAACACTCTTTTGAAGCAAAGAGCCGCTGCAACCTTGGAGTAAGAGGCATGTAGCGCAATTGCTTATGAGACACGTTTCTTTTGCGTTTTGCGCTACCACGATGTGGTGCCTTGTACCTACTGAGTCCATAAATTGAGCATGACTGAAATCCCTCATTTTCCTTATAGAAAAGCATGCACTGATTCCTACAACAATCAATTTTCTGATAACCAAGACCAATTTGCCCCACCAACTTTTTTGTGTCATAGAAATTAGCTACCATATTATTCTCTTTAGGCAACCTATTTTTAAACAGTGATGTGAAACGATTAAAAGTATGCTGGCTTATATTGGAATCAGCCTTGATATTAAGAAACTCAGCAACAGTGTCCAATACTGAAGAATCAGCACCAGGAAAAAGCTTTTCATTTGCAGAGTCCATCATTCTCATAAATTTCTTAGCGGCATCATTTGGTTATTGTTCAGGATTTGTAGACCAATCAAACAAAGGACCTTCCGCATCTCTAACCATATCATCCATACCCACTGACTCTTGTACATCCATAGAAACCGTCTCACTCTCCCTTAGTGAGCTCATTGCTACGGCAGAACTATTTTTTCTAGGCCGACCTACAATTATTGGCTCACCGTGGGCTATCCATCTCTTATAGCTCGCAACAAACCCATTTTTCATAAGGTGCGTCTTAATAGATCCATCAGAGTGACCCTTTGTATTGCGACACATCCTACATGGACAAAGAATCATTCCATCACGTAAGCAATCGGGATGAGATCTCGCAAACTCTACAAAAGATTTCACACCACTCTTATACTCTTCTGTAATCTCCCTTCTAACGTCCATTGCTTATCCATCCAACTACGATCTACCCCAGACATAATAAATTCCTACAAGTTTGACCAACAACACATTTTAGATTTCATAAAACTTAGTTATCTATAAAAATAAATAAAGTAATTAAGGCTTTGGGAATTAGGGTTAGGCTCCTATCCCATCTTAAAATGCATATTGTATGAATTGTAAATAACTTCTTGTCTACTCGCTTTATAATTGAAAATCAAGAAATTTCGGCGGCATAACCCTACAGCTCTCCAAGTGCACGACCTAGGCAAAGTAAATTAGACATTATTCGTTGAAACCAACAATATATAATCAACTAGTACCAGTATGCACCCAGAGGACAATAGGATATATGCTACCAAAATATCTCAATAATCAACTAAGAAGCGATTTAAATAGACAAGAAGTCATTTACATTTTTATACAATCATGCATTTTAAGACTGTCCAACGGACAATTCAAGAATAAATAATTACATGTTTGCCGCAACATGAATTAGAAATCCTTGAACGGGTTACTAAGCTTTAGAGATGCATTCAAGCATCACTTAATGGGTTGACGACATTACATCGTAAAAGAACTTCTAATACATTATCGTAAAATGTAATATTTTACAATAAGCATTTTCGTTTATTTTGGAAAAAAAAAATACCTAACATATGTTACGGCAATCATGTAGGCATACTTGAATAATCTTTAAATTTTAAAAAATAAATGTAAATAATATAAATCATACTTTATAAATTATATTTATCAAATAGACTAGATTTGACCAAGTTTGACCATATTTACAAGTTTGACCAGTTTGACTGAGTTGACCAAATTTGACCAAGTTTGACCAGTTTGACTGAGTTGACCAGATTGACTGAGTTGACCAGATTTGACCAAGTTTGACCAACAAGTTGTAACACAAAACTACAAACTAGAACAACAATTATTGACAAAAACTTAACAAACTAAACAAGGCCAAGATGCATTTTTATGAAAAACTAACATAGAAGAACTAACAAAGTCAGCATATAGAACAATAAAAAACTAACAATACAAACGAAATATAACCAACCTTAACAAAACTAAGAATACTTTCAGAATACTAACAAAGACAGTACATATATTTTCTGGAAAAACTAACAAAATTAACACATTTACAACATATAGAACATTAAAATGTAACATAGCTAACGAAATCTTTAACAAACCTAACAAAATAGAATACCAAAACATAGCATATTTTTAGTATACTAACACAACCACAAATATGTATCATATATAAACTAACTAAAATAGCAAAATTACCTTATCAAATCTAACAAATACCAATGAAACTAAACAAAAACAACCAAAATCACTAACCTGTGTTGATGAACAGCCCGAAAATAAAGTAATCGGAGAATTACACTATCTTGAAATCTTTATCATCAACACAAAAAAAAAGGTTAAATTAGTCAAAAGTAATTTTATAAGAATAAAATAAGGCGATTAATTATTAAATTAAAATAGAAAAAGAAGAAGTTTTTACCTTCAAATAGGAGTTGTAGAGAAGAAATCACCGGAGATTTGAAGAAACATAAGAACCGCCGGTGCCAAAGAGGGACGACGGCGGCGGTTTAAGGGCTGGAAACGATGGTTTAGGGAAAAATTGTGGAAAATGAGCTTCTAGCTTTTCCTAAGGGAGGTAAAGAGCTTTTATATACGGAAATTGGGAACGACCATTTAAAAAATGGGAACGGCCTGGTCGTTGCCATATTTGCACGATAATTTGTGTATTTCTAGCAACGACTTTTTGGTTGCCATTGAAATTTAATAATCCCGCTAAAAAAAAAAGAGAATCCCGCTTAAAATTAGAAACGACCCTTATTTTTATGCCCAACGACCAAGTCGTTGCCATTTTTGAGATCCTGTTAAATAAGTATGCCAACGACCATGTCGTTGCAAAAATAAAATGTCCGATGCTACATTGGAACGAACAGTGGTCGTTGCCATTGTTCCGTTCTTATATTTAGTGTTTCTAGTAGTGCAGGGGGTGCGTCTAAAATTAATTTTAATCAATAACTATTTTTAATTATTTTAATGAACTTTAAACAATAACTATTTTTAATTATTTTAATGAGCATCTAAAAATTAATATTGATAGTATTTATTACTCCCTCAGTCTCATCTTAAACTTCAAAAATTTCCATTTTGGGCGTCTCATCTTAAACTTCAAAATTTCAAAATGGAAACTTATTTATACTTTTTTATTTAGTGGGACATACATGTCATACACACAACAACTATCCACTAACTATTCCCAACCCCACTTTTTCTCTCATACCCAATTTCTATACTCACAACACTCTACCCCACTATCTATATTTTATAATATAAAGATTCGCATCTTAATTCTTGTGCCCACTTTTTTTTAAGTTTAAGATGGGAAGGAGGGAGTATGGTGTATCAATAACAAGTTGTAAATTTTAATCAGCAAATTAAAAGTAGCCTAAATCAGTGGCGGATCTAAGATTTCCAACCACCGGGTGCACAATTTACACTAAATAACTTCATACTAAAAAAATTCAAAACGCAATTATATTCAAGTACATAATTAAGTACATAAGTTAAAAACAATTGTCTCATAAAAGAAAACAATACAACTAACAAATTAAATTTGTCCCTTACGCGTTTTCATACCTTGAAAACGTTTAATAACATCCTCCTCCGTAACTTTCTTAAGCAAGTCTTTTTTCAATGAAACACAAAAGACAATCATTTATAAATTGATCACAAATTTTATTTCGTAACTCGTTCTTGATATAGTTCATCCCGGAGAACAATCTTTCCACGCTTGCGGTTGCTACCGGCAAAATCAATGCCAACTTCAATAGTCAAAACACCGATGGGTACGACAAGTATTTTCTTGTTGACACAAGAAGTGAGCACAAATCCGCAATCCCCTTCAATTGAGCAAATCTATCATCCGCTCGCATATCCATGATATATGTCTCGAGTTGATATTCAAGACCTCTAAAATCATCATAACTAAAGTCATCCGGATAAAACTGAGCCAACCTTATCAACTTTGATGAATCAAAATCAACAAATCCATCACTTGGATTCAAACTAGCAACGCAAATAAGCAACTCAGAATTTATCTCATTGAAGCGGTCATTAATCTCTAAAATCTGTCTATCCAAAATGGCGTAAAAGCACTCCACACGATAATGAAAATCATTCGTAACATTTGTCTTACGGCAAGGACGGTGGCGGTTAACATATTGAGCACCCATATCCAAACAATCAATGTTATTCTTTTTGCAAAAATCAACTACCTTCTTTAAGAGGGAATCCCACCCATCACTTCTTGTCATTTGCAATCTCTTCTTACTCAAATTAACAAGCGACATAGCATTCAAGATATCAATTTTTATAAACAGCAGTACTTTATACACTTTTAATTTTTGCATGTATACCTTATTTTCCATCTACTCCATCCGTTTCAGGTCATTAGCCCTATTGCTTCTCAACCAGAATTCAATTACACTTGGGTCTGATTTTGAACATATCTATTAAAAAAAAAAAAAAAATGGACAATGACCACACTCCAAGAGGCAAGTAAAAGGATCGAGAGTTGGTTTTGGGGGAAACTAGTTCCTCCCCATAAGTTATAGGGGTTAAAGTTTATAAACTTTAACCCCTATAAAAACATGACTTTTTATAACTTATGGAGAAACTAGTTTCCCACAAAATTTCTAAAGGGTCGAACTGTAGCGCTAACTAAAGGTGATGCTTGGTTTTACCACTGAGTAACTCCTTTTGTGAACTTGTACATATCTAAACCCTAAACCTTACACCTTAACTAAACCCTAAACCTTAAACCATATAAAAACAGTGTTTTTTATAACTAATGGGAGTAACTAATTTCTCCCAAAATTTTCTGTAAAATAAAACATGATAAGCATAATAAAAGATTTTATGAATGTGCAAGATTAAGTGTTGTATGAAGTGCACCCAAAAATTTTGGCGTTTTTAAGGGCATCTGAATTGCTTCGATCCCATTACTTTGGGCATTATTTTTCTCATGACTCCACATTCTCAACCCCTAGAGATACCTTCTCAAGATTCCTAACGATTAACTTCACTCCTTTCTTATACATTTTCAGAAGTCAACTGTATAACGTATACTCCCTCCGTCCCTCTTTAACTTACAGAAAATGAATTGGACACATTAATTAAGGAAAAAGTGAAAATGGTGATTTGTTGTGAGTGTAAATGGTTGGGTGGGAGAGAAAAAATGGGATAGGGAATAGTTAGTGGATAGTTGTTGTGAGTATAATAAGTGGGTCCTACCATTTTAAAAGTATTAAAACACTTCCATTTTATAGGATTTTGTAAGTTAAAATGGAACAATCAAATGGGTAATTTTTGTAGATTAAAGAGGGATTTTTTTTTTTTTTTACTATGCAACCCTCTTTTACTACCACCTTGTCGGAACGGTTAAGGGGTCATGCCGTCATGGTCGCCAATGGTCAAGATGGAAACACCGCTCCTTTGTTTTTACATCAAGGGCTACGACATACTATGTGAATCAATGCTAAATTGTTTGGTAATCAAAGAAGGTTTTCGGTATACTTTCAAGCTCAATCTCAGTTGGCTTGAAGAATTAGTTCTTTGTTAACAGAAAGATTATTGTTGCCGGCGCGAAACAGAAGAATCAAAGATCCGATTGGCAGCAGTTTTGCGGTGGAGGAAGAGGCGAGAGTTTTGCCGTTGTTCGTGACTTCGCGGAGGAAGCTAATCGTTAATTATGAATTAGACTTTCTATATTCCATCAGTCCCGTTAACTAACGGGATTTAGGAGTGTTTAGGAGTGTAAAATAGTTTATGCCATGTGTCAGTTTTCTATTGGGGGCACATGGAGTGGCACATATTTTGGGTACAGATGATCAGCTCTCAATATGGCGGGTCCACAGAGAACGTATCTAAAGTAGTTTGACAATTAAATTTAAAAGGTTTTGTTTCAAACAAGATATAAGCTATAATAAGATTATGAACGTGCTAGTTCAGTGGCTTGATGCTGCCAAAAATGTGTCGGATCAGCCCTCCGTCTAGCGGTTCGGATAAATCCAGCAATGAGATCTCCCCGTTCGGATCTGCGCACAATGAACAAACGTAAACTGCGCCGGGGCTTTACTGGCAAGGGCCTTCCGGCGTGAGAGTACGAATACGGGTGATATGAAATAGAGAAATCAATTGACTAGTTTGGAGCCAAAGTGTTCATTACTTGTGAGGACCTGTTTTTATAGGCGCGGGTGAATGAGTCCTAGCTTGTTAAAGAAGCTAGGATGCCCGTGTTGATGTAAGACTCGCATTCCTTGGAGATAGACTCCAGATAAGGATGGATGATGTCCTGTTATCTTGTATAAGAGATATCCTTGTTTAGATAAGGATCTTCACTGTTAGAGTTGTAATCAAACTCTGTAAGTGGACTCCCCGTGAGTAAGGAAGATTCTCGGTGTATGTCGGCCGGTCATCCAACTCGGCTCGCCCTGGAGGCCGGCTAAGGATTGGGCCTCTTGAACTCGGCCTAGGCAAGGGCTGCCTGTTTGGCCTGATGTATCTCGGCATATAAGATTGTGGGCTTCTTTGGATGGGCCTTAAGGTATGTGAGCCCAGAGTTTATGGGTCCCCTTTAACCAAGTCGGTTTATGTCGTTCATGTCTGTATATTAAGTGCAACCAGAGATCTTGGCGTTATTAAGTGCACCTGAATTTTGGCATTATTTTGCCTTCACATTTGTCAACCCCCAAATATTCCTTCTCAAGATTCCTGACGAGATTCACTCGTCACACCATTTTTATACATTTTCATAAGTCTGCGCGCTTTGTTTTTCTTTTTTCTTAATCCATGCTTACCCAAGTGTGGTGTGTTGCACCCAATGGTCTAGATAAAACACCCCGTCTTTAATTTTTACAAATCATTTTGACTACAGCGGAGCACACAACATTGATTGATGTCTATCTAATCATTCTAGTGAAATTCTAAAAATTATAAGTGATTTAATCAATAATAATTTTAAATATTTCATTGTTATTATTAGATTGACACCCGTGCTTGGTCAAAGTTCATTTATGTTGACCATATCTTTTTCGGACAGAGGGAGTATGTAACACAGTACAGTAGATTAAAAAAGGGGTCGTAACATTATTTGAGTTATTGACTACAGCGGAGCAGAGAAACTGCGACCGCAACAGTATCAAATTCATTATATAATGTGGCCTTTTTGCCAACTTCCATAGTTTCTTCTTCAGTAGCCTCCAATAATCTCCATTTTCCATTGACAATGTTGAGTTTTCTCGAACAACAACTAGCTAATGCTTTGTTGAACCACCCCCTTTTCTTCTCCATTCCTCCATTGTTTTTCCTACTCTTCCTCCTCAAATGGCTTTCTTACACTACTCCCACCACTACCAAAAACCGACCTCCTTCACCCCCAAAACTTCCACTTATAGGAAATTTCCACCAACTAGGCATGCTCCCTTACCGATCTCTCACCTCCTTAGCACAAGTACACGGCCCCCTCATGCTCCTCCACCTTGGCAGTGCACCCGCTCTCGTCCTTTCATCCTCTGACATCATCCGACAAGTCGCAAAAACTCACGATCTCTCCTTCTCATACAAGCCCATACTAAAGAATGGCAGAAAGCTTCTTTACGACATGAAGGACGTGTTACTTTCGCCTTATGGTGAATTCTGGAGGCAGCTAAAAAGCATGTTTGTAGTCCAACTATTAAGTAATCGAAGGGTCCATTCTTTTCGTGCATTAAGAGAAGAAGAAACTGACCTTATGATGAACAAGATTCGAGAATCTTCTTCCTCCTCTTTGCCCGTGGATTTGAGTGACTTGTTTCTGACACTTACAAACGATGTGGTTTGTCGGGCAGCCTTTGGGAGGAAATATAATGTGAATGAAGATGGTGGGAAATTAAAGGAGCTTTTGGGGGAGTTTTTGGTGTTGTTGGGTGCCATAACTTTCGGGGACTTCATTCCTTGGCTTTCATGGATGGATTGTATAAGTGGTTTAGACGGTCAAGTTAACAGAGTTGCGAAAGAGCTTGATGAATTCCTGGAGGGAGTGCTTGAAGATCGCATGGCTGAGCTGGAAAAACGGAGTTCAGGCGAAGAAGCTTTTGTTGATACTCTGCTTAGGATTCAGAAGGATAATAGTACTGGCTTTTCACTTGATAGAGATAACATCAAGGGACTCCTTTTGGTAACTCTCTCTCTCTCTCTCTCTCTCTCTCTCTCTCTCTCTCTCTCTCTCTCTCTCTCTCTCTCTCCCTCTCTCTCTCTCTCCCTATGACATTAACCTTCTAAATCTTGTTGAAACTGAGTTTGTAATCAAATTTTGTAGGATGTATATTCTGCTGGAACTGACACAACAGCTACAGTCCTAGAATGGGCGATGACAGAGCTCTTAAAACACCCCAAAGTTATGAAGAAACTGAAAAGAGATGTTAGGGAGATTCTTGATGGAAAAGAGGTCATAAATGAAGCAGACATAGAGAAATTGCAATATCTGAAAGCGGTGATCAAAGAAACTCTCCGTCTCCACCCTCCGATCCCATTACTGGTAAGATCAGTAGCCAAAGATGTCAAACTTAAGGGATATGAAATAGCTTCCGGAACACTGGTTTTCATCAATGCTTGGTGTATTGGGCGAGACGAGAAGCAATGGGACAAGCCAGAGGAGTTTCTGCCAGAAAGATTTTTAAACTCCTCTCGAGATTTTAGAGGACATGACTTTGAATTCATCCCGTTTGGGTCAGGAAGAAGGGGCTGCCCTGGAATTTCTTTTGCAATGGCCACTATTGAGTTTGCACTAGCAAAGATTATGAACGAGTTTGATTGGGAATTGCCTAATGGGGTGAAAACAAAGGATTTAGACATGTCAGAGTGTCCGGGTGTCACAGCACGTAGAAGAATTCCGCTTAAAGCAGTTGCGATTCCAGTTTCTTGGTAGTTTTCACATATGACTTCGATCTTCCTTTTGAGTGTGAGAAAATGTGTTCGGAAAAAAAAAACTTGAAGATTAGGGGAGGCCTGCGTGTCTGATAAGTGTTCATTTCTATTCATATTACCAGGTGTACTGGTTTTACAACTGATTAAGTATATGTAAGATCTCTCGCATACAGTTTTAGATAATCACGCATGTTTAATTTGATCTAAATTAATTAGAAATACTATATATCTACTCCAAACGTCCCAAATTGATACTCCCTCCGTACCAAAATGATCTTCTCATTTGCCATTTTTCATTGTCCCAAAAAGTTCTTCTCATTTCTACAATTTAGGCTTAAATGTTCATAAACACAACATGGCTAGTGAAGCAAGTGTTCATATCCTTAAAAATTTTGAATAGTCAAATGTGAAGATTATTTTTGGGACGGAGGGAGTAATAATCTGCACTAACATATTAAAGGTATCTTGTTGAAGATTATCAATACCTCAATAGTGTGCTCAGATATCCTCTAACTTCCCAAAAACTGCTACGTATGGATTCATTATGGTTGTCTTTTCAACAATATTTGCCACCTTCAAGTCTTGAGTTCCTTGCTCCGCTATGCCCTATAGAAGAAAAAGGTTGTGAAATGAAATGTAAAGTGATTATTTTTTTAAAACAAATAAATATATAGCAATCAACTGACTAGCTGTCAGCTGAAGAAGTGAAGGAACATGAGAAAGTAATAAAGGAGTTTATTGAGGCTTGATATTCATTGTTGATTCCCTATCTATGACATGGTATCAGAGCTTTGGTTGGCAAGGTCATGGGTTCGAATAGTCCCGCTTGCATTTGTTTAACAAGATTATATTGTGCATAATTGCATACACGTTTTCTTGTTGATGATGATCTACTGAGATTGTGTGTGCGGAGACCAGTGTGACTGCACTGTTGTATATTAAACTGGATTGTGGGTAAGGAATCAGTAGGTTAGGCACACCAAAAGATGTTATCTTTAAGGTATTTAATCCGTCCCACTATGGTGTAATGGTTCTCAACGAATTTCACCTCCAAGATACAAAACCTACACACTCTATTCAAAGGTACACTCCCTTGAATAATTACGGAACAATAATATCGAAGCTTTAACTGTTTACTGGATGTTAATACTCAGTGTTTGTTTTCGGAGGAGGCTGTCCCATTCATTCTTACTTATATATATATATAAATATAAATATATAATACTCAAAACTCAAGCCATACTTGGTATTCTCCCATAATAATGGGAAGCCCAAGCAAGCTACTAGGAACTCCTTAACTTAGCTATGATATAGTAAGTTTAGCTCCAAGGTTTAGATAGGAATCCCATGTGGGATAAATGAGACACAATGAAAAAAGACAAGAGAAGACAACAAAGCTTTTGTATAATGGATAATGAAGAAAGTTGCTTACAAACTCAATGTGGAAGAAGAGTAATTATATGTGAATACTACTACATATAACATGCACGTGTTAACTCTCCCAGTGTGGTCGGATCACACATGAGAGGGAGTATTGAGGCTTGACATTCATCGTTCTTCCCCTATCCATCCAAGTGTGATCATGTCACATGTATTGAGCCTTGATATTCATTGTTGAGACCCTATCCATCAGCTTAAGTTTTTAAATCAGTGGTAAATTTGACAAAGTTTGAACTTGATTCTTGAGGAAACAAATAACCTAGTTACGTCAATTTTTGCTCAACTTTGTCACGCTTTAATTGGGAGTTTTCTCTTAAACTACAGACTAAAGATCTCGACAATACATACATAGATTTAGGCATCACGATTCACAGGGGATATGTAGAAAGCAGCAGAACGAGAAGACAAGTCAACTTGTGTAACATTATTTGTGCATAAAAGCAGATTTGGAACTACTTATGTGTGGAAGGTTTGATGCAGCGAAATATGGCCAAGTATGCCTCTATTTTCTATTGAATAATACAGATCAATTGTGTTTTTAAAGTCTGCCTCAGTCTCCCACACTTTGTCCATTAAATCACTACCGCTTGGTGCTTAACGCGAACACGTGTAAATCACTATCGCTTGGTGCTTAACGCGAACACGTGTAGACTTTGGCCAAATTTTGGATCCTGTATGAGCAGTTTCAAATCCGCATAAAAGCAGATTCACCTTAGTAAGTCAAAGTTCTTACTATGTGTCTTGCCATCATTTGGTGAACATTTTATGCCCAGAAAACCATCCGGTATTGTTTTGGGTACAATTGAAATCATCCACAAAATAATTACAGATAACTCATTTTGAGATTATGCAATGAAAGTTGAATTTTTCAATCAATTTGACCAACTGTGAAATTTGTACTGGATACACTATCTTAATGACCTAGCAAGTAATTAACCAAAATAAATTTCATTATAAGTAATCTTCTGTAATGTCACTGCAAATATGGTCTTCAAAACCAAAATATTATTAAAATAAAATTTAAATATTTAAATATCCCATCAGTTCTAAAATAATAGTCTAATTTCTATTTTTTATTTGTCCGAAAAAAAAGTTAGTATCATTTTTAAAATTAAGCTTCAAAGTCGCTGAATTTATAAAACTTACTGATGTAATATGTTTAAAAGTCAAAACAGACGGTCAATTTTGAGACCGACGGAGTAAATAAATTGTCAACTTGAACCTCCAAAATAGTCAAATAATGATTTTTTTTTCTTTGCTTGCTTAAACAGGAGTAGTAAATAATACTCCCTCCTGTTGTGGATATGGCCATCCACTACCCAAGCAAATCGCAAGAACAATAAAAGCACACAAACAAAGCACAAGAAATCAAAGCAAGAAAAGACACAGAAATTGTTTACCCAGTTCGTCAATATGTTTGACTACGTCTGGGGGCACTACCAAGCCAGGATCTTGCACTATAATATGTTATCTTGAAGTTACAATGAGTATGGGGGCGGAACATGGCTTATATA